>JAJTUV010000344.1:630000-1237500 GCA_021653895.1 Mastomys natalensis | reverse complement strand
ACCGTCTCATACACACAAACTACAACGGAGGCAGCAAAAGCATGGGAGAGGAAAAGAACAGCTGTAAACAGGGCTGGGAGAGCAGGCCAAAGGATAAAATTGCCCCTTACCTACAAAACACACAAGTAACTGGTACCAGACCTCAGGCCTAAGTGTAAGAGGCCCAGGAGAAGTGTCCTCCTGACACTGGCTGGGCACAAAAAAGTACTGAGACTCACAAAATGTAAATATCTTCTATATTTACAACAGTATCAACAGAATCTAAAGACAGGGAACACTGTGCAAACCATGTGCCCAATGGGAAGCCAGCATCCAAAACAGAGAGCCAAACCATGTGTGCATGGTCTTGTTTACACAGGGCCTCTCTGCATAGGCCGTGGCTGTCCTGAAGCCCCTGCTCTCTAATGCCGGCATCAGTGGTTACAATACATCACTTTCTTCACTGGCAAAGATCTGGCCAGTCATCATGACACTCGTGAAGTGGAGGCAGGAGAATCCAGGGTTTGAGATCATCTTTGACTGCATGAAAAATTCAAAGCCAACATGGTCCTATCTTGGAAGGAAGAAGGAAGGGAGGGAGGCAGGGAAGGAGGGAGGGAGGCAGGGAAGGAGGGGGAGGGAGGAGGGAGGGAGGGAGGGAGGAAGGAAAGGAAGGAAGGAGAAAGAAGGAAGGAAGGAAGGAAGGAAGGAAGGGTGAGCCAAGAACAAGTCGACGCTCCTGCACAGGGAACACGCGGGCAATCAATCAACACGCGGTGGGCACGGCAGCAGACCGTGTGCCTGGTCTGCACAGGCCCTGATGTTATAAATAAGCAGTTAACTTAAAAATTGCTCAATAATGTTTTACTTTTAAAAAATACAAAAGAGCACATACTAAGAGAAAGACAAATCAAAAATCTAAAAGCCTAACATGACGGTGCATACCAGCTATCCAATCCCAGCTCTCTTGAGGCTGAGGCAGGAGAATGAAGAATTCTAAGCTACATAACAAGTTGGAGGCTAGCCTAAGATACATGAGATTGTTATCTGAAGAGAGAGAAAAAGAGTGAGGAGAGAGAAGAAAAAGAAAAAAGGAGAAACAAAACATGAGACACTCACTGCACACCCCATTTGAATGTTAAATAAGCCATCCCTGGATTCAAAAGTGACTGTGGCTGCCTGAGCCCTGTTCACCCACACTGAAAGACCTGTCCTGGACTTGCCAAATCTGGCTGCAGGATATTTGATCACAGTGTGAACCCTGAGGCTGTATTATTTAAGGGAGAAAAGAAAACAGCTTCTAGTTATGGTGTGTCTCAGCCTTAGCACACATTTAGCCCTTTGCTGGAATACAGACAAGCCCTTAGCACACACCTTTAAACCCAAACAATGAAAATAAAGTTAGTTTGTAGAAGGAAGCACCCAAATCTCAAAGTGCTGTCTGAGTGGCAGAAAAAGTGATGAATCAGAGAGAGATTAGACAGAATAGCATATGCCCAACTCTCAGGAGGAGAGAAAAACAAGCAACTTAAGGGGCAATGCAGAAAAGGAGGGAGGCAGTTTAACTGGGAGAGCTTCACAGACAGGTTGAAGAGAGAACATGCTAGGCACAGGTAAAGCCTGTGGGGGGAAGGGAGGAAGGGTGGGGGGGTGAGGATGACTTTCCAGGCAGTGGTGGCGCACGCCTTTTAATCCCAACACTTGGGAGGCAGAGGCAGGCGGATTTCTGAGTTCGAGGCCAGCCTAGTCTACAGAGTGAGTTCCAGGACAGCCAGGACTACACAGAGAAACCCTGTCTCGAAAAAAAACAAAAAAAACAAAAAAAAAATTAAACAAACAAATTAGCATGTGAGGCATGGAGCATTTTTAAACCCAATATTCACAAGGCAGAGCAGGCCTGTGTGGTGGATGTCTGAACACACAGTGAGACACTGTTTTCAGCCTCCACAGAAGACAGGAGCTAGAGGACCAGCTCAGTGACATAGCAGGACTGCATCCCTGCCCCCATACAAACAATAGAAAATGCCAAGTGTGCTGGAAGGGGCTGGGGCCTGTGCACTGTTTGGAGACTGGATAAATTGAATACTTCTTAAAAAATTAGAATGAGAACTACTCACCTTGTTATCCAGCAAAGCATTCTGGGTGTACACCCAAAACAACTGGGAACAGACAACATGAGCTATCCCAATGGGCCACACTCACAACAACAGGACCTTCATAGTCAACACATGCGCTCCACCGATGTGCCCATCACACAGACAGGAATGCGTGGTCTAGCCACATCAGGAACACTGCCCTACCTTTTAAAGGGTGAGGACACAAAGCAGTTGGTAGGGTCCCTGCCTGTCAGAACACTGTCCAGGAATGGAATTGTGAGAATTCTGAGCACTGTGAGAATACTCCAAGAAATCAAGACAAGAATCTGTGACCTCAGTGTCTTCAAAACATCGAGTTGTTCTTGGGCTTTGTTCTCATGCTTCTCCTAGGTGTAGTGAATAGTATTTTTACTTCCTATTACTCATTACTGCTTGCTGTTGTTTAAACTGTCCTTTATATGGCTGCATGGAAAACCATGGTTTTGCCATGTGCGGCTTGTCTTTGTGATTGTATACAGCCTGGACTCATGAGAACCTTGCGCATCTGAGGTGCTGAGGAAAGCCGGCGACTGCATGAGACCTTAGTCCTCTTCACTTACCAATTCCATTCTCCCAGGTCCCACAACCTCTAAAGTGGTGACACTTGCCCACAATACATGAGGCCCTGGGTTTGATTCCAAGCACTGCATAAACCAGGCAGAGTGGCATATACCTCTAATCCCAGAGCTGGGAAGGTGCAGACAGGGAGATCAGCCCTTCAGAGGCTGAGCAGGCGAAGGCGCTTGACAGCAAGCCCAACAACCGTGGGATGGCTCCGTGAGTAAGAGAACCCACATTCCATCCCCAGCACCCACATGGCAGCTCACCACCGTCAGTAAGTCCAGGTTCAGGTAGTCAGTGCCTCTTCCTGCCTCCAAAGGCAGTACGTGCACATGGTACACACATATACATGTAGGCAAAACACTCATACACATAAAAAATGAAAAGGAAGTTCAAGGTAGGCTGGGCTACATGAGACTATCATACACACGCACACACACACACACACACACACACACACACGGAAATCCTGACGTGTAACCACACAAATGAGCAAGGAACTAAGGAGGGCACCATTACAAGACGCTATAAAAACTGGCTGAAGCCTCAGAGCAGTCAGACTCAGAGGTCCTTCGTCAACTACAGAAGGCGTGCTGCCAGAGACTGGGAAGACTGAGGGGCCATCTGCCAGGGCCAGTCTGCAGTTTCCTTCTGGAGACATGCACTATGAATGTCACTAAGCAGCATTGAGCCCCACACTCGGAAACAGCTAGGTTCATAAGCGTGACAGAACCTGTTACTGAACACATTTGGGGAGCTGGAAAAATATCTGAGAAGGGAAATTGCATCTGGAATTTATAAAGAACGTTTATGAGCTCAACTAATAAAAGACAAGCCTGTGAGAAAGCAGGCCAAGGTCAAGTGTGGTGTTCATCTCTAACCCAGCACTCAGGAAGCAGAGGTAGAAAGGTGGAGGTCAAGATCAGCCTACACCCCACATCGAGTATAAGGGGCTAGACGGTGACACAGATGCCATCTCAAGAACACCAAAAAACAACTGATCCCAGCATTTAGGACGCACAGCAGAAGGAGATCTGTGATTCCAAGGCCAGCCTGGTCTACATAGTTAATTCCAGAATAGCCTGAGCTATTATTGTGAGGTCTCTCAAAGAGTGGAGATGAGGGATAGGGTGGTAAAGAGCTGGCTCATTGGTTAGAAATGCTTGCCCAGAGGACCCAAGTTCAGTTCCCAGAACCCACATGGCAGTTCACACCCTCCTGTAACTCCAGTTCCAAAAGACTCTGGCCTCTGAGGGCACCTACACACAGGACATATATACCCACATAAATACGTACATTAAAAGATAATCTATAAAAGGAAAAAGAAGCTGGGTGTGGTGGCTCAGGCCTTTAAGAAGCAAGCTCCAGGACAGCCATGGCTGTTACACACAGAGAGAAACCTGTCTTACAGACAAGAGAATGAATAGACAACTCTTCAAAGACACCTCAGTGCTCAACAGCACATGAAAACACACTCAACCTCAGGTCATCAAGGGAGGGCCAATCAGAACCACCATGTGGCAATACCTCACACCCACTAACAAGTAAGTAAGTGGTGGCCAGGATGTGGGGACACTGAACCTCCTACATGCTGAAAATGAGTGAGGAATGAGAAGTAAGGAAGTGAGTAATGCAACCAGGCCCCATGACGCCACCCTGCGTCCCTCCAAGGTGGCCCTGGAATGCCAGGTGATTCTGATTCTACTCCCCAGCAAGCTGCTTCCACTCACACCACTGCAAGCATCAGATAACTCCTCCTGCATCCTGGTGCTTAGGAGGCAGGTGCCAAAGAAGACAGGAGTCTGAGGCAAGCCTGGGATACACAACAAGGCGATATAGTTTTGTCTTGTTTCAATGACACAACCCGGATCAGTCAAACTGATCTATCGCTGCCAATGGGAATGCTAACCTTACGGTAAAGAGTTCTTAAAGGAATTTCATAAATGATCAAATCATTGGTCATGCATGATTAACTCAAGCCAATATAAGGTCCTCCACCCCAAGAGCAGCGTGCAGTGGGGTGTAGCCAAAAGTTCAAACCCTCCAATCCTGCATGCAGTCTTTCATGGCCAGCCCCTAGTCACCTCATGAACACCAGAAAGAACTGGGAAAACAAAGCCCCTATCATCATTTGCAAAACTAAGGCAAATAATGTTGAAACAACTCATCATTGTGAACTTCAACAGAAAACACTCATACATGTAAATTACATTCCAACAAAGTCTCAGCAAATCTCAGGAGAGATCAAAGCCCATTGACCCAGGACCAAACAGGGCCTGCACAGAAGCTGACGAGTCTCTCTGGCCACCTGGAAGAGAAGTCTGGAGGCCAGCACAGCTGCTGGCTCACAGGACGTGGTGATCTCCAACCACACCCAAAGGAGCACATGACTAGGAAGGGCCTAGCTTCCAAGCCTGGAGCTGCCAAGCCTGGAGCCTCCACTGATCCCCAAAAGAACAGCATGACAGGTCTCAACTGATGACCATCTAAGACAAGAGGCACCTCAGCCAAGGCCATCCCTACTGACCATCCTGCAGATGCACAGGACGGCCCTTGTTTTGCTGCCTGAGACCCAGGGGCTGGCTAGGGGGGAGGAATCCCTAAGAGAGCAGAATATCAAGCATCCTACCTTCCCACAGCGATGCTCCATTCAGGCTTTTGGTGATCTGCTCTGGTTCTGACAGCCCTCCTCGGAGCCCAGCATGATTTCCTGAACCCCAAACACTCCTGGCCAGTCCCCAGGCTCCAGGAGGCTACCTGCCTCCCCACCTCCCAGAAGCGTAGAGTCCTAAGAAGCAGCTTCATCCTAGCAGTTATCCTCCCTCACAGGCTTAGCTTGTGTCTACCAGCCAGCATCCAGCTTAGTGGAAGGGCCTCCTCAAGGGAATCCAGCCGGGCTCCTCTTTCCACCACTAGTGAGTAAGCAAATGCCAGCAGGCAAGCTGGTGGGTCTGGTCCCAGAGCCCAGTGATGCAACCTCATGAGAAGGTATGCAGTCACTCAGCCTTTTCTCAGGGAGGAATGGTGGAGAAGGGACAAAGACCCCAACCCTCTGCAGGGCTGACAGATCCTCCTCTCAGACCCCCCATCTTCAGGAACTTCAAGCCAAGTCCCACCCTGCTTGGCTTATTACAAGTCAAGGCTCGGTTCCACCTCAGCCCAAAGCTCCTCAGCAGGGCTGGCTGGGCTGCCAAGTGGGGCAGAGGTCCTGGCTAGGCATGAAGGTAGCAGGAATATGAGAAAGTGCTGCACTGGGCGGGACCACAGAGGAAAACAAAAGCATGGCTCAACTCCGCCCTATAACTCACACTGAAGGGGAAGCACCAGAGCTGCAAGCACTCTCATTTGTGAAAAGAAACAAAGGCTTAGAGTCCCCTGTCCCTACCCTGTGGCTCCTAAACAGCAGCCTCCGACCTCCTCTGGTTTCCTCTGTTCCCAGCACTCCCCCACGCCTGGTCTTCTTGCAGCAAGTCCCAGGCAGCACAGCTTGGCCTCCACAAACACCTCAGCATCCTCTCTAAAACACAGGCTCCTTCACAAATCCACCTCAGAGCAAGCACAGTGGCACCACAGTGACACCTGTCCTCTCATTTACTAGGGAACTTAGGAAGCAGAGGCAAGAGTCTCACTTGAGCCCAGAATTTCAGGATAGCCTGGGCAATACAGTTGTGATAGTTTAAATATGCTTGGCCCAGGGAGTGGCACTATTAGGAGGTGTGGCCTTGTTGGAGTAGGTGTGTCACTGTGGGTGTGGGCTTTAAGACCCTCATCCTAGCTGCCTGGAAGCCAGTCTTCTGCTAGCAGCCTTCAGATGAAGATGCAGAACTCTCAGCTCCTCCTGCACCATGCCTGCCTGGATGCTGCCATGCTCCCACCTTGATGATAATGGACTGAACCTCTGAACCTGTAAGACAGCCCCAATTAAATGTTCTTTATAAGAGTTGCCTTGGTCATGGTGTCTGCTCACAGCAGTTAAACCCTAAGACAACAGTGGAGCCTCACGCACAGTTTTGTTTTGTTTTAAGATTTATTTATTTATTTTATGTATGTGAGTACACTGTCACCCTCTTCAGACACACCAGAAGAGGGCATCGGATCCCATTACAGATGGTTGTGAGCCACCATGTGGTTGCTGGGAAATGATCTCAGGACCTCTAGAAGAGCAGTTAGTGCTCTTAATCACTGAGCCATCTCTCTAGCCCCTTTGTTTCCCTTTTTAAAGACAGGGTCTTACTATGTCATCCTTGCTGCTCACCAGAAACTCACTATGTAAGCCAAGCTGGCCCTGAACTCACAGAGATTCCCCAGGCTTCCTATGCCTTCCAAGTACAGGGATCAGAGCCACGTGCTACCAGGCTTGGCTTCCCATTTTTAACTAAGCAAACATATACATACATACATACATACATACATACATACATACATCTAGAACATATAATAAAAATCCCTCAGCCTCAAACATCAAGAGACTGTTCCCATGCTGGAGAGTACATCCTAATGCCTGAGAAATCTGCATTTGTAAACTGCATTCCCAACTCTAGAATCCCGAATGTTCATTGGCTTAAAAGATAAACCAGCTGGGATGTGCAGAGAATGGGAGTTCCGTGCCGCCCATGTGAGGTTCACAGGCACTGTGCTAAGTACAACACCCTCCCCAGGCAACTACAGGACAAGCCACGTGAGAAAGCCACTGAGTCGCTTGCCAGGTACCAGTGCAGGAAGAAGGAAATAACTACCTGCCACCATTAGATCTGATGAAGATAATCTATGTCACAGTCAGATGGTTGCTACACAAGCACACATCTATCAAAACGCAATGAACTGTGCACACCTATAATATCAGGATTTGGGACATGAAATCAGGAGGATCAGAAGTTCAAGGTCAGCCTCCACCACATGCCAAATATGAAACTAGCCTGGGCTATGTGAAACTCTGCCTCAAAACAAAAGAAAACAAACAAATGTCAGTGAAATGTACATGAAAGCAGATGCATTCCACAGAGAACGGCTCTGTGGAGTGTGTGTGTGTTACATCCAGAGAACGGCTGTGTGGCGTGTGTGTTACATGCAGAAATCAACAAGGCTCTTACAAAGGCAAACCTTGAGCTAGGGCTGTCGCCTGGGGGAAAAGCACCAGCTACCATGTACAAGGCTCTGGGCTTGACCCTGCAGAAAGACAAATATTGTATAAATATTTTAAATAAATACTTTTGAACAGCAAAGAATAATGTAATAACAACCAAGAGAGCTGGAGAGACAGTTCAGTGACAGAGGACTCTGGCAAAGGATGGGGGTTCAGTTCCCAGCACCCACATGGCAGCTGACTACTATGTATGTATATGTGTATGTATGTATGTGGGTGGGGGTTATATATGCATGTATGTATGTATTATGTATGTATGTGGGTGGGGGTTATGTATGTATATATTATGTATGTATGTGGGTGGGGGTTATGTAAGTATATATGTATGTATATATGTATGTATTATGTGGGTGGGGGACGCATGTGAGGATAGGTGCCAGAGGCATTGGCTCTTTTCAAGGTAGAATTACAGATGGTGTCATCCTCAATTGAAGGAATGGCTATGTCTATGAGATTAAAGGTTGCCCTGCCCAGATTTCAAGGAACTACCCATAAATACTTTAAAAATCTACCTGCATTCTATTGACTACTGAAATGTTACTGTAGGCACTGAAGTCTGCAGAGCGACCAGCCAGCCTCCCTGCAGCTACTCAGGTACAGGTCCTTGGTGGGGAAGACCCCACAAGAACTCCCTTCCCAGGAACCTCCGGGACTGAAAAACAGTACCCAAGATGGGCGGTCACAGTACCTGTGGGGTCGGCCCTGACATCCAGCCCTTCACACCCTCTTGTGTCCTTCAGGAAAAGGCTGGAGAAATGGCTCATTGGTTAAAAATACTGGCTGTTCTTCCAGAACACCTGAGTTTGTTTCCCAGCACCCATACGGCAATTCACAACTATCTGCAGCTCCGGTCCAGAGGAGCCAATGCTCTCTTCAGGCACAAGGCACACACATGGCAGGAGACATATATGCAAGCAAAACATCCATACTCATAAAAATCAGTAAATAAATTTTAAAAAGAAGGCATCTTCTGGCCTGCATGATACCAGGGAGCTGGCTAGCTTCAGGGCGAAGTCCAGGGTGACACCAGGCTAGGTAACTGGCTGTAAAACAAGGCAGTTGCAAACTCAGGCATCCTATGCCACAGGCTCACCGTGCTACAAAGAGTGCATCTTCAACAGGATCCATACATCTTCCCAGGAATAGAGCCACACTGCACTTTATGGAACGTTCCAGAACAGATCCTGTGTTATGTTAATTCCACTTTCCAGCCAAAGACCAAGCTAAAAGGGGAGAAAATTCACATCCACTCAACTAACAATGCTGGAGTTTGCAACCTGCAGGCAGCACTGAAGACATTTGCCGTCCTCGCATCCCACTCCCAGGAAAGCGCTTGGCAGACCAGCATCTGAGAGAGAGCAGGACAAGCCAGAGTCTGCGGACGCGTCACACTCAGACATGAAACCCCAGAGCTCAGTCATCATGAGGCTGGGGCAGGATGCCAAGGGCAAGGCTGGCATGGGCCACTAAGTGGAACTCTGCCTCAAAAAGGGCAAAATAGATAAATAAAAATAAAACAGGGCTAAAGGGAAGGAAGGGTCAGCAGTTAAGAGAGCTTGTGGCTTTCCAGAGTTTTGTTCCAGCACCTACATGGGGCTCTCTCCCTCTCTTTCCCTCTCTCTCCTTCTCTCTCTCCCTCTCTCTTTCCTTCTCTCTCTCTCCTTCTCTCTCCCCCCTCTCTCTCCTTTTCTCTCTCTCCCTCTTTCTCTCTCCCATACCTCTCTCTCCTCTCTCTCTCTCTCTAAGTAAAAATCAGAGCTGGTGGGATGATTCAATGGATGAAAGAACTGCCAAATCTGAAAATTTGGGTTCAGTCCCCAAAACCTATTCCCACAAGCTGTCCTTGACATGAACTCTACATTTGTGCCATGGTACACTCACAGGGACACAGACACAGACACACACACACACACACACACACACACACGCACGTATGTGCCTGTGCCATCTTTCACCAAGGCCCTCTACATCAGCACATTGCTTGGAAGTTGACTATTTGCACTGGATCAAAGGATAGATGACAATTATTCAGTGGCCTGTGGTTCTCAAAGGGTTCCTTTTTGTAAGCTCGTTTATACAAGCAAGAAATGGGACAAAGGTATCAGTCCACACAGTGATCCTAAGATAGGCACCATCCCATCTCTAATTTACAGATAAGAAAAGCAGGGTCAAGTGAGATTATGCTGTGAGGTTAAGGAAGTGACCTAAGTCACACAGACACCTGCATGAGACAGACCTAGGAATAAAGCCCAGGCTGTCACCTCTTAAGCTGGTGGCCCACTTTCCACATCAAGAACGCCCATTGGCTCTGTGCTAGCCGTCCTGCAGGGTCAGGTCAGGTTACTCTTTTTTTTTTTTAAACTTATTTGATTTTTTTGAGAAAGAGTTTCTCTGTGTAGTTCTGGCTATGCTAGAACTCTGTAGACCAGGCTGGCCATCAACTCAGACATCTGCCTGCCTCTGCCCCAAGTGCTGGAATTAAAGGCCTGCACTATCATTCCTTGCTCAACTAACTCTTATTCAATACTCAGACCCAGAGAGACCAGGGCCACAGGAATTTAAGCAATGGGCTTCCAGGTCACTCAGTTACCAAGTCTATGGCCACATTTACTCTTATCTTTGCAGGGTGTGTGTATGCTTATGTGTGTAGGTGTGTGTAGGTACGTACACAGTGCCATGGTGTAAGAAGTATAGAGGTCAGAGAGCTACCTCAGACACCAGTCCTCACACTGCACCTGGACTGAGACAGGGTCCTTGCTGTTCACTGCAGCATCAACCATCCTAGCTGGCCCATGAGCTCTTGTCTCCACTCCACACCTCGCTGCAGGAGCACTGAAGTTACAGGCACTCACTACCCTGTCTCACTTTACACAAGCCTCAACTCAGGGCTGCACAGCAAGCACTTGAGCCCCTGAGCCATCTCCCCAGCCCGACACCTGCCTTTAAAGCTCCCTTCCTTCAAGCTTTGGAACTGAAAGCAGATTTTCTAACAGTCTGGAATGGCAGGTATACCATCCTGCCGGACACTGTGTCTCTCCTAAGCTAAGGACGAAACTTTCCACTGTTCAGTATCCTTCCAGGAGCTCCTTGGAGGTATCTGGTGAAGTCCTGTTAAATTCATGGCTTAGATGCTCCAGGCCAGGAGTCTTGTCTTTCATGGTGCTGCCTCAAATATCCTTAAAGGGCTCCCCACCTAGCTAGGTCTACTCTCTAGTGTCCTGGGGTTCCAGCCAAGCCCATATGATCACAGTCTACTTCACAGCTCCTACTCCTTTAGCAGTCATGCCTGACACATCTCAGCCAGGCCTCCTGTTCATGAACCTTAGGGAAAATGTGCAGTTGTGACTGACAGCTAGAGACAGCCCTGTAGAGTACAGTAAGAAAGGCCACACACAAGACTTATGAACATACAAAGTATCCAAAGCTACATAAAAAGCCATTAGCTGTTAGAAGCTAGTGGGAAAAAACGATGGTCCGTCACCAACCATACTGATGAGGTTAACTAAGAACCCAGGAGATTTAATCAGTATGATCAGACCTAAGCAGGAGCTAACTCTGAAGCTCCTGAGGCTCCAGGGCTTTACTGAGTTTCTCAAATCCCTCCTCCACACAGCAGGGGGAGGAAGGACCCTACCAGAAAGGTGAGGCCCAAGACCCCCACACCAACAAACAGCATGTCTCAAAGACCCCCGTTATCTCCACATTATCAGTAACAGGCACTCTGTCCCCACAGAGCTCAGGTCAAGTGGCCAGGGCAGCCACACTGCCAATAAGGAAGTAAGGGGACCAGGGCTCCCTAAACATATACCCCTCTCTAGGAAGTCAGAAGCTGACCTTGAAGTCGGGAAATGGCCCCTGCCAGGCCAGAAGGTAAGGCTGACAGCGAAGAACTCCAGCTATCCAGCAGCAACAGCCACAGGACAGGAGCCTGCCTCCGCTGGGAAGGCCGAGACACAAGGTCACGGTGATGCCCAACCTCCAAACTATGTGTTTGCTCGCCCTGTGATACCCACTCTCAAAAATCTCACTCTTGTCAGTGTGTCAGACAGGGCAGACAACCTGCATGCAGGATCCCACATCCCCACCCCTCATTCCTCCCCCTTTCTGATCTGATGTATAAATACCAGCTTGCCTCTGCTTCCACTTCTGTGAAGGAAACCGCAGGGTAACCTTGAGGCTGCCCTCCCCGCCTTCTCGGGGAAATGAGCCTGCTCATCCGTTCCGGCTTCCTCTGGGGACCCACATCTAGGCAGCACCCACAATGGAACAAGACTGGGGAGGATGCTTAGATGAGAACAATCCTTCACCTCTATTGTGTGAGACGACCCACTCACTCCCTTTCCTAGGCAATAAACCGTTTGAATGGATGAGTTCTTCTCTCCTTACAACTGAGGCGGGGCTCTGAAGGAACAGTGGGTCTGGGGCCTGCTCTCACAGAGGCACCCACCCATGTGTGCTCGCATTGCCCTGGGCATGTTCCCCACCACCCTCTGGAGCCTTAAGTTAGTTACCCTTTCCGAAACCCACAGGAGGTTGGGCTCGGACTATATGGCGCCGAGCCCCGGGTGGGGCAAGCCCTATAGGACCCACAAGAGGACGGCGGATAGACCCTTTGCCAGTTGCCCGGTTCCAGGGTCCCTGCCCGGATTCCTACATCTGAGTGTCCTCAGAACTGCGGCCGCCGCCCTTGGGATGCAGCCAGAGGCCGGTGGGAGGAGTCGGCAAGCCGGCCGGTTCTGCAGCATGGCGGGGAGCATCCCTGAGGAGGGCACGGGGAGGGGGGCTCCAGGGTGGGGTCCGGGAGAAGGATCCAGGGCGGGGTCCGGGGAGAGAGTCCTGGGCCTGAGTCCAGTGAAGGGATCCAGGGTGGGTTCCAGGGCCCGGATCTCAGGAGCGTGGAGCCGGGCAGGGCCGCTCAGGATGAAGGCAGCAGCATCCTGGTGAGCCTGAGTGCTTAGCATCGCCACAGCGGGCTCCGGCGCGAGCGAGCGAGAAAGGGTCGGCTTGGCCCGCAGGCCTCTGTCTTACCGGCAGATCTGGATGGCGGCCGGCGTGTCTGTGGTGGGGCCCGACATCTTAGCGGCGACGGCGGGCGGCGGCGGCGGCTGGATCTGAGAACAGGTGTCCAGCAGGCCCGGCGCCGAATGAATGAGCCTGGGAGGCGCCATAGAGGAGGAGGGAAGAGGCGGAGCCACAGCGCCCGAGAGGCGGGGCCTGCGAAGAGGCGGCGAATCACAGGCGGCCGCCCCTCGGGGGCCCCGCCCTCGCGCAGGCCCCGCCCCGCCTCCCTGCCCAGAGGCCTCCACGGCCGCAGGCGCTCGCGGAGGCGGCGAGCTCTGTCGGCGGCGGGGGCGGCTGTGGGACTCCGCTTCCAGAAGGTTCGGTGGCCGTTGAGTGGCGCGCGCGCGCGCGCGCGCCCGCGCACCGCACGCGCCGGCGCGGAGCAGGCGAGCGGCCTGCGGCGAACACCACGCAGGCTGGAGACCGACTGCGTGCGTGGCTTCGGCGGCGGCGGTGGCCGGGAGTCTACGGGGCGTTCCCGTGCCCCCGCGCGGCGATTCGCTACCGGCCGGGGCCGGCCACCCGATGAGGTCACCGGGGGGAGGCCCGACCGGGACGGGCACGGTGCCGACGAGCCGCGCGCCGACCCCTGCGCCCGGCCTTGGCCTCACCCGGGCCTACAGCGCGCGGTGCGGAGTGTGCAGACGCCCAGGGCTGTCGGCCCCTGACCCCTGTTGACCTCAGACCCCCCTCAGCCAACACTGACCCGCTAATCTCCAAAAAGACACCCCGGGAGCCCCAAGCACAAGCTGGGTGCACCTGCTGCCCAGAAGCTGCCGCAGTTTTCTGTTTTGCCTAGAAATCAAGTCTCAAGTTGCAGGCCACAGAAGCCACCAAAGAAGAAGGGAAATGTCACCCAGATCTACTGTCGTTGCAGAGAACTTTCGCACCCATATCTAGTGTATTGTATAGAGCTGACCCCCCCCCACCCCAATGCGGTATCCAAGAAAATTAACCCCACCATTAACAGAACTCGGACCCATTAACTCTAAAGCCTAAAGCGTCACTCCTGCAACACCACTTTTCAGCAGCAGATGAAGTTTGGTGGGTGATCCAGGCCTTGTCTAGCACATGCTACACACACCAGCCTTCCTGGAATTTCACAATTATTGTTCAAAGAATGCAGTTTTTAGGACTGGGAGTAGAGTGGTAGCAGCTTCCACCCTGTGTTCTCTCGGCATTTCAATATGAATTGAGCAAGCCCTCCAGAGTTTAGAACCTGTTTAAATATCACCACCTCTCCTTACAGCAGCAGATCTCAGCCTGTGGGTCCTAAGGCCATAGGAAAAAAAAAAAAACACAGATATTTACATTATGATTCATAACACTAGCAAAGTTAAAGTTATGAGATAGAAACGAAAATAATTATGGTTGAGGGTCACCCCCACGACATGAGGAACTGTATTTAAGGGTTAGGGTTTTGAGAAAAACACAGCTTCACAAGGTCTAGATCTAAGAGGAAGCTGTAGCTAGGCAAAGAGCTTTTCCTTAATTTACTAACGGTCTGAAAACAACCGCCAAACCTCTGTGAGCCCTACGTGACCTTGTGAACGCCCGGGTCAGGATATTACAATAGAATAGTGATTCACAGCTGTCTTTAAGTCTAGAGGTGAGGGGTCCAGGGCCTGCGTCTTCTGATCTTTTTGGGTTTCTGCACACACATGTTGGATCACAAAAAAAAAAAAAAAAAAAAAAAGTGTTAATACATTAGGCTTTTGTTACATGCAATTATGTAGTACAAGATAACATAGTGAGTGTACAATGTCATTTATAGAAGCAATGTCGCCGGGCGGTGGTGGCGCACGCCTTTAATCCCAGCACTCTGGAGGCAGAGGCAGGCGGATTTCTGAGTTCGAGGCCAGCCTGGTCTACAGAGTGAGTTCCAGGACAGCCAGGGCTACACAGAGAAACCCTATCTCGAAAAACCAGAGGAAAAAAAAAAGAAGAAGAAGAAGAAGCAATGTCATCTAGAACTAGGATTGTTGGGAAAGAACAGACTGGAAAGAGGTCTGAGAGAAATCTTTGAGGTGATGGTGATGGTCCGTGATTTTCCAGGGTGTGTTTGTCAAGGCTCTATAGAGTAACAGAACTCTTGAAATTAATCTCTCTGTATACACAAAAAGGATTTATTGGAGAAGTTTATAAGCTATGATCCAGCTAATCCAACAGTGACTGCCTCTGAACAGAAAGTCTAGTAGTTTTTCCCCACAAGGCTGGATGTCTCAACTTGGGCTTCAATATATGCCTGAGATACACAATACACCTAAAGTAATAATCTGTAAGGGGATTCGCTGTAACCCAACAACCCAGCTGCCACGATGGGGGTTACATGGGTTGCCCATTAGTGGCCAGCTGCACGTGAAGAAGCAGGGAACTTGGTAACTGCCCAGTCCACCGGGTGCCTCAGCAGTCCCAACTCAAAGCCGCTAGTCTTCAGTCCACATTGGAAGGTTGAGAAGACTGGCGCCTGATGTCACTGGAAAGTGGCAGCAGCAGCAGATGCCCTGCTCCCCCAAGAAGAAGTGAAGACAGAGTCAGCAGGCAGCACTGATTTTCTTTTTCCACTTGGACTCTCCGGGCTGCCTGTTGGAATGCCCAAAACTCACAGGGGTGTCTCCTAAGTCGGTTCTGAATCCTATCAAGCTGACAATTACGATCAACACATGTTTAACTACATTAAAGAGGGATCTTGTGTGTGTGTGTGTGTGTGTGTGTGTGTGTGTGTGTGTATGTGTGCGGGCTCGCGTGTGTGCGCACATGTTCACGTACATGCACAGGTGGGCTGATAGGGCTCAAACTCACCGTGTCAAGTGTCAAACAAGCCCTCTACCACCAAACTATAGTTACAGGAGTTAAATCATTGTAGGCTAAAGAGTTGCTCCTTGTATATATTTGAACTCATAACTTTTCTGCCATAAAAACAGCCAAGCAAACACGTTGCTCCCTAGGAATGGCCAATGTGACAATATGGCCTGTCCATGTGACCCACTCCTGATCTGAGTGACAGGTAAGGTCCAGAACCCAAGAAGGGATTCCAGGGATACGTCCAGAGCCTCCCATCTCAGCTTGCTTCCATCTCTGCATGGAATATAGGACCCTGAGAACTAAAGGAGTATGCAGCCAGCCGGGGCACAAGTCTCCTTAAGGCCTCCCTCGAGGAGCCTAACAACTGAAGAGGCAGAAGACCTTCTGGGACCGTGATAGCACCAGGGGACGGGGTAGCACAATACAGAACTAAGAGATAAACCACACCAAGATGTGTGGCCTTCAGTGACCTCTCTGCTATCTGTACCTCAATTCCTCCATAACTAGAGAGAACAGAAGACCTACCCATAGAACTGTGGTAAGGCCTAGACACATGGGCATTTTTAGGTGCTTGGAAAGGGACCTGGTACAGAGGAACTACGGGACTATGTGAGCCTCCTGGTAAACTTGGCCGCTCCAAAGTTTGGAGCCACAGGGATGTTGAAGGGATTCAAATATCCTAGGCTCAGAAAACCCTGCCTGATCCTGCCTGGTTCAATCTGACATTCAGAAGGAGAAGGATGCCGCAGGCTCCCTAGCACCTGCCATGTCCTTGGTGTCAAAGAACGCAGCCAGCAGAAGGGTCCTGGCCTCCCTGCTCACACCGCTCATCTGCCTCCCTGGATGTCAGCTTTATTCTTCTGTTTGTAGGTTTTCATTGCGCTCACCTCAGAGCGGTTATATGTTGGGATGAAGTGGAGAACCAGGAGGAGATGAGGACACTCAGGAGTAAACATCTGTTATGAGAGTATTTCACCTGTCAGAACGAGGGTGTTTGCATTTGAGGTAAGAGTTCGCACTGACGAAGTTGAAAGAACACTTCTCTGAGATAAGAGTTCCACGCCGAGGAAGTTGGGAGAACACTTCTCTCCACTTGAATTCTCTCAGGTGTTCAGCTGCTTGTGTAAACATCTCAAGGAGCTCACAGGGCATGCCAGGCTGGGATCTGTGAGGCTTCTGTGATGTCTGCTTATTTGTCCTTGGATCGTTCATTCCCTTGAGAACCTGCTACGTGTCCTGAGGCTGGGATAGTGAGCTAGCCTGTACCACCTCTACCTTCAAGAGCTCAAGGTCTTTAGTCTAATGCTGGAGAGCACAACAGGGCAGAGGCCTAACTGCAGAACAGGGCTGAGGACAAGGCTCTGTGCAACAGACAATCAAGTTAGACTGAAGAGTTCATTTTCATTGACTGGCTCACAGGCAGCTGGAGCTTAAAAGACCCTGTTGTGCCTTTTCTACTTGGAGAAAATGGATGCTTCAAGACTGTGCCTCCTGTTCACAGTCCTTCACAGGTAAGCCCCAGCAACTGCCACCCACTCCCCACACTCGATGCTGGGAGGGAGGATTCCACTCTCCTGTCACCTAGCTCCTAACTTAACCTTGAGAGTTCTATCCTCTGCCTCAAGCACAAACTACTCTGAGAAACCTAAGACTAATAAAGGACTCTTGAAAACTGGACTGTGGTGGTTTGAATATGCTTAGCCCAGGGAGCGGCACTGTTAGGAGGCGTGGCCTTGTTGGAGTAGGTGTGGCCTTGTTGGAGGAAGTGTGTTACCTATGTAAATGCAGACAAAACATCATACACATAAAATAAAGTAACAACTTCTTAGATTCTAACTGGTTCAGACTTTATAATCTGGAGTTATACCATGCATGGTGCCTGAAAACTGGTGGAGTTAATAAGAAATAAGAATAAGACAGCTGCAAGGTCCCCTTTCCCTTGACCTCCTGGACTCTGACACATAAGGGTGCTGGGCTTGTGGTCCTGTGGCGCCACCTAGGGGCAGAGTAAATTTCCACACCATTTGTCAGCACACTGAGGACAGATCTTGTGGCAAGCAGAAGAAACACTTTCTTAATCAAAAAAGAATTTTGTGGAGCTGGAGAGATGGGTCAGTGGTTAAAATCAGTTGTTGCTCTTGCAGACGACCCAGGTTCGATTCTCAGCACCCCATCTCTAACTCCAGTTCCAAGGGATCTGAGGCTCCTCTCTTGCCTCCAGGGCAGAACACTCCTATGCGCTTTTAAAAGTGAAGAGCAGCTGAGGAATGAGACTGTCTTTTGCCTGCCCACAAAAGGAGAGAAACGGAGGCCGAAGGTAAGCTGGGACCAAGGAAAAGGTAAGAAGCTGAGGGAACCCCAGAGGCTGAGGCCCCAGCCTAAGAGTGTACCTGCCTCTGAGTGTAACTCACAAAGCGGTTAATTACATTGACAAGGAAGAAGAAGAGAGGGTCAGAGTGTCACTTGGTGACTGAGCATTCTGAGAGGTCCTGGGCTCTGGACCCAGCAAAAGAAAAGTAAAAAAAAAAAAAGAGTCCAGTGCTTACAGCATGCATCCATCTCCAGGCACCTCCTGCCTTGTGACCTTAGGTAAGTGCCTTAACCTCTCTGTGCTTCAGTTTCCTCATCCAAGAAATGAAAACAATGTATGCTGGGGAGATGGAGGAGGTGAAGTGCTTGCCACATGGGGACTGGGCTCAGATCATCAGCACCTGTGAATAACTCTGGGGGAGGGAAGACAGGTGCTTACTGGCCAGCCACTCCAGCTGACATAGTGAGCCGCAGGCTCCGGAGAGACCCTGTCTCAAAATATGAGGCGGAGAGACTGAGGAGTTGGAAAGACAGCTCTGTTCTTGCAAAAGACCTGGGTTTGATTCCTAGCACCAGCATGTTAACACATAGGTGATCTTCTCTCTCTCTCTCCCTCTCTCTCTCTCTCTCTCTCTCTCTCTCTCTCTCTCTCTCTCTTCTCACACACACACACACACACATTAAACATAAATCTGAGGATATAAACTGAGTTTGTATGAAAACCCTTATGGAAACCCAATGTTTTGTAAACTAAATAAATTTTAATTTAAGAAAGAGACCACCCAGGCACTGGGGCTCAATCCTGGCACTGGTGAGGCAGAGGCATGTGGATTTCTGCGAGTTGTCTACGAAGTGAGATCCAGGCCAGCCAGGGCTACACAGTGAGAGCCTGCCTCAAAATTAATGAATTAGAAAGGCTTCCGTCAGGGCCGGAGAAGTGGCTCAGCAGCCAGTAGCACGAACTACAGAGAACCCAAGTTCAGTTCCTCACAGCACATCCTGGAGCTCACAACTGCCTGAAATCCAGCTTCAGGGGATCTGATGCCCTCTTCTGGCCTCCGCAAGCACTGCACTCACACATGTGTACATGCACACATTTGCATACAGACATATCTATACACATCATTAAAAATAAAATGCACCTGGGTATTTTTGGGGTGTCTGTCTTATATAATAATTATCATCATCGTCGTCGTCGTCATCATCATCAGACAGGGTCTCTCTAGGTTTCTCATGGCTGTCCTGGATCTCCCTATGTAGACCAGATGAATCCACCTGCCTCTGCCTCCCATATGCTGGAATAAAAGGCATGTGCCACTACACACCCATCTAAAATAAATCTGGTTTTTTTTTTCATTTAGCATAAAAAGCTGAGTACTTGAATTACACTCAATAACTGGCTGTTTTTTTTTTTTTAAGATTTATTTACTTTATTTATCTGAGTACACTGTAGCTGTCTTCAGACACCACCAGAAAGGGTGCATTGGGTCCCATTACAGAAGGTTGTGAGCCACCATGTGGTTTCCGGGAATTGAACTCAGGACCTCTGGAAGAGCAATCTATAAATCTGGTTTTTTGAGGTTTTTTTTTTTTTTTTTTTAACATAAAAAAACTTGTGTGCCATAATTTTGCTCAGTTTTGAGCTTTTTTTTTTTTTTTTTGCACATTGAAAGTGGGCTGGACTAAGTTCTAATGCTTAGCATGAATATTTAATACATAGTTGACTTTCTGAAGTCTCAAATTACTGTGGTTCACCAGGTTGTAACCCAGCCACCGGGCTGAGTGACATTTGGTCAGATAAAAATATTAGAAGAAATCCTGCTGCTCTGAAGGGTCCCAGGACAGGTTCAGGTGACTGCAGCCGGAAGACAGGAGGAAGGGAGGGACTCGGGGTATATTTAGGTTCCCAGAGCTGAGAAGCTGGGGTCAGGCCAGGAAGCAAAGCTAAGGTTTACAGTGGAGTCTGGTTAGAGAGCCTGGGATACAGCAGAGGTGACATGGCCTCCACTAGGCTGTGAGGGTGTCACGAAGACACTGTTGGCCAAACAGATCTAAAGAAGACAGCACACTTCCGTCTCCGAGTTCCACGCCTTCCTCCCTCTGACGCCTCAGCTCCGTGCAGTTCCCTCTGGGGAAGACAGTCTGCTCTCCCTGTTCACGTCCCAGGGCCCGTGTACGCCTGGCTAATTTAATTTGTGGATACCTTGGAGCTTTGCTGACTTTAGCTTCTGCGCTTCCTTTTTTAAAGACAGAGTCTCAGGAAGCCGGAGCTGGCCTTAAACTGTAGCCAGGCTGACCTGGAACTGTTGACCCTCAGGCTCCACTCGAATGCTGGGATAACGGTTGGCACTGGTTATTCGGTGCAGGGCTTTGTGCATTGGACAAGTGCTCTAACTGAGCTACAACCCCAGGCTCCTTGGATTCAATTTATAATTGACTGGCTGCTGTGAAGAACTGTCGGAGATCAGCCAACTAACCTAGGCTTCGGGTTTCTGAAAGACTTATTTTACTTTATATGTATTAGCATTTTGCCTGTGTGCATGTACATGGAACATGTGTGCCTGACGAGGTCAGAAGAGGACGTTAGAGCCCCTGGACCTGGAGTTACAGATGGTTCTTACCATGTGCGTGCCAGGAACTGAATCCCGGTCCTCAGGAAGAGCAGCCAGTGCTTCTAACCACTGAGCCATCTCTCCAGCCCTTACGTCTCTTCTTTTGTCTACTTAACCTTCCTACAAGTCTGCAAGGGAACTGCTCCTTGTCCCGGCATCTGCAGCACCAGCCTAGAGCCCTCCTCGCCTGAGAGAGACACGCAGCCCCTCAAGTGTCTCACCGTGCTCAGCCTCAGCTCTCAAAGGCCTTCCTGCCCCCGACATCCGCGTCTGCACTGTCCGCCTGCCTCTCTCCCGGTTGTTGATTTTTAATCAAATTCTGTTGTGGCTGAAGAGTGCTCTGTATAACTTGATTTCCTTCAGACTTACAGAGCCTTCTCTCACGTCCCAGCAGATGGCCTCCTGGGCAACTGTTCTATGCCCTCTTGAGATGGTGTTTGTTTTGCTGTTGGCTGTGAACGACCATCTGGGTCAGGTTTGTTAGTAAATCTTCCAGCCTTCCACAGCCTTACTGATTTTCTGTGTGCGTTTACCAGTCACTTAGAGAGGAAGGTTTAAATCTTCAGATATAGTCAGTTGCGAATTTGACTGTCCCTTTCAGTTAAACGTTTTCTGTAGTGAGGATTGGGTGTGGGGCCCCCCTCATACATGCTGCTGCGACACTACAGCCTCAGACCCCGGGTGTGGTTTAGAGTCTTGCACTTTGAAGCCCAGGGACTACAGACCTGCAGATTAATAATTTCCGTTTGTCTCCTTGTTGATGTTTTTATCACTCTGGATGTCCCCAGTCACCACTGAGAGTCTGCAGCATTCTGCAATTTGGTGTTTTGTTTTGTTTATTAATCTAATAAATGTGGTTGCTCCCGGGGGTAAGGAGACAGCGCAGCAGTTAACAGCTCCTTTTAGGAGGACTCTTGTTAGTTCCCGCCCATATGGGGCAGCGCG
Organism: Mastomys natalensis; assembly: GCA_021653895.1. Classification (NCBI taxonomy): domain Eukaryota; kingdom Metazoa; phylum Chordata; class Mammalia; order Rodentia; family Muridae; genus Mastomys; species Mastomys natalensis. The sequence goes on along the minus strand of JAJTUV010000344.1, from coordinate 1,215,949 downwards.
AGGGTACTTGAAACTCCAGTAACAGGAGGCTCTGATATGCTCTTCTGACTCTCATGAGCACCTGATCGCACATGCACACACACACACACACACACACACACACATACACATCACACACAAATAAAATAAATCTTGAAAGAAAAAAACATTTGGGAGACAGAATTTCTAAGAGAAAGAAGAACCATGTACAGCATCTTATGACCTGATGCAGCTTGACCGACCGTCTGTGCCTGTAGCTGCAGCAGAGGGGCCATTTGTATCCCATGAACTCCCCGTATACTTGGGTTTAAACATCAGTCACTATTTGCGTGTTTTCCTGTTGGCTCCCTCTGTTCTCTCGTCCTTTTCCTGCCCTGCTCTCCTTTGGACTGTGAATGTACCCTTATATTTGTTTTGTTTGAGGACAGGGTCTCTCCTCTAGTAGCCCAAGCTGGTTCAGAACCCAAGATGTAATCCAGACTGGCCTTGAACTCACGACAATCTTCTGCCTCAGTCACTCAAAGTGCTAGGATTACAGGATCAACCACTATGCCTGGAATTAATTGTGTGTTTCTAAATATTTATTTTTAAATTACTTTTACAAGTGTATGTGGGGTGGGGGGAGGTATATCCCCGGAATAGAGGATCAGATCCCATGGAGCTGGAATTGTAGGCTGTTGTGAGCCCCGTAATGGGGTGCTGGGAACCAAACTGGAGTCCTCTGAAAAAGCAACAAATGCTTTTAACTGCTGGGCATCTTTCAGCTGCTGGATTCTTATTTCTTATGGCTTTGTGCTGTCCACCCTTGAGCAGCTCTGAGTTCTCTCCATGGACGCTCAAAGTACCAGGACTCATCCTTGGTCATGAAAGTCAAAGTGACTTGACCCTGATATTAAAACACCATCATGTGGATTTTCCACAGCCAGGCTCTCCCACGTGCACAGTGACTCCAGCAGCTTCCTGTCCTGTGGTGACATTGGGTAATAGAGCAATAACAGCGGGAGAGCCAGACAACATCAGGTTTCATGAGCCAGTGTTTTCCAGGCGATCAATGGAGGTTGCTACTTAATCATGCATGGATAAAATATCCACTCAAAATGCAAGGAGTAGGGCTGGAGAGATGGCTCAGCAGTTAAGAGCACATTCCCAGCACCCGTGTTGGGCAGCTTGTAACCCAGCCACCACCACCACCACCACCAGCCACTCCAGCATCCTCTGGGCTCCTAGGACTGCTGGCACATCACAGACACACACACACACACACACACACACACACACACCTACTTTAATGAATGTAAAAACTACTTTAAGACCCCAAGAAGATAAGGCTCTGGGCAAACCCTGCCGGCAGAAGCATCAGCAGACACATACTCTGCTTGAAGTCCTCTTTCACCCTGCTCGCCCTAGCTAGAAAACGCCCCATTCCGCCGCCAGGTCGGATGACGATCCATAGGCCTCTGCTCCTTGCTGCCCCCCCAGTGGACATTCTGCAACAAGCCGTGTGGGGTGTATCCCCCAGCGCCTTTCTCACGATCCTAAAACCATTATTCATGTTTTATTGGATCTGCCTTAAGTGCTCGAGGCTTTGCCCGGGCCTCTGAAAACCCCAAGTGAAACTCCTTACTCACTGGGAAGCCTCGGTGGGTGGCTTTCTTCTCCCGGATAGCGCATGTCCGGGCAGCTCTCCGAGTGCGGGTACAGCCCAGCGAAGAACAGAGACATACACACTCAGCTCGGCGGCCCACATAGGAATTAAGGCTTGAGAAATAAGGCCACAGGCCGCGTTAGATGTTCTCTGGAACAATGCAGACCACCTAACATGTCATCCAAAAGTGAACGTGTAAAAGGTTAAAAATAATCGGAGTTGCGAGGGCCTAGATGTTGTAAATATGCCCTTGGGCAAACCTTCCAGGGCCTGGATGAAAACAAAGCCATCCCTAGCCAGCCTGCGTGAGACTTGGACTTCAAGGCAGAAATTAGGAACAGAAGCCAGTACTCTCCCTGTGACTTTGAGACGATTGAACAATCAGCCCTGGTGGATCAGGATTTCTCCAGCCATCTCTTGCTGGGAGACAGAAAAGACCGAAGCCTGGCGCCAGACAGAGAATTCCACACAGATCCGGCACCCCGTCAGACCACCTTGCAGGAGAGACTGGAGCTGAGACTGTGATGGGGTGGGCCCACACCTTGACCAGGACAGCCTAGCTAAGCGCATCTCTTCCCTTCTGCTTAAACCCTCCCCTCACGTTAAGATCTGGAAGCCACTGGGTCCAGTTGCTTCTCCTCCCAGTGTGGCCACATTGAACAAATCTTTAGTTTCTCCTCACTATCTGCCACTTTTAATGTTATTTCTATTGTTGCTATGGTGGTTATTTTCTATTATTATTATTAATTAATATCTGTTATTGTTCTTGTTAATTATCACTTGGTTTTGGTTTTTCCAGACAGAATTTTCTCTGTGTAATCCTGACTGTCCTGGAACACACTCTGTAGACCAGGCTGGCCTCGAACTCAGAAATCTGCCGGCCTCTGCTTCCCAAGTGCTGGGATCAAAGGCGTGTGCCCCCACGCCTGGCTCAGTTATTACCAATTATCATATGGAGGGATGCAGGTTGTCCTGGCCTGCCCATGGAGGTCAGAGGTCAGAGGACAACTTTGTGGAACCGGTTCTATCTGCCCACTGTTCGGCCCACTGAGACCTGGGGATTGAACTCGGGTCACCGTCCTGAGCGTAAACACCTTTATTCAGTGAGCTGGTGTTATTTGGCTTAACTGAGGACAGGTGGTCAAACCTGGCTCTCAGAGATGCCTGGGCACTGGCTCCCACCCCAGTAGCCTCGGCTGCAAGCCCGTTACCCTGTCAGCCCTGCCGTGGCCAGAGACTGCTCACATGTAAGACCCACCATCCCTCCTCAGGAGAGACCCCACCTCACAGAGAGGGCTTAGCGGATTCTATAGGGACACAGCTTCTTGCGGGTGTCCCCTGTGGCCTAGGTTCATTCCGATCTGTCCCAAGCAACTAGTGAGATCCTGTTTGCTGAGGCATCGATCCCCAGGTGGGCCAGAGCAATCTGAATGCTGCCTGAGAGGCTGCATTTACTACACACAGCTCTTTACCCTCAAGCTCACGGAAGGCAGGTACAGACTCTTCTTGCCGCCTGGTACCAGAGAGGCAAGTAAGGTCCTCTTCAAAGCCCAGTCTCCTCAGATGTGCACATCTCGGCAAAACTGGGTTCCCAGGCACCCCAGCCCTGTGGCATCCGTGAGTCACAGTCATCTCTCCCACTGGAGTTATGCGAGATGTAGGGACCTGTGAGAGTGAGATGTGAGATTATGTGAGATGCTGGCGTGATGTCCAGTCAGGGAGTTAGACTCAACATGCGGTCATCTCAGAACAGAGCCCAAAGCTCTTGGTCAGTCATGGACTTTAGAGTCAGAAAATGTCTGCTTAGCCATGGTGGTCAGGTGCTTGTAATCACAGCCAAATGGGCAAGAGAGACAGGTGGATTCCTGGAAGCTTCCTAGTCTAGCCTACTTGGAAAAGTTCCAATAAGAGACCTTGCCTGTCAAACAAAAAAGTAGAGGCACTGGGGAGTAACCGTTGGACTTCATGCATGTATGCTTGCTCACACACACACACAAGAGCCTCTCCGAAGCAGCTTCTATTGAACCCTGACAGACACCACACTGCTTACCTGTGACCATCACACCCAGGTCTCTGGGCCCATGGAAGGAGCTGGCAGGAAGAAGCATCTTGTGAAAGAGGATTCAGGCATCCCTGCTTCTCCAGCCCAGCTAGGAATATCAGCCTAGACCTTCCCGGTCTTCTAGAACATGCCATTGAGAAACTGGCCTGTTGCCTCAGGCTGAGAACTTCACCCCCCTGGACATGCCAGGGCCCGGGTTCTCCAGAGCATCCGGCCCTGTGAGTCAGCAGTTTACACACACACACACTCTCCATGGCTGCTTGCCTAATAACTTAAAGCCAGGCCAATATACCTCACAGAACTAGAACCAAAATAGACAGTCAAAACAAGCAGAAGTAGAAGGAAAGACTGAGAGGAGGCATCTGGCAGTCAGTTCCCATGGAGTTTAAACCTATATGGAGGAGCAGGTGTGCCAGTGCACACCCAGCACCTGAGAGAGACAAAGGCAGGCAGATCTCCGTGAGTTACAGGCCAGGGCTATGTAGTGAAACTCTATCTCAAAAATAAAATTACGGTTTGATTCCCACAGCTTGCAACCATCTGTATCCAGTTCCGGGGGCTCTGAAGCCCTCTTATGACTTACCAACATAAGGCTTTCAAGGTGGTGCAAGCAAAACACGCATACACGGCCGGCGGTGGTGGCGCACACCTTTAATCCAGCACTTGGAGGCAGAGGCAGGCGGATTTCTGAGTTAAGCCAGCCTGGTCTACAGAGTGAGTTCCAGACACCCAGGCTACACAGAGAACCTGTCTCGAAAAAACCAAAAAAAAAAAAAAAAAAAAAAAACACGCATACACATAAAATGAAGAAACAGACCAAAAAAAAAAAAAATTTAAGCTATGTGTGCTGGTGCACACCTTTAATCCCAGCACTCTAGAAACAGAAGCAGGTAGATCATTCCACAAAATAAAATACAGTACCAATGTTGAGAGATTCCTTTGAGACAGGGTCTCACTCCACAGGGAAAGATGACTGAAAACTCATTGTGTAAACCAGTATCGAGAGTTCTTATGTGTGGAGACAGGAGGATGTCCCTTTAGATCCAAGGAGAAACCTAGAGTCTATTGGGTGAGTTTGGGCCAGGCCCAACGATTTCTCAGCCTCTACTTGCTCCACTAAGAACAATAAACCAGACTGAATTTGTGCCCTGGTTGGACAAATATGTGAGCAATCCTAGGATAGTTGTCCTCAACCTGTGGGTTGTGACCCCTTTGGGGAGGTCAAATGGTCATTTCACAGGGTCATCTGAGACCATCAGAAAACATAGATATTTACATTATTATTTGTAACTGCAAAATTGCGGTTATGAAGTAGCAACAAAAATAATTTTATGGCTGGGGGTCACCACACCAGTAGGAACGGTATTAAAGAGTCGCCCCTTAGGAAGGCTGAGAACCACTGCTCTAGGAACCCAGAGGTGGTCTAAGCAAAGGCCAGGCTGTCCAAGGTTCGATACAGTGTGAGCCAGTTACATGCACTCCTGTAACTCATCCTGTTACTGCACAGCTACTGTGTATCCCGTACGCAGAGGTACACACAGGAGCAGTATGTCTGCCCTGCCTCCCAAGAGCTTATAGTCTAGGTACCTGGGCCCAGCACAGCACTTCTGGGAGCCCACACCCGTTCATGTTTATTGTCTTCCTTCCTTCTTAAGAATGCCTCCAACTTCCCCATCACCTACTACCTAAATCGGTGTCCCAACTCACCACAGATGTGCACAGCCAAGCAGACAGTGACTGTCCCTTCCCTGGTCAGTCTGTCTTCCTGGCTTTAGTGTCCTGGTCCCCAGCCCAGACTGGGGCAGAAGCAGCCCTGCTGCAATGCTCAGCAAATCCCCATGGACTTGGAGTGACCACGGTCCACAAACCCTCCCATTTTCTGTGAAGCACTCACTCCTGGGATCTGAAGGCCCTTCTCTGAGCCTTGATGGGCTTCCGGGCTTCCACGTGGTAGAAAGAACTTCTAAGCGAGGTGTTTCTGGTAGCCCAGCTGCCTGGATTCAGGGAGTGGTTTACCAGAGAGCAGGCAAGGGCATTTACTCTTCCTCTGCTACTACCTGGTGGTTCTTCCTCTGCTTCTCCAGCATCCCTGCCATTCCAGGGCCTTCGCTCTGCCATCTGGGCTGGGTTCAGCTCCTCCAAAGCTACAGGCTTCCTTACAACCAAAAGGAAGCCACCCTCTTGTCCCGCCCTCCCTCACATCCCAAGACCACCCGGGCCTGCTGTAGGGAGAAATAAAGCTTAGAGAATTAAAATGAAGAGCCTGCACCCCCTTTGTACAGATCACTGGGAAGGGAAGTCTAGGGGCAGAGGAGTGCCTGCCCTTGTTCCTTTGCCTTGCTCAGTGCTCTGCTCAGCAGTCAAAGTCCCCCAAGTCATTGCTCTATTCATGGAGAGGTTCACAAGCCTAGCTGAGCTGGAAGCATATCCAGGTGTGGCTGGAAACGCAATGACCCATCCTAGCAGATGATGGCACCAGGCCCAGGTGAGCTTCAAGACCAGACTTTGGTCTGCTGCCCACACAAGGGCAAGGCATGTCCCTGCTCTAGCTGGGCAGCTCTAGCTGGCCCAGTGCCAGAACCACTTCTTCCAGTCTGGGCCTCTTCCTCCTCACCATGAACATATTTGCCCTTTCTCCTTCGGCCCCACTTCCGCCTCTGGCTGAGCCCAACCTTGTAGGTTTCATCACCCAGACAGGTCACAGCATCGATTCTTGTCAGGGCGGTCGGAGCTAGACTGTTCTCAAAGTGGGTAAGAAGATGCAGTGACCATGGAGAACTTTCTTGGTCATCTAGCCCACCCAGGTCCCTGACAGCCAGAAGCAGGAGCCTGTGGAACTTCCAAGAGCCTACCACGGCCTCCAAAGGCCAGGACTACCCGTAGGAGGCACCGGCGGAGAGGGAGCTGGAGCTGGAGCGGGTGGTGGCGTCAGTGAGGGCGGGCCACCACTGACAGTCCTCTGCCTCAGGTGCTCTAGCAGGCGCGCGCTCACGGCCGGCTCCAGGACGCTGCAGGCGGGCAGCACGCAGGCCAGGCGCGCCAGACAGGCTCGGTAACCCTCGAGGTAGCTATCCAAAGGTCCTGCATACAGAGAGCAGAGTGAAGTTCAGGTCCTGAGAACTGTGCAAACGGGAGGGCGAGCAGGGAGACAGCATGGTCACTCACCAGGCGCTGCAGTGGGGGATAGAGATGCAGGCTGCTCCTGTAGGAAGCGCACGGTCATTTCCAGGATGTCCGCCTTCTCCAACTTCGAAGAGCGGGAGGTCTGTCCAGGTCAGACAAGAGAGACACCCCACAATAAACTGGGCAGCTGAGCACCTCGTTCTTGCACCCAAATGCTCTCCAGTCGCGCGGTGGTCCCTACCACTCCATCGCGCAGATCGCACGCAGGTCTTCGGATCCCCACGGAGCCCCGGGACAACGCAGGCCCACCTCCCTCGCTGGGTGCCCCCAAGACTCTCCATGTCTGTTTTCTGAGCTCCCAGACTCTCACCTCCGCGCCCAGCAGCGGCAATACTAGACCCTTCAGCTGGCTCAGGCTCTGGTTGATCCGCGCGCGCCGGCGCTTCTCCAGCAGCGGCTTCAGGCTCTGAGGAGGGCGGGAGGGCGCAGAGAGCACAGTTAGCTCGCCATCGCCCGCCCCACCTGCCACGAGTTCCTATCTCCGGCTCCTACCTTGCGCAGCTCCGCCGCGTCCCCTACTCTTCTAGGAAGTCTCATGCTCCGCGGGAAAGCAAAGGGCGCAGAGTCTGTTACCTCAGGGTGGAGGATCCTTGCCCCAGATGCAAGGCAGAGCTAAAACAGAAGCCGGTAACCAAGTTCAAAACCTAACCCAAGCTCGCGCCAAAGAAGTGCGCGCACTATCAGCCACTAGGCTTTAAGGGGACTGCGCCCCAGCTCCGCCCCGCCCCCATTGAGTCGGGCCAGCGCCTCTCCCTCCTCCCGCCTTTGTCCCTGCACAGGGTGGGGCTGGAGAGGATGAGTTGGTGGTGTCCCCCAGGGATGCCACTCTGGCCTCAGAGTCCCATCTGTGGTGGGGTCGCGCGATGTGCGGGCACTGACCCCCTGGACAGGAAGGGTGTGTGGAGCCAAGCCTCGCCTCCTCTCCTGCATCCTCTGGCTTCATTCACGCCCACGGGTCTGCGAGCTCCTCCCTAGGTCGCCGAAAGGTCCCCTGCGGCTGCAGAGCTACCAGCCCGGGACATCAGGGAGATACAACAAGGGTTAAAAGGAGAGATTTGTTCTACCAACTGCTTTAAGCTGAGCATGGAAATCCAGTCTCTGCAAGGTCGAATCTTTCTCCGACCTATCGGCCAGAATCAAGACTGGGGTCTCTGGACCCCTGGCTCTAAGTGCTCCGTAAAATTTAGAGCACCCCACTGACTTAAAAATTAACTGGTTCCCCGGCTCTAGGTTGTGAAAAATAAACCCGAGCCCCGCTCTCCGAAAAGAGGCAACCAGAGTCCACGGAGTTCAGTTCATTTCAATCGGGATTCCACCTGTGGGACAGACAAACATCAACATGACAGGCGAGTGGAGGCGGTCCTGGGTGTGTGCCCCGGCTGCTCCTCTCGGCCCCAGCGGGCCCAGACACGCCTCCACAACGCGTGGCGGTTGCTGCTGCAAACTGGCAGGCGTCCCCCGCCCATCTGCTGCGGGCTCCCCTCCCTGGGTCGGCTGAACGGGCAACGGCTACCTCCTCCGACCCTGGTGCAATTTGGGGGGAGTCTTGGGCCCGGAAGGCGAGACCCGCACAACCAGAGCCAGTAGGAGGCGCTCTTGGGGAGGAGCCAGGGTGGGCTCTGTCCAGGGTACTGGGAGGACCCCTCCCTCCTGCCATCGAGCCCCCTTCATTCCCTTCATTAGCCCCCAAATCCCTGGAAGGGTCCCACAGCAAGCATTCGAAATGGTGGAGGCCAGTGCACCAGGAAAGGGGCCCAGGGCAGGCTGGACAGGAGCGCTCAGCCCTATTTCTATCTATGGCGTACGAGGACCCACAACCACCGCCAAGGAGTTATTCTGTGCAAGCTCCGAGCTCGCTGTTTTCGACCTTCGCTTTCTCATTTCCACCAACCCAACTGTCCTAACTATGAGAATTTGTCCCAACAGGCCTTGGGGCTGCCTGATTCCTTGGTTCTCTCCCACAGTTAAGTCTAGCATGCCCGTAGGCTAGCCTCTCTCTATGTAGACCAGACCAGTTTAGAACTCACAAAGAACAGCCAGCCTCTGCCTCCCGAGTGCTGGGATTAAAGGAATGTGCTACCGTACTCAGTCATCAATTATCTTTTTAAGAGCTCAAAATGGTGTTTACAGGGCTCCGTGGCTGAGAGCGAGTAGTGCTCTTGCAGAAGACCTGCATTTCAGATCGGATTGCTCACTGTAACTCCAGTCCCGGGGTATCTGGCGCCCTCTTCTGGACTTCTTAAGCATAGCAGTCATATGCACAAATCCACACAAGGACAAATACGAATACACACTGCCGAAAATAAAAGTAAATCTTCATTTTAAAAAAGAACTGTGTAGCCGGGTAGTGATGGCACACGCCTTTAATCCCAGCTCTGGAGAGGCAGAGGCAGGTGAATCTTTGAATTTGAGACCAGCATGGTCTAGAGGGTGGGTTCCAGGACAGCCGGGCTACAGAAGAAACCCTGTCTGGGGCGGCGACAGGGACCTGTGGGCCCTTGCCCAACCAGCTCACTCATTCAGTGCTCCCAAGCCCACCCTACACGATCAAAGACTGCTCCTAGCCCTTAGGGTGAGGGTGGAAACATCCCTTTCCAGGGCTGCAGACGAAGAAGACCCAAGGGCAGAAAGCAAACTCCCTGTTCTATGCCAGTTACCTCAATTTTAAGTCTCTCTCCTCTACCTGCTCACCTCTACTGTAAAGGATCTTAAACTAGGCGATGCACCCCTCTCTTCAACCAAAGGATTCTGGGAGTTTGCTAGGGCTGTGGAAGATGGAGTCCTTTAGAAGCAGGAGAACCTGAGTGAGGTAGCAGGGTTTCAGAAAGTGGGGCTCAGGCTCCAGGGGGATCTAGGATGACCTGAATACCATGGGGACACTCTCTACCCTGGTCCTTCCTGGGGTATTGAGAAATGTACTAATCCTTGACCAGAGGAGATGCCTGAGAATTGATTTCCACCCAGCGTGGAGGTGAGGGCGTCCAGCAGAGGGAGGAGAGAGGCCCTCCGAGGAGAGTGGGGAGCCCCTACGCTCACTCCTGGAGTGGTGAGCCAGAGGGGAGCTGCAGGAGAGAAAATCCTCCCTGGGGTGCAGAGGGAGGAAGCACACTAGATGGTCATGTTTGTCCCTTCTCATCTGTGTCACCTCAGGCTTTAAAAAAAAGACTATGTGGGGGCTGGAGAAATGGCTCTCTGGTTAAGAGCACTGACTGCTCTTCCAGAGGTCCTGAGTTCAATTCCCAGCAATCACATGGTGGCTCACAACCATCTGTAATGGGATCTGATGCCCTCTTCTGGTGTGTCTGAAGACAGCTACAGTGAATGCATATAAATAAAATAAATAAATATTTTTTTAAAAAAAGGCCATGAAATGGCTCTGTGGGTAAGGATACCTCTGACCTCCACACGAATTGTGACACACACACACACAAATACAAACATAACAAACCACTCATGCCTGTGTTTCCACATCTATAAAATGGGAGTTGAACCCTTCTTATGGTGGCTCTTGCCTGTAATGCTAGCATCATAAAGAAGGAATGAGATTCAGGAGTTCAAGGCCAGCCTCAGATGCTAGCAAGTTCAAGCTACCACAGCCACTGGGGTGTGGGGGAGATGAAATAAAAACTTCCTTAAGGATTAACTTGTTTGAATGAAGAGCCTGGCACCCACGTACCTGGGCAGTGGTAAGGGCTCTTTACTGTGTCTCCATGACAGGCCTCTTTAGAACTGCTGGACAGGACTCGGTGGAGTAGAAGGGCGGACAGACAGGCACAGCTGAAAGCACCGGGCTCCCAGTCTGAATATTAGCTGTGTCCTCGAGGAATCTGAGAGGTCATTCAGCCAGGATGTGTAGTAACACCTGTCTCATGCCATTGTCACTGGCTGAGTTGGCACTGACTCCGAGGCATCTGAGGACAGGAGCCATGCATTAAAACAAACAAACAAACAAACAAACAAAAACACGTGAGGTGTCCAGGGTCAAGGCAGCAACTTTGTAGGGTGGAGACTTTCAAGCTACAAGGGAGTAGAAGCCGGGTCTGGCATCTTAGTTTGGATCCCTGACACTTGCTGACCTTCAGGGGCACCTGCCTGTCTGGGTATGCTAATGTACTTAGTTCAGAAAGTACCGAGCAGCGGCGAAGCTATGGCACTATGAGGAATCTAGAAACCTCTAGAAAGAAACTACAGGTCCCAGTAACCGCAGGTCCTATGGAGGAATGAGGCCTTACGAGCTAGGCGGAAGTGGTTAGAAACTCAACTGAGCGTACAGCGAACGGCGGTGAAGTTTGAGCTCACCCGGGAGCTCAGGCGGCCATCGTGCATGGCGCCCCCATGTGGTGAAAACGAGAATGGTATCTGAGACTGCCGGGAGACCCACTCTAAGTGGATTTGGCATTCTGCAAACAGCTTCCGTTTCCAGCATTTCCAGCACCGCCCTGGCTGGTAGGAGCTAGGCAGTGATTGAAACATCGCCCGGGGAATGAGGCCGGGTTCTGACTAACCTCCACTATGCGTGGGAGAAGAGGAAAGAACGCGAGCGGTTTCAAGGTTGCCCGATATGCTTGCTGCTCTCCCACAGCTCGCACAACCCTCCTTTCCCGGAGCCTCCGCTCCGGTCCAGCAGGCCTTACCTCCTCCAGTTCCCATGACTGTTTCTAGCTATGCCTCTTAAGGTAGTTTGCCCCTAATGCTTACCTGCCTGGACCCTCCAGCACTTCCCAGGGGCCTTGCTCACAATGGTGATACCCTCTCTTTGGACGAAAGCACCGGAGCATCTCTCCGATAGTCCCCAGTCCTCTCATCCTCCATTTCTGGTCTCTAAATTTGGCAGGCCCAGGTCGTCAAGTCCATGTCAACTCTCCCACCCCCCACACCAGCCTGGATAATCAGAGTCTTCCGCATCCTGGTCCAAACAGTACAAAGCCCTCTTGTCCTGACTTCCTTTTACTTAGGAAATAGATGGTATGGGTTTTGAGGGTCTCCCCTCCCCCATCATTTTATTTACTCAGGGGCCATATGCTACGGTGTGCATGTGGAAGTCAGAAGACAACTTTTGGGAGCTCGGTTTATCTTTCCATCATGCGGGTCCCTGGGATCGAACTTAGATTGTCAGGCTTGGCAGCAAGCACCTTTACGCAATCATTTTGCTGACTCCCTCCTTTCTTTCTGTTTCTGCCTTCTCCCGTCTCCCATCTTTTTCTTGGGTCTAGACTCTGTACTCTAGAGGGACCTTGAAGTCCTGAGCGGGGGGGGGGGGGGGGGGGGAAGGAGCTGACATTCTATACTTGGTGGGACTTTTTAAACTTCTGGGCAGTGGCGTCTAGTTCCCTGGCCTGGAACGTCCCTTCTTACCAACCCGACCAAGCACCAGGCACCTTCTTGATGCCTGTGACAAAACATTTTCTAGCTCCCATTTGCCAGGTTCTAGTGACATTTGTAATTGCTGTCACTTGCTGGCTTGTATCCCCAGCACCTGAAACACCACATAGTGGTCAGTGGGCAGCTGAATGAGCGGGTCTGTGTCTGGAGGGTACTAGAATCCTATTCAGTTTTTGTACGCAGCAAATTAGTAAAGTGCGCACCAACCCTAATTGCCCGCCGGGATAGGGGAGGGCTCAGGGCAGGGGAGGCGGGGCAGAGAGGAGGCGTGGCGGGGGCGGGGCCCAGGCTTAAGTGGGCACTCTCGGGGTCCCCGCCCCAGAGCGCTGCAGAGCTGGAGTTGAGTCCCCGGGATCGCAGAGCTGGAGCCGGCTGGCAGCCGCTCTGCCTCCCGGGTCCGCACTCCTCCGACGGCTGCACCGCGGGGCTGCTCCTTGAGCCTGGAGCCACCCGCATGACGCCCCGGGGAACCCATTGAGTGCCGGGTCACGGCGACACCATGGCCCTGGAGCAGGCACTGCAGGCGGCACGGCGGGGCGACCTGGACGTACTGAGGTCCCTGCACCCGCCGGCCTGCTGGGGCCTTCTCTGCGCGATCCGCTAGACGCCCTGCCGGTGCACCATGCGGCCCGCTCCGGCAAGCTACACTGTCTGCGCTACCTGGTGGAGGAGGTTGCCCTCCCAGCCGTGTCCCGCGCGCGCAACGGCGCCACACCAGCCCATGACGCCGCCGCCACAGGCTACCTCTCTTGCCTGCAGTGGCTGCTCACACAGGGTGGCTGCAGGGTGCAGGTGAGTCCACAGTAAGTTTGGTCCCAAAGAGGACTCCAGCCCTCCTGAAGCTCAAAGATGGTTGGAATAGACGTGGTCGTGGCTAGGCTGAGCCCTGCGCTCTTCTCTTTCCAAAAGGCTTTAGATAAGGTGGGCCTTTGAGATTGAGAACTTGGGTAGATTCCTGATGCTTGATATTAGGAGAACCCTGGAGTTGGGGGCGGGGGTGGGGGATGGCGGGGAGCTGGATTCTGTTAGTCTGGTATCCCCTAGGGCGGGCAAAGCACTCCCTGGAGGGAGTGGTCCAGGGTGGAAGAGGGCGGGGCAGTGATGGGCCTTGGCTGCCAAATTAGAAGCCCATGGCCACCAGGCTCAGATCTAAAGTAAGAATACATAGGGTCTTACAAATCACCCCAAGCCAAGATGGAGATACCACTAAGTCAGGGACAAAGGTATCGGGGCAGGAGGTGGGGAGCTCTCCTCAGGGCATAAGTGGACGGCCCTTCCAGCTCTAAGTCACTTCTCAGCCCAACCTGCCATCTTTGTGCCTGGAAAAAACCACCTGGTGACGTTGAGGAGTGTGACCTGCCAGGGGCGTCCTCAGCACAGAGAAAAGAAGGGAAACGCCCTGTAGTGTGCACATTGTTGTGCTGGAGGAAGGCTGGGGAGACCAGGGTGGTGGAGAGGGGTGGGGATGGAAGGCCACCAGGCCAGGCCTACAGGGTCTCCTGGGCTGAAGTAAGGAATTGGGACGATCTTCTGGTCACCTGAGCAGCCAGCTGAGAGAAGAAGCATATATCTGATTTCCAGCTGACAGTGACCACTGAATGGCTGACATCTGTAATCACCACGGCACTTGGAAGACTGAGGCAGGAGGATTGCTATGAGTTTGAAGTCAGCCTGGGGTACAGAGTGAGAACCTGTCTTTAAAGAGACAAAAATCAACCAACCAACCAAAAACAGACCCCTGGGTTAACTGCACATCGAAGGGGTAAGGTCCAGTTTCAATCTAGTCAGCAGGGGCCTAGCAAAATCCAACACAGCTCCCACCTGCTGTCCTTGGGGGGCAAACTCCACCTCCCCATCTTTCTGAAAGATTCTCTCCTTCCCTTATCTCCTGGCCTTGTTATCAGGAGTTCCTAGCCATGTGGCCTGCAGCAATATGGTCCACTCCTCCTCATGGTCCACATGGTCTCTCTTGGGAGGTGCCTGCCTCCCAATTCCAGGCCCAAGACTGGCCGAAGCCTCCCTTATCATCACGGAGGAGGTGGAAGGAACGAGTAATCTTGTGCCCAGTTTATCAAGTGTCCTGTCCTCTACTCCCAGGAAGCCGGGGGCAGAACCGGGTTGGGGAGTTGATCTCAATCTCTGGTTCTATCCGGCCCAGAGATAAACAGCTTAAGATGTGAGCCCCAGCACACGAGGCTCTCAAGGCCTACCCAGCTGATAGTACCTTCATCTCAGACCACTGACTTCATATTGTCATCATTATGCAGAAGCCTTGAGCTATAGAGATGCCCTAGAGCCTCAGGCCCTTATCCCTAAGGCCAGTGGCGAGAGAAGGTCTTTCTCAAGAAAGGTACCAGCCCTTCATCACTGTGGTCTTGCTTAGCCCACCTCTAGCTGCCCATGCCTGAGCTCCAGGAAACAGGCTGAGTAAGCCTGCCTATACACACCTGCACCTGCGACACACAGCAGGGAACTCTGGCCTCTTCCTTAGTCCCTTTGCCATTTGCTTTCTGTCCCATGATCCTCTCTGCCTCCAGAGCCTCGTGGATGACATGCCCCGCCCCTGCATCCTTTTCTCCTATCAGGAAGCTCTAGGGTCTTCCTGCTGAGATTCTCTCACCTCAGAGTTTCAGTGCCTTGACCACATGTGTCTCTGCGGTATCCTCAGAGACCTTACTTCCTAGTCACCTGTCACAGATGCTCCAGACTTTCTCCTAATCCTGACAATCTCTGATATCTATGTGCTTGATGCTGAGAGACACGTTGTCAGATCCTGGAATAGTGCCAATCTCAAATGCAGTAGCAGCCCAAGTCCAGAGATCTGGGGTGCTGGGAGCTTCTCTCCCTGCCCATGGACAACCCCTTCCCCAAAGAGAGATACAGTAGGTATATATGAAAAATAGGTCTGAACCCAGAGGGTGACTGTAGGGGTTTCACCTAGCCTCTCAAGGAGCCTGCCGCTAGTACACACTACACCATTGGCTGGCTGCCCCGGGCCCTGCCCACCAGTGCCCAGTAACCTCCTCCTCCTCCACAGCACAAGGACACAGCTTGTACCTGAAGCCATGTGCATGGGAGTCTACGGGAGGGCAGCTTCTTGTGTGTGGGTTGGGTCATTACAGGTGTACCAAGATGGAAGCCTCTGTCCCTTCCAAGGGACTCCTGGGAATGAGGAAGAGGAAGAACAAGGGTTGGGAGCAGGGAGATCCTAATGCCAGCTTGGTGGAACCTTTAGTCACCTCTCCTGGCCTTGCTCAGGTGTTTCCTGGGTGCCAGGCCTGTGTCCAGACACCTGCTATGATTCTGCTGTTTTGGGAGCCTCTTGTGTCCTGGCAACTCTCCATCACGCCCTGAAGGCCTCCAAGAGACCTGCATGGCGTTGCTGCCTATGACCTGAGGTTCAAAGCCAACCAGGAGTTGCCTGAGGACAGAGGCAGGATTCGCAAGCCTGGGATCTAGTTCACCCCAAAAGCTTGCTAAGCGAGGCTTAGCTCGAGCACACAGACTTGCTGCCTGCCTGAAAGAGGCAGTGGGCTGAGCGCCTGACAAGAACAGGTTTGGACTATAGGGTTCTAACTAGCTCTCTTCCACAGGAAAAAGATAATTCTGGTGCCACAGTCCTGCATCTGGCTGCCCGCTTTGGCCACCCAGACGTGGTGAACTGGTTGCTGTACCAGGGTGGCGCAAACTCTGCCATCACCACAGACACGGGTGCCCTGCCTATCCACTATGCTGCCGCCAAAGGAGACCTTCCCTCGATGAAGCTTCTCGTCGGGCACTACCCTGAGTAAGGACTTTCTTTCGAATTATTGCTTTGTTTCGGTGCTGGGGATTAAATCCAGGACCTTGCCCATGCAAGAAGTCCACCACGGAGCTCCACTTCCAGGCCAGGATTTTTAAACAGGATCTTACATAGCTCGGGCTGGCCTCAAACTTGCTAATAAGTAAAGGATTTGGGCCTTGAATTCCTGATCTATATATTTTTCTATTTTTTTCCTTTTATTTATTTGTTTGTTTATTGTTTGTTTTGTTTTGGTGAGACATGTTCTTGGTTGGCCTGGAACGTACTGTGTAGACCAGGGTGACCTCAAACTCACAGAGATCTGCCTGCCTCTACCTCTGAGTGACTACCATGCCTAAGGAGGCTTGCTCTTTCTGCCTACTGCTTCCCCAGGGCAGACATTACAGGCCTGTGCTACCACACGTGACTTTAGGACTTTTTTCCTAAGGGGATCTCTGGGTTCAGAGGCCAAGGCTCTGAGGCATACGTGGAGGCTGCTGCAGTCTCTGGCAGTGCCTGATTCAGGGACCTTCGGGGATTCAGAGCTCTAAGCCTAAGACAGATCCAGCCAAAGCCAAACACCTCCCTTCACCCAGTCCATTGGGACCACGGCCTCTGCTCCTCACACTAGCTTCCTTGGAAGCTTATAGTTGCATTTAGTATACGGAGTGTGCAGGCCAAAGTCACTCACTTGGCTACAGCAGGTAGCCATCCCAGCTATGCTCGTTTCTAAGACTACTGTACGTGGAGAGAGTCAGGAGCGCCTCCTAGACCTGAGTTTGGCAAGTAAAAGAAGGTAAGGAGAGAGCTGCCCTTTAGCCCCTCCATCCCTTCCTATCCCCAGAGCCCTGAGCAGGCTGCCTCGAGAGAATCTTCCAGTTCTGTGGCCTCTCAACCCATTCCTGCCACAGATGGGGAACCTTCTAAGCCTTCTTAGGACCCCAGTCAAAATGGCTGGGAGCTCCTGGGATGGAAGAGGGGGGGAAGGATGTGGGGGTAGGGGAGTGTCGTGTGGAAGACAGAGTCACCGCAGAGCAGAGTGACTCTTGACAGCCTGGGGAAGGAGGCAGCCAGGTTTTAGGTGTGCCGTGGGGACAGGGGCCACAGGGAAAGAACATGGATCTTTCCTTAAGGTTTAAGTTGCCAGCAGCTACTACCAGGACCTGGGGGTTAGGGCTCTGACTATGTCTGCTAAGTAGGTGGAGCCAGCCTCTGGATGAAAACAGCTGCAAGATGAGAGGGTTAGAACCATCACCAATCCACTTCTGAAGTGGCCTAAGGCCCACTGTCCATGAGGGAGCTTGCTGGAGGCCAGTGTGACCATGTGACATAGGACAGACTGGTGTGGACATCGACCTAGAAGGGCAGGCACTAGTGGTCTCCTTAGCTCTAGACAGGCAGGCCGAGCCTGTTTGACTGGCAAGAGTTTCCCTGACTGACATTGGGTGGGTGAGCTCTGCTGATGTGGCTTTTCTGCATAGCCATTTGCTGGCCCCCGAGGTGAAGGCTTTGTACTCAGGAAGGCGGGACTGAAGGGCATGTGCAAGTCAGTAGCCCCAGAGTCCTTTGAGTGGGAGCTCTGACCTGCCACCATCTGTGGCTGTAGAAAGCTTTGGCCCAGACTCCTGTTAGACACTTCAGATTAGAGCCTGGCCATACCTGTGACAAGTCCTCAGCCCCAAGGCTGCGGTTCTGATGTACCCATCACACTCCCTCACTTGAAGCACAGGACACTGAGTTCCTAAGATGACAGGTCATGTACTGTAGACGCTCTCCTTCAAACACAGTGTAGCTAGAGGTACAGGTTGGTGGCAGTGTTCTGGGCACCAAGCCTACTCTTTGGATTCCAGTGAAAACCGCTAGCCCCTTGGCCCCACCTTAGTGAGAAGCCCACTAATGACAAACCTAGAATCTTTCATGGGCGGAGATTCCCACGTGCAAGAAGACTCCCTGTGAGTTAAAGCCCTCGGATACCCTGACCCCTCCCAAGCCATGCCAGGTGCTGAGTAAGATTGGGCCCTGGTGCTGACTCTGTGCCAAATGACCTCTTTGAAGGACTGCCAGACTGTCCAGGAGTCACCATGAATCTCAGGGAGTTAGACAGAGGACCTGGGCTCCCATCCCTGCCATGGTTTGTGACCAGGTTGATAAGAAGGGACCTTTGTACAGATGCCAGGCTGAGCTCTGGCAAGAGGGAATACTAGGAATTGGGGTCAGGGGCTGGTGTGGCCATGTAACCTCTGTCCTTGGGAGTGGGGTTTTCCAGGGCCACAAAGTCAATAAGAGGACCCACAGCCTAGCCCGAAGCTGTGGCTCCCTGCTCTCTTCGGGCTTCCAGGGCTGCTGTGAAGGATTGTAAATTATTCACAAGGGCTCAGCTCTCTTTGGTGCCTCTGCGAGGGAGGAAGGGTGCCATCCCTACCGGTGGGAAACTCGATCCTGCCGGGGAGACTGTGGGTAACCATGGGCCATGGTGCTGACAGGTCACAGAGAATCCGGAGGGCTGGGCAGCTTTGGGAGGGCCTCCTGAACTCGGGTATATGCCTTGGGGCGCTGCAGAGAGCTTGAGGTTGCAGAAACACGCTGTACTCTTTTTTCTAGTCTACCCCAGTTCATTGGACTGAATCTTTCCAGAAACGGAAGTTACCATAGGACACCTCCCTCCAGCCCTAGGTGGTTTTCCTCTGAGTACCCTGCAGAAAGGAGACCCCTAATCTGGGAGTCCTGGGGGCTATTGCCTCAGAGTGAGGGAGACGGGTGGGCTGACTGTCCTGGACAGGGACACAAGTAATTCACAGTACATAGTGTCTACAGCCCCACCTGGGACAACTGAAAAGGCTCAAGGGACTGGCAGACAGACATCTTTGTTTCTAACAGGGTTCTTGAGTCCACGTGCCCCACCCCCAACCCATCCCCCATGCCTTTGCCATGTCTGCTTTGGGCTGCTGGAGAGGGGCCTGGGCTTCACCGTGACTTTGAGCTTTGAGACTGGAGAGAAGGGTAGGATCTGGGGTCTTTCTCTCAGGCTCCTGGGCTCTTATCATCTTTGGACAGTGTCCGACATGTCTGTGTGTGTTTTCTTGCTGTCGGATCCCATGACTAATGAAGCTGCGAGCTTTATCTCTCTCCATGTGTGCCCAGTGCCTCCCACGCAGCTGCGCCTTTGTTTGCTGATTGATGGGGAGTCTGGAATCCCAAGTCTATGCCCGGTGACAGGTTACTGCCTGTGACTTTAGATGGAACTTCTCTTCTTCATCTCCCTCTACCCATTTGGCAAGTGCACACACTCTACCTGAGAGGCAGAGGCCACGGTGGGCACAGAGCTCCTGGCCTGGCTGCTTCTTTCCACGTATACACTCACTCACAAATAGCCCTGGGGATATAGTTCTTCCAGCTTGGGAGAAACTCTTCGATTCCCAGGTGTATTGGTTTGCAGGTCTGTCACAAGCATATGTGTTCAGGGAACGAACTAAAATGAACAAAAGAAGAATACAAGGGAGATATGTGTTATGCAGTAAAACTGGGATGTTTGGTAGGAAGCCAACAGGAGACAGGGAAGGCTTCTCCGTGGCCATGGCAGAGCTCTGTTGTGGGGGCGTGGCCACGGCAGAACTATGCTTTTGGGGCGTGGCCACGGCTGCTTCATTGAGAGTCTGGTGGCGGTTGGGAGAGATGCAAAGAAGTGCTGGAAATGTCAGAGGTATATACATTGTTTCCGTTCCTGTGACAAACAAACTAACAAAAGCAACTAGCAGAACCTTTTGACCTGTAGTTGAAGAGTCTGTTACTGGGGAGGGGAGGGGCAGGCCAGTCAGTAGGAACGTGAGGTGACATGTCCAGTCAGGAAGCAGAGAGTTGAATGTGGTCCTCAAGGTGGCTCCTCACTTCCTTCCAATTTCCAACAGCCCAGTACTCCAGACTATGGGGTCACTTCCCACCTCAGTTAAACCGTCCTTACATCTGGCCGGAGGGGTTTCCTAGGTGATTCTAAATGCAATCATCCTGACAGTGAAGGTGAGGCAGGCTTGCTGGTGGACCAGAACGCCAGTAAGCTAACTAGGCTGTGGTTTTTCCTCCCTGGGCCAAGCTCTTAGCATAAGTAGGAGTTATGATGGACCAACACCTTGTGTGTGAGGAACTCATTTCTGACCTCCCTGAGGGTAGATGTTCCTGGCAGCGGAAGATAAACAAATTTTAGCCTTGACCATTGCCTGACTGATCACGCCTTGTTTTGTTTTGTTTTTTTATTTTGTTTTGTTTTGTAGCAGTGCTAGCTGTACGTGGTATAAGTTGAACAGATTTCTAGAAGCCCTCGAATAGATTACATTCCTTTTTCTTTTTTTTTTTTTTTTTTTTTTTTTTTTTTTTTTTTTGTTCGAGACAGGTTTCTCTGTGTAGTCGGCTGTCCTGGAATCACTGTAGACCAGGGGCTCAAACTCGAAATCGCTGCCTGCCTCCCAAGTGCTAGATTAAAGCGTGCACCACACGCCGGGTCATCCCTTTTTCTGACAGAGTGGCTTTCACATTCTCTTTGTTCAAATCACCTTTTATTCCCCAGGAGGAAAACTACAAACTACTTCTGAGCTAAGATCATTGCTAGGGCTCTCATAGCAGCAGGATATTTTGGAACAGAGTTTTCGAACTCCAGAGGTTAGGGTCCAGAAGGAGGGGAATGGAGCTGGAGAGATGGCTCAGTGGTTAAGAGCACTGGCTGCTCTTGCAGAGGACATGAATTCAGTTCCCAGCATACACATGGTGGCTTTCAACCACCCATAATTCAAGTTCCAGTGTATCTGGTGCCCTCTCCTGCCCTCTGTGAGAACCTGCATGCATGTGGTGCACATACAAACATTTGGACCCTCACATATACGCATAAAATAAAAATAATAAACCTTAAAGTAAAAATAATATACACATATTCACATAACATAAAAATAATAAAAATAGAAAAAGGAGGGGCTGGAGAGATGGCTCAGCAGTTAAGTTCCAGAGATCCTGAGTTCAATTCCCAGCACCCCATGGTGGCTCACAACATCTGTAATGGGATCTGATGCCCCTTCTGGTGTGTCTGAAGACAGCTACAGTGTACTCATATAAATAAATAAACAGAGAGAGAGAGAGAGAGAGAAATCTTCTTAGTGTACTCGGTGGTCGAATGCTTGCTTGCCTAGCGTTCATGAAGCCCTGGGTTGCAACCCCCAGCACCATATAAACAGAGTAGTGGTCCAGACTTGTGACCCAGGATCAAAAGTTCAAGGGCTATCCTTGACTACATTTTGAGTTCTAGGTTAACCTGGAGTGCATGAAACCCTGTCTCAGGAGAGACAGGAGAAGCTTGTCCTTTCCCAACATGGCTGACATGGAGGCAGCATGGGAACATTCAGAGTTTCAGAAGCTGTTCTGTGCACAAATGAACGAGTGGGCAGCAAAGGAGCAGGTGCTGGGAAGGGGCCCCCTGGTGAGTAGGGTTCAGCCAGTCAGGTGAGGTTGTAACTGAACCATGGCTTTGGGACTGAGACTGCACCAGGGATGTGAGGCACAGGAACGGAGGGGCCCCAGAAGACATTTTCAGCTTCACAAGCTGCTTTAAGGTTGAACACAGAAGCTTAGGAGAGGCTGAGGAGTAAGACCCGCTTACCTAGGAGGAAACTGAGGCTGGAGAGGGCAAGGGGCCTGTGCTGGGATCTTACACGGTGACTGGGGAGAAGTAATAGATAGAGTCTAGGAGCTAAGGAGAACCAGGCCAGAGTCTGGAGGTCAAAGGTCTCTGAAATCCTTTTTGTCCCCTTTGGTCAGGGTGTCCGGCACACACACACACACACACACACACACACACACACACACACACAGACTAGCCTGACATGTGTCTGGCAGGAACACAGGTCCTGGCTCATCCTGTCAGACAAAGAAGAGGCATCTCAACCAGAAAGGGACACTGTGACCCAGCTTGAGGGAGGTGGGACTTACACTTGGCTCTCCTCAGCCCTTGTCATACTCCCTGGCCCATGCATGCCTGAGCTCACTAGTAAAGGAGTTCCTGAGAGGAGGATAGAGGACTGTGTGCAGAGACAGACAGACGGACAGATAAGAAAGGTGTGGACACAACACATCTGCAGCTGTTCTCTCTCTCTCTCTCTCTCTCTCTCTCTCTCTCTCTCTCTTCTGACCCAGGCTCACATCATAGCTTTGTCTATTTTGTATCAATTGATCTCAATTCTCCTTGCCTTTGTGAGAAAAGGGAACAGTGTTAAAATCCACCCTCAAGACCATAAAAAAGGATCTGATGGAGAGGGTGTGAAACTCGGTAATTGCTGGGCTCGGGAGTTACTATTCAATTAAAAGTAGCCTTATCAGTCAATAATCATTTTTTAAAATTAAGATGGGGTCTCTCTATGTAACTTTGGCTGGCCCGGAATTCACTATGTAGACCAGACTGAGTTCTTCCCTTACGTCTATGCATAGCTTTGTAATTTTTTTCTTCAGTGAGTCCGGGTGAGCCTGCATTTTTCTTACCTCTATACAAAGCAAGACAAGTACTGACTGCCCCCTTTCTTGTGGCCCATCAGCAGAGTTGCTCCATGCCCTAGGCCTCCCGCTCCTCAATAGGAGTCTTGAGGGCAGAAGTTGACATGCTGGTGATGATGAGGGCCTTTATTCTCTGCTAGGGCTCTGCTGGGAGTGGCAGCCAGCAACTTGCAAGGAGGATGTGGGTACCAATGCCTTCTGCTGCCCAGTTCCTTCTAGGTAGCTGGATACTTCTAGGTGGTGGCTACCTGCCAACTAGAAGGTGCTGGAAGGGCAAGGCTCACAGTGGGTCTAGCTTTCTTTGTTGTGTAAACTGCCTCTCCCACCCTAAAAACCCAGCAAGCCTAGAGGGTCACCCTCTTTAGCCTCGAATCCCAGGACCCCAGCACTGATCGTGCCTTGGTTACGGGGGGGGGGGGGGTGAATAATTCAGGCTGCTGAGTGTCGGTCATGAAATATTCAGCAGGCTGTTCCTGACACACCAGTCAGTGTGTGGGGGCGAGGATGGCGCTGGGATTGTAGGATGGTGCCATGAGCCAGCAGGGTTCTTAAAAAGGGTGAGTGGCTAACGGCTGGTCTTTTGCCTGCCCTGTATCATCCAGGCAGGACTGGTTTTTATTTTCCATTTCATTTTAGTTTAGGGTTTTGGATATGGAGTTTTACTGTGTAGTCCAGATTCTCAGTGATCCTCCAAGTGATAAAGTGCGCCAGGATGCTCGGTGTGTGCATGTGCGCCCACGTGTGTGAGTGCTCACACACGCGTGTGTGAGTGCATGCATGTGTGAGTGTGCATGTGTGTGTTGCTGAGTCTGGAACATTTCGCATGCTGAGTGGACATCCCCAGACCTCACTTTGCTCTTGACACAGGTGTCATGATAAAGGACAGCCTGCTGTGGTATCTAATTGCCCCAGACATCTAAAGAGCCAGATTCAACATGAGATCAGCAAGGGACAGCCTTGTGTCAGGGACAGGGAAGGATGCTCACACCAAGGAGTCAGGAGAGACAAGAAATGGGAACTAGCCAGGCAATGGTGGTAGACACCTTTAATCCAGCACTTGGGAGGCAGAGGCAGGTGAATTTCTGAGTTTGAGGCCAGCCTGGTCTACAGAATGAGTTCCAGGACAGCCAGGGCTACACAGAGAAACCCTGTCTTGAGAAACCAAAAGGAAAAAAAAAAAAAAAAAGAAAAAGAAAGAAATGGGAACTAAGGGGATAGGGGAGGGGTATACAAACTGGGAGAGAGGCATGGGGTCAGGGATGTGGATAGAGGAGCAGGGCCTCTGAGAAGATGATGAATAAGGAGAGGAAAGCATGCTTGTCTTGGTAGGAGTGGGGACCTAAATCATGTTGCAGTGACAAGGGAATGGAGCATAGCCAGATAGAGGAGGAGGGACACGCAGGCCATTGGATAAATGAGGGAGGGACTTAACGGGCCTGATTGACACCCTGGATTTTTAGCTAGGGAGAATAATTTTGGGTGGGAATTTGAAAGACTGGAGAGCCCTGTGATGTGAGGGCTAATCACAGACTATCAGGATGGACCCCCCAGCTTGAGTATACAGACTTGAATGGGGAGGTGATGGTCTGAGTAGCTTACGGCTCCACCAGTGTTCCTTTTGGTAACTGCACCCTGGACAGTCCAAGGCCTTACAGCCTCTTAGCCAGGGCAGATTCAGTACTCTTTTTTTTTTTTTTTGGTTTTTCGAGGCAGGGTTTCTCTGTGTAGCCCTGGCTGTCTGGAACTCACTCTGCAGACCAGGTGGCCTCGAACTCAGAAACCGCCTGCCTCTGCCTCCCAAGTGCTGGGATTAAAGGCGTGCGCACCACCGCCCGGCAGATTCAGTACTCTTTAATGGCATTCCAGCTGTGGGGGCTGGATCCCTGGTACCCACTTGGAGTACCAGGGCTGGGCTGGGGAGGCAAGGATAAGGACAGGTAATAATCCAAAGCTAGACCATAATGGGGACCACTGAGCCCAAGCCCCACCCACTCATCTCTACTTCACTATCTGCTTGCCTACTGTGAGCCACGTTCCACAAGGCATGCATCCCACACATACGTGTGTGTGTTCCTAACGCATTTACCATTCTCCGAAGCGGGAATAACAACAGACTTGTCCAGGCTGGAGAGGTGGCTCAGTGGTTAAGATCACTGGCTGCTCTTGTGAAGGACCCAAGTTTGAGTTTCAAAACCACCTGCAATTCCACCCTATGGGCATCTTATACCTCTGGCTTTCTGCAGCTACCTGTGTTCATATACACAAAATCACACACAGATACACACACATAATTAAAACATCATCCACTGTGAAACCCAGGTTGCCCAGGATGCAGTACTTCGCAAAAGCTAGAATATCACATCATGTCCATCTGAAGTTCAGATCTAACTGGACATGCTGCATTTTAGCTGGAAACCTCCAGCCCTGCCTTCTAGGAAATCAGTTTCCTGGGGGAGGCTCAGGCCAGTAGCAGTTATAGCTAACCAAGCATATCAGGCCACCAAAGGAACTGGCCAAGGTGGGAGGGGCCTCCAGAGGGTATGAGGAGAAAGGACAGGAAGGTTTCAGGGAGGAGGGGTGTCTCCCAGTCTTAAAGAGGAAAGAGCATTTCAAATGGGGAGACACTGAGTTCAAACAGCAAGTGTGGGGGTACACAGTGATAGCTACTGTGGCTGAGAAGGTAGAAGAAACCAGGTAATCATGTCCTTATAGACACCAACTAAAAGGTGGGTCTAAGGCTTGTGAGATAGTATAAAGGGTAAAGGTGTTTGCTGTGTTTGTGGCTAAGCCTGACGTCCTAAGTTCCGTCCCCAGAACAACATGGTTGAAGAACAGAACAACTGACTCCTCTGACTGGCTTGTGCCATGCTTCATACAGACACACACACAAATATAATATTTATGGTAAAAGAGTCCAGTTTCAATAAAAGGAAAAAAATAAAATCGATAAAAAGGTAAGTAAATGTAAGGTAAAATAAATTTTAGCTGAGCATGATGATGCCTGCCTTTAATACCAACACTCAAGAGTCAGAAGCAAGCAGATCTTTGTGAGTTTCAGGCCAGCCTACATAGTGAAGGACAGCCTTCGCTAGAAAGACCTTGTCTAAAAATTTAAATAAATAAATAAGGAGGGACAGAGAGTGGAAAAGCAGTCTGAGGACAGCAGTGTAGGACTGAACCAAAGAACTCAGGGACAACCTGTGACAAAGCCTCTTTGTCACCTGCCCACTTTCAGCACTCCAGAGAACCAGGCTAGGGTGGGAAAGAGGCTTTTGACAAGAGTGCAGAGGGCATCTAGAGCCCACACTGGGTGTTGCCTATTTGCAGGGGAGTGAATGCCCAAACCAACAACGGTGCCACGCCCCTGTACCTGGCGTGCCAGGAGGGCCACCTGGAAGTGACGAAGTACCTTGTGCAAGAGTGCAGTGCAGATCCGCACCTGCGCGCCCAAGATGGCATGACGCCCCTGCATGCCGCGGCGCAGATGGGCCACAACCCAGTCCTGGTGTGGCTGGTGAGCTGAGGACCACCGGTGGTGGGGGGTGAAACAACGCTGGGAGTGGGCGGGGCCAGGAGGGGCTCACCGCAAGTCCCGCCCTCTGTCACGCCCCTCCTTACAGGTGAGCTTTGCAGACGTTAGCTTTTCGGAGCAGGACCACGACGGCGCCACGGCCATGCACTTTGCTGCCAGTCGCGGTCACACCAAAGTGCTCAGCTGGCTCCTGCTGCACGGCGCAGAGATCTCGCAGGACCTGTGGGGCGGGACCCCGCTGCATGACGCTGCTGAGAACGGGGAACTGGAGGTCAGGGTGGCACGAGAGGGGCGGGGCTGGATGTGGATGAAGGGCGTGGTCGGGGCGGGACCGAGGGCTGGGACGCGGTCGCCCTCTGGCGGCCGCGCGCTGTCCTCGCATCTTCTCTGGCTTGCCGGAGGGCGCTGGAGGGAGCCAGCTCTCCTCTTCATGCTCCGCCCCCTACAGTGCTGCCAGATCCTCGCGGTGAACGGCGCGGGTCTGGACGTCCGCGACCACGATGGGTACACCGCTGCCGACCTGGCTGAATTCAATGGCCACACCCACTGCTCCCGCTACCTACGTACGGTGCAAACCCTGGTATGACCCAGAAGTAGGTGGTGTGGAGTCATTCCTTCTCACGGTTTAACCCTAAGAATAAGTGTCTTGCCCTTTTATCAAGAAGAAAGCTGAAGTTCAGGGATATGAAGCCTCTTGCCTGAGGCGATTCAAATTGCCTTGGCGGGTGAGGACAGCCAGAGGCCAGGAGACACAGACCAATCGAGCTAGCCAAGTTGATCTTTCACCCACCCACATGTATTATCTGACTTAAATCTAAACAGAACCTCTTGTAGGGTATGGTTGTGGTTCTATTTCACAGATGAGTATAACCTGAATCTCCTCTCTCTCTCTTTCTCTCTCTCCTTTCTCTTTCTCTTTCCTTCTCCCCTTTCTCTTTCTCTCTCTTTCTCTTTCCTTCTCTCTACTTTCTCTTCTCTCTTTCCTTCTCTTTCTCTTTCTCCTTTTCTTTTTCTTTCTCTTTCTCCTTTTTCTTTCTCTTTCCTTCTCTTTCTCTTTCTCCTTTTCTTTCTTTCTCTTTCTCCTTTTTCTTTCTCTTTCCTTCTCCCTCTTTCTCTCTTTCCTTCTCTTCCTCTCTCTTTCTCTTTTTTTGAGGGTTGAACCTAGGGCCTAGAGAGTGCTAGGCAATTGGTGTACTATTAAGGTACACTTCCAGGTTTCTCCCAATCTGCCTTTTAAATTGACTTTGAGATAAGATCTTGCTAAGTTGCCCAGACTGGCCTTGAACTTGTGTTTCTCCTCCTGTAAGTAGCTAGGATTACAGCCATGCACTATAGCACCTGACAGGAGCCACCTGTCTTGACTGGTACACATCTGTCTACTTTGTAGCTAACTCATAACCAAAAACCAATATATGCTTGCAAATTATTTTATTATATGCTTTACAAAGCCATGAGATGGCTCAGTAAGACTCAGGCTCAGGTGTGGGTGTCCCCAAGTCCAGGGCCCTGTTCCAGATAATTCAATACTCACTTTGGGGCAGTAGACGAAGAGGAAAAGGATGGGTCTCACAGACGCCCTCTGAGGGATGCTATCTCCAGGGTCTAGCCCAGCCATGAGAAAGGCTTCCAGAGGAAGCCTGGAGGAAAGAATGCCAATGGGGCTGCTCTGTTTGCTAGCGTGTGGGGAATCTAAACAGTACAGCAGGGCCTAGGGGCAAGCCGACTGAAAGGTTAGGAGATGAACTTCCAGAGAAGGTCTCCCAGAATAAAGTCATGGGTAACCCATCACAAGGCATACAGCAGGGGCGGACGCTGAGAGGTCTCTATCTGGACCAGGAGTGAGGTCCTTCCAGAAGAGTATCTTTGTTCTCAGGCTACAAGTGTGTAGCCCCAGGGCCCTCAAGTACCTCCTGAGAGCCTGTCTTTGGCTCCAGCTCCTGATGCTGATTCAGCCATAAGCCACTGTTGAATCCTGACACTGGTAGACTCTCTGGCCTGTGCTCCACAGGTGTGACCTAGTTCATCTTTGCCTATGATTGCCACTTCATGATTAAGGCATATACTAGGTGACATGCAATGGTCTGTCACCAACTTTTAACACCTTTGCAAACACTTTTATTCCCACTTACAGATGAAACCACTCAGGCACAGAAAATACTGGTACATAATATGCTCATAATCCCATAGCATAGTAGAAGATGGGAAATTAAAGGTATTAGTCCAGGCTCCAAAGCCTGTGCCCCTCCTTCCAGCTTCCATAGTCTACAGAAGTCAGGGCTGGGTCCCAATGCTGCCCCCTAGTGCCAGTCAAGAAAAGAGCACCTGCAGGTTGTCTCTCCCCATCACCTCAAGTCATCTTCTGGGGTTCCCCTTTCCTTCACAGGGTAGGCAACAGAGCCTGAACCCCTTGAAGTGAATGGGGTAGGCAGCAGGATCCGGCCCCTCACCCAGGCAGGCCCAGCAGTAGCAATGACAGATCCAAACCACCGAGGTAGCTGGCCCAGAAAAGGCAAACACTAATTACAGAGCCAATAAGCATGGCTGCTGAGCCGTTACCTGGTGGCAGCCTGCTTCCCTCTCCCAGGGGGCCTGTGACACTTCTCAGGCAGGGAGGGGCAAGGGGCAGGGAGGAGTAGCTGTGGGCAGGAGGCTACAGAGGAGGAGGAGCAGGCTTGCCGATAGCAGGGACAGCATGGGCAATGTAAGTGGGCCCCTCACCCTGACCTGCTCCCAGAAGGAGGGGCAGGCCTGCACACAGAGGCCCAGCTGGTGGGAGGGAGGATGAAGGACTTGGCAGTTGCTACATCCTATCGAGGGCCCAGCCTGTCCCTCCAGCACCATCAGGAGGTGCACTGGTCTTGGGTAGGCAGCTGGCAGGTCAAGCAAGTTAGGTTGCAGCCAGGCACTGGGAGTTGAGTATATCCTTCCTCTTCCTGCAGTAGCAGCCCCTGGGGTCCTTTGCCCACAGATGCATAGGAGCCAAGGCCTTCTGCCCTCTGATTAGAGGGGAGAGGCAGGTGTAGGGCTGCATTCTTTTGGGGTACAGGCTAGACACTCCTTCCCAAGTATCCACTCTCCTGAGCATGGGGAGAGCCAGGTGAGCATTTCTCTGAGGCCTGAAGTGTAACTGGGAGGACCTGCTCTTGACTCCTGTTCTAAGAAGAAGCAGAAATGGTGCAGAAACCAGGAAGTGGCTCAGCAGGTTGCTTAGGGAGGACTGTGATAGGAGCCCCGGTTTGGAGGTTATCCCCACAGGACCCTGGAGCCCAAAACTTCCTTCCTTTTCCCTCAGAGCTTGGAGCACCGAGTCCTGTCCCGGGATCCATCCATGGACCTGGAGACAAAGCAACTGGACTCAGGCATGTCCTCACCCAACACCACCATGTCGGTCCAGCCACTGAACTTTGACCTTGGCTCGCCCACCAGCACCCTCTCCAACTATGACTCCTGCTCCTCCAGCCATTCCAGCAGCAAGGGTCAGCGCTCAACTCGAGGTGAGTGGATGGTAGGAAGAGGAGGAAGAACGGGGAGACAAATCAAAGCAGGGGCCTGCCTGCCTGCCTGCCTGTCTGTCTGTCTGTCTGTACCAATGTCTTGTCCAATCCAATAAGCTCCCTGCCACAAAGCCTGCACATGCCCAGCACGTGACTCAGGGATCTCGGTTCTAAGCTACCCAACTCAAAGGTGCACATGTGGACAGGCATGCAGAGTATGCACATAAGCATGCACAAGCACATGTACACACTTACGCAGGTAGTCTGCATAGGTACACCTATATTGCACAGACAGAAGCCCTCCATTTCCCTATTACAAACATAGACACCCACACCCAAAGTCACCCAGTCCAACACAGACACAGGTAAATACAGAGTTAAAGACAGACATAACAAAAGCCGGCACACAGAGCCAGGCATGTGTGTACACACTGACCACACCCTGAACACAAGTCCAACCACCTGCAGTGTCCGCTTCCCACCACCAGGGGGCCCGCAGAGCTGCCTGAGTGTAGCCATCCAGACTGTGGCCCTACCTGGCCCCTGCCAGGTGGTCCTCCTCCACAGGACCCTGGAAGCCAAAACTTCGTAAAGTGTCCCCTTGAAACCTGAGAGAGTCATCCTCCTGTCTACTGGGGAAGCCACAGCAAGACATACCAAGCAGTGACCCCAATTTGCCTTGCCGCTGGATAAGCTGTTTGCAGTTGAGCCAGCTTGGATCTAGGGTACACTCAGCAAACTGAAACATTCTATTTGTTCTTCTGCCTCACCCTCCGCCCACGCAGGGGTTCCAGGTGCAAGAGCTGCAGACTTACAGAGTTACATGGACATGCTGAACCCAGAGCCGAGTTTCCCTCGGGGCAAGTTAGGGAAGCCTCCACCGCCACCTCCACCTCCACCACCACCACCACCAAGCTTCCCTCCGCCACCGCCACCCCCACCCCCATGCACGCAGTCACCCCCACCTCCACCAGGCTACCCAGCTCCCGATCCCCCTGTGGGGCTGTATTTGGATAACATTTACATGCAGACCAAGAACAAGCTTCGCCATGTGGAGGTGGATTCCCTCAAGAAGGAGGTAGGTAGAAAGCTCGCCATGTTGGCTAACAGTAGGGCTGGGCTGACTGGGGACTGGGCTGATGGGGAACTGGCCTGGTTGACTTGTGATCACAAATAGGGCTTCCTGGGCCCAGGGTAAGTTTGAGAACGGAAGGTCCTAGCAAGGTCCATGAGAGCTCAGGGCTGACCATCGGAGATGGTGTAGGGACAAGGTCACCATTATAGTGCAACTCTAAGGAGTGGAGGTTGAAGGAACTCAGACCCAGACAGTCAAGGCTTCTGAGGCGCTGTGGCACATCCTGCACAGAGTGTCAGAGCTATCGTGGCGTTAGCAGAAAAGGCATGCAGATACTGCGAATACTTACAGTGCAGGACTCAGGTAGAGAAAAGACCAGGCAGGATACTTGAGCCCGGTCATGGTGCCACACGCCCCGCCCTTAATCTGGGGAGGTAGAGGCAAAGCCAGCTTTCTCTACAGGGTGAGTTCCAGGACAGCCAGGGCTACACAGAGGAGAGACCCGCTCCAAAACCAAACAAAACAAAGTAACAAAAGGAAAGGAAAGTGGTACCTGAGGTGTCTTCCTCAGGTGAAGCATTCTGGGAGTTTGACTTGCTGTGAGGACCAGACAGTGGTTAAGACATTGAGCACGAGTTGGTTCTGCTATCTGTTGGCCCCCTATCTAGGGGGGTAGAGGCTGAGGCTGGCTCCTCCTTTTTCCGGGATATAAAAGGTTTTCTCCAATGCTAACTCCCCTCCCACGCCATAACCCTGGGTGGGTGGAGGAGCTTGCATGTAAGAAGGGGTGGATTCTATGTGAGGAACTAGAACATCTGAGGCCTTTGGACTTTTGGCTAAAGCTGGGGAGGAGAGGAGGGTCAGATGTGATAGCAGGGAGACCCAAAGCAAGGCCCATCAGTGGGAGAGGTGAGGGGACAACCCAGGACCACAGGTGGCCAGGTGTAGGGTGGCAAACCCATAAAGTCTTGCCAGAGGCCAGACCTTGCAATTCTCTCCCCAGCCCAAGGCATGCCACCCCAAGGTGGAGCTGAGCGATCAGTTTGCACAGGTGAGCGAGGTCACAAGGCCACGGGGCGGAGGCGGTATGGGAGGGACAGCCTTCACGGGGACTCCACACCAGCCTTTTACTCCCTTCCGTGCACCAAGCTCTGCCAGATTTCTTTTTCCAATCTGGAGGAGAGAAAGAAAGGGACCGAAACTGTAAGAGTGGTAGAGACCATCCTGCTTTCGAAGCCTATGGGTTTGCCCCAAGTCCTGCCCACTCCCCACCACTAGGTCGGAGAGCCAGGACTTCCCCATGCCCCTCTGCGGTGTGTTCGTGCAGAAGTGCAGGCGCTAATAGGCTCCACAAAGGACCCTTTGTGTGCAGTCGCGTCCCTTGCCCCCTCAGGCATGGGTGACTAAACTGTCGGTTAGAACTGGGTTGAGGGGTGTACACCTCTGTGGCTCTAGTGGGTGCCGAGGGGGCTGGCTGACCAGAAAACAAATCCGGCGTGTCGTCTTTCCTACCACGTGAACCTTGTCCAGTGGGGACGGAGGGTCTGAGGCTGCAGTAGAGACGCATGAGCGTAGGTCTGGGTCAAGGGACAGCCCCCACCTAGTCATTGGTCTTTGGCCACAACCCCTCTTCTCCCTCGCCCAGTGCAGGCCTTAGCGGGGAGCAACGGAGCGAGAAGTGGTTTTGTCACCCGAGCCCACCGGCCAACTTGAAACTTGAGGCCTGGGCCCGGGTGTGGTGTCGTTTACAAGGATAGCGATGGGTTCCAGATGCGGGAGGGAAAGGCCAGGGCGCGACCTGGATGGAGGGGTGGGTGGACAAAAACGAGCAGTTTCACTGTCCGAGGTCAGGCCCTCTTGCGGTCCGGGCAAAGGCGTGAGGGCGGGGAGGATGAAGGATACTCAGGACGAGTGGGAAGAGAAGTGCAGGGGGCGGAGCCGCCCCTGGCCTGTGACAGAGCGGTGGGGCTCCGTGACATCCCTGCCTGCTTGGGGGTTAAGCCTGGGATTGGCGGACCCTGGGTGATGTCAGGCCGACTGAGCTCATAGGCAGGCAGCGTGCGGGCCGGGCTGTAACCTGAGAGGAAGGATCAGGTAACGCAGGTGTCGAGTCCGTGCCGCCCCCGCCGCCAGGTGCACAGCGGGGGCCACCGGAACAGCAGGTAGGAGCTGCCCCAGGCTGTGGGCCCCATGAGCAAGCAGAGGCGTTCCTGGGTACCAGCTCTAGACAGGGACCCCTCCAGGCCGCGACCCCCGCCAGAAAGGCTTCTAGGCGCGTCGTGCGCTCACGCGCGGCTGGGGGAGCAGCTAGTAGGGTGCAGCCGAGCCCTCGGGGCGGGCTAAGTGGAAGCTGTTCCAGCGCAGGCTCCCCCTGGCGTCCAGGCTGGGCCACCCGCCCTTGGGTCCGCCCCTTCTGGCCTCAGTAGAGCCCCCTGTGCCCTTGGCCTTAACCCAGACCCTCCCTGTGAGCCGGCCCCTTTCGCCAAGGTCCCCTCGCCCCCTGCACCATCTTGCACGGAGAACTGGGGGGCCCAGGGACGCGGCCAGCTGCGCCCTGCGACGGCCGCTGGCCGCGAGCTCCCTAGGCAAAAAGCAGGGAGGGAGGCACCCGGGCCCAGAGCATCATCCACCACTGCCTTCTCTCAGCCGAGCTCCGGCGACGGCCACTCGGAGTTACACAGGCAGGACTCGGGGCTGCTCACGCAGGATTCGGAGCTGCTGCTCCAGCAGGACGCGGAGCCGCGCAGGCACAACACCGGACTGCGCAGGCAGGACTCCGACCGCAAACAGCGCTCGTTCAGTAAACAGCCCAGCACGGGGGACTACTACCGCCAGCTGGGCCGCAGCCCGAGGGAGCCGCTGGCCGGACGCCCGGGCATGGCCCACAGCGAGGAGGTGCGTGTCCACCAGCCCGCACCCGCGGGCTGCTCGGGATCGAGCCCTGCCTCACGCTCCTCACTCTCCGGCCCCTCTGCTCCCCCGCAGGCGGCGCTGCTCCCCGGGAACCACGTGTACAACGGCTGCTCAGCGGACTCCAAAGCGTCCAGGGAGCTGCCGCCGCCACCGCCACCGCCGCCGCTGCCCGAAGCCCTGAGTTCGCCGCCACCCGCCCCACCTCTGCCCATCGAGGGCGCCGGCGCAGCCTGCGGGCAGCGTCGTTCCTTGTCTTCTACTGGCAGTGAGTAGGGGCGGGATGCGGGGTGGGGGCGGCGCCAGCTGTAAAGGGGGAGGGAAACTAGAGACCGCCCCCTCCCCAGCTGCGACGCCCCTGGTCCTTCTTCCTTCTTCTGGGCTCATTTTTTTTCTTCCAGACCATACCCTGTTGATGATAAGGGGAAGAAAGTTTTGAGTTGCTGCAGTCCCACGGCAGGACTGGGCTGAGCGTGGCTTTTGGCGAGGCACCTGCCCTCTCTGGGCCTTCTCTCTTTTTTTTTTTTTTTTTTTAGCTAGGGCGAGCCTCCCGCCTCTGGTGACTGATGTTTCTGAGCAACTTGCGGGAGGGACTGAGTGCTCCTTTCTTCCTGTGCCCTGCATCTTCAGTCTTGGCACTTTCTAACCTCTAACTCCTGTTCCTTCGAGCTAAGCACACCCCCTGAGCTTTTCTCAGCTTTGACAGGACTCTTACTGGTCAACTGTGCTTGGCAGTGTAAGACCAAGTCCCAACAACCCATCACGCTTTCCTTCCCTTAGTGTGTGTGCGTGTGTGTGTGTGTGCGTGGTGATTGTGGAAGACAACCCAGGGAGCCCCTGGAGCATGCTAGGCACACTCTCCACTACTGGGCTTCGAATCCTTGCTTAAAAGTTAAACTGGAAAGCTGGAGTGCTGGCCACTGTGCTTTCTGCCGGGATCCTGGAAGGTTCTGGTTCTCCCATCCAAACTCGAGGTTCCAGCCTCAACTTCATTTCTCTGACCAGGCCCAGAGCAGCTCCTATGGAGCCTGTGTTAGCATGCCCACCGTGGCTGAGCCTCTGGAAAGCTCTCCTCAGTCCAACCCCAGCTTGACAGAACTCTCCTTCCTCTGCAGACCATACTAGGGACAAAAGGAAAATAGACTCTGACTGCTCCAGCCAACCCCAGGGCCAAGATGGCCTCCCTTAGAGGTCTGGATGGACCACCCTTGTGGGGCCCCAGAGTGGCCTGAGCCAGGGTCACAAGGGCAGGAGAGCTCCACCCCTCTTCTCCCCCTCCTGCCCTCCCTGGCCCTTTGCTGTCCTTGATTCACCCCAACCCCCCCCCTCTTCCTCTAACTTCTCTGTCAATTCTCTCCTCTCCGTTCCTAGAAGTGAGAGTCCTGAGACACAGGAAGAGTGAGTAGCTGCGCCGGCTCATGGGCTCGAGGCTGAGGCTGAGGCGAGGGGTGGGGGAGGTGGCTTGCCCAGAAAAGGAGGCAGAATGGGCCTGGGACTGAGGAAAGGGCTTGCTAGGGGCCAGCAGATGAGAGGACTTGATCCCCCGAGCACCCACCCATGGCATCACAGCATCCAGTGCCTGGCTTCCAGTTTTGCTTAAGTTAACAAGCTGTCCTTCTCTTTGGGATGTGCTCTGGATCACCAACCCTGGTATCTAAGGGCCTTTAGTCTAACTTTATTCCTGCCCGGATCTGGGGCACCATGATCCTCCCCAAGTGCTCCTCCGACATCCATTCACCTCCGCCAGCCCTGCTGGAAAATGCAAACCCTGTCCAGGTATTTGCATGCCTTTGGCCTGGCCCTTCTTCCTGTGCCCTCTCCCATGTCCTCAGTAAGCTCCTCCTTCCAAGGTCCCCCAGGGCCACGCAGTTGCTTTGCCATAAATGTTTGCTCCGCTTGCAGTCAGTACGTCTGCTGTCTGTCTGTGGGTGTGGGACTAGGGAGGGTCCAGCTGGGTGGCACACCAGGGTCCTGAGTCTTATGGCCTTGGAGGCTCCAGCTGGCTCAGTCCAAGGGTCACTGGCTTTGCTGATGAAGGAAGAGGGCCATAGGGAGACTCCGCCCTAGTGGGGCTGAGCCAGAAAACCTGGGACAAAGGTTGGGTGGCTAGCTGGGTCCGTGCTTTGGAGCTGGACAGTCGATGGTGGGCAGACATCTGCTGGAGTCCCCAGGGCTGGCCCAAGAGCCACCATGAACTCCCAGGGGCCTCTAGGTGGGGGCCGTACGCCCAGTGAGTAAGACTTGGTGGGGTCACCATGGACTAGGAGCTGATGGCCCACCTTTGGGTGCCCTGAAAGCTACTTTCGGTATCCCTGCATCTGGAGAGCTTCCTCTGGGCCCAAAGGTGGGCCCCACCCATCTGGTTTGGAGAGGGGACCTTGGGGGCAGGAGGGAAACGTAAATGGTACCCTTCCCTCAACTGAGCATACCTTCTTCTTGGACAGGCACCAAATCTTTCAACATGATGTCCCGACGGGTGATAACTCAGAGCTGCTGGCTGAGATAAAGGCAGGCAAGAGCCTGAAGCCGACACCGCAGAGCAAGGGGCTGACCACAGTATTCTCAGGCAGTGGGCAGCCAGCCTCCCAGGTAGGCACTGGCCGGGTGCCCCGCCCAGGCTCCCAGTGCCTGCCCAGTACTCAGCCCAACTGCTTCTCCCGGCAGCCTGAGTCACCGCAGCCGTCACCACAGCCTCCGGTGTCACCTGCGCCATCTCGGGCTCGGAGCCCCACCCCACCAGCCTCTGGGCCTCAGCCACTGCTCAATGGCAGCGTAGTGCCGGCACCGCCTGCCACCCCCGCACCAGGAGTACATCTGGATGTGGAGGCCCTCATCCCCACACTTGATGAGCAGGGCCGGCCCATCCCGGAGTGGAAGCGCCAGGTGATGGTTCGAAAGCTGCAGCAGAAGATGCAGGAGGAAGAGGAGCAGCGGAGGAAGGTGGGTGGGCAGGGCTTCCTAGACAGCCCTGGGGTCTGCACTGAGAGCGTACAACCTGTTTCCCACATCACCTCTCAGCCTTTGTTGACCCTTTGACTTCCATTAGCCTTGGAGAAAAGCAGGAATATAGGCTACCCTACATATACTGGTCTCAGTTCATATACTGTTCCCTTGGAGTGAGCTGTCAGTATTTATCCAACTCGAATGTGCCTTCAAGTCACCAGGGGCCTCATTAAAGAGCATATTGTGCTTTGGGGTCAAAGGTTGAGATTCTACATTTCCAGCAAGTTCCTGGGTGGATCCACAAAGAGTGACCAAAAGAGGCCTTCTTTGCATCCAGACGGACTTGAGCTCCGTCCTGGTTCTGCTGCTGAGACTTGAGCAGCCCTAATTTCCACATCTGTAAGATGATTTGGTCATCCAATGGATATTTCCCCGACTGCCATGCACTGTTGTGTCCTCTGAGGGTTCACAATGAATGTACCAAAGCCTGCTCTCAAGGTTGCTGTGTGTATGTGTGTGTGCGTGTGTGTGTGTGTGTGCGTGTGTGTGTACAAGCAAGTAAGTGTCCCTACGATGTGACAGTGACAACTTGGGGAAACAGAAAATTGAGCTTTAGAAGACGCTGGGTGGGTCAGGAACACAGCAGACTGAGGCACTAACCAACCAACCAGTTGACAGCTATGGGTTGGGGGGTGGTGATAGCGTAGTGTGTGGTGATGTGGTTGCCCAGAGGGAGATGGGAATGGGAGATACAGGAGTGAATTACGAAGAGTGTGGGGTGAGGAGAGAGGCGGCGGCGGGAAGGATCTCCGTTGGTCAGGAAGTCACAGCGGATGTGTCTCTGGGGTGATACTGGAGAGTGTAGTGGCTAGTGGGAGTCTGCATACATGTTTGGGCTAGCTACCTGGAAGTGATTAGGCCGCTAAGCATGCTGGGAAAGCAGAGCCTGTAACTTTAGTCTCTTTACGAGTGGAGTAGGAGGGGGAAAGAGAGAGATGGGGAAGAGAGAGACAGAGAGACAGAGACAGAGGGGAGGGCTTTCATCTGGGCATGTGAAACATTGAGCACTGGACTAGGCCGGACCTGGACCACAGAAAGCCTGAGAAAGGCTCTGTGGTTCTGTGACAGGAGAGAAGCGCTGGGGTGTATCTTGGAAATAGCAGGCTGTGGGTCAGTTAGGGGAAGGCCTCTGGGCCTCTCTCAGCTTCAACACCTTTCGCATGTTCTTTGGGTGGTGTAATGAGCGACCAAACCAGGCGTGGAGACCCGGTCTGCAGGCCTGATTTCCCTGCCTCAGGCAGCACGCAACCCCATCCAGTGCCCTCTACCAGCAACCAAAGTGACCACTGCTCAGAGTCTGGAGCCGAAGCCTTAACTGCAGTACAATCTCTCCGCCAGCCAGGCGGCCAATCCTTGTAAACGCAGCCCAACGGAGCCATTACACCACCCAGGACTAGCAAAAGGTCGCCGGCTCTGCTGCGGGAGCTGGGCCAGAGGGAGACGCGCCCCCTCCCCTCTTTTGTCTTCCCCGCATTAGCTAACCGCTGCCAGCTCCTGTTGCTACCCCCCGGAGGGCTGGAGGTACTCCCGCGAACACAACGCCATCCTGGGGCCTTTTGGCGAACTCATGACTGAGGCCGATATCCTCCGCATCGAACAGCAAATTGAGAACTTGCAGGTGCTGCACAAGGCAAAGAAACTGGAGGCTCGCCTGGAGCAGCTAGAACTGGAGTTGGAGCAGCTGCTACCGATTTCGGCCGCCTTGTCGGCTCCGCGCTTCACCGTCGACCCACGCCGCATGCATGGCCGCGCGCCCAACCTGCCTGCCTGGTGCAGCAAGATCGCCACGCTGCTCAAGAGCATGGCCACGCTGCTGGCCGCGCTGGGCGGCCGGCCCGCGCATCTGGCGGAGCTGCTAGCTGCAGACACTGGCCAACCGCTGGCGCCGCTGCCAGACGCACCCTCAAGGCCTGGACCACTCTGTTTGGGACGTTCTCATTCACTCAGCTGGTGCCGGGAAGCGGTGGCACGGGAGATCCTCGAATGTGGCGTCTCGGTACAGGACCTCCGCGCTACGTACGAACGGCGAGCCCAGGGCGCAGCGCCCACACACAGCCTGCGCCGCAAGCTCCCTCAGCCCGCCAGCACCCCGGACCGGGAGCCCATCCTCGAGGAGGACTACGTGGCAATCGGTTCTAGTGAGCCGAGAGCCGCCATTGCCAATGGCCTGTGGGCTACAGAGGAGCCCCGGGACACTTTGGACTCATCGGAGCCATGGCACCAGGAGGAAGCTCTTCCGGAGCCTGAACAATTAGCTAGCAAGCCGCCGCTCTCCACCGAGCTGCCTGGCGTCAAGGATTACATCGACATGCGCAAGGAGCGCATCGTCTACCTCTTCCTGGAGCACTGGCGCAAGTGGACCTTCAAGGACCCGGGCGTCATGCCCAAGCGCGCCTGCGCAGACTGCTGCCCCGGGTTGTGGCCTCCGGCGCCGGTCCCCTCCCAGAAGCAAAAGAGATTCTCCAGCAGCAACCAGCTGATGAGGATTCGGACCGTGGCCCTGAGGAGCGGCTGCTACAGCTGCTAAAACAGCGACAGATGGTGGGCAAACTGCTGGGCCACTGGAGGAGCCTGCTAAGGCAGGTGCCAGCGCGCCAGGCACCCGGCTCAGAGCTTACACACGGTCTGTACTGGCCTGAGCACTTCCTGCCACCACTCGACGGTGGCGCTCCGCGGAGTTACGACAGTCTCACCCTGGATCTTTTCATGCTAGGCTACTTCCAACTGCTGGAGATGGGTCTGAGCCGAGAGGAACGGAAATTCCGTCACCTGCTGTGCTACGAGATGTTTGACCGGCTGGGCAGCCACCCATGGGAACTTATCCGACAGTTTCACCGTGCAGTGCTTGAGGAGGTGGAGGCCGGTACGCGTAGCTGGGATGATGGCTTTGAAGACCTCAGGCGCCAGTTCTTCGGAGACAGCCCGGAGTCTGAGCCGGCTCCAGAAGAGACCCAAGAGGAGGAGGAAGAAGAGGAGGCGAAGGAACAAGACCAGGAGGGAGAGAAGGAGGAGGAAGAGAAGGAGGTGGAAGAGGAGAAGGAAGAGAAGGAGGTGGAAGAGGAGGAGAAAGAGAAGGAAAAATTGGAGGAAGAAGAGAAGAGAGAGGAAGAGAAAGACAGGGAGAAGAAAGGGGAGGAAGAAGAGAGAGCGGAAAGAGAGAAGGAACCCACTGAAGAATCCGCTCCATCACAGGACCGCGGAGGACCAATCAGAGGACCCAACCCCTGCGCCGCAGCCACTGCCTCCCGCTATACCTCCCCAAACCTCAGACCTGCCTAGTTCAGAACCCCCAACTGAAGAGCCCCTGGAGCTGGTGTCTGAGATGGGCGAATTCAGTAATGAGGCCATTTGCCGTTATATTGACCGAAGCTTCTCCTTTTGGAAGGAGAAGGAGGCAGAACTCTTTGACATCTGATAACAAATTTAAAGTTTAGTTTTGTGCCTAGGATGCCTGTCTGACATCTAGAGGCCAGAATCAGACAGAAAGAAGCAGGGTTTTAAGAAGTTTGCTTCTTTGGAACCTTTGAGGTCCTTAGGAGGGAGGAAGGCGTTTGTGAGTCTGGAGGGGGCTAGTCAGGTGTTTCTCTCTGGGAAGCCAGACGGCAGAAGCATTCTGAGCTAAGGGAGCTGGGTTCCCTGAAGAAGTGGGGTTCTATCTCTCCATCTCTGCGTTTTGCTACCTCTGTGGCCACCTGTGCAGTGTTCTGTGTGGTGTGTGATGTGCACAGACCCCCCTCCTCTTCTGTAACGTGGAAGGAATAAAAACACTGTTATAGGCTGTGTTGGTACCCCTCTCCCCATGTCATTATAGCCCCATAGTTGTTAAACCTCCCCGTGCCACTAAGAAAGGAGCAAGTGTGGGCCACCAGGTCCTCGACAGGGGAGCCAGAGACAGCCTGGGCCTTCCTGAGCTGCCCAAGTATGTGGTACAAGTCTACATCTGCCTAGAAATGCAGGGAGACAGATCTTGGACCAGCTTGACACCTGCCTTGTGGGAAATCAGGATCCAGTTACTTTTCTGTCTTCCTTTTTACCTCTTCTGATCTATGTGGCTCCACCTGTACAAACTGGTCGGGTCACTGGGGAGCAGGAGGCCCCGTCTACACAGGCCCTCACCAAGCACCATTGTCAGATTGCACCGTAGGAAGCCATAAAAAAAGGGTCTTTTCTTGCAAACACATCTATATGCTGCTGTCCCTGAATTCTCCACATCCCCTGGGTTGGATTTGCATGCCTCCAACCTGGGAATCTCTCAGTCCAAGCTGGTCCTGAAGCTGTGGTTGTGTTTTAGGAGGAAGAGGAGGAGGCCCGGCTGGCCAGCCTGCCTGCCTGGAGACGAGACATTCTTCGGAAGAAGCTGGAGGAGGAGAGGTGAGTGGTGGAGAAGGCTTGGCATCGTGTCTTGCTGGTCTCTGAGGGTGTGAGGCCATCTAACACTGTGTCTTTCTCTTTCCAGGGAGCACAAGCGGTAAGTGTGGTCCTGGTTCAAACCTGCCATCTCTTCCTATACCCAGCCTCAGAGATTTGTCCCTTGCTTCTTCAAGCAGCCCATTACTTCAGACCTGGTACCATAACCTTTCAGCTCCCAATGACACAAGACCCTTAATTATTTAGCACCTGTCCCTCAAAGCCTGGCTCTAATGCTCTGATTACATTCTTAAGTTACCTAGACCCCATGTCCTAGTAGCCTAGCATTTCACCAAGTGGGTTAACACATCCCTGTAGTCCCTTGGTAGGTACAGGCAGGAGGATTAAGAGTGCAAGATCATCCTTGGCTCACAGTCACCTCACAGTTAACCTGACCTACATGTGAACTCATCTCAAAACAAACAAACAACCCTTATCTTTTCTAACCTACGGTGCTGGGTTTTTTTTTTCCTTTTTCAAATTGTGTGTATGTGTGTGTGTGTGTGTGTGTGCGCATATGAGTGCAGGTGCCTGTGGAGGTCAGAGGTATCAGATCCCAGAGCTGAGTTATAAATGGTTATGAGCTACCCAATGTGGGGGCTGGGAATCGAACTTGTATCTTCTGGAAGAGTAGGTCACAATCTTCACAGCCGAGTCATCTCTCTAGCCCCAAGGACAGTTCCAGGACCAATAATATGCTCAATTACCATATGTTCCTTTCAACTTAATTTCTGTACACAGGAATCTAGCCTGGTGCAGTCCTAGATAGAAATATAGTATGCCCACATATGTAATTTTAAATTTCGTAATAGCCACACTGAAAAAATTTGAAAAGATATAGGTAAATTTAATCTTAATGCTTTTAACCCAGTGTATGAAAACTATTATTTCAGCATTTCAGGGTAAGTGTTACTGATATAGGGGATATACTCGGTCCGCAGGGTGCTAACCTGGCATCCTGGGAGCCAGGGTTCAGTATCCAGTGTTGCAAAAATCTGGAGTCCTGGGACTAGAAAGTTGGCTCAGTGGTTAAAAACCCACACTGCTCTTCCAGAGGACTAAGGTTCAACTCCCAGGAGCCACAGGCAGCTCCAAACCATCTGTAACTGCAGTTCTAAAGGATCCAATGGCCTCCTCGGCCTCCTTAGGCACCAGGCACACATGTGGTGTATAGACGTGCATACAGACAAGACACCCACACACATTCAACTAAATGAAATTGAAGACAAAGGAACCAAAACAAAACCCCTGCAGTGGTGGCCCGAGTGTGTAATTCCAGCACACAGGAGGATCAGTTCAAAGTCAGCCTTGTCAACACAGCAAGCTTGAAGCTAGCCTGCAATACATCAAGACCCCTCCCCTCTCCCTCTCTCTCTTTCACACACACACACACACACAGATACACAATCCTATGTGTGTGTGTATTTATATGTGTGTGTGTGTGTGTGTGTGTGTGTATATATATATATATATATTGAGATGTTTTTCTTTCCTTAAAACATTTTAGTTTTCAAAAATACCATGTGCATGCCAGTTTGAACATTTTGATTGTTCCATAACCAAATAGGATTAGTGACAACCCTGTGGACAGAGCATATCCACCCTTCTGCTTTTTCAGAGTTGGGACTCAAACCTTGAGTACTGTAGGCAAGCACTCTGCCACAGAACTACACCCCCAGTCCCTGGCCTTATGTCCAGAGCACCTGTCCCTAGCTACTCGATTGCCTGTCCCCCAGTAATGAGATCCCCCAGCACCTCAACCCTATTCCCTGGACATTTAGATTGACAGCTTCCTAACAATTCAGGTCCTGTCTCCAATGACAGGTCTCCTGTCATGGATCCCGTGAACTCTGTAACATTCAATCCTCACACGGGGCTACCTAATGACCAGCACCTCTTTCCAGTAACATTATTGTACAAAATAATCCAATTTCAGCCTCTGCTGAGTATCTCTCTAACTCCAATATGATGACATGGAAGCCCTGGCTCCTAGGCAGTGTTAGGCCCTATCCGCATTAGCTCCCTCCTTCCATCCCTCCCATTGCGATCCGGTGTCTGGGCTGCCCCAGCATCTGGCCCCAGGCATCTCTAAGTTTAGCCACCCATAAACAGAAAAGAGGAGGAGCGGCAAAAGATGGAGGAAATACAGAAGGCGAAAGAACAGTCGGAGAAGCTGCGGACACTAGGCTACGACGAGGCCAAGCTCGCGCCCTGGCAGCGACAGGTCATCTTGAAGAAGGGGGAGATCCCTAAGTAATAGGAGTCTCGGCCTCTTGCGTGTAGCCTCCTAAGTTCTGAGAGATGGGGAGCGGCCCCCAGCCCCCGCCCCATCCTGTCAGGTTGGTGCGGAAGGGCTGGGAGCCTTGCCTCCCTTCCCTTCGGTGCCGGAACCCTCCCTATTCCCCTCCCTGGCCCCACATCCTCAACCCTGCTGCTGGAGTGCTCTCGCGAACCCCTACTGTCG
The DNA here is from genome assembly GCA_021653895.1 of Mastomys natalensis. NCBI lineage: Eukaryota > Metazoa > Chordata > Mammalia > Rodentia > Muridae > Mastomys > Mastomys natalensis. The sequence continues at coordinate 1,172,507 of JAJTUV010000344.1, read as the reverse complement.
CCTGGAAAAAGTGCCCAAGCTGCTGACGCAAAAAGAAAAAAAAAAGAAAGAAAGAAATATGCTGCTCATTTGCATACTCACTTACATATATTTGCATGTTCACCAACCCAGCCTGTGCTCTCCCCAGCCTCGTGGGTGGTGACTTTTCCTGCAGGGCGCATGCCCCGCTGCAGCCCCCTCCCCCGCAGCCCGGAACCCACATTGCCGGTGCATCCTGGGTGGAGGCAGACCCCGAGCTCGGGGAAGGGGTTTTCCTCCCTCCACGACCCAGATCTGTGCTGGCCAAAGTCGCTGCGTTTCTCATCCCCAGCGAGGGTTTCCTCTCAGTCATTTGTTTACCAGAAAGGATGAAACTTGCCTGTTGGGGCGGAGCTGTCGCTCCTGAGGGGCCCCACCTTTACATCCCACCCCCTCCCCAATTAAGCCTTCCAAGTCCCCAGCCAGGCCTTTAGCTCCCCTGACCCTTTCACTGTAAGTGGAGGGCCAGGGACCCTGCAACTGTACCCGCTCCTCACCCTATCCCCCACCCCCTCCCTTCCCCATTAAACCTCTATCCGCCAACTGTGGTTCTCATTCACTCTGAACTCGCCGTCCTAGTGACTTTCACCTTCTGAAGCCACTGTGTAGTGGCGGACACGGGAAGGGCTGGTGTGGGAGCCCAGGAGGACACTGGGCCTCACAACTGCCTGGAACACCTCAGTTCCCAAGGCATCAGGACCCCCCAGCCCACTCAAAGCCTGGGGAAACAAAGAGAACCAGTGCGCCACTTAACACCCCTAACCCCAATGAAACACCAAACAGCTGCTTTTCTTACGAAATTTAATACCAAGTCCAAACTTGGGCTACTTAACAGCTGAGCAACCAATCACTTGGCCCCTTCTGGTATTTCTCCATGACGCTTCCCTTAGTTGGAACTCCGTGCTGCAGGTAAGCAAGGGTGAGACAGCCAGCCCTGCTACGCAGGACCACGGCAGGGGGTTTGTAAGTGACATAAAATGTCTACACGCATAAGTAACAATACTTAAGGCTCCTTCAAGGGTCACTAGAGTGTCAAAGTGGCTGACGGACCTCACATCACGGGCCGCGCTGCAGACGGCTGCGCAGGTCCTCAGCACAGCCTTCCAGCCCCATGCGCTCCAGGGCCGCATAGATGGCACCCAGGCCTGCAGGCTGCTGCTGACGCCAGCGCTTCAGCATCTCATACTGCTGGTCTCGGAAGCGGCAGATCTCCACCTCCACGGCCTCGATTTCTGCCTCTCGCAGTCCCAGCGTGCGCACGAACTCCTTCCACCGGCGTGCTGGGACCGCATCCATCACGTCGTAGAGCTGCGGGCCAGGCTGGAGCACAGCAGCCGGAGAGCCTGCAGGGGCGCTGGCGGGAGCGGAGATGCCAGAGGAGGGCCTGAGGTGGGGTTAGAGATGTGAGGATACTTTTCAACAGAGGACCTAATGGACCTCTTTGGGCAGGACAGTTACCACCCATGAGGACAGAAGTGAAACAACAGTGTCCCACCTTGGACTTGGGAAGGCAGGGTCAAGTCTAAACCATTATGCTGTCTTACCAAGAGTTCTGTTTGGCAGCTGATCCCAGGGTTGTGAGGCCTGCCGGCAGATCACTTCCTGAGTCTGGGACAAACCGGGGTCCAGTTGTTGCCTACCAACTGGACCGTGGTGTACACTTTCCCAGTACTGTTTGGGGGTGCCAGGAGGGTGTGGGCACTGTCTGAGGCTGAGAGATGAGTAGTCTAGAAGATGGGAGGCACCAAGTCAGTCACATGGATCTAGAAAGGCCCCTTTGCTGGTCTCTGGCTAGGGGTGGACATTCCTTGGCTCAGGCAGCAGAATTACCTCCCACAGGCTCTGTACACACAACACACACACACACACACACACCACACACACACCTGGCCCAGCAGAAGGGCTACTGTGTTTGCCTGAAAGTCTATCTCCCAACCCTTTGAAAGTGAATGTTAGGCCAGAGTACTTGTCTGACTCCCAGAGATGGTCACTTGAGAGCAGGTGTTGGGGATGGTCCTTACCACTGCTAGCCCTTAGCACATTTGTCTGTTAGGTCTAACCTGTGCTAGCAATCACGCGGAGCACAGGGGATTGTAACTCTCCTCGTTCTGAGAGCCAGAATTCTTCCTAGGACTGAGATAATTACCTGTGGTGAGGCCAGTGTCTCCGTCCCAGCTGTGTCTGCTAATGGAGACAGAGAGGGCGCAGTCAGCACCCTGGGCAAGTGCTAGCCCAGCACCTCTTGACTTCGTTTGCCCCTCCCACTGCTTCCCTCAGTTCTTCCTTCTGCATCAAGTGACGGGGGCTCTAGAGCATCCATCCTTACCCCCGGCCTCTTTGTAATGAATACATATAGTACATATATGGACTTACCAGTGACCACAGGCTTACAAGGCTGCCATCGACAATATGCACAGATCAAGATAGCCCCAAGAAGGATCAAGGCCCCTAGAAGCACCTGGACCCAAAACACTGACAAAACAATACCTAGTGAGAGCTGGCTAGCGGCCACCCCACACCACACTGGCTCACCCCAGCCCTCCCACCAGAACCCCCAGTGTTATCACCTACTCTGCTTCCAGCCACAGACAGCAGTACAAGCCTGAGGGCAGACGCTGCTGAAACCCCTGCAAAGGAGTAAGGCAGGGCTGTGGGCTCCTCAGGACCGCCTGACACCTTCCCCGTCTTGTAAGGGTTGGACTTCTATCCTGCCTCAGAACATTCCCTAAGTATTGCTGAAAAGCCACTTGGATCACTAATAACCATCACCATTCTGTCTTTAGGTCCTAGGTGATCGTCCTCGCACCTAGAGTCAGTGTCTGGGAAGCAGCAGGTACTCAAGGGCTGGGGGCTATCCTTGCCCCTTACTGAAGTCCTGGGAAGAACATCCTAACACCCCCATATTCAGAGGGTAAACCTGAAATCTCTCAGCTTGCCAAGGGCTAGCAGCAAATTCAGTCTTAGCCGAAGTTTCAAAGCTCTATCAGTGTAAGCAAATAAAAGATAATCTACCCTAAGTATGGGAGTGGAAGGGATAAGGAAAATGTATGGCCCTTTATGTATCCAAATAACCCTTTAACATTCTGCTTGCCCGAAACACACCCGCCCCTTCCATGGCAGAGCCAAGCTGCCCCACTCACATCTTTGCCGCCGCCTCTAAACCTGCAGCGCCCATTCCCCAGGTCTCCACCCTGCTCCCAGCCTCCCCTCCCTCTAGTCCAGCACAAGCCAGTAAGTTACGTGGGACAGGACGTGCAGCCATTGCCATGTATATAGAAGCCAGGCGGGCAGGGCCCTGCAGACCAAAAGGCAGTTTGTGTCAGGACAGCAGAGAAAGGAGCTGAAAGAAAAAGCCTCAGAGGCAGACAGCCCATCATAGAGTACTCACGGGTTGTGTAGTCTCATAGTCTGGGCATTGGACACAAGAGAAAGGTGAGTTTTTCCCACACGGCTCAGTGGAGCAGTCAACACACCAGCCTGACTGGCAGCCACAGTGGGTGTCTGACTCTGCCGAACAATTCCCAAGGGTCACTTGAAGGGCTGTGCGGAAATGTGGGAACACGGATGTGTCAGAGCTACTGACTGCCGCAAAGAAGCAGGGGACAACCTCCCTGAGAGAGCAACACTGGCTAGCCCCATGGGTAGAATTAAGCTGCTCATGGTTGACCAGAGGCCAAGGCACGTGGAGACAGGAAGGCCACAGGGGAAAGGAGAAAGGCTCAATATGTAGTGGACTGAACACAGAGGCCTCTCATCCAAGACAACCTGAAAAAGTCATGGCCATGGCCTGTCTTCAAGAGCCTGTCCCCTGAGCCCTGGGCAGCCACTCCCTTACCCTCTTCATCACAGATTTGGCAGCGGGTACAGTCAGTCTTAAAGTGGCCATCTCTGGTCAAGAAGGTGCCCGGGGGACAGGGAAGGCAGGTGGAGTCCCCACAGGGTTCTGTGCAGGGGGCCTTCATGTAGTGTCCTATGGAACACAGGTAAGGGTTAGAGCCAATAGCTCCTGGGACCTTCCTGCCTGCGCTTTGCTTTTCCTCCCTTCCTTCCTATCTCTGGCCCTTCCTTCTCACCTGCCCGTTTCCACCCAGCCTCCCTGGGCCCCATCCCGAGCCTGTGTCAACCCCTCTGACCCTCACTCAGCCTACCCTCCTTTTCCATGCCTCACCCCCTTTACCCTTCCAGCCACTTACCCTTTGGGCAGCCCCTGCAACAAAACGGGCCATACCTCTTCTGTGACTCACTGACACAGTCACATCTGCCAGAAGTGCCGCCCTGGCCCTGGCCACCAAAGCAGCAGCAGCAGCAGCAGCAGCAGCGGTAGGAGCAGAGGCTGGAGAACACGTGCAGCTGACCCTGGTGTAGCTGCCCCAGGACGTGACCTCTCCCTCCTAGGCACCTCCTCCATTCCTGAAGCCCTAGCATTTGCCGAGTAAACCCACTTTTCAGGCTCTTGGGCTGAACAGGGTTAGGGAGGTGGGACCAGCTTCCCTCTACCTGTCTACAAACCCAGCTTATGAACAGCAGAGGAGGCCCCTTGCCAGTCTTTTGCCCGTTTCCCCTCCACCCAGTGAGACTCGGCTACCCTGCCCCCAGCTATGCCTTCTGAGAAGTAGAGGCCCCCAGACCCCAGGAGCCTGTGCTTCCTCTCAGCGGAAGGGCGCGCCTGAGCCTCTAACTAGGTCGCCGGTGAAAGCAACCCAGCCCGCAGGGAGGTTGGAGTTGAGAGGCTCCCCCAGACCCTCCCCTCGATGGTTCCAGGACTACAGGTCAGGTTCTGGACTGTTTCCTGCCCTCCCGCGACCCCACTCACCTCCACCACGCAGCCCCACGGCCGTGGCTCCATTGCGGTCTGTACCGCCTCGGCCCTGGGATTGCCGCTCAGGTCGAGTAGCCCGGGGCTTCCCCACTAGCCCAGCCCCTATGTTCCTAGACTAGAACTAGCCTGCCCGCCTGCCCGCCCGCCCGCCCGCCCGCGCCATCCAGAACATCTTCCCTCAGGGGATGGCCAGGGTTGGGTATGCCACTGTTCTGAAGCTGAGGGGATATGCCCCTCTACCAGACGGAGACCCTCGTCGTTGGTGTGGTGCACACTGCATACTGGAAGCCGGCACAGGCTTTGACTAAGCCTGCAAAGCTGCATCCTGATGCCATCCTAGGTCTAGCTCCAGCCCCGAGAACTACTGCTTAGAGTCCAGAGCCTTTTCTCTGGGCCTCGAGTATTTGGGATAGGGTAGGGTAATATAGGTAGGAGACCTACATCTTCCAGAATAGCTGGGTACCGGCGCCAGGATGGACATGCTTTGAGTTCTAAAGAATACCCTCTAGATTCTAAGAGTCTGTTAGATTCAGCAAGGACAGGACCAGGAAGTTATTTCCCGGAGGTTCCAATTAATAGTGGCCTCCCGTCTGGGCATGCCACAGGAAACAAGCGTGGTCTTGGGATGTTGGCCTTTATCTTCCACAGGGGCCCCATTACAGCTGGCAAGACACACAGGCCCCCAGCCCAGCCCACGGGAACAGGGAACAGAGGGGGTTCCAGAAGCACAGGACTCTTTCCAGGAGAGTATATACAAGTCTTTATAGAAGAGCCAAACTCAATAAATACGCAGCTTGACAGAGCCCAGCCCGCGCCTCAGAGGCCAGCATGACCAGGAGGGATAGGGACTCATTTCATGAGTCCAAACGAGGGTGGCAGTGAGTCTTGTAAGCCCAGCCCAGAAGTGATCAGGGCTGGCAACGTCAAGAGCAGAGAACAAGGGGACCACCTGGGCAAGGGGGCAGAGCACTGCAGTCAAGGTCTGGAACTCTACAGGACCCTTCTCCATTCTATCCAGTCTGGCAAAGTGCAAATTGGCCTTGAGGTGATTGGTAACCATCCTGCCTGGCGCTCTGGCACATCCACACGAGGACGAGAAGCAGCGGGGCAGGTGCTGTGATCTCTGGGAGGCAGTCTCTCTGCTGTCCTCAGGCAGTGGTACCCTTGGTGGTCTCCTTGGTCCCCACACACAGGAGGCAGCAGTAAAGCAGGTACTGTATCCCCAGAAGGCAGGGCTCTCTGCTGTCCCTTAATCAGTGGCACCCTTAGGGGTCTCCTGCTCACACCTCCCTGCAAGGGGTGGGGAGAAAGTCCATCCTTGGCTGGTGGCAGTCACAAAATAGTTCTAGCTAAACTCTCCCCTCCACCATGGTCCTCTCTCCCCTTCACTTTGATCTGCTACATATCCCGCCTGGCCACTAGGGTGAGTCTAACCCTTTTTCCCATTCAAACCTCCAAAGGCTGATACTTGGCAGACAAGGCTGTCCCTCCCCCAGCCAGGCCACTCACGAGGCAGTGAGCGTAGAGTTAAGCAGCAGGGTGGTCCTGATCCGGTAGAGCTGGGCCAGGGTCAGCTTCCTGTGTTGAGCAGAGATCCCTGGGGGAGGCTCAGGCTGCACCCTGGGCACAGTCCCAGAAGGTATCTCTCTGCACCTACTGGCAGAATCTGCAGGTCCCCAGTCATGGGGCTGGGTCTTTCTCAGACTCTGACAACTGTGGGCCATGAGGGGCCACACACCCCTGAGCCATTCCAGCCAGGCCCACCTTCCTGAAGGGAGCTCTGAGTCCTAACCTCAGGGGCCATTGTGATCAGGCACAGTTCTGACAGGCTGCGACTGGGAGCGGGGGTATGACACGGGTGGCAGTTCCTGACAGTAACTGCAGGAGGCTAGCCTCAGATTTGGACTTGAGCAGGTGGGGCAGACGAGGGAGCAGTTGGACCGGAGTACGGCGGGGAGGCGGGGTGAGGGTGGGAGTGAAGGGGTCTGAGGCACAGGCACTGGCTCGACCACAGGGTGTGGAGCCACAAAGTCTTGAAGGGAAGTGGGGGACAGGGTGCCATAGGCGGAGTCCATGGAGCAGGAGCGGCCATCCACGGGGCCCAAGGGCAGCAGCTCGCTGGTGGGAGTGATGGACGAAGTCGTGTTGCTAAGAGAGGTCTCGTCTGACTGGGAGCTGAAGGGACCTCGGTCAAACTCGGGGGAAGACAGTGTCTCCCCAGGCTCTACCACAACCATGGCCAGGGTCTCAGTGGAGCCATCTGAGGCACTGTGGGGGACAGAAGGAGAGTCAGAAAACCAGCTGATTTCTAAAAGCCTAAAGCAGCCTGGAGCCCCAGCAGCTCAGAGCTCAGACCTGCCAGTCCCTGTAGCCAGACATCAGTACCCTTTCCTGACCTGTGATACCTGTGCATGGTCTGCAGACAGCCACGTGGAATGGAGCCTGTTGAAAACAGCCCTCCATGACAGGACACTAGCAGGAGACAGAGCTATCCCGACACTCCCACTGGGTTCACACCATTCCACCGTTCAGAGAGTAATCCCTATCTGTGTCCTGAGCCAGATGCCCTGGTCTATGGGACTTGTCCTGATGGGCTCTGCTGAAAGATTTTATTTCTGTGTGTGGCCTGGTCTGGATATGTAGTCCTGGAGTTCACTACAGAGACCAGGCAGGCTTCAAACATTGGGCAATCCTTCTGCCTCTCAAGTTCTGGAATGGGATTACAGCCTCATACCTTGTCCTGCTGGGTAGGTTATATGTCTGCTTGTTTGTCTTCCTCTCTACTTACCCCCTTTTGTGTATTTAATTTATTGACTTTACATCCCAATCACTGCCCCCGTCCTGGTCTGCCCCCACCACAAGTCCCTCCCTCCATCCCCCCACCCGGTTTATTGAGACAAGTTGTTACTTTGTTGCCCATGCTGGCAGACACTTGAGGTAATCTTCCTGCCTCAGCTCTCAAGTCCCGGGTTATAGACCCGAGGTCCAAGCTCACCACGCAGTCTTGGGTAAACATACCCTGCTCAGAGTCGAGACTGTTGCTGCTCTTTCTCAGGATGGTGGGAGAGCCGGCAGCTGAGGTACTGCTCTCTTCACCCTCTTCTTGCTCATCCTCCTCCTCTTCCAGGCTCTGTAGGTGCTGGCTGCCCGGCTGCTCCTGTGCACAGAGCTGGGCTCGCAGCTGCTGCAGTTGGTTCTGCAGGATGAGGGAGCACACACAGGAGCGGTGAGCAACAGAGCCCGTCTGCCCTAGACCCGTGTGACACCTGCCCTCTCACCTGTGCATTATAAATAGTGTCCACCCAGCTCCGGCACAAGGCCTGGCTGCTGGCCTGGAATGTGTGGGCCCCCACGGCACTGTGGAATTCATTCAGGTAGATTACGAGGAAGGAGCCTAAACACGGAAGGGCCGAGTTAGCATTGGCCCCTGCCCATGATGGCCCCGTGACCAGGAGCAGGGGCCAGAATTCCTTACCAGGGTCCCGAAGCTCCCGGCATACGATCTTGTCCACCAGGAGCGGTGGCCTGATGACCTTGGTTCTCTCTGCTTTCTTCACGGCCTTGGTCACCAAGAGCAGATCAGTGAAAAGGAAACAGTATACATCCATCTGTGGTGGGGAAGCCGGAGTCAGAGTCACCGACAGGAGGATCCTGGGGCTGGGTGCAAGCCTTTGCTGTTTTGTTGACAGACTTACTTGAATTTTACTCATTTGCTTAAAAAACGTTTTTTAGCCCTCATTTTTGTTTGCCTGCATATATGTTTCATGTGCACCTCTGGTGCCACAAAACTAGAGTTACCATGTGGCTGTGGAACTGAACCCAGGGACTGCTTTAACCACTGAGCAATCTTTCTAGTCCCTGCATGTCAGCAGGCAGTATGTATATATTTGTGCGGCACGCAGGGACCAAACTCAGACTGACAGACTTGGTGGCATGTGCCACCAAGCCCAATGGCCCCTGGGAGCTTAGTTTCTGCCAAACGTGTCCCTTTCCAATCATGAAAGGATTTTCGTGAAACCCGCCTTTTAATAAAGTATATTTCATTTACTCATTTACGCATATGGATACTTGTCTGTATGTACATGTGCACACCGGCAGACAGCATTACGCAGTTGTGAGGCGCCATGGGGCGTTGGGAATTGATCCTAATGCTTTGCCTTAATCCAGCCCCCAAAACTGGGAATCTTCACGTCCAAATGCTGAGGGTCCCATCCCCAATTGGTTTTTGATTGATCAATAGAGCCACCAACCAATGGCTGGACAGGATGAAAGAGGCGGGACTTTTAGATTGGGGGGGGGTGCGAGAAGAGAGGGTCCACCATGAGGAAGCATAGGAAGGACCATGCAGGGAAGGAACAGGAGGAGTAACAGCCAAAAATGTAGGTACAAGAAGGAAAGTAGCCCCTGGAAGGGCCACTCAGAAGCGTCCTGGGCAGCAAAGATAAAATATATGATTTAGGACGTGTTAAGTCAGCAATGCCAGAGGGGAATGTTTGCTGGCTACAGGGAATTTTAAAAGTGCCCAACCATTGAGCTAGTCAAGGCGTATCAAAATTAAGCAGGTGTGTGTGTGTTTGTGTGTGTGTACACGTATGCACGTGTGCCTGCCTTTCATTCGTGAATCCAGAGAGCTTTGGCAGGTGGCTGGACGCTTGACCCGCCTGGAGCCAAAGTGGTTTAATTCACCACTACAACGGAGGCGCTGGGAATTGAAATCAGGAGCTTTGGAAAAACAGTGAGTGCTCTTACCCACTGAGCCATCTCTCCAGTTTTGAGCCTCAAAATTAAAAGATGATTTTTTTTTTTTTTTTAATCAGAGACATACATTTATGAGTTAAGCAGAGGCAGGCAGATGCCTGTGAGTTCAAGGTGAGACCTTGTCTGAGAAAGAAAAGAAAGGAAGGAAAGAGAGAAAGATAGATGAGTGAGGAAAAGATATACATATTTATGATTTATCTCAATAATAATATATTTAAAAAACCAGCAAGTGATGTGGTCAGCGGTAATGCACGCTTTTAATCCCAGCACATGGGAGGCAGAGGCAGGTCTATCTCTGAGTTCAAGGCTAGCCTGCTCTACAGGGAAAATTCCCAAATAGCCAGGGCTACACATAGAAATTCTGTCTCAGAAGAAAACAACACAGTGAGTAGTTAGGCATGGTGTCCTACACGTGTAGTCTAAGCACTTGCGAGGCAGAGACAGGAGCCATGTGGTAGTTCACACGTTAAATCCCAGCACTTGGGAAGCAGAGGAAGGCAGATCTCTATGAGTTTGAGACCAGCCTGGAATACACAGGGAGTTCTAGGTCAGCCAAAGTTACATAGTGAAACCTTGCCTCAAATCAACAAAATGAGTTCAAGGCCAGCCTCAACTACACAGTGATTCTGAGTGTCATATGAGACCCTGTTACAAAAAATATTTTTACTAAATATTAAATATTATGGCTATATATAATCACATATAATAAATTATTAGATATAAAATATTCTATTATTTAATGAAAAAGAGGAAAAAAAAACCTGCTAGGAGCATGCTACCACACTAAAGGGTTTGTTTAGCAATCCTGAGGACCTGGACTCAGTCCACCATAAACAGAGAAGGGCTGGAGAGACAGGTCAGCTGTTAAGAGCACTGACTGCTCTTCCAGAGGTCTTGAGTTCAATTCCCAGCAACTACATGGTGGCTCACAACCATCTATCTGTAATGGGATCTGATGCCCTCTTCTGGTGAGTCTGAAGATAGTGACAGTGTACTCACATACATAAAATAAAATAAATAAATAAATCTTAAAAAAAAATAAGAGCCAGGCGGTGGTGGCACACGCCTTTAATCCCAGCACTTGGGAGGCAGAGGCAGGCTGATTTCTGAGTTCAAAGCCAGCCTGGTCTACAGAGTGAGCCAGGGCTACACAGAGAAACCCTGTCTCTAGAAAAAAAAAAAAAAAAAAAAAAAAAAAAAAGAAAGAAAGAAAAAGGGAGGCAATGTTAAAACCACGATTTTCGAGCATTTACCTACCCAGTAATAGCAACATTCTCAATAGCAAGGTTCTAGGCTCTCGGCTTTGCAGAACATATTGCTCCCTGCCCCTTCAGGAGCTATGACCCTGCTACTGTACTTTGTAAACTTTAAGTGGGCATTCATCCTCCCTATGGCCTCAGTCACCGATTCTTAGGTCACCATGCTGGCTAGTTTGTCAATCTGACACTAGAGTAATTTAAGAATAGGGACCCACAACTGAGACAAACACTTCTATCAAATTAGCCTGTAGACCAATCTTTGGGCCATTTCCGTGATTAATGGTTGATGTGGGAGGGCCCAGCCCATGTTTGGGTAGCTGGTCCTGGACTGTGCAAGAAAGCAGGTGGAGCAAACCAGTAAGAAGCAGTTCACGGGGCTGAAGAGATGGCTCAGGAGTTAAGAGCACTGACTGCTCTTCCAGAGGTCCTGAGTTCAAATCCCAGCAACCACATGGTGGCTCGCAACCATCTATAATGATATCTGATGCCCTCTTCTGGTGTGTCTGAAGACAGAAACAGTGTACTCACATACATAAAATAAATAAATCTTTAAAAAAAAAAAAAAAAAAAAAAAAAAGAGCAGTTCACTATGGCCTCTGCTTCAGTTCCTGCCTCTGGGATCTTACCCTGGCTCTCCTCAGGGATGGCCTGTGGCATGGAATGTAAGCCTAAGAAATTCTTTCCTACCCAAAAGGTTTTGGATCATGGTGTTTTTATCATATCAATGGAAAGCAAACCAGGGCAGTTACCATATAATTAACCAGGCAGTTAATTAACTACTGACAGAGACCCAGGAAGGACAGAAAATCTACAAAGAACAATGGAACAAGGCTGTAGAGTGGGTGTCCTGGGGTCACCTTGCTATCTCTCCCCTCCTTCATCCTCAGGCTCCCTTCCAGCAGCAGCTGTCGGGTCTCTTCAGGGGAGGTGCCAGGCATGGGTGCTGTCAGGTCCAGATGTAGAAATTCCTTTAGGAGCTTTAAATGGGAGAGAGGTCAGGGCCAAAATCGGGAGGTCTGCAGCATCCCCCTCTTGACAACCAGATACTTCCAGGGCACCAACAACTCTGTGCTCGCTCACCTTATCCACCTCATCGTTGCTGCCCTCCACAACCTCGTAGGCATCAATCCGGCTCACCACCCCCGCAGGCGCTGCCGCTCCTGCCGCTGCCGCATGCACGCGTTCACGTGGTGTATGAAACTTTCTACAGAGCCGATCTGATGGGGATAAGTGATGGGATTTAGGAATCTGGGAGAGATGGAGCCTAGGACATTCCGTTCCCATTCAGGTTACCATGGTGATGATGGCTTCCTTGGCACGGGGCTCATCCGTCTTCCTCAGCACCGACTTGAGCAGCAGTGGGTACTTGGTGAGCCGCTGGTGGGGCTTGGCCAGCATGTCGCTCAGCTTCAGCCGCTGGCACTGCTGGTGCTTCTCCGCCCACTAGAGGAAGGGGGTGGAGCTCAGTTCTAACCTCGCCCCCTCAGGACTCGCCTACCCAGCTGTGCCGCCCAAGGTCCTGCACCACCACGGAACTCCAGGCCCTCACCGTGACATACGCGCGGAACAGCTCGTTGTCTCGCAGCAGGCCGCGCATGTACTCCATGCAGCCCTCCTCCTCCATACAGTATCGGATGTATGGCTTGAAGAGTGAGCCGAACTGGCAAACAACAGCACCGGTTACCTCCGGATCCCAGGGAATTCCCATACCACCCAGCGAGGAAGCCTTTCCAGGGGAGGATTCTAAGCCTCAGAGAGAGCACACACATACCCATAGCCGGGTGGCAAGGACTCAAACCCAAGCCACCAACACCTACTACTTCCTCTTGGCCACAGAGGGTTTAAGGTCAGTGGGAACTAAGACGGGCAGGCAGGATCCAGCCCTGGGAGTTTTCCCGCGTCCTTGCCCATACCATCTTGAAGCCTTTGAGAAAGTCGCCGGCTGCAGCAGCGCCCGCGTCCGCCTCGCCTTCTCCAGCACCGGCACCATCACGCTGCCCCACAGCCCGCGGTGTAGCCGTGCGATCTCAGGGATGTTGCTGAACAAGCGTTCAGCCTCCACCTGGGCCAAGAGCAGTGTGGGTTGGCTCCACCCCGCCCCACCCAAGCCCCGCCCCTCCTCCTCGCTTCCGCCCCGCCCCTAGTACCTCGCCCTCTCCCTCCCCCAGCTAGGCCCCGCCTCTTCCCTAGTACCTCCCCCGCCGCCGCCCCAGGCCAGGTCGCACCTCACACAGGAGCCCCGACTCTTGCAGGTTAAGAAGACAACACAGGAACAGCTGTGGGGGGAGGGGACGCTGCAGCAGGGTCGTGTAGGGGTGGTGTTCCAACCCTGAAGTCCTACCCAGACTCTTAGCTACCCCTTCCCCGGAAGACCCATAAGCACCCAGATAGAGGGCGTTTGAAACTCCACACCCGGAAACTCCACCCCCCACCCCCCACCCCCTATGGCCGGACTGAGAGAAGGGTCACTCTGACTTGTCCCATCAGGAGGCGAGCTGGAGAAAACGTCTCCCCAGCACGCCTGGAATGCTCTGGGTCACCTCTGTCCCGTTCAGCCTCTGTCGAGGAAACTCTCGCCAGGAAGGGAAGGCCAGGTGCCACTACCTTCCCCAGCTGAAATCCCTAAGTGCTATCTATCCATTCTGTCGCGCTCAGAGTGGCCGCTCCTGGGAGCCTGACATACAGCAGGTGTTCAAAAGCAGCCTTTGAACAACTGAGGCCTCACCTGGGTTAAACCAGCTTCACCGGGCCAACAAACTAAAGCCCCCTCCCAGACACTTGAAGGGATCCCTTCCTCAACCCTGTCTAACCTTCCTGCTTTCAAACACAGCCAGTCAGGTGAAGGCCTGGTTTAGCTGAGGGCTCAGGCAGTTGGCCAGTGCACGTGAGAAGCAACATGGCCCAGGGTCCCACACTCACGTTAGTGATCACACGTAATTTCCGGATGTAGGAGACTTCGGTGTGTAGGAGTTCCCACACAGCCTCTTGTTGGTGGCACTGCCGCCGGGTCAGCTTCTAGAGGGCAGGCGGTACGGGTTAGCCAGTAGCCGAGGGTGTGTGGAGATAGTCAGGGAGGGTGCATGCAACTTCTTGATAGGAACACAAGAGATCTACAGGGAAGGCCACCCTCCCGATCAGGTAGATTGTAACTGTCAAGATATCCAAGATAACACCACCAGAGTAGGTCTCCTCTACCACTAAACCAGCCAAGTGGTCTGTTCTCCTAGCTACACTGACCTCATGCCCGTCAATTAGCTCCCTCCAGCTGTCCTCCAGCCTCAGGCCTGAGTTGTCTTCGTCCTCATCCTCATCTTCCTCTCCCTCCTCCCAGGAGTCATGGTCAAAGCGCAGCCTCCTGGGCATCCGGGGTAGCCCAAAAAGGCTGTAGGCATGTAGTTTGCTCTCCAGTTGTTCCATCTTGTCTACCTCCTGGGAAGGAGACCCAGGGAAAAGTCAGGGTCAGGGTCACGGCTAGCTAGCTTGCTGCTCTACCCGGACCAACCGAACCCATGAGGCTACATACCCGGCCGAAGGCACCGGTGCTGGGGCTGGAGCTGAAGAAGCCGCTGAAGCGGCTGGCCGCCCGGTTCTTCCAGCTCTCATTGCTGCCACTGCTGGCACCGCCGGCTCCCCCACTGCTGCCAGCGGGCAGAGAACAGCTGGAAGGTGCGAGGGTCTCCTGCCCAGGGATGCTCGACTCCCCCAGGAACTCAGACATGTTCTTGCGACGGCGGCCGGGGCCTGACCAGGGAGGAATGGCCAATGAAGCTTCCACCACCACAGCTCCACACCAGGGCTCGAGAGCCTCAGATCACCCAAGCAGGCAAGAGAGTCTCTGCATCCTCAGCCTGGGTACCACCTCCCCCGAGATGGTCACACAGGTTCACTACTGCCCCAGACCGCCTGGCTACAAGCAGGAATTAGAAGAAACTCACACACACACACACCCCACTCTGTGGCACCTACACACAGAGCTTCAGAAGGTCCCACTGGGGCTAAGGAGATGACTCAGCTGTGAGGAGCACAAAGCACTGGCTGCTCCTACAGAAGGGAACTCACAGCTGTCTATAGTAACCCAATTGCTACAGATCTGATGTTCTGTTATAGCCCCCAAGGGCACTGCATGTACAAGGTACACATATATACATGCACGCAAAGCACTCATACACATTACATTTTTTAAAAAAATAAATAAATAAAATGCCCAAGAACAAAAGAAGAGAAAGAAAGAGAACGAAGATCCAGGTGCCAGGCACACACCTGAGTTCAAGGCCAGCCTGGTCTACAGAGCAAGTTCTAGGACAGCCAAGGCTATACAAAAAACAAAACAAACAACAACAACAACAAAAACCAAGAAAACCATTTTATCTCAACCATACCCTTAAAAAAAAAAACAAAAAAAAAACAAAACAAACAAAAACCCAAAC
Source organism: Mastomys natalensis (assembly GCA_021653895.1). Lineage (NCBI taxonomy): Eukaryota > Metazoa > Chordata > Mammalia > Rodentia > Muridae > Mastomys > Mastomys natalensis. The sequence goes on along the minus strand of JAJTUV010000344.1, from coordinate 1,157,226 downwards.
CCATGTGTGGAGGGACATGCCTTTAATCTCAGCTCTTGGGAGTCAGAGCCAGGGCTTTGAGACCAGCCTCCTCTATAAAAACGAGTGAGACCTTGTCTCAGAAACAAAACAGAAACAGAAAAGGAAGAAGAGAAGAGACAAGATCCATGGAACACCCCCTCCTAGAGGTGACACACTCTCACTTCCCAACACAAATGTGTTCATTTCCTGTCCCACAGATAACAAACCAAGTGCAGATTCCCTGGGCACTGGACCAACCCCAACCCCAAGATAATAGGAGACCAACTCCTATCGTCTTAGAGTTACATATGGAGAGACTGAGGTCCCCAGACAACCACGAGCTTACAGTAGCAATGTGGGGAAGAATCCAGGAGGAGTTGTCCTTGAGGAGGTGGCCTGCCCTACCCACAACCCAACAGGATCCCTGCTCACCAAAATGTCCAGACTGCTCTCTCGGCGGCTCTGAGGGTCCACACGCTCCGACACAGGGGGCCCAGCCCCACTGGGCCTCAGTACCGGCAGACTGAGCGACTTGGAATCTTCACGCCCTGCTCCACCTTGCCCTCGTCCCCTGGCTTGGCTAGGATGGCATGTTGGGGGGACAAGAAGTCCTCAGTGCCCAAGTATGGGAGACATAGGGCCCTCGTCCTCTCTCCCCTGAGGATTCAAGTCTAGGCCCAGTTACCCCCCCTGGGAGCCCCACCCTGCCAACACTAACCACCAGCGCGCAGGAGAGACACCTGTATGCTAATGAGGCTGCCAGGAGCATGGCCAATAAGAACCTGAGCCCAGGAAGGCCTCCTTGTGCAGGAGGCCCCAGCCATCCCACCCAGACAGTTGACATTGGGGCCTGTGGCTCTGCTCACCTTTGACCCGCAGGTAGTGTCCTCCAAACCTGTAGGCCTCGAAGGTGAGGGACAGGGGTGTGTTGGATTGATCCAGGTAGATATCCACTTTGCCCAGTGCGATGCCCTTCCTCTCAAACACAGGTAGCAACACCTCCCTGTACCCCAGGAAGGACAATCATGTGGCTTCCCAGCCCATCCAGACACAGCTCCCAAGGACACTCCGATTATAAAGAAAAGCAGCATGTACAACACACACACACACACACACACACACACTAACACATGCACACACACATGCACAAACTCATACACCTAGAGCTTTTTAAGTCCCTCTCGAGCATAGCTATACAGTCAGGATTAGAGAACCTGGGTAAGCCTTTGTAAAGGTGTTACATCCACACAGGCCTGCCCTCAGGAGTGGTGCACAGATGCATGGGAGTGGACAGACATTCACATGGACAGACAGACAGACCTCTGCAGAGACTGGGAGCCCTGACAGAGGAGCCGCATCTGTCCTTCCCACTTCCTCCTCAAGCCCTACCTACCCCAGTGACTTCTTCTTCATGGCTGGCACAATTTCTGTTTCGATGTCCACGTTCAGGTCAAATTTCAAGGTGAAGCACTCCTTGCTTGGGTCCTGAGAGGACAACACTGGACTGTTAGCTTCTCCACTGTCACCATCCAGGTGACAACCCCAACTGGGAAGGGAAGGCCAGAGATCTCCCCAGCCATACTCCGAGAGAGGCTTCTGGTGTTCTACCTGCCTGAGAAGTCCCTGCCCACCTCCAGACTCGGGCCAGGTTGGCAGCTCTGAGCTGATGGGTAGGGAGGGAAGGGAGGGCCATGCTCACTCCAGACCCGTCCCTAGAGTTCAGAGCAGGGAGACTAGCCTCAGGAGAGGAAAAGGCCTGAGAGAGACGGGGGCTTTTGGGGAGCCAAGGCTGCTGGCCCTCCTGGTTCCTTACATCCGTGTACCTCCTCCTTGCTTTCTTCTTAGAGATTTTTAGGCCTGCGCTCTTCCGATCCCTGTAGAGAAGCAGATGCTGAGGTGCTGGTGGGTCCTCACCAGTGTGGGATATAAGTGGGAGTCTTGCTAGGATCCCCAACCCTCAATTGGAAGTAATGTGGATGCAGTCTACCCTGCTTGCTGCCTGTGTGGGACTGTCCGCCCTCTGGTGGCCAGGACCAGAGTTGCACACAATGGTTAACTAGTTCAGACAGGAGCCAGCCAGGCTTGTTAGCCTAAGCTGGGATAGTTTCAGGGGTGCAGAGGGTCAACCATCAGTCCTCTGAAGGAGGACACTGAAATACGTGGTCCCCGGGCTCACTCCAAGAATAGTGGCTCTGTCCACGGACCACACCTACCCTTTTCCGTCGGTGCAGCTTTCCTCCTCTTCCTCCAGGTCTGCAGCAGGGCTGGTGCGTGGAGGACAGGACCGGGTGGAAACATTCCGGGCCAGGATAGAGCCTTTGGAGAAAGGGAGCTGGGTTATGTCCCTGATCCCCTGTATGGTCCATCAGTACCCCTTAATTACATGTCTCCCGCAGAGGCACAGTGCTGGGGTCTCCCTATCTCCTCTCTCTCCAGTGGTTCAAGCCCTTCTGTTCTGGCAAGAATGGGATCTATCATTATTATCTATGACCCACTCCCCATCAGACCCAAAAGGACCACAGGCTCTGTGAAGATAAACAGGTGATGCCCCACCGCAAATACAAACCCACCTGTAACCTCGGTTACCTTTCTACAGCATGAGGGTAGGAAGGCCATGGCTCAGGGGTTGTCCCAGACAAGGATCAAGTCCACTGCTCTTCCTTTAAGGCCTCCCCCCGATCCCTGCACTGACCACACTTAAAAGACCCAGGAATCCTGGGGGAGTGCAGAGTCCCTTTGCCTCTCTTACCAGATGGGGAAGACAATGATTGGTCTGGGTGTCTTTCAGAGCTAGAGCTACCCCCTATTCAGTAGGAAGGTTTCTAAATCCCTCCTCCAAGTTCCCTCCAAACACAACAAGGTGGCTACCACATCTGTTCTCCTAGGCCAACAGTTTGCCCAGAAGTTGCTAGTGGCCTCAAGGATAGGCAGAATAGGAAGAAAGGGGGTTCTGTACTGACCCTGGCCAGGAGCAGGGACGGCTGTGGGCGGTGAGGGGGTGTACCTGCAGATTTGTATTTCATTCTCCTACTCTTCATGTGATCCCACCAAGGTTCCAATAACCACCGAAACACTGCTACCACCCAGATGCGGAGTTCTGAGCTGCCTAGAGAGTTCTAGAGCTGGGCTGGGTCTCGGACTTACCCTGTGGGGCAGGTCAAATCGGACATGCCCGTCATAATGCATGGTGTTGTGGAACTTGCTGTCACAAGCCTCACACAGGTTGAGAGGCCCCCGGTGGTGCAGCTGCTGGCAGTCGGCATGATGGCATACCTGTGGGTGAAGGGTGGAGACGTGGGGTCAGGATGGGCGACAGACAGACAGACAGATATAACACTCAGTCCACTACTTCCCATCCACCGAATTCTCTCACCTTCTGCTTGCTTTAGTCAATTCATTTGGACAACCTTCCCCGAGTACCCACTACACTACCTGCTTCCAAGGAATACAGAGAAAAGCAAACCCTGGTCCTGAGACTTCAATCAAGAGCGGATCAGGGCTACCAGGGATTTTCTGGCAAGAAGAGACACCCCCACCCCCACCCCAAAGGCCCTGGTTCTGATCCTCAGTTGGCATTGGAACACCCTGAACCATGATAAGCAGTCTAGGCTGGCTGTCTGGGCCCTCTGCTCTCAGGTCTACGGCCTGCCTGAGCCTTGAATAGTAGACCCTACCTGGATTGCTAGACCCACATGGAGCTACGGAGGAGTCTAAAGCAGGCTGTGGCTGTCACTGACACACATGCACTAGCCACACACACCACTCCTTCCTGGCGACTCCTGCATATATTTACCATACTTATCTATATGTATCTGTTCCTCCTCACTCCTGAAGGGCTGTCAGCTTCTTAGCATCTAATTGCCTTGCCGACAACGGCCTGGCCCCAACGCAGCTCTACTTCACTTCCTGCTTTTTCCATTTAAAAAAAAAAAAACCCAGAAGCCAGCAAGAAGCCCATAGTCTCCCACCTCCACGTCCGTCCATCCGTCCGTCTCCGTCACTCCCAGGGCAGCTGGGGCTTCCCATGATTGGCCCTGACCCAATCTGCAGCCTGTTCTTCCTCCCAGATCTGCCCACAGGCTCTCACCCTGACTCTCCCAGTTCCTGTAGGGTCAAGTTTCCCTCCGTGAGCAGGAGGCATGTGACCCCTCCACCTTATAAGAGTCCTGGGTTCACTCAGCCCTTGGCATCTTCTCCCCTCTTCCCCTCTCAGGGAAAAGCCTCCACACGGCTTCCAGACAATTCTCCACACTCCTTGCCCCGCCTTCTGACAAGCTGGGGTACAGAGATTTCCCGTTTTGAGGTGGTGGTGCCAGGCAGGATTTCACACTATATAATTCGGGCAGACGTCAAACTCAAAGCAGTTCTCCTACTTGAGCCTCTAGTGCTGGTATCACAGGCATGAGCCATCATGCCTGGCTTCCCCCAGCTTTCATCTTTAGATACTTCGAGCCTTCAGAAAGGTATAGTAACAGCATGCTGACATACTTCGACCTTCCAGATTCGGAGACTAAGCCACATCACATCTGCCTCCTCTCAGGCTCTCTCCTCATGTCTGCTCTGGTGCAGAAAACCCACACAGCCTGAGTCAACCGGCGCTCAGTAGGCACGCAGCCACCAATCCCCCCCTTACTTCAGTCAGGATCTCACTAACTGGCCTTGAATTTGTCATCCTCCTATCTCTGGCCCTACAGTCGCTAGGATTATAGGGCCATACTTCCTAGAATTCCCTCACTCTGTGGACCAGGCTGGCCTTGAACTCAAGAGAGCCACCTGCCTCTGCACTCCCCCCTCCCCCATGTGCTGGGATTCAAGGCATGCACCATCACTGCCCAGATTTTGTTTTGTTTGTTTTAGATTTATAAACTTTGCTGGGCAGTGGTGGCACACACGTTTGATCCCAGCACTTCAGAGGCAGGTGGATCTCTTGAGTTTGAGGCCAGCCTGGTCTACAGAGAGAGTTCCAGGACAGCCAGGGCTACACAGAGAAACCCTGTCTCAAAACCCCACCCCCAAAAATATTTTAAGTTTTATTTTGTATAAGTATGTATATCACATCCAGGGGGACATCCTGGGGAGGTCAGAGAACATCTTTGGAGCCCCTGGAACTGGGAGTTCCAGGTTGGGAGCCACCATGTGGATGCTAGGAACTGAACCTGAACCTGGGTCCTCTACAAAAACAGCTAGTGAGTGCTTTTAACCACTGAGCCATCTTTCTTGTCTAGTTGTGTGTTTGCATGTGTGTGTGTTTAAAGATTTATTTATTTTACATATGTGAGTACACTGTAGCTGTCTTCAGACATACCAGAAGAGGGCATCGGATCCCATTACAGATGGTTGTGAGCCACCATGTGGTTGCTGGAATTGAACTCAGGACCTCTGGAAGAGCAGTCAGTAGTGCTCTTAACCGCTGAGCCATCTCTCCAGCCCTCTGGTCTAGTTTTTATTTTTTAAATTACTCTGTGTAAGTGTGCATAGATCAGAGAACAACCTTTAGGAATAAATTATCTATCCCTACTGTGAGTTTCAGGAACAGGTCAACAGCCTGTTTCTGTGAACACTTTTATCCGTTACACCAGTACCCTCTGCTGTGTGTGTGTGTGTTGTCTGTCTGTCTGTCTGTGGGTGGGCACAAACGGAGGCCAGAAAAGTTTCAGGTTGGCAGTTTCAAGCCACCCAGTGTGGGTGCTGGAAACTTCCTAGCAGTAAATGCTCTCCCAGAGAGCTATCAGCCCTTTAGCCCCTCCCTGTTGTTAAGGAAGACTCAGTGGCTAAGCCTTGATTTGTCATCATCTCCATCCAACTCAAGGGCTTCCACAAACAATGATGTCTTGTGCCTGAATCAATCATTCATTCGGCCATGACTGGGAGTGGGTGTATGGATTTCCTTTTTCTTTTCTTTCTGGGCAGGAAAGGGCGTTTTTTTGTTTTTTTTTTTTTTTTTTTTGGTTTTCGAGACAGGTTTCTCTGTGTAGCCCGGCTGTCCTGGAACTCACTCTGTAGACCAGGCTGGCCTCGAACTCAGAAATCCGCCTGTCTCTGCCTCCCAAGTGCTGGGATTAAAGGCGTGCGCCACCACCGCCCGGCTGAAAGGGCGTTTTTAAGATAGCCTTGTGTAGCCCCAGCTGGCCTCCAACTCATAAAGTAGGTGAGGATAACCTTAAACTATGTCTCTGCTTCATGCTTAATATCATACACATGCCTGTTCATGCATGCATGATGATATACCACAAGCACGCAGTGTACAGAGGCCAGAAGTAATGTTCCTTTGCAAACAGAATTCCAGGGGTTGTAAGCTGCTACATGAGTCCTGGGAATGAAACCTATGTCCTGTGGAAGAGCAGCCGCTGCTCCTAACAGCTGAGCCGGTGCCTGCAGCTTCAATACTCACTGCTGTCCTGATGGTTTCTCAGACAGACATCGGTACCCCACTAACTGGTCTCCCCAGCCCCTATCTAGTCAGCTGTCTGAGAGCGGTCGGAGGGAACTCTGTTCCAGGAGGACTTACACTTTATCCACTCAGAGCCTCCCGCAAGTCTACCTCACTGTAAAAATGGAGGGTCCGTACCTCTGAGCCTGGACACTTGCTGGTATCTGGCCTGCAACGCTAACACCCCTGAAGGTCTTTCCTCCACAGTTCCTCTTGACTCGTCTCCAGCTTTTCAGTTTGCTCCCTTCCTCTGCTGAATATTCCATGCTGGACTAATCTATCTTTCTTTCTTTTTCTTTCTTTCTTTCCTTCTTTCTTTCAAAGTCTAATGTATATGAGTACACTGTCGCTGTCTTCAGACTCACCAAAGAGGGCATTGGATCCCACTACAGATGGTTGTGAGCCACCATGTCGTTGCTGAGAATGGAACTCAGGACCTCTGGAAGATCTCTGCTCTTAACAACTGAGCCATCTCTCAAGCCCAGGACTAATATTTTAATCTACCTGATTCAAAGCTCTATCTTCAGACCTAGAAAAATTCAGGCTGCCAACTTTCAAGGCGAGCGCCTTTACCCATGAGCCATATTGTCAGCTCAATATTTGTAGAATTTATTAACTAGGCAAATAGAGAGACACTGGAGGGCGGCTGAGAGAGTCTGGAAAGAGATGTCCAGGATGACAGACAAGAGGTTTAGACAGCAGAGTGTGACTGAGGAGGGGGATGGGCAAGGAGGGAGAGGTAGCAGAAAGTCCAACCTACACTGAGGTCACCTCTGTGTCATCTCCCTTCATCCTCATTTTCCCTAAGAAGTGTATGAAGCTCAGAAAAGTGCCAAAGGTTACACGCCCAGTAGAGCCCGAGCCTAAAGCCCGTGCGTGCGTGTGTGTGTGTGTGTGTGTGTGTGTGTGTGTGTGTGTGTATGATGCAGACCCCAGTCAGCCTTGGGGGAGGGTGGGTTTCAGGAAGAAACTAATCTTAATTTGATGCTTGCTGTTTGGACTCTAGTGACGGAAAAGGATCCGGAAAAAACAGCAGTCAGCAGGTGGCCCACTAGCCCCAGGGAGATGACAGGAATTGGGTCCCGAGAGGGCCAGTGGCAGACAGACAATAAGATCCAGAATCCTAACAGCGGGTGGTCAAGACTTGAAAATACTTCCAGTTCCTGTTTTAATCTACTGCTGATAAAGACAGGAAAACATTTACCTACCTACAGCCACGAATCCCAGGGCATGTAGAGAATGACCTGCTTTTGCTGATTCTGGGGGGCCTCCTTCTGACAATTATCTAGGGAGGCACCTGCTCCCCTTCAATCCCTTTTCCCAGCCACTCCCTACTCCACCGACCAGGCCGGGGCTCCCAGCTTTAGCCCCTCCCCCCCCCCACTAGGATAGCTTCAAGCATCAATGCTAGGTGTGGCTACATTCCAGCCACCAGGTTCTGGTCTCAGTATGACACTGGTAGAGACCGAGCTAAATTGTAGGTTCTGGAGAAGGGCTCCTAATTAAGGGCCACAATTTTCTTTTTTAATTTAGTCAACATAAAGACAGCACCTCGAGTGCCTTTAATCCTAGCACTCCAGAGGCAGAGAGATCTCTGTGAGTTCAAGGCCAGCCTGATCTATACAGTGAGTTCCAGGACAACCAGAGCCACATGGGGGGGGGGGAGGACAGGCCGCGGCAGGGCGATCATTCCATTCCTTCTCGCCAATTCGATATTAGACTAGCCTCCTCAAGGGATTCCCTCTCCAGTCTTGAGGCAACTACCAGCCCTCCTACCATGGCACCAGCTGCAGCTCCATCCTGCCTCTGACTTTTAGGCTCAGGGGAACAAGGGTCAGTCTCAGGCACTGAACCAGAGGTCCCATGTGAAGTAAGGATGACATTCTGGAATCGCCAGAGAGAAAATTCGCAAGCTGAATTGAGGTTGGGAAAGCCCTGAAGAATGTCTTCCCGCTTACAGCACTCTATCAGCACGGTCTCCAAGGTCCCAAGCACGGGGTCTCCCAAGGCTCATTCACATAGCTACTCTGGGCCTCTCTTCTTAGCCGTGTGACCCCCCCTCCCTCCTCCCTTAACGTCCACCAAACCCACCTCTATAGGCAGGGACACTCCACTATGGGAGAAGCCCAACAAGTCAAAGGGAAGTTCCTCACTAATACAGAGGACACTTGGGCACAGCCATCCCCTCGGTCCTACTCAGGGACTAAGGAACAGAGCACTGAAAGACAGGCTCTTCCCTCACACAGGGCTGAGACTAAAAGAAGCGAGGGCTGAGTGGCTGAGGAGGGTGTGGGACAGAGGAAGGAAAGGGAAAGGGGTGGCTTGGGCCCTACAGGTGTGTCCGGGAGTCAATACACACAAAAGGCCCAGAGGTTGAGGGGCATCTCTGCCGCCCAGCTTCTTAGCCCCAAGTTGAGGACCCCCGTCAAGTCTCACCCTGACTCTAGCAGCTGTGTGCTGCAGTCTAGACAGGGTTCAGTCACTCTGCGCCCCTTGGAGGGGGACAGAGAGGATCAAGTTAAGTTATGCACACCACCCAAAGGCTTTAGCCCACCCAAGTCCCCCTACCTGGCTCTCGCTGCTGTGGGCATGACCCCCGACCCAGAGGGACTGGGAATCTGGGGAGGGCAGCTCGGAGCTGGGCCTGGCTGCCTCTCGGCGCCCGGAGACACCCGGTCCTGTCCCCATGGTGGCTGGAGGAAGCAACGGTCTGCACCGCGCCAGGGACAAAGCACAGAGCCCGCTTCCTGCCATTGTGCAGGCGCGCCTGGGGGGGCTGGGCTGGTGACACCCCGCAGAACCTCAGCCACTCCCAAACTGGTCTACTCAGGCCAGAGTAGCCCAGCTTTGGGGCCTCAACCCCGTGCATCTCCACCCTAGGGGCTCCAGACAGGTGCCCCAACTCCTTAAACCAGGAGGGGTGCAGCTGGTTTAAGGGCCAACTCCCTTGGGATCCTAGGACGCTGCTTGCCAGCACCCGGGGAAAACTCACTGGCTCTCCAGCATCCTGCTGTTGAGGCCCATGTGGGTGAGTGGCTAGCCCTACAAACACCCCCCTCCCCATACCCCACCTAAGAGCCCTGGGATCTGTTCCAATGGCAGAGGTACGGACTCCAATGGAACACGTGACCCGGGAAAAACTCGGAGGTGGGGGAAGGTTGGTGGGAAAAAGTAAAGGAACTGGGCATTCCCCGGCTATCCCCTGGGAGTTGGGCCTATCAAACCCCTAAGTCAGGCAGGCCTTTGCAGGTCACTGGTATCACTAGGCTGGGTCCCTGCCGCCAGAGGGCGCTCAGCACTACCGGACAAGTCGCCCTGTCCGGATTGGGTGGGGCTGTCTCCAAGGTGGTTATCAAAGGACTTCTACACTCACCCCCAGGAAGCAGGGCAGCCACCTTATCCCCTTCCATCTCCTACAGTTAACGTAGACATACAGAGACAAGTGCACAACCATGTTAGTTAAACCCAGACTGGTTTGTGACAGTCTCACGACCTTAAACTTCTGATCTGCCTGCATCTTCCGTAAGCTGTGATTACCACAGTAATGGCTGTTCTTGGTTGTCAACTTGACTATATGTGGAGTGAGCTACAATCCAGAAATGGATGGCATACCTGCGAGAGGTTTGTGGGGTTTTTTTTTTGGCATGGTTTGAAGTGGGTGAATCCACTTCTAGTCCAGACCCTTTCGGTAAGAAGACACAGGTCTTTGATCCAGACCTTGAGGTGGGAAGACACAGGTCTTTAATTCGTATCTTCAGGGGGAAAGACACACCTTTACCTGGGCCACACCTTCTGTTGGAAGCCTAAAGACATGGAAGAAGGAAGTGTTTGCTCTGCCTGCTTGCCCTCCCTCAGCTTACTAGCAAGTCCATTCCTTCACTGGCATAACAGACTACTTCCTTGGGATTCCAGCGTCTACTGAAGATCAGAGATAGCAGCCTTGTGAACTGGGCAACTTCTGAAGTCTTGGACTTTTGTTTATAGGCGCCATTGTAGGATTTGCTAGACAACAGCCCTTAAAAGATTTCAATAAATCCCATATATATATTGCGCACTGCACTTGGGAGGCAGAGGCAGGTGGATTTCTGAGTTCGAGGCCAGCCTGATCTACAGAGTGAGTTCCAGGACAGCCAGGGCTACACAGAGAAACCCTCTCAAAAAAAAAAAAAAGAAAGAAAATGGGATTCATTTTAGAAAATATACTCTACTCTAGAGAACCCTAATACCCCACTGCTGCTCTGCATGGTTCTTGGGCTAGAGTCAAGCCTTGTTTGTTAATGTAATATTGTTTTGGAGATAAGGGACCATGCCTATAGCCAAGGCTGGCCTTGAATTTTAGGCTATTCTCCTACCTCAGCCTCCTAAGTGTTAGGATTACAGGAGTGAGTGAACATGCCTGGCCTAACATGGCCTCTGACTCAGGTTGCGGACTGGCCTCTGTGGACATTCCCCAGTACCCTGTAAGGGGCATACACTGTTACTGTCACCTACCCCTGAGATGACACCCATATCTGACGTCATGGGGAAAGGGAAGAAGCAGGGACTTCTGAGAAGGCTCTTAGGGCAGTAACTAAGCTAGGACTTCAAGAGCTACCTCTGCCCCGGGTCGCTCACCACCAACAATACAAGTAACTCTTGAAAACTTAAAATTTCTTATTTTCTTTTTTTTAAAAAAAAATATATATCCAGCTGGAGAGATGGCTCAGTGGTTAAGAGCACTGACTGCTCTTCCAAGGGTCCTGAGTTCAATTCTCAGAAACTACATGGTGGCTCACAACCATCTGTAATGGGGTCTGATGCCCTCTTCTGGTGTGTCTGAAACAGCTGCAGTGTACTCATAAAATAAAATAAATAAATCTTTAAAAAATATATATCCACCATAGCCTGGTTCCCTCTTCATCTCCTGGTCTCGTGAGGCCAGGCTGATATCTCTGTGGCTCCTCAAGCTCAGGGCCCTCACCCTCATTCTCTATCCAGAACTGTGTGTGCTCAACCTTCAAATGGTTGGCAATGGGCCCCAATCCTACCTCCCCAAAGGGCTCTCAAAATAACTCCTCAGCCTCATTCATCCAAGTCCCTAACATTGAATTAATTCCTTCTCAGCTTTCTAATCACGTGACTTCCTTGCTCTTCATCATCCCTCCCTGCCAGAGGCCAGTGGCCTTGGTGTCTGGCTCACTCTGTGTCCTCAGCCTTCAGGATGGTCCTGGCACACAGCCACGTGCAGAAGCAATCAATAATTGCAATGAAAGCAAAGGAAAGGGCTTCAGCCATGGAAGGACTCAGGATGGAGAATTCTCCAGGAGGGTATCTCGCCTGCAGTCAAGAGCCAACACAGCCTTCCCCTCTTCCTGGAACCTGGGTGTGACCAGGCAGGTAAGTGCCCATTCAGATTCATGTGGTCCAGCCCTGGTCCCCTGTCTCTGTCCGGGTCCCACACTCAGAAGATAGTTACTACTATCCATTGAGTCCTCCCAACTTCCTGTCCCAGGAGTTTGAGCCACAAGCTCCACTCTCCTCAGAGAGGCAGAGGAGGAGACCATGACTGCCCACAACTTAACAGGAAGAAGCTAAGGCCTGAAGAGGCTGCGGGTCGCCCCAAGGTTACCAGAACACACTAGGGGAATACACACATCTGACTGGAGCCTCTGGCCCATCGCTCACGCATGGACGGTGTAGCGCTGGGACATTGGCACATGCTAAGTGGTGGACAACAGGGTCTTGAAGACCACCTTGAGGAGGAGAGAGTGGAGCTCAAAGGCAGCTTGAAGGGAATCCTACTGGTATGGGGTAACTAAGTCCCAGCAAGCTAAGATCACCAGGGCCAAGACCTAAAAAGGATTTCTGAGAGATTGGGCTCCGGTTGTGCAATGTGTAGGCTATTCTAACAGGGGTGGAGGCTGCTGCTTAGGGGACCAAGGCCCTGTGGCTCCAGACCAGAATGTAGGGTAAAGGAAGTGACAGAATAGAGGTGAGGAAAGGAGGCCTAGCTCCTGTCAGAGGGGACAGGCTCCCACCTAACAGACAGCAGGGAGCTAAGAAGCAGACGTGAGGTCCTAGCCTCTCACTTCTGGGGAGAGGGGCCCCTCTCCAGCCTAGCCTCGATCCAGGGTGAGTCAGGGCTACCTTGTTGAAACTGATACCCAGAAACTAGATGCTGAAGCTGATGAATAATGGAGTTTCCAGGTACGCCCCCCCAGTCAGGGTCTTTCCAACCCCCCTAGACTTTTTTCCCAACTCTAGAAAGTTAGAGGATTCTGTGGACACCCATGGTCCACACAGGGCCAACCTGGACTGAGAGTAATTCTGGGTCCAGTAGGAGCTACAAATCTGGGGCGAGATCCAGAGGCAGCTCAGTGCCCGCCCACAGCCGATGGACAGCCCTGAGATAGCAGCTGGGGCTTCTTGTCTGAAAGACACACTTGCCCTAGGCTTCTAGCAGGGCTGGGCTCCCCTGAGAGATGGCCCGGGGCTCTACCCGTCACCTCAGATATCCAAGGGTGGAGCCTGCATGCGTGGGCAGGACAGCCAGGGTGGGGTGGCTCTGCCAGGCGGCTCTCAGAGCTGTCGGCGGCGGATCACGGGCCTCCCTCTTTCCTTTGGCCTGGGCCTCTCCCTTTTGTCCTGTGGGTCTCCAGACCTGACCCAGGACAGATGGCATAGGACCAGAAGCCTGACTACAGGCCCCTCCCCTCAAGGGTCCCGGCTGGGATGCAAAGCTAAGCAGTAAGAAGGGGCTGCAGTGTAAATCTTGCCCCCTGAAGGTGGCTCCTGGATTCTAGGCGCCTGCTTCCCTACTGGCACTCAGAAGACTCATGGGAAGGAACCTGAGGAGCTTCTGTGCCCCACCCCCCCTCCACCCTCCCAACCCCCCCACCCCTTCCCCAATAACGGCAATCTCCTCACTTGTGTGAAGGAAGCCCTGGGCATTCCTAAAATGTGCCATCTGAGGACAGCTGCTGTATCCTAGTGGGCACTGGACCTTGATGTGGGACCCAGGAACAGCAAATACCCAAGAGCAAGGTTACCCAAGGAAGGTCACCCAGGCATTTATTTGTAGGGCCTAAGAGCCCTTTGGCCTCTATCTCCCTGTCTCCCACTAAAACCAGCCAGGACCTCTCATGAGGCCCTCCTTTCCCCAGGCAGCCTGAGGCACAGCTTCTTGTGCCCTCTGCTGGCCCCCAGGGACCTTTTTGGAATTTCTAGATATGGCAGGGTTGGAACAGCAGCCTCCCAACTACCCCATAGGTTTAGGCCCCTCCTCCGAGTCCCCACCCTCGCTAGGTAACGGCCCTCACACCACAACCACCGACTCCTCACCGCCAACAAGTAGTTAGTATTGAAGCAAATGCCATCATTAAATAAACGGTGGTAGCATCATCAGGACCCCCCAGTAAGGGACTGTAGGCTTTTTTTTTTTTTTTTTTTTTTTTTTTTTTTGGTTTTTCGAGACAGGGTTTCTCTGTGTAGCCCTGGCTGTCCTGCAACTCACTCTGTAGACCAGGCTGGCCTCGAACTCAGAAATCCACCTGCCTCTGCCTCCCAAGTGCTGGGATTAAAGGCGTGCGCCACCACTGCCCGGCATCTGTAGGCCTTATAAGGCTCCCTAACTTAGAATTCTGACCTTTAACTCAGGGACGCCATCCCCTCAGTCCCCAGTTTAGTGAGCCTCACATAAGTCTCCTCCTTACAGCCCAGAGTGAGTGACATGTCAGACCCCACAGGTGCACAGAGCAAGGGGAAACAGCAGATGTGGGGACTGTCCCAGGTGCCACCACCCATAGGATTGAAGCATAATGTGTCACAGGAAAGGTCCTGCCTGTGAGGCCAAGAGGTGGCTTTGGGGTATCAATGATAGGATCATGGCTTCAGGAATGCACAGTAGACTTCACTGTGAATGAAAGGCTGGCATTCAACCAATCCACAGCGTGTTCAAAGTCACTGGTCAGTCACCTGGGCTAGAGGGTAGGTCCAAGGGAGGAGAGGTGATAGGAAACTGTCCTGGTGGAGGAACAGCCAGGGACAAGCAAGGGGATGCCTGCAGCCTGAGCCCTAACCCAGGCTGTCTGCTCTTCTGAAGCCGCCTGCCTTTCTCTGGGTCTCTTAGAAAATAAAGATGTATTTCTTTTTATTAGGCTTTAACCTGCGTGTATGTATATGCACCACAGGTGTGCTCGGTACTCACAGAGGTCAGAAGAGGGTGTCAGGTCAGCTCCCTTAGAACTGGAGTTACAGAAGTTGTGAGCACCATGTGGTTGCTGGGAACAGAATCCAGGCCCTCTGCCAGAGCAGCCAGTGCTCTCAAACCGCTGAGCCCGTCTCTCCAGTTGTCTTCCCTGCTTTCTAAAGGGGGTTCATTATGTAACCCTGGCTAACCTAGAACTCTCTGTGTAGACTAGGGTGGCTCTGAACTCAAGAGTTCTCCCTAGCCGGGCGGTGGTGGCGCACGCCTTTAATCCCAGCACTTGGGAGGCAGAGGCAGGCGGATTTCTGAGTTCGAGGCCAGCCTGGTCTACAGAGTGAGTTCCAGGATAGCCCGGGCTACACAGAGAAACCCTGTCTCGAAAAACAAAAAAAAAAAAAAAAAAAGAGTTCTCCCTTATATCCAGAATGCTAGGATTAAAGGCATGTGCCACCAAGCCTGGTATTTCTTTTCTTTCTGCCTTTCCTTTCTTTCTTTTTTTATGTGTATGAATGCCTTATCAGTGCACGCACATGCGTGCACATATGCCCAGTGCTGGAGGAGGTCAGCTGGGGTGTTAGACCCCTGGAATTGAACTTACAGGTGATTCTAAGACACCATGTAACTATTGAAACTGACCTCCAGTTCCAGCAGCCAGCGTTGTAAACCCCTGAGCCATCTCTCCAACCGCCCCTTCCTCTCTGCCTCTTCTGTTCTTTTGTTTTGTTTTATAAAAGGTCTTGCTATGTATCCATCCTAGGGCAGCTTCAAACTCACAATAATCCTCCTGCCTCAACCACTTGAGGACTATAATTACAGACATGTACTACCATGCCTGACACCTTTTGGTAGTTTGTAACTCTCCTCTCCCTGCAGCCCATAACTGCACTCAGGACGGGGTTTGGGGATCACAGCAAGTCAAACAATCCGACCCTTCTCCCAGCTCCAGAAGGGTAGAGATAGGGTTCCACCTCCTAGCACTGGCTCTGTGGAGCTGGGCCCCACTGGGCAGCTCCTCTCTTCTGATCTTGGGGTAGGTACACCAAGTTTTCAACTATTCCCCCAAATTATTTAGCAGAGTGATCCACACTCACTGCTCCTCTGGTCCCTCCCTTCCTCAGCAGTAAGCAGCTCCCCCACTTTTATAGCTGACTAGTCTCTAATGGGAGCAGTCACCTCCAAAGACCCCTAAACCTGGTCATTCCCAAGAGTTCTCTGGTTTCCTGTCTCTTATTCCCAAAGCATGACCCAGAACATAGGCCAGTTCTGACACTGTGCTCAGACATCCTACCCATCCTGGCTCAGGGACAAAAGAGAGTTCGGGTCCCCAAGTCCACTGGCCTTCATCTTAACACAACCTCAGACTCCCCCTCTCCCTCCTCCACAACACTGGGAGAATTCTGGGGTTAGCATATCTAATCTTCACCCACCAATCACTCCTGAAGATCCATTTCTACTTGAATATGCCCAAGAATGAGGGGCTCACGACTGAAGGGTGGAGGGATAGCTCGGATGTCTAAAATGATGTCTCTATATGGAATCAAAACGTGCCTCCCTATCCAGGCCCTTGAGAGCCAATCGGAACGCATCACCTCCCTTTCTTCCTGGGTCCTGCTTGGGAATGGGGCCCTGAGAACAGGAAGTCCTGCCTTAGCAAGTCATCTGCTCAGTGTGTCAGTCATTCCACCGGGAAAGAGCTGGCTGGCTCTACCAACTAGGGTGGGCTGCGGGCACGAGACACATAGGAGGGCCCACACAGTATTCTCGGCAAACTGCTAGGATTGGCTCCTTGGTTTGAGGATTTCCAAAATCTTCAGTATAGAAGCCCGTGGTTCAATACCAGTTCTCCACCATGTCCCCTCATGACCCAAGGCACTGAGCAGACTTTGACCAGCATGCTTGACACAAGGAGACCCAGCTAGGAGCTGTGGTCAGCCACTGCCCTAGGGCTAACTTGTAGGAGTGCAGAGGACACCCACGCACTGCATTTGTGGGGCAGAGTCTGGTGTGGACACCTGTGAAGTCTCACTCTCAGGGAGTTAAACAGAGCCCATCCAAAGCCCAGGGGACAGGCTTCATTATTCCCACGCTCTACAAATGAATTCACAGCTAGTATCTCTGATCACGGGGGTTGGGGGGGGACAGTGCTAAACATTCTACACAGATGGCTTCTTTTCAACCTCAGGGCAACCGAGAGAGGTGCAGCGGCTGCTCAGGGCCACACAACTGCCAAGAAGTTGGCGCAACCCTGGAACTCAACAGTGCGAGCTCTACATCACTTCTCTTAAGGGGTCTCCCCGGCATCCCGTCCAGACTTCGAAGGGTAGATGAAGATCAAGTTCAACCTTCCTGCTCAACAACGTCTGTCCTCTGCTGACCCCGCCCATCTCACAGACCTCCCTCGGCTGCTCACTCCGCCCTTCACCTCCTCATCTCCTATTCCCAGAACCACAGCTGCCTCCTTCAGAAAGTCAGTCATGGCAACCCCGACCTTTGTGAAGTCCAGAGACAGAACACGGGGTGAGGCAGATCTCACAAGTCCCAGCACCCAAGGGAGCTCCCATTGAATCAGGTGCAGCCCCGTGTGCAGATGGCCTTTGCTGCTAACAGTTCTGGATTAAGAATGGGCCTTCATCTCCAACTCTCACCCTGGGGCAGGCTCTGTGATATATGCAACTTTCCTTGTCCACAGCCCCTCACGAATCACCACTACAGGATGGACCTCAGCAAGGACCTTTGTCACTCCTCCTCACCAAACCTTCATTGTCCCTCTTCTCTCGGCCTGAAGGCCACAGAGGGCCAGCCGCTCAGAGACCAGCCCCTCTTCTCGTGGCTCACAAGACTTGTCCCAGCCTCGGGGCCCTAGGAGGGATGGGACAATGTCTCAGTCCTTCGTCACCCCTTTAGGTCAGACAGATCCTTCAGTCTCCCAGCAGATGTGTTAAGGGAGCTGGGGCCAGCCTGCTTGCCAATCTGGGGGAGAGGCAGCCAGCCAACACCAGAGCCCAACGCCAGGCACCACCCGAGCCAGCAGATTGTATCTGACATCACAGCCGCCCCCTTGCCTGGTGACCACGGCAACTGGAGGCCGCCCCCTCCTCTTCCCACCCCCAGAACAGTCCTCATGTTCCTTCTGACCATGGGCCCCCTGTGCCGGATGAATAGTGGGGAGGCAGCATTTTAAATCTCCCCCAGCCAAGCTGCGTGGAAATCAGGAACATGGAGATCTGGCTTTACAGATCCGAATCCTAGGTTCGGATCCCCAGTCCACCACTTGCCAACCATGTGCCTGTAGGTCCAACCACTTCATCTCTCTGAGCCTCACCTGAAAGTGGCAAAAGAGCCTGCCTGGGCCCTCTCCCAGAAGGGAGGAGAAAGCTGAGACAGCATGGGATGGCCATTGTCACACAAATGCATGCAGGAGGGAGCTGCCTCTTATGAACTGTGGGGCCTTGTCCAAGTCACAGGACCTCTCTGAACTTTGGTATCTTCATCTGGAAAGCAGGGTGACAATACCTTCCCTGCTGAGCTACCACAGCCGTGGGTAAGGCACAGAAAGCGTGTGGCACAGAGCCCAGTGCGTCATAGGCAGAAGTGCCCAAGTGATATTTTTGCTGGTACAGCTTTCCCCGGCTCCATTCTCTTTGATTTATTCCGATTCCTCAGACTCTAAAGTCGGTCGTCCCCTTCTCCCTCTCTTGGTCATCTCTACAGGTACAGCAGTGCTCAAGCCCCACAGTGTCACAGTGTCACTATGCTCAGGACTGGAGTGGCCAGGTACCAAACCAAACCATGGGACCACTTCCCTTCCCAACCCTCTGCTTCCTCATCCGTGACAGGGAGCTGTGGCTCCCATGTCCTCAGGCAGCGGCAGGACCCCATGGGGCTGTTCCTTGTTTTGGTATGTCTCCCCTCTCCACTCAACCATGAACACCCTTGCCACCACCTAAACAAGCCACCCTGAATCAAGAGGGCATTACTGTGTCTGGGTAAGGGCTCCAATGCATCCTGAGTAGTGAGAACTTACCCCCTATTGCCCCCATGCCCCAAGCTATCCAGTCCCCTACCTTGGCAGCGCGGCCCTTGTCCATGCAGGCTGGGTTCTGGCAGCGCAGTCCCTTCTCCTCTGCAGGGCTCTGGTCTTCTGTGGAGAAGCAGAGGGCATCAGTTTAGGGATGGGGGGAGCACCCACAGTCCCCTGGGACCCTGTGGCCTCCAGGCCAGAGGACTGGTGGGGCGGGCTCCTCAATCCTGCCTTCAAAGGAAGTCAATGTCCTTTTCTCTTTTAAACGCCAACTTATCTGCAGGGGGATCTGTTTGCAGAGCCCTTTTCTGTGCAGTTCCCCAGAGAAATTGTCCAGATTCCAGGGGGGAGTCTTTGGAAATCAGCAACTCTCTCCCTCAGTCCCACTAGCGGGAGTTGGGGCTCAGTAACCTCCTGGGGGCCCAGACTTTCTAAGCAATCCGGGCCAGGAGGAGGAGGACTCCAAAGGTCCAAGATGCCCTCCCTAACCCTGTTCTCCAACTCAGACCCTCTGATACCAGACATTCCCTTCCCGAGGCCTGGAGCGACCTCTGTTCCCTTCTGTCTATCTCTGACCCTGAGTTTGGCCCCCTCCAAGCTGATGCCCTTTCTTCTCGGAAGCTTGAGCGCCGCAGCGAGGGGGCAGGGGGCGAGGACCGGGCAGCTGCAGCTAGTCCCAGGCGCAGAGGCCGGCGTCCACCGGGCTCCAACAAGGCCCTCCCCGGGGCAGGCCCGGCCCCCACCGCGCGCGACGCCCTCCGAGCCACCGGGGCGGCCAGGCGGCCTGCGAGGGGGAAGCAGACCGTCCGCGGGGCCGCACTCACCCATGGCGCCGAGCCGCGGGGGAACCGAGCGCGGGAGCCGAGAACCGAGCGCGGGAGCCGGAGGAACCGAGCGCCGCAGCCGCCTGGCGCGCGAGGCGGGGCGGGGCAGGTGGGCGGGGGGGGCGGAGCGCGGGCGGCCGCGGGGGGCGGGGAGCCGGCGGTCCCCGAC
Source organism: Mastomys natalensis (assembly GCA_021653895.1). Lineage (NCBI taxonomy): Eukaryota > Metazoa > Chordata > Mammalia > Rodentia > Muridae > Mastomys > Mastomys natalensis. The sequence goes on along the minus strand of JAJTUV010000344.1, from coordinate 1,137,597 downwards.
GGCGCCTCGCCGGGAGACGGGGCGTGTCCCAGGTGGGTCCCACACCGCCCGGCTCCCCGCCCCCGGCCCCCGAGGCCCCTGCGGGGATGGCCACGCGCGCCTGCTGCGCCCCGGTTCCAGGCGGTCTCCTGCACGGTGACCGCGCCGCCGCGGCTGCAGCCCCGGCCGGAAGTGCCTCCAAGGAACAGGCGCCTCCCGCACCCAGACACGCGGGTCGGCGGCACACGCACCCCTCCGCTCCGTGCCGCGCCCCCACTCGATCAGAATGGCTGCCACCCGCGGATCCTGGGTTGAGGACGCGGCGGAGGTGGGCGGACCAGGGGTGGGTGGCCTCGTTGAACGGCTGCTGCTGTGGTTTTTAGTGCTCCTAGCTCAGCACACGCAAGAAACTTAACTTTCGCAAAATTACCAGCCCAGCACCCAGGGACGCCCCCGACCCCCCAGCCCTGGAGGCTCCACTGGGTTTCCTCAGGAGCACCAAGGCTAATACGCTTTGAGGAATTTCCCCTAATCGTTTATGGAAATGGGATTATCAATAGAGAGACAGCTTTTTTTCTTCTTTTTAAAAGGTATTTTAGTGTTCTTGTTCTGCCTGCTTATATCTGGTGAGGGTATCATATCACCTGCCTGGAACTGGAGTTACAGTTGCAAGCTGCCATGCAGGTGCTGGGAATTGAGCCGGGTCCTTTGGTAGAACAGCCATGCTCTCTCTTAGCCGCTGAGCTGTTTCTCCAGCCCTAGGGAGACAGCTTTTCTTATCATTGCTGATGATTTGATTTTTTTTGTTGTTTTTGAGTCAGAGCCTCACTGCTGCGTAGCCCTGGCTAACCTTGAACTCACAGAGATCCACCTGCCTCCACCTCAGAAGTAATGCATGCACCCCCACACCCCCACATGGACAGCGTTTTCAACTCTTTTGCAAGAGGTACATAAAGATGACTGAGGATAAAGGGCTTGCTGCCCAAGTCTGGCATTCTGAAGCCAAACCCAAAATGGAAGAAGTCCAACTGTCCACTGACATGCATGTTTTGACATATCTGTGTGCACATCCTACACACACACACACTAAATAAAATTAATATTTGAGGCTGGAGAGATGGTTCAGTGGTGAAGAGGACTGGCTATTCTTAGGACCCTAGTTCAGTTCCTAGCACCCATATGGTGACTCAAAACCATCAATTAACTCAGTTTCCAGGGGATATGTGGCCTCTTAGGGCATAGGCATACACTGGTGTCCCTATATACAGGACACATAGTAAATAATTAAAGCAAGCCGCAGTGGTGGCGCACACCTTTGATCCAGCATTTGGGCAGCCAGGCGGATTTGAGTTCGAGGCCAGCTGGTCATACAGAGTGATTACCATGGCAGCCGGCTACACAGAGAAACCTGTCATGAAAAACAAAAAAGAAGCCGGGCAGTGGTGGCGCACACCTTTAATCCCAGCACTTGGGAGGCAGAGGCAGGCGGATTTCTGAGTTCGAGGCCAGCCTGGTCTACAAGTGAGTTCCAGGACAGCAAGGCTACACAGAGAAACCCTGTCTCGAAAAACCAAAAAAAAAAAAGAAAAAAAAAAAAAAAAAACCAAAAAAAAAAAAAAAAATAACTAAACAAACAAACTAAACCACAAAGGGTACCAGACTCCACCAAGATTTAGTGCCCAGATCAGCCCTAGCCCCGTTTTGTCATGTGCTCCAGTCGGGAAATCCAAGCCTAGCTAAAGATAGCCTTGTTCTGAAGATTCTCAAAGTCAGAGTGGTCCCTGACCTCTTCCTGAGGCCTCTCATCCAAGTACCATAGTATAAAAGATATAAAAGAATGAGCTTGTTCTGAGAAGAATTCTTCAAAGTCAGAGAGTAGGTTCCCTGACCTCTTCTCTGGAGGCCTCTCATCTGAAGTACGATGCTTGGCGTGGACCCTGTCTATGAGACCCCAGTCTCTGTAAGTGAGTGGAAGGGTCTTGAGTTTTGTGCTGGGTCCTTTCAGCAAGTATGAATCAAGCCTTGGGCTGGGTATAGAGACCTAGAAATGACCCTGATAAGCCTTGGGGAACTCACAGTAGGTCTAGGCAGGGGGCGCTTTTGGGGAGCAGCAAAACTTCAGTGTAATAAGGAGAGGGCTCTAGGGAACCGGGATGTGATACAATGTATCAGAACTTGGAGCACAGACAGCATCCTGAGGCCTCTGGAAATGTTTGCAGCATCCCCTAGCCTACTGTGGCGGGCAACTGTTCTCTGGGGAGACGCTGAGACCATTCCTGTGCTTGGGGCTTCCTGTGACTCATGTTCTGTGGTCCAGCCACACTCGCCACAGCAATGACCTGCCCAGAATCTCTGCCTCTTCACCTGTCCCATGGGCTGGCTGCCTGTCCTGCCGCATGGGTGGGAGCTTACCTTAGAAGGCCCTGACCAGGCTACCAGGATCACCAGTCCTGCTGGCTAGCAGCCTTGCTTTCCAAGAGGTAGATGACTCAAGAGTGAATGGGTATCAGGACTCTCTCACCCTGGGGGATTTCCCATGTACCCCACCCAAGGAGTTTGCTCTTGCTCCCAGAAGATTCCAGGCCTCTGAATTCTCAAGATAACAAGTCAAGAGCTAGCACCCTTTGCTCTCTCTCTCTCTCTCTCTCTCTCTCTCTCTCTCTCTCACCCACACCACTACACACACACACACACACACACACACACACACCTCTTCATTCTCCCCACCCGCTTCATGTAGCCATCTTTTTTTTTTTTTTTTTTTGTTTTCGAGACGTTTCTCTGTTAGTCGCTCCCTGAACCGCTCGTAACCCTGCCTGAACTCAGATCGCCGTTCTGCTCCAAGTGTGATTAAGCGCCACCACGCCCGGTAGCCTCTTGAACTCAGGAAATGACTGAAGGCCACCTTGACTTTCTGATTGTCCCACCTCTACATCCTAAATGCTGGGATCACAGGTGTGCACCCCCACATCTGTTCATCCTTTCGTCCGGCTCCTTACTTGGCCAACTCCAGGTCATTCCTCTGCCGCTGCTGCTCACTCAGTGAACCTTCAGGTTCTGTGTACACCTGCTCCAGGACACAGCCACCATGAGCCCAGATGACCTGTGGTAGCCACAGCCTGAGGATATACATCTAGATGTGTCATCCCTGGAGTGTTTCCTCCAATGCTTCTGAGTGCAATGATCTGGCCTTTGACCCCTGGGCTCATGTTCAAAGCATGAAGTCCCATGGGAGAAGGATCTCGGCTTGTCTCAGGGCCCAGAGCAATCCTGAGCAAAGAGACCGACAATCCCCTCAACCCTGCCCAAGGTAAGCATGAGCCTCTCTTCCAGGCAATCTGTTGTCCTTGCAACCCAGACAGAAAGAGTGGCTTGGTTGGGGGTCTGATTGTCTCCGTAAATCTGAAATGGGCCAGCTGGTCTCCTGCTCCTCTGGCTTCTGCTAGCCAGCCTCCTGCTAAGCAGGGTCCCTCACCTGGGAAACAAGCCTACTTGCCAGTCAGCACCTCGCCCCCCTCATTAGTCACAGGACACCCAGCTTTGGCTTCTCCCCCCGCACGATCTCTACCAGAACTAGGCAGAAGCCAGGCGGCAGACGTGTTTTGTTTGGCTGAGCACGGTGTTTCAAAAGAATCTCAGTTGGTTGCCAACTTTGAAAAGTCAGTAGATTTTACATAAAAATCCAGATTGTTGGCTCCTGTTGACAAACCAGAGGAGCCTGGCAGCTCTAGACCCATATTCCAGAAGGTTCCAGTTCTCAAGTTAAGTCAATCTTAGACTGGTTCAAACTGGTGTTACACCCTGTGGCTCACACCAGCCCCTCCCTGGGCTATTTAAGCCCTTTCCAGGGCTCCTTCCCTTTATGCCTGCTCTAGCGCTGGCCACCAGTGTCTTCCTCTTCTTGCCTCAGGGATGCTGCTTTCTTCCCTGTTACGACACATCTAGATTCCAGGAGGATCTTCCTGCTTGACTCTCCCTGTCCTGGGCTGTACCTTTGAAGTAACCTATTATTTTCTCCATATCCTCTCCAGATGGCTTCCAGAACAGCCTTCACATGCTGAGCACCTGCAGGGAATTCTGTTTGCCCCGCTGAAGGTTTCATTTCACCAGTCAAAACCTATGTGGCATCTGCTGGTCCCAGATGGGAAGCCACCAGCCCCTTCAGAGATGGAGCCCTCAAGGGAGGCAGGTCAATATTCAGGTGTGCTGTGTATATGAAACCTAAACCAGACCTCTTAGGAAATAGTTCATTTTCTTCATATGTACATACATGTATCCATGTATGTATGCATGCATGTATGTGTATGCATGCATGTATGTAAATGTTTGTGTATGTTTATGCACATATCTGTAGATATCTATGAAGGCCAGAAGAGGGTCTGACCCTCCCTGCTTGGGTGCTGGGAACTAAACTCAAATTCTCTGCAAGAGCATCGAATGCTGGTTACCACAGACACACCTCTCCAGTCCCTCAACCCCAGTCTTGAAGATCTTGTGTGGGGAAGAAGGTAAGACACCTCAGTGACATTTCTTTGTTTGGTTTGGTTTGGCTTTGTTTTTTGGTTTTTTGTTGTTTTGGTTTGGGGGAGGGTTGTTTTTGTTCTTGTTTTTTAAAACAGGATCTCAGCTGGGCGGTGGTGGTGCACGCCTTTAATCCCAGCACTTGGGAGGCAGAGGCAGGCGGATTTCTGAGTTCGAGGCCAGCCTGGTCTACAGAGTGAGTTCCAGGACAGCCAGGGCTACACAGAGAAACCCTGTCTCGAAAAACCAAAAAAAAAATAAATAAAAATAAATAAATAAATAAATAAATAAAAATAAAGAAAGAAAGAAAAAGAAATTAAGCTGAGGACTGGAGAGATGGCTCAGCGGTTAAGAGCACTGACTGCTATTCCAGAGGTCCTGAGTTCAATTCTCAGCAACTACCTGGTGGCTCACAAACATCTGTAATGGGATCTGATGCCCTCTTCTGGTGTGTCCGAAGACAGCTATAGTGTGTGTGTGTATAGTCATTTTTTTTTTTTTTTTAAAAAAAAGGAAATTAAGCTGAAAAGAAAAAATAAAGCAAACAGTAATGAGCATGTAAAACATAAAGATAATAAAAGGAAGTCAGGTAGAGGTGACGCACACACACTGTTAGTCCCGGTCCTGTGGAGACGGAGGCAGACCATTTCCAGGCCAGCCTGGTCTACAACAATTTTATCCAGTAGATAAACTTGAGAGAAGAAGTATGACCGTTGCCTCTGTTTTCACATGAGAAAACTGAATCACTCCAAACAAACTCCCCTAAGGTTACAAAGGCAGGCAGTGATGACACTGGAACCAGAGACCATGTCTATAGAACTCCAAGCCCGTGTCCCTAACCATCAGTCTACCCGGCCACCATAGTGCCTGGCACAATCAGGTGTTAAGCAAAAATAAATGATCCTCCCGGCATTAAATAAGCAACTTCCTTCTCTCCCTGCAGGCCTCAGGCTAACACAAATGCACCTGTTCTCAGATTCTCCAGCAGAGCCCTCCGATGAGGGGCTGGTACACAGATAAGCCTTCTGCCCACCACCTCTCGGCACCAGGCCAGGCCACCAAAAGCTGTCCCTCCCAGGAAACAGCTGTGGCCTTGAATGCCCCCTCCCACGCTAGCCTAGCCCTCCTGGGAGCCTGTCCATGCTTGAGCAACTGTGCCAGTCCTTGTTGGGATGCAGTTCCCTGCTGCGCGCGCGCACCACACACACACATGCTGAGATGACTGGAGAAGGCAAAATTTGGCTCAAAATGGGTCTAAAGCCAAAGGGGTCCTGACATATCTGCCACTCCCAACAGTAGACCCTGGCCACAGCATGCTAGAAAGCCTAAGGAAGAAATGGCACAGGGCCAGGGATGTGACAGGCATGAAGTCCTGGGTTTGACCCTCAGCAGTGCACAAGGGGTGTGGCACTGCAGGCCTGTCCCGGAACTCTAAGGCGGAGGAAGGAAGACAGAGGCATCCTCAGCTATGATGGCGTGGCGTTTGGGGCTCTGCTGGTTGTTTCTGTTGACAACACAAACTTAGATGTATCTGGGTAGACAGAATCTAAATTGAGGAACCGCCTCCATCGGATTGGCCTGTAGACAAGTCTGTGCAGCATTTCAATCATCAACAATAGGTGTGGGGCTAGAGAGATGGCCTCAGGCGGTTAAGAGAGCCTGTCTTCCAGAGGACCTGAGTTCAATCCCCGGCAACCACATGGTGGCTCGCAACCATCTATATGTGATCTGATGCCCTCTTCTGGCGTGAGGTGTAATGCAGACAGAGACCTCATGTACATTAAATAGATAAAGCTTTAAAAACAAGAGGTCTGAGAAGGCCCCGCCCACTGTGGGCGGGGCCACCACTGGGTAGTTGGTCCTAGAGTGTGTAAGAAAGTGAACAGAGCAAGCTATGGAGAGCAAGCACTCCCGAATGGCACGGCCTCTGCTTCAGGTCCTGCCTCCTCCGGACTCCTGCCTTGACTTCCTCTGATTGCAGGCCGCAAAAGTCAAATACACCTTTTCCTTTCCGAGTTGCTTTTGACCATGGTGTTTCGTCACAGCAATAGAAACACTAAGACAGAGCCCAATGGCCACTATGTGAAACCCTGTCAGAAAAGAAGACAGTAAGAAAAGACTTGAGGCCCCCCTTCCCGAAGTGCTATGGGGATCTTGGATGTGGGTTAGTTAAGTGGGCACCTCATGGAAGAATTAGCATTGGCCACGGCCCCTAGTGCAGCTCCTGCCTACAGCCCAGATTTATTGCCGGCATGATCCCTGGTGTGGACTCTAACCAACACCCTGCCACCTCCATACCCCTGAGGCTCAGTCACAGAGGGTGGGAAGACACATCTACAATTCCTTCCTGGGGCCAGAGAAACTGTCCACACCGTTCCAGCACATAAGCTTGTGGCCAGTTGGCCACTTCCTCTGCCTGAGGCTCCCCTGGGTCTCCGCTCATCTGTCCATCTGCTGGCTGCGGCCTTCCTCCTGGAGGCTCCGTGGAGGAACCGAGAAAAGAACAGAAGTAGTGGCTACGGAAAGGGTGTGTGAGATTCCGATTCTGGACGCTCATACAGGGGCCCCACCCCCACCAGGCTGGACTGGTTCTGAGGCCCAACACCCACCCACATGGGTCCAGGCCAGGGGCTGGCTGGCTGGCAGCAAAGGACTGAGCCCACACAGGCAGCTGTGTGCCCTGGCTTACCCAGCTGCCTCAGCTCCTCCTGGGATCGGCTCACGTGCCGTTACCCAGCTGCTAAGTGCCTCACCAGGACTTCTGCCCACCCTGAGGAGAGAGGGCCTGGGTGCAAGTGGGTGTCTGAGTTCTGCCACTTATGACTTCAGAGCCGCACCAGAATAAAGGCCATAAAAACCAGCCCTGCCTAGAGAGTTGGCATGAAGACTCAGGTCTAAGACTTAAAACCCATGCGTGAGACCATGGCACCCCAAAGCTGCAGGCAGCCGGTCATTATGGAATCCCAGAGCAGGAGAACATCCAGGTAACACAGGAGAACCCTGGAGAGGGTGAGGCTCTGCACATGACAATTGTCACCCCTGTGCCCATGGAGCTCAGTCCTCTCCTGCTGAGTCCTCCTGGCTTGTAGCTGGATAGCGTGTAACATGGATAACATCCTCGGGCTGACAGGAACCTCACAAGTGGAGCCAGCCGTGAAGCAGACAGGCCTCCTGCAGCCGGCTCCATCCCACCCTCTGATGGCAGATGTTGTCCGGCTGAGGGAAGGGGCCATTTAACCCTGGGCCAGATTCAAGCCATGTATTTCTTCCCTCTCTATACCAGCTTCCTTCCTCCTCTCTCATTTCTCCATGCCCCTCACGGATCCACGTCTCAGACAGCAGGGCTGCTCCTCCTCAAGACGCACATACACACTTCTAACGGGGTCCAGAACTCTGGGCCACACAGTAGGCCATCAGGTTGCCTCCTTCTAGCAGCTACCTGGGTCTCAGAGTACCACAGCTGGGGTTGGCCAATACTTAAAGCCTCCTAAGCACCTGTTCTTTCTTCTTAGACCCTGATGTGGTCTGAGGGCTCCCCCAACTTCTCATGGCAGACCCCAGGACTAACCAGCCCTCTCTAGCCTTTCTGGCCACAGGACAGGCTCATGAGAGGACTCAAGCCAAGCTGGGGAATTTCTATCCTTGGTAAGACTCCCACTCTCTTTGCTTGGGGCCTGGAGAGCCCAGAGAATGAGACTGGAAATGGGCAGACGGGAGCTGAGAGCCGGCCATGCTGCAAGCAGGTCACCAGCACTTGGCTTGGCTTCTGTGGACCAGGGTTGTTTTCCAGCCATTACCGGAGCAGAGCATGGGTCAGGCCCACAGCGCCTGTCCAGAGCGGATCCACTTGGCTGAACCAAGACCGGCAAGCAAGAACAATCACAGCCTCCCCAAACCAGGCCCTATCGGCCTGCCACTGTGGGAGGTATCCTACTGGGTCACCCGGGGAGTGCCTCCAGACTTTCATGAGAACACCAGAGATTGTCCTCAACTATGCCACAGGCCTCAGTGCCGAACACCCTAATATTTTGCTCTTTGAGGGCCACAATCTGTCATGGTTCTGTTTGCACATTTATAAAGTAGAGGATGAGATGAGAAATGCCCACATTCCTAAATTAGATGAGAAATACGCTAGAAAGCTCAGCCCTGTGCCTCATCTTGGAGGAGGAGAGGGCAGAGCAGACCTTGGCTGGAATAAGAGAGTGGTCACAGTTGTCACCGGCCTTCAGCTCCAAGACTGATGAGGAGCATGTCACCTGGCCATGAGGAGGGACGAGGCACCTGGAGGTGCACATTACCCTCTGACCATCAGTTTGGGCCCCTGTCCCTCCTGCAGAGGCTCTCCAGAGGGGCCAGGAATCCCACCACCACAAGTAATGACCTAGCATCATGTGCACAGCAAGCAGCTGCAGGCTTTGGCCAGCAGGAGTGGCCAGGTAGACCAGTGCCTATGCCTCATGAAAGTCCTCTGGAGCCGGGCGGTGTGGCGCACGCTTTAATCCCGCACTTGGAGGCAGAGACAGGCGGATTCTGAGTTCGAGGCCAGCCTGTTACAGAGTGATTCCAGGACAGCCAGGCTACACAAGAAACCCTGTCTTGAAAAACCAGATGATCCGGGCGGTGGTGGCGCACGCCTTTAATCCCAGCACTTGGGAGGCAAGGCAGGCGGATTTCTGAGTTCGAGGCCAGCCTGGTCTACAGAGTGAGTTCCAGGACAGCCAGGGCTACACAGAGAAACCCTGTCTCGAAAAACCAAAAAAAAAAAAAAAAAAAAAAAAAGAAAAACCAGAATGAAGAAGAAAGAGAGAGAGAGAGAGAGAGAGAGAGAGAGAGAGAGAGAGAAGAGAAAGTGAGTCCTCTGGGGAAATGGCTACACCTACCCCCCAAGTCCTCGATGATGTCCAGAGTAGAGCTCCAGGAGAAGCGCTCCACAGCCCCCAGCTCCAGCTGGCCCAGGTCACCAGGCAGCGCCTCCAGCTCATAGGTGCCCCTCTTCCTCCAGTAGAGAAACATGTTGAGACTTGGGTGTCCCCTGCTTGACCTGCACCCTCAGAAGCTGGGTGACTCCAGGGACCTCAGTCCCCAAGGCCTGCAGCAGGCTTTGGGACTGCCAGTCATTGCCCTCCTCAGGAAGGGAGAGGAGCATTCTGGGAACGGCCAGGGGCCTTACATCTGACCAATGGCCAGGGCCCCTGCCCCACACAAAGCGCCTTTCTTCCCCTCCTACAGACATTTTACACATTTTGCCTTCCCAGCCCCCTCAGAGCCCCCACCGAGGAGATGGGCTGTCCGTCTGGGGATGCAGAGGCCCCGGGAAAAAAAGTGCAATTGTTTCCTGGTCTCTTTGCTAAGATAAGTTTTCAGAGGAGAAAAATGTGCTGCCCCAGGAGCAGTCCTGGGTCCCCACCATGACCTACGACCTATGACCCGGAACAGCCCAGCCAGTTCACAGGTTCTCAATGAGGGATGAAGGCACCTGTGGGAATGCCAGCGGGTACCCTGACAGCATATTCCAGAAGCTCAGGTGTATCTCCCACCTCTGTTGGGCTCAGGTGGGTAGAGAGCACAAGCCTTCACCTACTTATGAGGCCAGCTCTGCTGGCTGGGCTCTTTCTGAGTTTCCTCTCCACCCTTCACCGAGCTGCCCAGTGACCAGCTCCTTCTGCGTCTGCAATGCACAGCAACAGCTGTGTTCTGGGCGGGTGAGCCTGGGCCAAGGACCTCCAGCACCATTGGGGAGCCACAGTGTCCCCTGCAGCACAGGCTCCAGGGCAAGTCCTAAGGAGAAAGGCTGAGGGAACAAGAGGGTTCTGGGTACAGACCAGCCAAGGAAAAAGGGGAAGAGAGCAGCCACAGGAGGAGGAGGGCCTGGCAGGCAAATGTTGTGCCCTGGCTTCCATCTCGAGCTGGGGGTGTGGGTGACGAGAACCAAGGAGGATCAACAGCATAGGTTGGAACATAAAAAAGTTCCAGGCCAGACCTTGTCTCAGCAACAACAAAGCTAGACAAGGTGACGGAAGCCTGAGACCCCCAAAGGTATGGAGGCTGGGCCAGGAGGGCTCCTTGCCAACGGGGGCATATATATAGCAAGACCCTGGCTTTAAAAAAAAAAAATTCTGGAGCTGGAAGAACGGCTCGGGCAGTTAAGAGCTCTGGCTGCTCGTCCAGAGGACCTGAGTTTGATTCCAACCCCCGTGCCAGGCAAGTCACAAGTGTCTATAGCTCCAGCTCCAGGGGACCCATGCCTCTGGCCTCTGTGTGACCTGCACGCATCTACAGATACTGGCACGCAGACACACATAATAAAATAAATCTTAAAACAACAGCACAAGCCAAAGCAGACTTTCCCACCTAAAGGTCTGAGGGCAAGATGGATTACCAGAAGGTTCTCTGGGTCACCCCCTAGAATTAGACCCAGGATCTCTCTGTAGTCATGGTTCCTCAAACCACCAAGGTTGTATCCCAAAATGCAGGCAGAAAATTTGCCATCAGTGTTTTCTCCATCAGTCCTCAAAAGGACACAGGCTTCATTAAGTTGTGCTAAACACCTCTCTTGTTATGCCTTATGTGTACGGGTGTTTAGCCTGCATGGGTGCCTGGGCCCCACTTTTGCGCCTGTGCCCACAGAGGCCAGAAGGGGGCGCTGAAGTCTTGGAACTGAGTTACAGTGGGTTTGGGCCGAAGGGGCGCTGTAGCTGTTGAACTGGAGTTACAGTGGTTTGACTGTCTGTTTGCTGGGAATCAAACCTGGGTCCTTTCTGGAAGAGCAGCCAGTGCTCTTAACTGCTGAGTCATGCCTACAGCCTGAAGAGGCACCTTTCCTGACTGGGTCACACTGGATCGTCTACCAAAGAAAGCCTGCTGTTTCTTGGTACATACAAGGTCAAAGGTTGGGGGCACAATACCTGTGAGCAAAACACCCATACACATGAATTTTAAAAAATACGCTAAAAAGCATTAAGCAGACAAAGAAGAAAAAACCCAACCAAGAGTTCAAGGCAGCCCCATGGCAGCTTTCCTCAGAGAGAGGGTCCTGTCCCCGGGCCATGAAAGAGAAACTGAGATGTAAAAAGTTCAATAAAAAGAACTTGGCCTTGGCGGTGGTGGCGCACGCCTTTAATCCCAAGCATTTGAGAGGCATTGGAAGGCAGTATTTCTGAGTTCGAGGCCAGCCTGGTCTACAGAGTGAGTTTCCAGGATAGCCCGGCTACACAAGAAAACCCTGTCTCAAAAAAAAAAAAAAAAGTAGAACTTGGATTTGAACATCAGGACTGTCCAGCTTGAGAGCCAACTGGAGTCCCTAGGGGGATAGGACAGCAAGGTGCCTGGAGCCCAGGCCTGGAACACTATTTGAGGAAACTGAGGAGGAAGACCCCAAATTCAGGCCAACCTGGGCAAACATAGTACGAGGCCCAGTTTTCAAAATAATAAATGCAAATAGAGGTTAGATATACAGTTAAGTCGGGGTTGCCTAGTGTGTGTAAAAACTCTCATCCCATATGGTACAAAATTGGGCGTGGTGTCTCAGCCCTGGCAGGTACATGTGTGAGGACCAGACGTTTAATGTCATCTTCAGTTACACAGCAAGTTCAAGGTATTCCAGACCCCCACTACCCCACCCCACCCCCCAAAAGGCTGCGTTATAGCCCAGAGGTAATGTCCTACTATGCATGAGGCCTTGGGTTTAGTCCCTTAGTGCCTCAAAAGTGAGTAAAAAGTGAAAGAAATTGGGCTGGAGAGATGGCTCAGTGGTTAAGAGCACTGACTGCTCTTCCAAAAGTCCTGAGTTCAATTCCCAGCAACTACCTGGTGACTCACAACCATCTGTAATGGGATCCTATCCCTCTTCTGGTGTGCTGAAGAAGGCATCAGTGTACTCATATACATAAAATAATTAATAATTTCTTTTTTTTTTTAACAATTTGATAAATGGATAATTCTTTTAAAAAATGAAAGAAATTCAGACTTAAGTGTAGTAAAAGGGCACTGGCACTATGCTCCCAGCCTTCTCTCTCTGACCCTGCCTGTACCTCCTCGGCCTGCTAGGTCTGCAGGAGCTGGCCTGGGTGTGGCAGAGCCAGCCCCAACCAGATCAGATGCCTGCAGCTGAGGGGCACTGGCAAAGCGTGGACTAGCTCTGCTTTTGTAGGGGTGGCAGAAGGGTCAGCGCAGGCGCAGGGCGCCTGGGAGTTGCTGGGGACGCCATCTGGGCGGCCCACACACCCCCAGCGGAGGGTAAGGTGCCAAGAGGCAGCTGGAGTAATTTGAACCACAATGCCTGCCTGCCTTCCCCCCGCCTCTAGCCTCCCGGGATTGTAGTGGACATGCACAGGCCTCCTGAGCCTTGATCACAGGCGTTCACATGGACTGAATTGAGGCTCTGTGATGCCAGGGGTGTCTTGGCTCATGTTTGGTACAAGGAGGGTCTGAGAAATTCAGGAGTGAGATTGTCCAAATTCTCACTAGCCACCATTGCCACTAGTGTTAAGGCCAGAGCGTAGAACTGGGAGTTGCCACCGGTGCTGGCAGGCTCCAGGGGCTCTCAGCATGGGTCCTCACCCGTCACTACCCTCCTTAGTTGACTCATCTGTGCTTGTACCTTCCTGTCTCCATTCACGCCCATTCCACATCCCTGCTCACCTCTCCGTGCAGGAGAGCAGGAAGCATGCCTCAGTGGATCAGTGGATCAGGATTAGAGAAGCAGTCCCCACCCCCCCACCCCAAGCCTCAGTACATAGCCTTGGTCAGCCTGCTCGTGAAAGAGCTGCAGTCAGGAGCTGCTGGGGACTTTTGGTGTTTTTTTTGAAGGTTTCATTGCCGTGGACAGCGGGGAAAAAGAAAAAATACAGAAAACCCGGGGATGGGGTGAGGGTGGGGGGGTGGAGGGGCTTTCCCATGCTGAGCTTCCTTTTTTTTTCCGGGGAGGGGGAGGAAAAAACTGTACCCCTCTAGTGGGTAACTTCCAAAAAAGGCCACGGCCAGGGGCGGGGAAAACGTGGCAGGGGGCCCACCGAGACACGAGGCGTTTTCCCCCACCCCACCCCCCCAAAAGGTTTTCACTTTGGCCCATCACACCCTGGGGCCCCAGAGAAGGGGGCGGTGGCAGCCCCCCCGGGAAACTCATTCGTTAAAACCGGGCCCCTTCCTGAGTTTCCCCCTCTAGGCCCCCTCTTTTTCCCGGGGGAGCAGGCTCACCCAAGGGGAAACCCCCCTTTGGGCCTCCGGGGGGAAAGCCTTGGATCCAGAGGTCTCCCCTTGTCGGGCTTCTTGACCCTTTGGGTTTCCGGAGAAACTGCGGGGTTTGGGGAGCCAGGGACAACAGAAGAAGCCGGGGGGAGCTGGCGGCTCCTTCCAGAAGGCCCCCGGGACTGGGGGGGCCCCGAACCCCTGCCAACCACAGTTTTTCCTGAGGGGGGGGGCAGTGGTCTTCGGGCCGGCCCCGGGGGCCCCCGGAACCCGCCAGGTCTTCTGAAAAAGGGGTCAAAAGGGAAAAGGGGAGCAGGGGGCTAGAGTGGTAATCCCCCCAGGAAGTGGCCTGCCCCGACTTTGGTTCTGGACTCCTTTTTCCGGGGATTTGCCTTTTTGGGGGTCCTAGCCTGGCACCCTTTTTCCCTTTGGGGTCTTTCCCGGGGAAGCCCCTCATTGAAGTGGGCCTCTGCACAAGTTTTTGGGGGTTTTTGGCTCAAAATCCTTTCCTCCTAAAAAAAGGGGTTTGGGGGGGGCCAAAAGGTTTGTTTTCGCTTTTGAGGGGGCTGGGTTCTTTTTCCAGCCCCCTTTTTTAGACTGCTGGGTTCCAGCTCCAGGGACTAAAAACCCCCTCTTTTGGTGGCCCAGGCCCTTGAAAAGGGGGCCAACCCCCCACCACACACCCCTTTAAAAACTCCCCACCCCCCACACTTAAATACTCACAAACACAACAAAAACTTCACACATAATTTCTCTCTCAACACTCACCCCTCTAACAAAACTTTCCCCCAAACACAAAAAACACAACTCACAACAAATACTCCCCCCAAGGCTTTTTGTAAGTTCGGGCCCCCGGGCCAGGTTACAGAGCAATTTTTCCAGGACTCCAGCACCAAAAAAAAAACCCAGTCTAAAAAAAGAAGTTTTTTTTTCTGTGCAGGGTTTTGTTTTGCCTGCTTTTGTCTGAGAGGGGGGGGAACCCCCTTTAGAAGGGAAAACCAGCATGAACCCCCATGCAGGGGGGGGGGAAAAATAGAACACTGGTCCTCGCAAAAAAAAAGGGGGGGTTTTAAAAATGTCTACCCATCTCTCCAGCCCCAGGGGTGGGTTTTTTTCCCCCCCCATGAAGGGGCCAATTCCTCCCACTCACCAGGTAAGGTCACAGAAACCCCCAAAAGGGGTTTTCCCCCTGGGATGCCCGGGGAAAAATTTGACCAAGTTTTTTCTTCACCCCCCTTGTCGGGGGCCCCTTTTCTGCATGGGGGGAAAAGGGGGCAGAGTACCCCCAAATCTGGTCCCAACTGCCCAGCTTGTATGAAAAGGGGGCCCCCCCTCGGGGGTCTGCCACAGAGCCTGAAAAAAAACCCCGTGGCTGGGGGGGGTTTGTGTGGGGTATTTTTTAAAAACCCCTGGCGAAAAACAGGTTGAGCTGTTCGGGGGCCTTCTGGTTTTCCCCCCTTTCCGGGCCCCCCCCCCCAAAATTTTCCAACCAAACTTTGCTCCTTTTTGCAAAAAACCCCCCCCAACCCCCAAAACCTTTGAAAAGGCCTTAAGGGACCTTTCCCCTCATAGTCCCCTTTTAAAAGGGGGCCGGGGGGGGGGGGGGGGGGGCCCCGGGGGGGGGGAAGGGGGGGGAAACCCCTGCGGGGGTTTTCCCCGGGGAGAGGTAAAGGGCAGAGCCCATTTGGGGGGGGGGTACCCCCCCTTTTCCCCCTCAGTTTTAAAAAAATTTCTGAAGGCCAGAGGTGTGGCTGAGCCTTCCCCCCTTTCCCCCTGGGGGGAAACTACCTTTTTCTAGCCAGCCGCAGCCTGGCCCCCCCCCAAACCCCCCCGAGCCCTCCCCCCTTTTTTTGGGGGGGCCCCGGGGGGGAGCAGGTACCAAGATGGTCATGGTTTTTTCAAGCCTCTTTTTTCCCCCTTTTTCCCCCCCTTTTTGGAGAAGTCAAAGATGGGGGACAAATTTTTTTTTAACTGCTGTGGGGGGGAAAACCAAAAGGGGGGGGGGAAAACCAGGAGGGGTGGGGGGAGCCCCCCCCCCTCCTTTTCTACCCAAAAGGGGGGCCCCACCCCTTTTTTCCCCTTTAGGAAACAGGGCCAGACATTTGTTTTTTGGGGTTGGGGGCCCCCCCTCGGGGGGGCCCACCCTTTTCCAGACGGGAGGGGGGAATTTTTTTTCACTTTCCCTGAGGGCTGTGTGGTTTTTTTTTATTTTGGGTTTTTTTGGGGGAAAGGGGGAAAACCAAGGGCGGGGGAGCACAGGGATTTGCCGAGGCCACTAGGGGGCTGGGATCCCGTGGTAGGTGCTGAAAATTTTTTTCCCCCCCCACCCCCACATGCCCCTTTGGGGGCCACCCCCCTCTGGGCTTAGCACCCCCCACTCTGCTCTCTCCTCAGTGTTCGAGCCCAGAGGCCATGGGGCTTGGCAGGCTCTTCGGGGGGACAAAATCCTCCCCGCAACGGGGGACCACCCCGGGTTTTTAAAAACCCTCCCCCCCCCCCCCTTCTAGGGCACTTAGGGGGGGCCCCTTTCAAAAAGGGGGTTTTCTTCCCTGGCCCCTCAAAGTGGGGGGGACAGTGCAAAAAAAAAGGGCTCCCCAGGGCCCCCCCATAGCCCCCTACTCCAAGGGGGGGGTCCAGTTTTTTCCCCCCCCTGGTTTTACTTTTCCCCCAAATTCCCCCCAAAACCCCCCACCCCCCCCCCCCAGGACAAGTGCGAGGGGGCGGGGGGGCCCCCCCCCCCCTTTTCCCCTCTTTGAAAAACAAAATTTTCCCCCTTTGTTCCCCCGGGGGCCCCCGGGGCCGGGGCTGGGGGCCTCAACCCCTCGTGGGGGGGGGTTTTTTGGGGGTTTTGGGGGGTTTTTCACAGATCCCTTTCCTCACCCCTTTGGGGGGAAATTTGGGAAAATTTAAATTGCCCCCCCGGGCTCTGGGATTGAAAAAATTTTCGGGGGACTGCCCCTCTTTTTAAGTGTCTGGGTGACATGAGGGGGGGTTTTTTTTTTTTTTTTTTTTAAAAATTTTTTTTCCCCTTTTTTTAATGTAAAAAAAAGGTTTGACTTCATGCACACCGGGGGCATCTTCATATCGGATCCCATTAGAGATGGTTGTGAGCCCCATGGGGTTTTTTTTGGGAAAAATTGAACGGGGGCCTCTGGGAGAGCACTCGATTTTTTTAAAACCCTAGCCATCTCCCCCAGCCTAATAAATGGGGGAATTTTAAAAAACAAACCAAACAGACAAAAAAAGGACAGAACCCAAAAAACCCCCCCCCTTTTCTCTGACTAAAAAGCCTTTCTGTGAAAGGGGGGGGTTTTTGTCACTTTACCACAGGTGTCCACTAGACCCCCACCCCCTGACGACCAAAAAGTTCTTCCTCCGCCACTAGAAAAACTGTGGAGGGTTCTTCCGCTTCAGAGGGGGGGCCCCCCTTACTCTTTTTTTCCCCATTTGGACATGGCACTGCCCCCCTAACCCCCTTTGGGTGAGTAGAGGTGACAAGGTGACAAAAATTCTTTTTCCCAAAAGGGGGAAAACGGAAACCCCCTGGACACTCAGTTGGACAGAGCTGACAATGGGGGGGAAACTAAGCCCCCGGAGTGCCCGTGCCCCCCGTTGCCACCCCGGGAAAGGTGCCTGGAGCTTCCCCGCTAGCATGGGGGGGGAACCTGGGGTTTTCCCAACCCCATGCAGCAAAAAAAAAGGCCCCCAAAGCCAGTAAAATTTCCCGGGTCCCCGGGCCCCCAAAAACTTTTCAAACCGGCCAGACAGACAAAAAAAGGGTGGGGGGCCCCTTTTGGGGGCTTCGGTCTTCCGGGGAAAAAAAAAGGCCCCTTTTAGGGCCCTCCCCTGACCAACAAAGAGAGGGGGGGGCCCCCCCGGCCCGGGAATTTCAAAACATTACCCCTTTTTTTGGGAAAAAACCCGGCCCTGGTGGTTGGAAATTACCACCCCTTTTTCGGGGGGACCGGGGCCCGCACGGGGCCCGGCTGCTCTACCCGGGGCTGTTTTTTTTTTTTGGAAAAGAGGTCAACCCCGTTTTTTTCCCCAAAACCCCGGGCACAGGTGGAACCTACAGAGGTCTGCCTTGGTGTTTTCGGGGGGGTGTTGTCTGCCCCGTGGAGCCCCCCCTTCCCCGGAAAATTTTCCATGTCACTCCCCCCTTTGAAAAAAAGGGGAAAGGGTTTGACCCCTTAAAACCAGATTAAAACCTCCCCTGGGGGAAAAAATTTTTAAAGAGAGTCTGGGTTTTCTGAGAGACTCCCCCGGGCCCCTGCACCTGGGCTGAAAACAGAAAACGAAAAGGGGCCCCCGGGGGGATTTAAAAACAAGTCTTTGGGTTTAGCTAAAATGGCCATTTCCCCCCCAACTTCCTGCAATTTTTGTCTATACACAGGATTTTTTAAAACCTAAGTGGACCCCTTGGGCACTGTCGTAGAAACCTAAAGGGGGTGCATGGGCCTGAACCGGGGGCCCAAAAGGGGAAGGGGGTTAAAGGGCCCCCAAAAAGGGGGCCCGTTGCCCCTGGGGCCCCCAGGGTTTTAAAACCCCCTTTCTCTTGTTCTGGGGGTTTGGGGTTTGGGTTTTTATATGTTTTGGCCCCCAAAAAAAAACACTACTAGGAGGAGGGGGCCCTTTTTAGTTTTTGGGTTGGTTAGTTGTCACTATTTGAAAACAAGTGTCCCTGTGTATACTGGGTGACACTTTTTTCCCCTATGTGACACTGTTTTAAAAAGTGTATCACGGGGGAACACGTAAGATACGGGGTTTTACTGTGTGAAAAATGTGTCACTTTGTGATACGGGTCACGTGTAAAAATGTGTCACGGGGGTGATACTGTGTGAGCTAGGCTTTGAAACCCCTCATCCAAATTTCCGGGGAAATCAACTTTCCCCAGGGGGTGAAGATGTAGAACCTCAGTTCCTCCTGCACCAACCCCGCCGGGGTTTCTGCCATGCCTCTCCCCCTTTATAAAAAGGGGGGCGGGGAAATCCTAAAAACCCGAAAGGGGCCCCCCCAAAATTAAAAAAGTTTTTTTTAAAAAAAGTTGCCTTGGTCATGGTGTCTTCACCGCAATGGAAATTCAACTGAGACAGGGGGGCATGCCCCCCCTGGGGGCCCAAAAAGGGAAAAGGGATAAGTACAGACTTAGTAAGTTTTTTTTTAAAAATTTTCTATTTTTTTTCAAAATTCCTGTTTTAGCCCCAGATTTTAAACACCATTGTTTTTTTAGTGTAGAAAAGCCCCCCAGGACCTTGTATTTGCAAAAAGAATGGGGGCTACTGTTAAAACTAATACTCAGCCCTCAAAACCCAGCTTTTTGGGGTTATTTTAGACGGGTTTCCCCCTTTTTGGGAGCCCGGGGCCCCCGGAACCCGAGTTTCTGCCGTTTTTTTTCCCCCACAAAAAACCCCCAATCCGTTCTGCCCCCAGCCCCGATGTCTCATTTTTTTTTGCGGGGGGTCACACTAAAACCCAAGTGGGGGTTTAAGCTTGGGTCCTTTCCCCGACTCCAAATGCTGAAAACAGATGTGCCCCCAAAAAGCCTCGGGGCTTTCCCTTTTTGGGGGGCCCCACAGGGTGGGAACACGTTTTTTTGGAACCAAAAGCCTTGAAAAAGGGGCTACAGTCATCGTGCAAATAGTTTAAAAAAATTTTTTTTTTTTTTTTTTTTTTTTTTTACAAAGTCCAACTACTTTTTTCCCCCCCGGCTGCCCAAAATACTATGTAGATCAGGTTGGCCTTTAAAAACCAAAAGGGGGCCGTCTTGGTCTACCCCTTTTTGTTTGGGGTTAAAGGTTTTTTTTCTACCATGCCTGGCCCTAAAAAAAAGACTTTTCTTATATTAATTTGTTTGCTTATTTTGTGTGTGTGTGTGTGGTGTGTGTGTGTGTGTGTAAAAAACATATATGCAGCATTTTTAAATTTTCCAGGCCAGAAGCCCAAATTTCAAAAGTTATTTTTTTTTTTTTCCCTGGGGTTTCTCGGGGGGATCAGGTTTGGGTTTCCCCCTTTCCCCCTTTTAAACCCGCTCCCCCCGCAAGAAAAACTCCCCGATCATTTTTAAAAAATTTTCAGAAAAAACTGGGGGTGATGGGGGGGTATAGGCCTTTAGTAGGGGAAACCCGGGGGGAAAAAAAATGTAAAAAGAGGCTGAAGGGAGTCCAGTCTACATACGGGGGGGTTCTAGGCCCCGAGGGGGGGCCCCCATAGGGGGGAAATTTTTTCCCCCAAAAAGGGATGGGGGGGGGGGGGGGGGGGTTTTTTAAAGAGGGGCCCCCAGTTTTTTTCCCCCCTTTTTTCCCCCCCTTCCCCCCCCCCCAAAACCAAAATTCCCCCCCCCCCCCCCCCCCCCCCCCCGGGCCCCCCCCCCGGGCCCTTACCCCCCCCAAAAAAGGGGCCCCAAATTTTGGGGGTTAATGGTTTTTCCCCCCCCCCCCCTCTTAAGGGTTTTTGAGCCCCTTCGGGCCCGCCACTCATTAAAAGGGGGGGGGGGCCCCGAATTTTGGGGAAAGGGTTTTAAACCGGAGGACCCAAAATTCCCAAAATCCCCCCTTTTTAAAATAAAACCAATTGGGGGGTTCAAAGCCACCCTTTGGGTTTTCATGAAAAACCCCCCTGTTTCAAAAAACAAACAAAAAAAAATTTAAAAGGGCCCGGGCCCGTGGTGGTAATTTAAAACCCAGTTTGGGGGGCGAGGGGGCAAAATCTGTGTGTTTTTAAGGGCCCAAAACCGGGGCTACAAAGGATTTCCCCCGGCACCCCGGGGTTTTTAAAAAAAACCCTTTTTCTCGAAAAAAAAAAACCCAAAAAAAAATAAAAAAAACAAACCAAACCCCCTTTGGGGTTTTCAAAAATTTCCAGACAGGAACTAGATTCTGGGTGGCAGTGCCCAGAAAACCCCAAGTAAAACCCGTTTTATACTTTAAACAGGTTCTTTGCCAAACCCTTTTCCAAGTTTTTTTCAAGCCTCCCCCAAAAAGGGGGTTTTTACTGGGTCGGGGCCCTTTTTTAAAAACCCCAGGAAAAAATTTCCCAAAAAAATTTCAGCAAGATGGGGGCCCAAAACCCCGGGGTACAAAGTGATTTTTCCCGGACAGCCGGGGGAAATTTTAAAACTCTGTCTTACAACCCCCGTGTAAAGCATTTTTTTAAAAAAGGAAAAACCCAAAAAAGGGGTATGCAGGGGCTGTTTTTTCACCCTCAGGTTTTACAATTTGCTGAAGCCATGACTTTTTAAATAACGAGGTGGATGAAAAACCCCGGGCCCGGGGGGGACATGAGGGAAGGCCCCCCCCCCGCCCCCCACCTTTACGGGGTGGCCAAAAACACCTGGGGACCAGACCGGGGAAAGGGGGGGAAAGGGGCAGATTTTCAAAGGTGTCATTCACAAGAGTGACCCAAAATGTCCATTTTGGGGGAAAAAGGTTTCATTTTAAAAAAGTTGGAGAGAAGCCTCGGCGGTAAAGCATTAGCCTGGGGAAAAGATCCCCCGAAAACCCCCAAAACCCCCTTGGGTTTTGGGGGGAGAATGGATTTCCCCGGGAAAAATCGACTCTCCCCCCCCCAAAAGGGACGTGTGCATCTGTATCCACATTGTAAAAAAAAAAAGGGAAAAACCCAAAACAAGGGAAAAGTGAATCCCCCTGAAGCGAAACCACGGGGGCAGGGTGGAATAGCTTGTGGCGGGGTGCTTCCCCCCGGGTTTTGGGGCTTTTGGGTTTGATCGTTAACCCCCCAAAAAATGGGGGGAAAAACAATTCCCTTTTTCGGCGTGGGGAGTTGGGTGGCCCTTCCTGAGCAAAAGCAGGGGTGGGGCCCCCTTTTTAGACTGTCCCTCCAAGGGGGAAAACCCCAAATCTAATAAAATGGATTCGACAGTCTGTTTTAGGGGCGGGGTCCCCGGGAAAGCCTCAAAATTTAAAATTTTTTTGGGCCCATGACAAAAAGTAAAAACCCTCCCCCAAACTTCCCCCTAGCTTTTTAAAAAACCAAAAAACCCAAAAAAGTAACCCCCGCCCCTTTGGGCCCGTTTTTTTTTTCCCCCTTTTTAAAGGGGGGTTTTGGGAAACCTTTTATTTCCAAGCTTTTTTTTTTTTAAAAATTTTTTTTTTATTTTATTATATATAAATTAAGATAGGGTCTGTCTCAAAAGTGTACCCTTTTAGCTCTGGTTTTCCCCCCGGGAAAAAATCTACAGAAAAGGGTGGCCGGGAAATCGTTTTTAAAACCCCTGCTCTGGGTTTTAAAGGGCCCCGGGGTTTAGGGTTTTGGG
The DNA here is from genome assembly GCA_021653895.1 of Mastomys natalensis. NCBI lineage: Eukaryota > Metazoa > Chordata > Mammalia > Rodentia > Muridae > Mastomys > Mastomys natalensis. The sequence goes on along the minus strand of JAJTUV010000344.1, from coordinate 1,115,639 downwards.
GATTTTCAAAGGGGTCTTAAAATTTTTGAGTCCCCTTAAAATAAAAAAATTTTTCCCCCGCCCCTGGGGGGTGTGAAAAGGGTTTTTAAAAAAGACAACCAGGGGATCTAAGGGGGGTCCTTTTGGGGGCCTGCTTCCCCCCCACCCACTCCCCAAGTCTTCTCTCAAAAAAAAGAAACAGACTCCCCCGTTTCTGAATGAAGGCAAGAGTCAGCGGGAAGGTGGAATGCGGGGCTTTTTTGGGGTTTTAGTTTAACGCCCCCCCCGGGGGCCAAAAACCCCACTTGGCATTACTGCCTAGCTATGATCTCAACAAAAAAAGGACCTTTTTTCTAACCCTTTTAAACACCCCAACCTTAATTTTCCCCCAAAGAATAAAACCCCCTTTTGGCCCCCCACGGGGAAAAACCCCCCGCACTCTGGGAAAAATCCCAAAAAATTTGGTTTTCCTTTTCCAAAAAACGGGGCTCCTGGCACAGTGTATTTTAAAAAAAATTTTTTTGTAGACCCCTTTTGGGCCCGGGGAGTTTTCCTTGGTCCCAAATTTTTTTCCTAAAAGCAAGGGTTTTGGGAAAAACCTTCTCTCTCTGATCCCCGTGGCCAGCAGCGGGGCCCCCTTTTGGGGCTGCTTGGTGAGAAAATCGGGGGGTTTTTGGGGGGCCTTTTTTCTATTTGGGGGAAAAATTGGTCACACCCCAAAAACTAAGCAAGTTAAAAAAACGTTAGAAAAACTCTAGCCTTTTATCTGGCTGTCCCAATGACAGCGCCCCCGGAAAACCCCTGGCAATTTTTCCCCTTTTTTCCCCGGTCTGTCCTTTCCCGCTTTTTTTCTGATCTCCAAGGTTTTTCTTACCAGCCCGGGCCCCGTGTGTTTAGGGGGACCCTAACCCCGGGGGAAAACCCCCTTTTCCCTTTTGCCCTGGCCCCCCCCCCCCGCTCTCGTTCCTGAAAAAACCCCGGGGCTTTTTAAAAAGTGGGGGGGGCCCTTTTTTCCCAAAGAGGCCCGCAGTCCATGCTCACTCCCTCAGCACGATGGCCCCCTTTTTTTTTTAGCCGTTTTTTTGGCCTAGGCTCGTCACCCAAAAACCCCGGTTTTTCTTTGCAAAAGGGCCCCCAAGTAAAAAGGGGGAAAAACCCGATCTGCCCTGGGCTGTGTTTAAAAGGGGCCTTTTTCGAAAAACCCGTTTTCCCCCCGCCACTGTTACCTGGGTTCAATTCCCCCACCACATGGTGCTCAAACCTAAATTTTTTAAAAAAAAAAATTTTAAAAAAAATAAAAATAAAAAATAAAAAATAAAAACAAAAAAAACCTCTAAAACTTTTTCCCCAAAAAGCGGGGGTTCTTTGTTTAAAAATAGTATTTTTTGGGGATGAAAATTTTTCAAACCATTTCCCCCCCGCCAGCAGTGGAGGTCAAAAAAGGGGGTTTTTAGACCCCCCGAAAGGGGGAAATTTAAAGGGTGGTTTTTACCCCTCACATGGGGGGGGGGGGGGGGTTTTAGACCTGACCCCTTTTACATAGTCCGGGGGTTTTTACATTTTTAAAACCCAGCCCGGGGGGGGGCAGAGGGGGGAAAATTCAAGAGAACCTGGCTACATAGCCGGGGCTCAGGCAAAAGGGGGTTTCACCAAAAACCCAAAAACCAACAAAACAAGCTACCCAAACCCCCGACCTCTCTGTCCTTGGTGCCCCCCCCCCCTTTCCCGGTGCACCCGCGGCGCGTGGACGCATTTTCCCCCGCCCCCCCCCGCACCCCCCCAAAAAACACACCCACACACACCCCCTTTCACACACGGGGGGTTTAAAAGGGGCGCAGCCGGGGGAAGCGCCGGGGAAACTTCCACGTCGAGAGGCCGCATCCCCGAAAAGTCTGGGTTCCAGGGGGGTGGAAAGCTTCGACGACGGGCCAGGCACCCCCCAAAAGGGGCACGGGGAAAACCCCCCTTTTGGGTTTGGGGAAAGGGGTTTTTTTTGTGTTGGGAAAAGGTGGAAGGGGTCTGGTTTAAAACCCCCCCCCAAACAGGGCAGACCTGGTTAAATAGGGGGGGGAGAAGTGGGAAAGGGTCGGGGGGGGTTTTTAAATTTGGGTCCCCCCTTTTGGGCCCTTTTTATTAGTATGTAAATCTCTCTAGAGCCTGAGGCCTATGCTCAAAAAACCCCCCCTTTTTCCTGTGCCTTTTGGGGGGGGGTAATGGCCTATGGACTAAACCCCCAAGGGGGGGGCTATGGAGATTAGACTGCTTGTCAGGACCCTGGGTTCGGGGGGCAGGGCCCAAAAAACCCCCCCCCCTTTTTTTTCCCCCTTTGGGAAAATTTTTGGGGGGTTCTGGGCCCCCTGCCCCCCCCAAAAAACCCAAAGGGGTACCTTGGGGAATTTTACACGGCACGCACGCACCACCATGCATCCCCCAAAACCCCCTCTTCCCTTTACTGCAGTCTCGGGCAGTTAAGTGACTGGTGGGGTTTTTTGTGAGTAAAAAGGGGATTACCCCCCCTTTCCCAAAAATTTTTTCCTTTTCCCCTGGTTTTTTAAAGTTTAAAATTTTTCCTGGTTTTAAAATTCCCCCTTACACTTTTAGTAAAAACAAATCCAAGTTCCCCAAAAAAAAATTTTTTTGGGTTTTTGGGGAGGGATTTCGAAAGGGGGTTTTTTATTTTTTGGGGGGCCCCGGCGCCCCCGGAATTTACCCCTGTAGCCCAAAAGGGTGGCCTCAAAATCAAAAAAAATTCCTGCCCCCTCCCCCCCCAAATGCGGGGTTTTTAAAAGGGGGTGCCCCCCCCCACCCCCCCCGGGACACAGACAAATTTTAAAAGCAAGTGTTGTTTTTGGGGGTGGGGTGCGTGTGTTTTGTTTTGTGTGTGTGGGTTGTTTTTGGGGGGGGGTTTAGGAAATATTTTTAAAACCCAAAATAACACCGCCTTCCCCCCAAATTTTTTAAAACGGGGGATCGGGTTTTTAACGAAGGGAAGCCGGGGGCCAGTAAGGAGCTGCGTGCCAAACCCTTTTTTCACAGGAAAAAACCCTTTTTATGGCTGCCTTCAAAGAGTTTAAAACCCCAAGCCCCGGCTATCCCCCATTTTTTTTTTTGACAACCCCCAAAAACCTCGGGAACACGGGGAAAGGGGGAAAAGGGCACCAGAAGATTCCTCCTCAGTGGTAAAAAAAGGGGGTCGCTCCAACAGCACCCCTTTTTTTACTCACCATCCCCCCCCCAAAACAAAAGGGGAAAAGAAAAAGGGGCGGATGCTCAAGAGTGCCAGCCCCCCGGGGGCATGAAGAAAGGGGGCCCCCCAGAAAAGGGGGTCAGTAAGTTACAGTGAACTCAAAAGGCCCCCCTTGGGGGAAAAACCCGGGGAAAAAATGGGGGTTTTTAAAAATGAAGGGGAAAGGAAAAGGGGGGGGGAAATTGGGGTAACCAAAACCCGGGGGGGGGGGGGTTTTTCCCTGTCCCTTTTGGGTTTAGATGAGGCCCGGGGCCCCCCCCCCGAAAAGCCTCTCACTATGTTCTGTGGGGTTTGCAGGGGTTTTCCCTTTTTCTATATCATCTGATTTACACATCAAAAGACCAGGCAGAAACCCAAGTCAAAGGGGCCAGGGGGGGATGCAGCCGCCCCCCCCACCCCCCCCCCCCCAGTCCCCTCTGCCCGGGACTAGGGGGGTCACTCCAAGGCACCCCCAGCCCCAGCACTGTTCTTTTTGGGGGTTTTAATTTCCGATGATGACCCAAAAAAAGGGCGGCAAAAAAATTCTGGGTTGCCCCCTCAAAGGGGGGAAAAGGGCCCCCCAAAAAAGGGGGCCCAAAGTGGACTGTTTTGGGGCCCCACGGTTCTGAAAGGGGTTTTTTTAAAACCCAAAATGTGTGTGAGGACTACAGGGGGCCGGGGCAGACACATACGGACCAGTGATCCCCGCACTTGAAAAAAAAGGGGCAGGGCACTGTGCAGGAGTCTGACCCCCGCCTGTTAAAAAAAAGACCCCGACTCCAATTCCCCCAGCCCCAAAAAAAAAGGGAAAAGCTGAAACCTTCCCCCAAAAACCCAACCAACCTTTAAAGTACGGAGGGACGGGGGTTTCCAGGTCTCCCCAAAAAGGGGGGGTTCCAAAAAAAGGGGGCGCCCCCTTTGAGAAACCGCCAGGGTCTCTCCCCCACAGGGCCCTTTGGGGCCCCCCCCCCCAAAACCCCCTTTTTGCTGCAGAAAAGGGGGTTTCTCGGGTTTTGGGGAAACCCCACAAGGGCCCGCTTTTAAAAGCTAAAACTCCCCCTTTTTAAAGGGAAAAAAAGCAGACGGAAAAAGTTTTTACTTAAAATTTTTTAAAATTTTGGGAAGACAGGAAGAACTGGGAATGGGAAAAAAGGGGAAAAAAACTGTTTTAAAAAAACCCCCCTGAAAGGGGTAAGATGGCCCCATAACTGGGGTTTGGGGGCACTCGGGAAAAAAAAAGGGGCAGGAAATTTTGGGGGGCCCCGAGACCTCCCCCGGGCAGCAGGGGGAAAGGGCCGGGGGGCCCCCTTGGGGTCCAGAAGGGGGGTCACCCACAAAAGGGGCCGGGGGGGGAGGTGGGGGAGGGGGGAGGGAGGGCGGGGGGGGGGGGGGGGGCGGTGGGGGTGGATTTTTTAAAAAAAGTGGGGAAACTGGGGGACAAAAACACAAGGTCGGCCCCAGGCCAAAGGGAACCAACCTTATGGGGGCCCCCTTCCCTTTTTAACCAAAAAAGAATGGAAAAAAGGGTAATGGCAAAGGGCCACCCGGGGCCCCCGTCCTTCCGGTCCAAGGAAAAGGGTTTCCCGTCGGACCCTTTTATCCAGGGGGAAGGGCCCCTCAGTGTCCCCGCCCAAAGACCCGTATACCCCCCTTGGAAAAATTTTTTTACCCTTAATGGGCCTTTTTGGGTCCCTTAAAAAGGGAAACTTCAGATAAAAACCCAAAAAAAGGTTTTTCCCAAAGCTTGGCACACCGGGGTCTAAACCCGGGCGGAACGGGCCCCCATGGTTCCAAAGGGCCACAGGCCTCCATTTAAGGTCCGTCAAACCCGGTTTTAAAAGGGAACCTTTTGGACCTCCTTTTCCCGGAGCTTTTGGGCGAAAAATTCTTAAAATAAAACCCCCTTTTATTTTAAAAAGCCCCAAAATTAACAGGGGAAAATGAAACCCAAACGCTTTTTAAAACCCGGGGAAAATTTCGTTTTGGACCCAAAAAAAAAGGGCCAGGGGGTGGGGCCAAAACCTTTTTGCCAAAGGCCCTTTGGCCAAAGGGAGCCCTTAAGGCCCAATTTTGGGGGGGTCGGGCCCAAAGGGGCCCCCCTTCTTGGGCCAAGGGTGGGGTTTTCCCCGCCTTTTTAAAACAGGCCCCCTTTTCCAGGTTTTTTGGAAACTGGGAAGGTAAAGCCCGGCCCCTTTTTTGGGGGGCAAGGGTTTCCCAAAAGGGCCCCCTTTGGCCCACTCCAAACCCAAGGCAAGGGCCGCTTTCCCAAATTTTGGGTTTCCAAATTTTGAGACCAAAACTTAAAATTAACTGGGTGACAAAGGGAAATGGGCCCCCTTGGGCCCCGTTTAAAGGAAAACCCAAAAAAGGAGGATGGACACCCATCCAAGGGCTTTCCCTTTTAGGGGGACGGGAACCGGGAAAGGGGTTTAATCCCCTTCCCCGGGGCCCGGGCACTTGTTTCCAGGTCCCCTGAGAAAATTTAGGCCCCCTTTTTCACCCCAAAAAAAACCCCCCCCCACCGGGCAAAAAAATCCAAAAAAGGGAAAAAAAATTTGGCCCCGGGTTTTTTTTCCCCCCCCTTTTTCCGAATTTGGTGTCTGGGCCCACGCCTTTTCCCCCACTTTTCTTCTCCAAATTTTTTCCTTTGGGGTTGGTTTGGGCCCAGCGACTTAAAATTTAAATTCTTGGGAATAAAGGGGTTGGGGGCCCCTTTTGGCCCCAGGCCCTTTAAATAAACACCCCCGAAGCAGGGAAACCTTTTTCCACAATGAAGGTGGGTTTTCCCCCGGGGAATTTTGGGGGAAGATGGCTCAGGGTTAAGAGCATTTTCTGGGTCCCCCAAAGGGGGGAGGGTTTTAAATTTTAAACAGGAAAAATTTTGGGAATCTCAATGGGGTTGGGGCCCAAAAATTTTCCCCTCACAGGCACACAAAACAAAAAAAATAAAGGAGAAACACTCCTTTTTTCTTTAAAAAAAAGGGAAAATGTATGGGCCCCCGGGGCCCATTTTTCCCTTTTCGGGAGTACTTGGTTTTTCCCGGCCCCGCCCGGTTTCCCGGACCCTTCCCCGGCAACCTCCCCTTTAAATTTTAAAACCCGGTTATAAAAGGGGCCCAACCCAACACCTTTTTGCTCTTTTAAAAGGGTTTTAATTGGAAAACCCCTTTTTCTTTTTTTTTTTTTTTTTTCCCCGGGGCAATGCCCCCCTTTTTCAAAAATTTCCCCTTTTGAGAAACAAAACCCTAGCCACCCCCTAAGGACCTTTCCCAATAAACCAAAATTTTTGGAAAAGGAAAAATTTGGGCCCCGGTTTTAATTTTTTTTGGGAGAGGATGGAAAAAAATTTTAAAGCAATTTGTGTTAAAAACCCCCCCCGGGGGCCCCAAAGGAAGAAGGGGACCTTTTTTTTCTTGGGGCCCAAAACTCTGGGGTCTGGGGACCAAAATGAGGACAGGCAAAAAAAAATTTAAAGGGGGGCATCCCCGTGTTTTTACTACCCAAAACCAAAGGGAAATGGGGCGGGGCGAGGGGGCCCGAGGTCGCCTTTTCCCTTAACCCAAGTCCTCCCAAAACAAACCCCCCTGGCATTTTTATCCAAGAAAAGGGTTAGGAACCCAAAGGGGCCCAAAACCCTTTTTTCCCCAAACTGAAACCCCTGGGGGAAAAACCCCAAAAAAAGGGGGGGGGGGGGGGGGGGGGGGGGGGGGGGTTTTTTTTTTTTTTTTTTTTTTTTTTTTTTTTTTTTTGGGACCCTTTGGGGACTTTTTTAAAAAACCTTTCCCCCCCAAAAAAACCTTTTTGGGAAGGGGGGCCCCTTGTTTTTTTTCCTGAAAAAACCCTCCAAAACGTACCAATCCCCCATGGGCCCCCCCAAAGGGCCCCCCCTTTTTTTCCCCAAATTTTTTTAAAAAAAAGGGGGGGGAAGGAAAGGCAAAGGGGTGGCTAGAGAAGGGCCCTTAAGGGGACCCCCCCGGAAATTTTTTGGGCGGCCGGGGGCCCACCGGGGGGCCCCCCCCTTTGGGAAAAATGGAAAAACGGGGGGGCCCTTTCCGTTTGGTTGGACCCCTGAGGTCCTAGGCAGCGGTGGCAGCTTTTCCTTTCATTTAAATTTCGGATGCCCCCTCATTGAAGGGGGCCCTTTTCGGGAAGTTCTCTGGGTTGGCCCTTGGGCTTTTGAGCCCTTTCCCCCTAAAAAATGGGTTCGGGGGGCCCCAGATTTTGTTTTCGCTCTTGAGGAGGGGGGGTTTTCTTTTTTCCATTTACCCATGTTCATGATGCTGGTATTTCCCAGTTTCCAGGGAATCCAAAAAACCCTCTTTTGGTGGCCTAAAGGGGACTGTGAGCAAGGGGCACACACACACACACTCTTACACACTCACCCCACTACACATTTCCACTTTCTCACACCCCAATACAAATACTTCCCCAAAATCAAAATTTCTTTTTCCCCCTCAACTTCACACACAAAATTATCACCCCACTTAACACACTAAACCACACGCCACACACAAAAACCCCCTTACTTTAAAAATTACCTTATCCCCCACACCCCTCCACATACACCTCAACCTACAAAATTGAAGCACCAAAATCACACCATCCCAAAACATCCCACCCCAAAGTTTTTGGAAAGTTCTGGGCCCCCTGGTCTACGGGAGAAAGTTCAAGACACCCCAGCACTCCGGGAGAAAAACTTGTCTAAAAAAAAAGAAGTTTTTTTTTCTGTGGGGGGTTTTTTGAAATGCATGTATGTTGAGGTGTCAGACCCCCTAGAACTGGAAAGTAGGGAAACCCCCTTTCCAGGTGCTGGGAATAGAAATGGCCCTTTTCAAAAAACAAGGGCTTTTAAATGTTTTAACCTTTTTTCTCCAGCACCAGGGGGGGGGTTTTTTTCCCCTCCATGAAGGGGCTCCATTCCTAAATCACCGGGTTTAAGGCTCACGTGATCCCTTTGGGGTTTTCCGGGGTTGCCAGGGGAGATGACAATGTTTTTTTTTCCCGCTTTTTTTGTCTGGGGCCCCATTTTTGCATGCCGGGCGCGGGTTTTAGTGTTTGAGTCCCGGGCTCCCCGCTTGTATGAAAAGGGCCCCTCTCAGGTTTTGCCACGGGGAACCCTGTTAAAAAACCCCCCAAGTGGGGCGGGGTGTGTGTGTGGGGTTTTGTGTGTGGGTTGTGTGGGGGTGAAATGTTTTAAAAACCCTGGCGGAACGGGGGTGGTGCTTCCCCCCTTCGGGTTTTTCCCCTGCGTTGCCCCCAATTTCAAAGATTCAGCTCAAAAGCCCAGGAAAAAAATTTCCCCACCTTCTGCGGCCCTGTGCCCGGGGGACCAGTTTTTCTCTAGGGGCCCTTGGCAAAACCCCGGGTGGTTGGATGCGTTCCCCCTGGCGGGAGGCAGAATCCCCTGCATTTTGGTTTTCCCGGGCAGGAGGGGGGAATGGGGGCCCAGTGGGGGGCGGTCCGGGTCCCTTTTCCCCCTCAGTTTTAAATTTTAAAAGGCCGGAGGTTGGCTGACCTTCCCGTCTGGGGGAAACCACAGGTTTAGCCACCCGCAGTGGCTCCACCCCCAAACCCCCAAACCCTGCCCCCTTTTGGGCCCAAGCCCCCGGGGGAGGGGTTTTCCCAGGATGGTCAGGGCCCCTTAAAAGCCTCAGTTTTTTTCCCCCTTTTTGGAAAGAAGTCTAGATCAGACAAAGGTGATTTAATTGTCTGTGGTGAGGGGAACAGGCTGAGGATCCGGGAAAAAGGGGTTTTTTGGGGGGGACCCGGCCCCATCCTGAGTTTCCCCCACAGGGCCTTTTTCCCTGGCTTCCCTGGGGACCATGCCAGACATGACATTTGTTGGGCCCTTTTAAGGGGCCCGGCCTAGACGGAGACCCGGGGAATTTTTTTTCCCATTTTTGCTGAGGGCTGTTTTTTTTGGTTTTTATTATTACTGTTGGCTCCATTTTAGGAAAGGGGAAAACAAGGGCGGGGGGAAAGAGTTTTTGCCAAAGGCCAGTTTGGAGGCGGGGGTCCGTGGTAGGTGCTGTAGTTTTTCCCCCCCCCCTGCAGGCGCCTTAGGCACCCACTCTGGCTTAGTCAGCCCCCATCTGGTCTCTCCTAAAGTTCTGACCCCAGGGGCCCTTTGGGGCCCCGGGCTCCTCTCGGGGACATGCACCCCTCCCCTGTGCTCTGAGAAATTCCGGCAAAAAAAATTCCCCCCCGGCCTTTGGAACTTGCAATGGGCTTCAAAATGGGTTTTTTTTTTTTGGCCCTCAATAGTATGGGACAGTGCGTGAAAGGGCCCCCCCGGGGCCTCCCATAGCCCTCCTACTCCTAGGGAGGGGTCCGTCATTGTCCCACCAGGGCTTGATGTTTTTCTTCCCAATCCACCCCCCCAGCCCCAGGAAAAGGGGCCCAGATGAGGCGGGTGGCCACACAAATTCCCCCCACCATTCCCCGTTTGCAAAAGAATTTGTCGGTTCACCCCTGCCCCGGGGTAGGTAACCCAACGTCTGTGGGGGGGGGGTGTGGTTTTTTCCGGGAACCGTCTCCCCCTTTCCCGGGAATAGGGGACTTTTATTCCCTTGGGGGCTCTGGGTTTGGCTAATTAAGGGATGCCCTCGTTTAGTTTTGGGTGAAAGACGGAGGGTTTTTTTTTTTTTTTTTTAAGATTTATTTTTAAACCCTTTTATTTTATAAAGGTGTTTGACTTCATGCCCCACCAGAAGAGGGCATCGGACCCCATTAAAAATGGTTGTGGCCGGCGGGCTTTGGTGGCGACGCCTTTAATCCCAGACTTGGGAGGAGGGCAGGGGGATTTTGAGGTTCGGGGGGCCACCTGGTTACAGAGGGGAGGTTCCCAAAGGCCGACCCGGGAAAAGAAAAACCCCTGTCTCAAAAAAACCAAAAAAAAAGTTGGTTGTGGGGCCCCCAAATGGGGTTTGGGTTGGGAATTGAAATGGGGACCTCTGGGGGGGGCAGCCAGTGCTTTTAAACCCATTTGACCCATTCCCAGCCTAATGATGGGGGAATTTTTTTAAAAAACGAACAAAACATGCAAGACAAAACCCTGAACCCACCCCTTCTCTGAAAAAAGGGGCTTTTCTGTGCTCCCGGGGGGAACATGGTCAATACCCACAGGTCCCTATCAACCCGGGGGCCCTGACTAAAAACCTTCAATTCTTCTCCTAGCCATTTGGTTGTTTGTGGGGGGTTCTTTGCTTAAGATGGGGCCCCTTTTATTTTCCTTGTTCATTTGGACATGGAAATGCTCTCACCTCTGTGAGAGGGGGCCGGGGTTTGAAAAGGGACTCCTTATTTTAAAAAGGGAAAACCAAGGGGCCCGGGAACCCCGTTGGCCCGAGGGGAAAAATCTGGGGAAAGGGTTAAGGGGCCAGCAGCGGGCCCTTTTGCTCCGTGCCCACCCGGGGGGCTGCCTGGAGTTCTCAGCTAGCAGGGGGGAAAAGGCCTAGGTTTTCGAAGCCTATGCCGCAAAAGAAGGGCCCAAAAATTGCCAGTAAATTTTCCGGGGTCCCGGCCCACACAGACTTTTAAAACCGGGCCCAGAAGACTAAAAGGTGACCCCTTGGGGCTGCGTCTGTCAGGGAACAAAGGTTCTGGGCCCCCCATTTTTCTTGACCACAAAGGAGGTGGACCCCCAGGACACCCCCCGGAATTTCAAAATTCCCCCATTTTTGGGAAAGACTGGCCCTGGTGGGGGGGAAATTACCACCCACTGCTGGGGGGAATTTCCCCAGCGGGGGCCCAGGCTGTCTTGCCAGCGGCCCTTTTTGTTGGTCACGAGGTATAGTGTTCTTTCCCCAAACCCCGGGTCACAGGTGGAACCTACAGAGGTCTGTTTGGGGTGCTGAGTGGGGTCTGTCGGTCCAGGGGACCCCCCATTCAGGTTTCTCATGCCCCCCCCTTTAAAAAAGGGAAGGGGGTAACATTTTTCCCAGATTCCCTTCAAGAAGAGTTTTGAAGCAGGCTGGATGCTGAGGTTTGTTTGGGGCCGTGCAGGGGTTTAAAACAGAAGGAAAGGGCCCCCCGGGCGTAAAGTATGTGGGGCAAAATGGCCACTACCCAACTTCCTGAAACCCTCAGTCTCATAACAGGATTTCAAATCCTAAGTGGATGCATTGGTCATTTGTCGTAGAAACCTAAAAGGGGATGCATGGCCTGAAGCAGGGGCCTAGGGAAAGTAAGCCGAGAAGGGCCTGTTGCCCCTGAGGCCTCCAGGGATTGTCCCCCCTTACTCTTGTTCTGATGGTTGTGGTGGTTTGTAATGCTTGGGCCCAGAGAGTAGCACCTAGGAGGAGTGGCCCTTTGTTAGATTGGATGTGGTCTAGTTGTCACTATGTGACACTATGTGTCACTGTGTGATACTGGGTGCACTGTGTCACTATGTGACACTGTGAACAGTGTATCACTGGGAAACCCACTGTATGATACTGTGTCACTGTGTGATACTGTGTCACTGTGTGATACTGGTCACTGTGTGATACTGTGTCATTTGTGTGATACTGTGTGAGCTAGGCTTTGAGCCCTCATTCCTAGCTGCCTGGAAGTCAGTCTTTGCCTAGTGGATGAAGATGTAAAAAATCTCAGTCCCCTGCCCCATGCCTGCCTGGATGCTGCCATGTTTCCTAACTGCCTTGTTGATAATGGATGAAACTCCTGAACCTGTAAGCCAGCCCCAATTAAATGTCCTTTATAAGAGTTGCCTTGGTCATGGTGTCTTCACAGCAATGGAAATCTCAACTGAGACAGTGGTCATGCCCCATGGAGGCCAACAGAAGAGGGATATGTACAGACTTAGTAAGTTTTATTATATTTACTATTTTTTTCTTAGTTCCTGACCCAGCCCAGATTTAAACACCATTCGTTTATTTAGTGTCAGAAAAGCCACCCGGACCTTGTATGTGCTAAACGAATGGTCTACTGTTAAAACTATATATCAGCCCTCTACCTAGCTTCTTGACTTATTTGAGACAAGGTCCCTGTGTAGCCCTGGCTAGCCTGGAACTCAGAGTTCTGCCGCCTTTTTCCCTCACACCACCCAGCCGTCCTGTGCTGCCCATGACCGCTGTCTCATTTTATTTTGCTGGGGTCACACTGCATAACCCAAGTAGGTTCTAAGCTTGTGGTCCTTCTGCCCTGACTCCAATGCTGAACTACAAGTGAACCCTCCAAAAGTCCTCGGGCTTTCCTGCTGGCCTCACAGGGCTGGTGAACACGCTCTTTGGAACCCACAAGCCTTGCAAATGGACTACAGTCATCGTGCAAATAGTTTAAAACAATCTTTTTTTTTTTTTTTTTTTTTTTTTTTTTTGACAAAGTCTTAAACTTTGTAGCCCTGGCTGACCTAGTATTAATGTAGATCAGGTTGGCCTTAAATCAAGGAGGCCGTCTTGGTCTATCTTAATGGTTGGGGTTAAAGGTGTGTGCTCCCATGCCTGGCCTGAAAATGATTTTTCTTTATATTAATTTTGTTTGTTAGTGTGTTTTGTGTGTGTGTGTGTGTGTCCCATACATATATAGCAGAAAATATTTATTACCCAGGCCAGAAGACAACTTTCAAAAGTTAGTTATCTTTGCCATGGGGGTTTTCCAAGGGAATCTGGGCTATCGGGGCTTGGTGCCAGTTCCTCTTACCTGCTCACCCCAGCAACCCAAGCCCTGCAAGATCATTGTTAAAATACAGTAATCTGAGCTGAGTGTGGAGTATACCCTTTTAAAGTACTTGCACCCGGGAAGCAGATGTGTTGAGGTTTGAAGGGAGTCAGTCTACATACGGGGTTGTTCTAGGCTGAGCAGGATCTATAGGAAATTTTGTCCCCCAAAAAGGGATGGGGGGGGGGGGGGGGGGGGGGAAGGTTGGCTAAATAGATGGCTCAGTTGGTTAAGAACACTGACTGCTCTTCCCAGGTCCTCAGTTCAATTCCCACAACCACAAGGAGGCTCACAACCACCTCTTATACGGAGTCTGAGCCCCCTTCTGGCATGGCAAGGTGTACATACATTAAAAAAAGGGCAGGAGTTGGGGGTTGGAGAGGTGGCTCAGCAATTGAAAGAGCACCTGCTAAAAACCAGGGGACCCTAAGTTCTGTGTCCAGCCTCACATGACGGGGTGAAAATTGAAAGGTGAAGCTGGAGGATCAGCATTCAAGATCAGCCTTAACTTACATGGGGTTTTCAAAGCCAGCCTGGGCTACATGAGACCCGTTTCAAACACAAACAACAACAAAATTAAAGGCAGGCAGTGGTGGTACCCCTTTTAAACTCAGCTTTTTGGGAGGCAGAGGCTGGCAGATCTGTGTGAGTTCAAGGCCAGCCTGTTAAAAGTGAGTTCCGGGGAACAGCCAGGGCTACAAAAACCCCTGTCTTGAAAAAAACAAAACCAAACAAATAAACAAACAAACCCAACCCTTGGGTTTCTAAAATTCTCAACAGGAACTAGATTCTGGGGGGACAGTGCCCAGAAAGCCAGAGTCACCTGCTATACTTTACACAGGTTCTTTGCTACTTTACCAAGCTGTTAAAAACCCCTCCTCCAAACTGAGTTTACTGGGTCGGCCCTGTTAATCACACCGGGAGAATTCCAAAACTGCAGAAGATGGGGCCAACCGGGCTACATAGTGAGTTCCAGGACAGCTGGGCTACCTTAAGACTCTGTCTTACAAGCTTCCTGTGAAAAAGCATGTTTGGAACACGGAAAACCAAAAGGCTATGCAAGGTCTGTCCTTCTACCCTCAGGTCTACAATCTCTGCTGAGAGCCACAACATGTCAGTAACAGAGTGGATGAAAAGACACCGGCCGGGGAGACATGAGGGAAGGCCTGCCCACCCTCTACCTCACATGCTGGGAACAACCTATGTGACCAGACCTGGAAAGGGTCAAGGGCAGAGTGAGTGGTAGCGAGTAGCCCGCGGCCCCTGTGGTTACTTTCTCATGAGTACAGGCACGAGTAACACAAAGGTGTCATTCACAAGAGTGACCCAGATGTCCATCTTGGAAGACAGGTTTTCAAGGTAAAAGAGTTGGAGAGATGCCTCGGCGAGTAAAGCATTAGCCTCGAGAGAGATGACCTGTTCCCCCGGAACCCTTGATGGAGGGAGAATGGACTCCGAAACATCGACTCTGGCCTCCACATGCACGTGTGCATCCGTATCCACATTGTAAATGAAGGAAACCAAAGCAACGGTGTGAATGCCATGAAGCGAAACAAACGGTTGGCAGGGTGGAATAGCTTGTGGCAGGATGCTTGCCTGGTGTGTGTTGTGGCTCTGGGTCGATCGTTACCCCAAAAAATGAAGAAAAACAATTGCTGGGCCCATAGGAGTTGGGTGGCCCTTCCTGAGCAAAAGCAGGGGTGGGGACTGTAATATATATTATATTTTTAAGAACAGGGTCTGTCTCTATGTGTAGTCCTGAGCTCTGGCTGCCCCGGAACTCAATCTACAGACAAGGCTGGCCTGGAACTCAGATAAGCACCTGTCTCTGGGATTAAAGGCGTGCGTGCGCAACACATCAGGCTGATTTCTAAGCTCTTGATTTACTGAGTCACCGTTTGACTATAGAAATTTTCCAGCCCTCTGCAGGATGTGACAAGGTCTAGAACATGACAACCAGGGGATCTTAGTGGCTCCTCTGGGACCCTGCTTCTCCTCACTCCACTCCCTCAAATCTTCTCTCTAGACAAAGAAACAGACTCACCAGTTTCTGAATGAAGGCAAGAGTCAGCTGCAAGGTGGAAATGCAGACTTTGTTGGGATTGAGTTAACGCCCCGCCGGGTCCTCTAACTACTTGGCATTACTGCCTAGCTATGATCTCAACACTAAAGGGACCTCTTCTACGTCAAACATCAACCTTAACTCCTCCAGAAGAAACCTGCCTGCACAGAAAAACACCAGCACTCTCGGACCTGCCAACATGGTACCTTCCAACACTGGTCTCCTGAGCACAGTGTATTTTAAGAATTTTATATGTAGACTCCTGGGCCTGCAGCTTCCTTGGTGCCACTTCTTTCCTAGAAAGCAACGGTAGGGAGAGCCTTCTCTCTCTGATCCCCGTGGCCAGCAGCAGACACCTTACTGGGCTGCTTGGTGAGAACTCTGGGAGTTATGTGTCTCTTCTCTACTTGGCAGAGTTGGTCACACCCCAGAATCTAAGCAAGTTCAAAAGCGTTAGAAAAACTCTAGCCAGTGACTGCTGGCTGTCCTAATGACAGCGCGCTGGAAACCATGGCAACTTGACTTCCCTGGTCTGTCCAGTTCAGCTCTGTTTGCTGATCTCCAAGGCTTTGCTTACTCAGCCCTGGCATGTGTGATTCAGGCACCCTATGCCTGGGTGAATCTCCTTTCAGCTTGTGCCCTGGCCCGCCCTCCAGCTGCTCGTTCCTGGCAAAGCCTCGGGGGCATTTAACTGTGCGAGGCCTTTCCAAAGAGGCCCTGCAGGTCACATGCCTCACATCCCTCAGCACAGATGGCCCCTTATTTATTTTAGCCGTTGTTGAGCCTAGGCTCGTCAGCAAAGTCTGGTTCTCTTTGCTAAGGCACACCAAGTCAGGGAAAACCAGATCTGCCCTGGGCTGTGTTCTGAGGGACCTCTTACAGACACCAGTTTCACCGCCACTGTGACCTGGGTTCAATTCCCAGCACTCACATGGTAGCTCACACCTGAATATTAAGTAAAAATTAAATAATAATAATAATGAAAATAATAATAATAAAAACAACAAAAACCTCTGAACTGTGGCCAGATGCAGGGGTGCTTTGCTTACATGTATGTTTGCATGCATGTGCACCACGCGCCTGCCAGTCAGTGGAGGTCAGAAGAGGGTATCAGATCCCCTGAAACTGGAATTAAGGATAGGTGTGAGCCATCACATGGGTGCTGGGAGTCAGACTGATCTTCTACATAGTCCTGGGGTTCACACTTTTAATCCCAGCCTGGGGAGGCAGAGGCAGGAAGTTCAAGAGCAGCCTGGTCTACATAGCCAGTCTCAGGCTGACCGGGGTTACACACTGAGATCATATCTCAACAAAACAAGCTACCCAAACTCCTGACCTCTCTGTCCTTGGTGCACAGCCCCTTCCAGGTAGCACACACGCGTGCGCGTGACGCAGACTACGCGCCGCGGCGCACAGCCGACACACGCGCACACACACACCACACGAACACAACGTGGGTAAACGGGGCGCAGCCAGGGGAAGCTGCCTGGAAGCTTCCACGTCGAGGAGACCCTGCATACAGAAAAGTCTGGAGTTCCAGGAGGCTGGAAGCTTCGACGACGGGCCAGGCACGCCCCAATGACACGAGGAAGTCCTTGGTTCCAGAAGGGTTTATTTTCGTGTTGGATGGTGGATGGATCTGGATGTACCCCCCCCAAACTCAGGGCAGACCTGAGTTAAATAGGGAGGGAGAAGTGGGAAGGGTCTGGGGGCGGTTTAATTGGCTCCGCCCTCTGGCCTTCTTAGTATGTAAATCTCTCTAGAGCCTGAGGCCTATGCTCACACCCTCTACCTGTGCACTTTGGGAGGGGCTGTAATGGCCTATGTGACTGAACAATGTAGGTCTATGGAGATTAGACTGCTTGTCAGGACCCTGGTTCTGGGGACATGGCCAAACTCCTGCCGTTTCTCCTTGAGTCTCGGGTTCTAGGCCCATGCCCAGCAAGAACCAGGATACCCTTACGCAGTCACACAGGCCCACGCACCACGCATGCATGCCCACCACTCTCTCCCTTTACTGCAGTCTCGGCAGTAAGTGTCTGGTGGGGTTTCTGTGAGTCCTAGGTGCATTAGCCTCCTTCCAAAGCTGTTTCCTTTCCCGTGGCTTAATTTTAAATACTTACCTGGAGTAAATTCTCCTTACACATTTTAGTTACAAATCCATGTCTCAGAAAAAAATTTTTTGGTTTCGGGGACGGGATTTCGAAACAGGGTTTCACTGTGTAGCCCTGGCTGTCCTGGAACTCACTCTGTAGACCAGGCTGGCCTCGAACTCAGAAATCCTCCTGCCTCTGCCCCCCAAGTGCTGGGATTAAAGGTGTGCGCCACCACCGCCCGGCAGCACAGACAATTTAAAAGCAGAGTGTGTGTGTGGGTGCGTGTGTGTGTGTGTGTGTGTGTGTGTGTGTGTTGGGCGGGGGTTGAGGATATAGTTTATCAGTAACTAAGCACCTGCCTGTCAGCCCATTTCACACGAGGCATCAGTGTTGAACTGAAGGGAAGCCGGCTGGCCAGTAAGGAGCTGCGTGCCACATCCTTCTCACAGGACAAAACCTTGATGGCTGCCTTCAAAGAGTTTATAACCACAGAGACAGGCTATACACATTGCTTTTTATAGACAACCTCCCTCATCTCTCGGGAACACAGGAAAGGAGACAGACACCAGAAGATTCCTCCTCAGTGGTAAAATACGGCTCGCTCCAACAGCACAGCACCATGTCTCACTCACCATGCTGCCATCCAAAGCTAACGAACAGAAGAGGAGGCGGATGCTCAAGAGTGCCAGCACCGGGGACACTGAAGCAGAGGGCCACCCAGACAAGGTGTCAGTAAGTTATCAGTGAACTCTAGGCCCCTTGGCCAAGAGTCAGACACTGGTGTGCTAGAGTGAAGAGGAAGGAAGGAGAGGGGACAGTGGATAACCACCACCCGGGGCGGGGGAGGGCTTCCGTGTCCCTGTCTGGTTGAGATGAGGCCCTGGGCCCATCCAGCAACGCCTCTCACCTATGTGTCTGTAGGTTAGCATGGGTTCCTTATCTATATCATCTGATTTACACATCACAGACCAGGCAGAAACCCAAGTCAGAAGAGATCCAGGTGGAGGATGCAGCCGCCTCCCCACCCCCTCCCCCAGCTCCCCTCTGCCCAGACTCTGGAGGAGTCACTCCAAGGCACCCAGCGAGCGCAGCACTGTTGCTTTCTTGGGTCTTGAATTTCCGATGATGACCACAGCAGGACGGCAACAACTTCTAGGTGCCACTCTAAGGAGCCACAGAACTGGCAATGTGGACTGTGTTGTCTCACGGTTCTGTAGTGTTCTTAAACAACTGTGTGTGAGAGACTACAGTGGACCAGGACAGACACATACGGAACACAGTGATACCAGCACTTGAGAAACTGGGCAGGAGCACTGTGCAGGAGTCTGAGGCCAGCCTGTTCAAAACAAGATCTGACTCCAATTCCCCCAGCCCCTAAAAAATGGAAGAGCTGAAACCTTGCCCCAAATGCCAACACCTTAATCGTACGGACGGACAGCGGTTCCAGGTCTCACCAAAGCTAGGCTTCCAAAGAAAAGACGTCCTCGAGAATCCTGCCAGGTGTCTCTGCCCCTCACAGGGACTGGCCACTGCCCACAGCTCCCTCTGCTGCAGACATGGGTCTCTACTGGTGGGGACCGACAAGGTCAGCTTTTAAAAGCTAAAACTCACCCTTTTAAGGAAAATGCAGACGGAAGAGCTATACTTAAGATCTTTATTATTGTGAAGACAGGAAGATCTGGGAATGGGACAATGGTGGCAAAGACTGTCTTAAAACCCTCTGCAAGGCTAAGATGGCGCATAACTGTGATCTGAGCACTCAGGAAGCAGAGGCAGGAGAATCTAGGGGCCCAGAGACCTGCCTGGGCAGCAGGGTAAGAGCCCCCTCCGCTCCAGAGAGGCTCACCACAAGCTCAAGTGAGACACAGATGGAGTGGGGGAAGGCGGGAGTAGTGAGGAAGCGCAGCGCTGCCTCCCTAGTAGGATTTTCAGACGCTGAGGCTGCCACAAAGTCACAAAGTCGGCACCCAGCAAATGAGACAAACTGGGCACACTCCCATGGCTACAAACAAGATGGAGATAGTCAATGGCGGAAGCCGTCCACAAGCCTCGGTCTCCAGGTCCTGCTGGAAAGTGGAGTCTTGACAGATCCATCATGCCAGCCCGAGAAGCCCCTCAGTGTCCTGCTTTGCAACCACAATGACCTGACCTAGTCACCCCGATGACAACGTCCACCTGCAGTGGCCTCTGGGTCCTTACAAGAAATCGTTCGTCGATAGCAAAGGTTTGCCAAGCTCGGCACCCGTGTCTATCCAGGGCTGGTGGGCCCCATGGCAGTGTCTACAGCCTCCAGGTCAGAGTCAGTCATACCCGGATTTAAGGAACCATGGATTTCCTCACTTAACCTGGAGACTTTCTGGATGTCAGAACAAGTTCTTCAACATAAAACTTCATGATTAAAAAGCCCCAGAAATTAACAGATGAAATGCAATCATCAAACGCTTGATTACAGCACTGGGAGATTCGATGGCATCAGAGGATCAGGCCAACGAGCTGCCCGCCACACCTGGTTGCCAAGGTCCACATGGTTCAGGCGAGCCTCTCACTCAGGCCCACTGGGCCTGCTCAGGGCCCAGGCAGCCCGTGTGCTGTGCCAGAGAGCCTGTGGGCAGCCTGCTGCCTGGTTTCTAGGCATGCTTTTGTGGCTCTGACTTTCTTGGAGAACTGAAAGGCCGTCCCCTTCCTATTCTGAGGACACCATGGCTTCCTTCACAAGGTCTTCAGGAAACACTCGAAGCCCAGGACAAGCAGCTGTCAAGAGGTCTGGGGCCAAGTTTGAGACCAAATAGCTTAAAAGCCTGAGAGCTGGTGTCACAACACAGGCCTGAAATGCAGCCCTTGGACAGTGGAGACAGGAGGACCCAGAGTCTGAGGCTGGTCTGAGCTATCCAAGGCCTTCCCTATCTTAGAGGGACGGAACCGGAGGGGCTTGAACGCCTCTTACAGCAGCACATTGTCCAGGTCCATGAGCACTGGGCACAGGCAGCTCAGCAGCCACGGCCCACTCGGGGACAAGGGTCCAGGCAGAAAAGTCCCTCTCCGTGCCCGGGCTTTATTTTCTCCTTTGCCGTAATTTGTGTCTAGGGACTGCATTTCCATACTCTCTGTCTCCAATTTTCTCTGATGCTCCAGGAAGACTTAAATTATATTCTGTGGTGACATAAGGAACTGTCCCTTCGGGCCCAGGCTGAAATGGAAACACAAAGAAGCAGCATGGAGACCTATCCACAAGGAACTGTGTGTCTGTCTCCAGGGGACTGGAGAGATGGCTCAGTGGTTAAGAGCACTGACTGCTCTTCCAGAGGACCAGGGTTCAATTCCCAGCATGCACATGGAAACTCTCAACTGTCTGTCTGTAACTCCAAGATATGACACCCTCACAGTCACACACACACACACACACACACACACGCAGGCAAAACGACAATACACATAAGCTGGAAATAAAAAATGAAAAGAAAAGTGTATGTCTCCCAAGGACCCATTGCCTTGACTGTTGACGATGTCAGCTTGGTCCCGCCCGCCCGGGTTCCCTGGAGGCGTCTTCCATGCGGACTCACCTGGTTCTTGAAAACACAGTGTGGGATGGAAATGGAGCCGACCAGCAGACAGTTCACAGTTTTCAGCTCGTCTGGAGGCAGAGGGGTGAGGATGTGGTAGAGCCGTTTTCTCCATGTCAATGCCTCTGCAGATGCCTGTGAGATACAGACAGGGTCAGCCACTGCTAAGCGCACCTTTCAACCACAGGGAAGTGAAGGTAAAGTTGACCACGGAGTTTTAATTTTGAATTTTGGGAGTGAATGTATGGCTCAGCAGTTAAGAGCATTTGCTGCTCCCCCAAAGGACCCGGGTTCCATTTATAGAACCCGTATGGTGACTCTCATGGGGTCTGGTGCCCATCTCTGGCCTCTGGGCACCAGGCATGCGATGCAGACAGACATAAGGAATAAATGAAGGAGTTTTCATCTCCCGTGTTTTACTTTCAGGATCCAGTGTATGGCCGCCGCGGGGCTGACGGGCTGGCCTGACAGAGGAAGTACTTGCCATTCTTCCATGAGACCCAAGCTCGGCTCCCAGCACCAACTCCAGGCAGCTCCTATCCAACTGTAATGCCAGCTCTAGGAACCCAATTGCCCAACACCTTTGCTCTCTAAAGGCTTCTGAACTCATGAGAACATACCCACATAATTAAAAATTACTTTTTTTTTTTTTTTGAGACAGGGTCTACATAGCCCTTGTTGTCCAAGAACTTGCTAACTTGACAAGATTGTCCTCAAACAGGAGACCTATTTGCCTATGCCTCCTGAAGTGAGCCATGATGCCAAGCTAAACATAAATTTTAAGAAAGTGCCATTCAAAGAATTTGGACGCCCGTCCTATGTTCAGCCGTGAGGGACTGAAACAGGCTAACAGAACGTGATGTAGGTAAAACCCTGCCACCTAGGAGCACAGAGAGAGACATTAATTTCTCCAGCCAAAGGTGATTCTCTGTGTCTGGCACCAAATAATAGAGTGTACAGGCAGAAAGTCTACTGTCTCCAGTGAAGAGGACAGGGTAGAAAGCACCGTTCACTGTTCACTCACCAAAGCCCAAACAGTCACATATGGGGTTCTGGGCAAGCAGGATGGGGCCCCGAGTGTAGCCTTTCATATCATCCACGATCCTGCAAAGGCCAACCCAGCTGGCATTCATAGCGTACAGAATGTGGGTAGGAGCGACATCAGCGTGCGTGACCCGGATAGCGACTGCACTGAAGGGCACCTGGAGGAGACCGAAAGTGTGCACCTCACTCTTTAGCTTCTACCTCGAGACATGTCTTCCTGAGACCTCCAACGTACAATCTACTGCCTCAGGCTCCTGCAATGAATTAACAGGCGTGGTCTACAACGGCCGACTTAAGAGACTCTTTAATTATGCTGTGTGTACGTGTGTGCTCACATGTGTGTATTTTGAGTATATGCATGTGTAGTCAGAAGTTAGTGTGGGTACTGCCGCTTCCACCACTCTCCATGTCGATTGAATTTGCAGGGTTCTTTTGCCGACAGAGTCTTACAATGTAGCCCAGGCTTGCCTGGAACTCAATATGTAGACCAGGCTGCTTCAAAACAGAAATCCAGCCGGGCGGTGGTGGCGCACACCTTTACAGAGTGAGTGCCGGGACAGCCAGGGCTACACAGAGAAACCCTGTCTCAAAAAACCGAAAAACCAAAACAACAACAACAACAACAAAACCAGAACTCCAACAGGGCACACACCAGGTTCCCCTTTGTTGTCTTCTGAGAAAAAGGGTCTCTCACGGAACCCAAGGTCTGGTGATCTGGCTAGACCGCCCAGCCAGCAAGCAACCTTGTGTCTATCGTCCCTAGTGCTGAGGTTGTGGGCACATGCCAGCACACCCAGCCAAAACCTAGGGTTTTGAAAGCACAAATTAGGGGATGGCTCAGTGGATGGAGCCCTGGCCTCTGACAATGCAGGAAGTCCCGGGTGTGGTGGCACGTGACGACCCTCATAGCATGCGGCACAGAGACACGAGGACCTGAAGTTCAAGGCAGCCTGGGCTACACTTCCGTTCTTCTGTCTGTATGATCTTCATTCCTTTCTCCCCCAACTTGAAAACAAACCCAAGCCACGGGTAAGATCAGCAGCACTAAGTGTCAGCTGTAGGCGCTCAGGACCTGTCTCTGTAGATGATCAGGGAAAGCTGCTCAGAACAGCCAAGGATATCAAGGAGATAACACGAAAGGGAGAGTCAGAAAGGTCAAGAGGTCACAGGGCCTAGAGGCTGTGGCTACAGGGACGTGGCAGCAGGTCCTGGCAGGCAGGCAGCCTCAGCTTCTCTTCTGCATGTCTGCAGCATTTACTAGCTATGCGTTGCTGAGGACGAGCCTGCAGTCCCGGGTTCCTTCGTTTTAGAGGCCAGCCTCCGTCACCGTATGCTTCATCATCATCTAGAACACGCGCCACAAGTCAGTGACAGTTCTGGAATTTTGGTCTTTTTTTTTTGTTTTTTGGAGACAGGGTTTCTCTGTGTAGCCCTGGCTGTCCTGGAACTCACTCTGTGTAGCCCGGGCTGGCCTTGAACTCAGAAATCCGCCTGCCTCTGCCTACCAAGTGCGAATTTTGGTGTCTTAAAAAAAAAAAAAAAACACCACGGAAATAGTTTAAAAGAGTATGTTTTTTGTTTTAATCCCAGGTGTGGGGACATGGGGTGACTTGGGACTGTCCACAGCGGCTGACTAGGATTTGCCTCGTGCCCTGGCAAAGGGTGGTTTTACCAGTTGCAGACAGTTTGTGTAAGTGCGATTGTGTGACACTTGGAATTCTGGGAACTTTTCAGAGGGTATATGAAACCTAGGGCCCTGGGGGGAGGGGGATTGTGGTATGTTAGTAGCCTTGCTCAAAGAAACAAGAAGAAATTAAACTTGGATTCAAGGATCAATCTCTCTTCTCTCTCTCTCTCTCTCTCTCTCTCTCTCTCTCTCTCTCTCTCTCTCTCTGTGTGTACCCTTATCCTTCTTTCACTCCTATCTAATGATAGGAGGTAAAACTGGTGGGAAAGGGAGAACTTACAAAGTAGCAAAGTACAAAGTAGCAAAGCCGAGCTCCAGGCCACTGCACCCCTCAGAAGTACCAGAGCAGGAGAGCAGGGCAGGCCTAGGGCTCAGTCACCGGCCACCTCCGCCCTTCCTACAGACACAACACAAAGTGACTTTTTTTTGACATATCCAGGTAATCATGTCCCAAGTCTTCTCCTGTATGAATCACAGGGAACTCTACAGTAGAGACGTGTGGGGACACTACTTGCTTTGTCTTCAAAGCAAATGCTTCTTGGTTTAAAAAATAAAATGCTGTTGCTGATTGTGTGTGTGTGTGTCTGTCTGTCGGTCTGATGTGTGGATGAGAATGGCCCCGACAAGCTCCTAAGTGTGAATGCCTGGTCCCCAGATAGTGGAACTGTTTCAGAAGGATTATGACGTGTGTCCCCGGGGAATGGGCTGAGGCATCAACCTGCACAATTCCAGTGAATGTTAATGGAAGTGTGAGGTCTCACTTTGCTTCTCCCCTTGCCTGCCTTTGCTCTGCCATCAGACTCTAAGTCTCTGAACAGTGAGCCCGGGCAGTTAATCTTGTTGTAAGCTGCCTTGGCCACAGTGTTTTGAACAGCAATGACAAAGTAACCTGAGACTGTGTATACGTGCGAATATGTGTGTGTGTGTGTGTGTGTGTTATACACATGTGCACACATGCATGTGAAACTTAGGCTGAGTGTCAACCCACATCAGGTGAAGACTCTGGGTTCAATCACCAAACACATACTTCTGCTATCATCTGACATTATCTCCATCACCCCAGATCCTAACACAATAGCCGTTTCCCCGAAGCAATTCCTAGCAGCCTGGACTCGGCACACTGTAGATGCTTCGCTGTTGGAACGTGACAGGAGTATAACTAGGTCCACGGGAGGTGCTCTAGGTACCAGGTAGTGCCAGGAAGGCTCCGTAATGCCTGCAGCATCCCGAGACATCCTAAGGCATCGTGAACTACCCTCATGCAGTTTGAAAGGGCAAACGTGGGCAGCCACAAGATCAGATAACTTACAGCTGTCATGAAACTACAACACATGACAGACACGGAGGCTTGCCTGCCAAGGACCAAATGACAGCTCTGCATCTTCTTCCAGGCAACCCAGCCTCACTGTTCCTTAGTCTCCCCATCTGAAAAATGGGGACAGTATCAGAAGCCACACCACATAAAGTCGGGCGGTGGTGGCGCAGCCTTTAATCCCAGCACTTGGGAGGCAGGGGCAGGCGGATTTCTGAGTTCGAGGCCAGCCTGGTCTACAGAGTGAGTTCCAGGACAGCCAGGGCTACACAGAGAAACCCTGTCTCGAAAAACCAAAAAAAAAAAAAAAAAAAGAAGCCACACCACAGGGCTATTGTGAGAATTAGACAAGCCAAGAGTGATACAGGAGCAGACAAGCACTCACCGGGACTCGAGACTCGGAAGCCTCAAGCATCTTATTGGTATCAGATAATTTTCCCCACCAGCTCCAATTACCTGATAGGGTGTCAGGCTGTGCAAAGGCCTAAGTGGCTCTGGCACTGGAGGCATCAGCTGGCTCAGGTAGCCCAACACTGCCAGATCTCGAAAAATCCTGTTGTATTTGCCCTGAAAGCAGAGCAAAGGATGGTGAGTAGAGAATCACAGTGACCACACTCACAACAGTGTCACAGTGACAGCAGAGCACACCCACAACAGTGTCACAGTGACAGCAGAGCACACCCAACATCACAGTGACAGCACAGTCACTAAACAGTGTCACAGTGACAGCACACTCACAACAGTGTCACAGTGACAGCACAGTACACTCACAACAGTGTCACAGTGACAGCACACCCACAACAGTGTCACAGTGACAGCAGAGCACACCCACAACAGTGTCACAGTGACAGAAGCACACCACAAGTGTCACAGTGACAGCAAGCACACCCACAACAGTGTCACAGTGACAGTACACTCACAACAGTGCACAGTGACAGCACAGCACCCACAACAGTGTCACAGTGACAGCACTACCCACAACAGTGTCACAGTGACAGCACAGCACACTCACAACAGTGTCACAGTGACAGCAGAGCACACCCACAACAGTGTCACAGTGACAGCACAGCACAGCCACAACAGCGTCACAGTGACAGCACACTCACAACAGCGTCACAGTGACAGCACACCCACAACAGTGTCACAGTGACAGCACACCCACAACAGTGTCACAGTGACAGCACACCCACAACAGTGTCACAGTGACAGCACACATCAGGTAACACCAGATTTTGCTCTTTCAGGATATTCCGAAACCCTAGGGTTGGAGATGTGGTTCAGTTTGGAGAGCTGGCCAACATGTCCAAGACCCTGGTTAAATGGCCTGTACTACACCTACACCTATACACACACACACACACACGCACACGCACACGCACACGCACACGCACCCCTACACCCACACCCAAATGCAATCTCCATCAGAAAGCCTGTCTCAACACAATCCTCTGACCACCAGGAATCCTAAAGACTAGCACTAGTCAGCAGCCCCAGAAGCCCCGCCTCCGTGCTCTCACTAGGAACCACTCTCCTTTAAAGGTATAGCCATGGTAGACCTTAAAATTGTAACAGGACTATTCCCTTTGTGTTTATAGGGCTTCAGAATGTACTATAGGCTGGCCTTGAACCCATGATGCCCGTCTCTGCCTCCCCAGTGCTGGGATGATCTGAAAGAGCCACCATGACCAGCTCGGGACTCGGCCGCTGCAGGGCGGCATTCCTTACAAGTGGTTCTGTACTCACCTGTTTTTTTCATTTTTACTACTTAAGAATTCGGAGTGAACAGACATCACTTTATGTCCAGTGAAGACTGGAACTGGACTAGACTCTTTCTCTTCATCAGCAAACTCCAAATTGTCTCCAAATTCTGGAATTTCAAAACCTCGGTATCTTCTGATCTTGCTTTTTGTGTACAGGCCATCTGTGAGCTCTACGAACTCGGAGGTGAGAACCGGCATTAATTTATCCCGATCAGAAGACAACTGAACGACATAGTTGGGGGACAGCACTCGGATCAGGTCAACAAGCAGCAGCAATCCATCATCTGTGAGGGAAGAGATGCCACAGGCATAAGATAGGTAAAGCAATACAGAGAAGCCATGGCCAGGCAGCAAGTGCACATCTGACACAATCTGCTGCCCTCTTCTGGCTTCCACAGGCACTGCATGCAGTGTTTGACAGAACAGAAAAATCAATTCAAAAACCACCAAGAGCCAAGCAGAGGCAGTGCATGCCAGAGGCAGGGTGGATCTTAGTTCAAGGCCAGCCTGGTCTACAGAGCAAGTTCCAGGATATCCAGAGCTACACAGAGAAACCCTGCTTTAGAAAACCATAAACAAACAAACAAATAAAGTAAACTATGTAAAAATATCAATTGGTTTTTCCTTCCAGCCTCTGCCCCTGGAATGACGGCTGAGACTGTTAACAAATGCCTTGGCATGGCTTTGGCTCGTTCAATGACTAGCTCATAACTTACACATTGTTCTTTTTTACTTCTGCTCAGTCCCAGCCTGCTTCTTCCTCAGCATCTCTCTCGAGTCTCTCGCATTTTTCACTACTTCCCAGAATCCCCTCTCTTCCTGCCAGTGTCCCACCTCCTATTTCCTGCCTCAGCTCACTGGTCATTGGCTTTTTTATTGACAGGTACCACTTATAAGAGATTCTCTCTACAGAATAAGCAACAATCCAAAAGCCCCGCAGCTGGAGCTGTGGCTCTGCATGCTGGAAGGTCCTGGTTTGAGCCTCAGCACCACATAAGATCCTCTGCCCTGGGAGCTTGCAGTAGGATTAGACACTCAGGGCTGCTCTCAGCTACAAGGTGCCCATGCTTGCCCCCATCCGAACACTACGGTCCACATGTACGGAAATACACAGCACACCTTTTCATCGTGAGTCTGTGCAGCGCGCAAGGCCGCTGCCTGCATGACCACACATGTACACGGCTTACCTGACACCCAACCCATCGTGTTGATGACAAGTGGAAATTCTCTCTTGTAATCCCTGAACACGTATTTTACTATCTCAATGTAATTCTCATAGTCATTGTGACAGTTCATCTTCCCAAAATACACCATTTTCTGTGGCTTCCTCTGGTGGGTATAAGGTGGTCCTAGGAAAATGAGAACAGGAGCAGTTTGTAACCAAGCACTTGCCTAAGACATACCAACTCTCTAGGGCAGTGTTCTCAATGTTCTTAGTGCTGCAACCCTTTAATACAGTTCCTCACCTTGGAGGTGGACCCCCCCATCAGAAAGCTATTTTTGTTGCTATTAATCGTAATGTGAATATCTATGCAACACCGTGGGGAGCCATGGCCCATGGGTTGAGAACCACTGCTCTTGGGGGTTCCATCTCCAGCACAGCCATGCCATGGCCAAAAAGCAGTGACCACCAGGATTTTGTGTCCCTGCCAAACCTGACAAACATTAGGAATTCTCCAACCACTAAGAATATCTCCAATTTCATGTATGTAGGTGAATTCCAACCCTGTTGGATATTTGTTGGATATGGCGATATTTGTTGCAGGTACTTGGGATACAACAGTGAACCTTGTATGGCTTACAGACTGTTGATAATTTTTAAAATGACCTTTAATAACCTCTTGCTAAGTGGTGGTACACACTTTTATTTTATTTTTTCAAAGATTTATTTTTACGTATGTGAGTACACTGTCACTGTCTTCAGACACACCATAAGAGGGCATCGGATCCCATTACAGATGGTTGTGAGCTGCCATATGGTTGCTGGGATTTGAACTCAGAAGAGCAGTCAGTGCTCTTAACCTCTGAGCCATCTCTCCAGCTTCCCCATACTTTTTAAAAGATTTATTTATGTATATATATCTTTGCCTGAGTGCCTCTTGAGTGTTGGGATTAAAGGCCTGTGCCAACACAGCCTGGCTAAGTCCCTGGATTCTTTTATTCTTTTATGTTTTAACTGTTTTGAGGCAAGGTTTCTCTATGTGTGTACGTCCTGGTGGTCCTGGACCTCACAGAGACCCAGGCATTTGCCAGACACTGTCGCTGTCTTCAGACACACTAGAAGAGACCATCGGATCCCATTAGAGATGGTTGTGAGCCACCATGTGGTTGCTGGGAATTGAACTCAGGACCCCTGGGAAAGCAGTCAGCACTCTTACTGGATCAGCCATCTTTCTAGCTCTCTGGTACATACTTTTTTTTTTTTTTTGGTTTTTCGAGACAGGGTTTCTCTGTGTAGTCCTGGCTGTCCTGGAACTCACTCTGTAGACCAGGCTGGCCTCGAACTCAGAAATCCACCTGCCTCTGCCTCCCAAGTGCTGGGACTAAAGGCGTGCGCCACCACCGCCCGGCCTGGTACATACTTTTAATCCCAGTATTTGGGAGGCAAGGCAGCTGCAACTCTGTGACTTCCAAGACACCAAGTTCCAGGCACACCAGAGGTGTACAGTGAGGACCCCAAGCCCCAAAAAGGAAAAAAAAGAAAAGCCCCAAATGAAAAGAGCCAGAGCTCGGCCTTGGTGAGCTGTCCTCTCTCCCGGAGGAGCTGAGTTTGGTTCCAATACCCAGGACCAGGAGGTTGATAATCAACTCTCTCCCAGCTTCAGGGGACGATGACGAGACTCTCCTCTGCCTACAAGCAAGGGTACCTGCATGCGTGTCCTCACAACTCCCTCCCTACAGACACACGCACCTGACAGACAGTACAGAGCACTGAGCAGAGCTAACAGCCAGTGTTCAGTTCCCAGAACCTACATGGTGGGAAGATCTAACTCCACTGTCTGTCACTAGATTTACATGTGTGTATGTATACGTGCCCAGACACTTGCACCTAACTCTCATTCAAAATAAGCAAATACGAGATGGAGAGACGGCTCAGAGGTTAAGAGCACTGACTGCTCCTCCAGAAGTTCTGAATTCAATTCCCAGTAACCACGTGGTACCTCATGACCATCTGTAATGGGATCTGACGCCTGCTTTTGGTGAGTCTGAAGATAGCTACAGTGTACTCATATACATAGAATAAATCTTAAAAAGAAATGAGCAAATATAAAATTTAAAAAGACAAAACAATGTGCTGGACATGGTTGTGAACACTTTAATCCCAGCACTCAGGAGGCAGGTGAGTCTCTGTGAGGTCCAGGACCGCCAGGAGGTACACACATAGAGAAACCTTGCCTCAAAACAGTTAAAACATAAAAGAATCCAGGGACTTAGCCAGGTTGTGTTGGCACAGGCCTTTAATCCCAACACTCAGAGGCACTCAGGCAGATCTCTAAGTTCGAGGCCAGCCTGGTCAACAGAGTGAGTTCCAGTACACCCAAGGCCACGCAACATGAATACTGAAGAGGAAGAACTCGGTGCTGACAGTCAAATCCGACCCTGCTTCACACCTGCCTGGGGGTCTGTAATCAAAATAACCGCCACTGGCAAGAACCAAGAGTTAGTGACTTTCATGCTACCTAGCAACTGCACTCTAGGCCATGAAAGCTGGGTCTCTGTCCACTGTGCTTAAGGCAGGTAGTAATGTTGACAGCAGCAAAAGAAAGCCCTCCCATGGTGGCTTCAGAGTCAGCAGGGAAAGGCGCTGCCCATGCATCTGCACCCCAGCACTGCAGAAGGGGGTGGGGAGCTGACCACTGCCTAAACGCTTGCAGGCCAGCTAGCCCAGGATAGCGGTCCAGTAGCAGAAAACCAAGAGACCACCGCAGCTGGAAGTAATTCGTCAAAGACTCTAACTCCACACACATACCATGGAGCGTACACACACCACACGTGCACCACAGAGCATGTACACATATGTGCACCACGTACATCACACGCACATCACCGAGTGCGTACATACCTCACACGCACCACGGAGTGTGTACACTCCACACACACACCAAACAGACAAACCACAAAGCATGTACACACCATGTGTACACCATGGAACATGCACACGGGTTCATCCCCAAGCATCCCTTAGCTGGATGGGCAAAGACACGTGCTGCACACATGTGACAGAAGGACACTCAGCCACGCGGAGGAATCCGGGATTGTTTTTACCAATCAAGCTGTCCCCCTGCGGATGGAGTCTGACACATTCTCTAACCTAGACCCGAGTAAACAGCCAGACTGAGGGATTCACGTACAACACTAAATAGGGACATTCCTGGGGACAGAACCAGACTAAACAGCAACTAAGAGATAGGGAAGATGGGGAGATGGCTCAGCAGTTGAGAGTGCTGGTTGCTCTTCCAGGCTCTGGGTTCAATTCCCACATGGCAGCTCACAACTATCTCTAACTCCTGTCACAGGGGATCCAACACTCTCCTAAAGCCATACATGCAGGCAAAACACCAGTGTACAGAAAATTTTAAAAAATAATAAATTAGAGAGACAGACAGACATAATAAAAAAATCTAGGAGCCAGGCAGTGCAGGTCTTCACCTGGGAGGCAGAGGCAGAAGGATCTCTGTAAGTTCAAGGCCAGCCTGGATGGTCTACATAGTGAAATCCAGGAGAGCCAGGGCTACATGGAGAAATCCCGTCTCAGCCACCCAGAGCCAGCCAGCCAGCCATATGGATATCTGGAGATTTAACAGCCCTGAACTATACACCCAGGAGAGGCTAAAGCTATTACATTCACTCTGAATATTTTAACATTCTAAAAAAAAGATTCTACTTGCATTTTGAAACAGGAAAGGACATTAGAGGATAACTGGTGAGTCCAGAAGAAAGCATGTGTAGACTGGTACTGGGTCGGGGCTTGTTTCTTACTGCAGACACACAGGTCACCTCGGATGCTATTAGGGTGACATATGTTTGTAATTTACATGTCGGCTCGCAGAAGAGCACGGAGCAGCTCTCTGTCCCAGTTCCATCTGTGTGCAACTCCAGTGCCAAGGGCTCCAACAGCCTCAGACTTCCACGCAAGTGAAACAGCACGCACACAAAGTTACCTTTACATCCAATGCTTCCATCTCTTCAAGCACACACGCTCAGGCTACAGAGGCCAGAGGCAGACCAGTCACTCTGCACACTTTCATTTTATACAGAATTTTGTGAGTAGCATGTTAATACATACCCAGAAGTGGTTCTGTGATGTTAAGTAAAGAAATACAGCCAGGAGGAGTGAACTCTGTCTGCCCCAGGTCACATTCCAGATAGTCAACCCCGGGAATGCTGAAAATTGAGAGAGATCGATCTGAGGCAGCCTTCCTTTGGGAGGATGTATGACACCCAAGCATCATCATCCCGTGTGGCCTTGTAGCTGTCCTACTCAACAAAGCAGGGGCTGCAGTGTAGGCAAGGGCCTGTGCCATTCACAACACGCAAGGGACTCTACAAACTAACACGGGGCTCAGTCCTGAGCCTGGGGGAACACCTGGAGCAGCACAGATGGAGACCAAGCATCCCTCTGCTGCAGATCAGTCAGGAGTGAGGGAGGAAGGCTACTGCACTGCTAAACACATCCCCAACTCAAGTCTGTCCATCAAGCTGGGCATGGTGGCTTGTGGCTGTAATCACAGCCTGGGGAGGTTGAGGCAGGAGAATCGCCTAGGCCAGATTGGTCTAGAGAGTGAGACCACACCTTAGAAGATCAAACGAAACCAAGTTTCTGCATCTGACTCTCACTTCATGCCCAGATGAACAATGAAAACACGAGCAAGCTTACCTATTTAATAAGTGGTTAATCAGTATTCTATTGAACGTTGATTTTCCAATGTCACAAGCGCCACACAACAGGATGACAGGGCAGCCATCTACTTTTGCAGGTAAAACAAACAGTGACCCTGGTGTGAACCAGTCCTCAGGACTCTAGTTCTGAGCAGTGACTGAGGCCGCGGGGACACAGGCATTTACAAGAGGCAGCACTCACCACAGGACACGCTGACCAACTCCTCCAGGGCACAGAGTCCGCTCTCACTCAAGCAGATACCTTGCCTCCTCTTCTGTCTTCTGATGCCAATTTTCCTCAAAGTTACAAACTCAGAATTAACCCGAGCAGGAATGTTCTGCAATATAACAACTGAAACTGTAAGGAAAGTTTTTAATGAACATACATTTGTTTGCTTCTAAGTTAATAAGCATCGTATAATTGAGTTACAAACAAATAATACCCCAACATTCAACCCTCAGCACACATCCCACCAGCAGCATGCTGCTCCTTCTGGAGGGCAAGTCTCTCTCCACAGCTCACACCAGGCTCAGGCTGCCCCTGCCTCCAGAACTATGGAAGGCATGGACATGTAGGAAAAGCTCTGCACAGTGAAAACAGAACCCAGGGCAGCAGCAAATGCAGCGGAAGAGTAAAGGGAGTAAAGGCCGTGTG
Organism: Mastomys natalensis; assembly: GCA_021653895.1. Taxonomy (NCBI): domain Eukaryota; kingdom Metazoa; phylum Chordata; class Mammalia; order Rodentia; family Muridae; genus Mastomys; species Mastomys natalensis. The sequence goes on along the minus strand of JAJTUV010000344.1, from coordinate 1,082,721 downwards.
TTATTTCACTGAGGCCTGCTGGGAGCAGACAGAAACTACAAAGGGCACCTGCTTGCTGACAAGGGTGAAAGATGTCAGCGGATGAGAAGGGAAGAAGGAACCTCCCCCAAACACGTCTCATGCAATCAGATTGCAGCACAATCAAAGAGGGCGTTCCTGTCCTGGGTGCCTCCCACTTCTAGAGTTTCTTCTGGGAGGATAAACATGTAATCAAGAGTTGAAGAGCTGGCTTCATGGCTAAGAGAGATTACTGATCTTGCAGAAGACCACAGTTTGGTCCCCAGCACCCTCGTCAGGCAGCTCCCAATCAAGGGCGCTCCACTCCAGGGACTCTGGAGCCATCTTCTGGCCTCCTGGAAATATGTGGCATTCACAGACATAGAAATGAAAACAAAAAACTCTCAGAATACAGTCACACAAAGGGCTAGGGAGATGGCACAGTCATTAGGACCAGAGCTCAAATCCCCAGTGCCCATGAAGCCCTAAGGAGATGTGGAGGTTGCCTGTAATCCCAGCACTTGGGAAGCAGAGACGGGAACCCTGGGAAAAGCCTGTTAGTTATCAGAGCTGTAACTGAAGAGTCCCAGGTTCAGCAACAGACCTTGTTTGTACACCAGTAAGTGGGGACAGCCTGAGGAGCACACTTCACATCAAGTCTGGCCTTTACACGCGCATTCATGCACACCTCACATAAGCATCCAACCCCACACACAAATAAAGAAGTAAAAGTTCAACCACAGGAGCCACCGTGGCAGAATCTATGTCTGTAATCCCAGAACTCCGGGAGGCAAGAGGAATACAGCTTGAGGCCTCTGGAACAGAGTAACACTCTGTCTCAAAAACAACAACAGAAAGTGTGTGGTGTGTGTGTGGTGTGTGTGGTGTGTGTGGTGTGTAGAGGTGGCACAGAGGTTAGAAGGACTTTTAGCTCTTCCAGAAGACTGAAGCTCTGTTCCCAGCATCCATGCCGAGTGGCCTGTAACTTTCTGTAACTTCCCTACCCGTCCTCCACAGAGGATTTGCACACATCTGCACACACTCACGTAATTAAATACCGAAACCACAATTCCAGAACCACATCCTCCGCCAACCACTTGACTTCACTCCCCTCTCACAGCAACTCTCGGCCCGCCACTCTTGGCTCCATACCACCAGCACTCCAGTGCTCAGGGACCACGAGAGGTTCTAGTGTGGGCCTGCCTCTCTCCTCTTTCATTCTCTGCCTGGGGGGAGGTTGTTGCAGTTGTAATCTTTGCATGCACACATCTTTTTTTTTTTTTTTTTTCCCCCAAGACAAAGTTTCTCTGTGTAGTCCTGGCTGTCCTGCAACTCACTCTGTAGACCAGGCTGGCCGCGAACTCAGAAATCCATCTGCCTCTTGCCTCCCAAGTGCTCGGATTAAAAGTGTGCACCACCACTCCATGCTTAACATCAGCATTTAAAAGGTTGGGGACTACCAGAGTCCTGTGAGAAGAGCCTGTCCCAAAAAACAAACAAACAAACAAACAAACAAAAAAAAAACGGGAAGAGAGGCTTCCTACAAGGCTAGCCTGGTCTACAGAGTGGAGTTCTAGGACAGTCAAAGCTACACAGAGAAAATCCTGTCTCAAACAAAACCAAAACAAATAAAAAAAATAATGAAAGGAAGAAAGGAGAAAAGCGAAAAGAGAAAGAGAGCGCCTGCTGTTCTTGCAAGGACTGGGTGATCCTTAGCGTCACATGGAGGCTTACACCAGGCACACTCGGTTCACATGCACATACACAGGCAAAACACTCACATACACACAGAATAATAAATTTTAAAAAATTATTTAAAGCCTGTTGGTGGTAGAGCACATCTTTAATCCCAGGACTTGGGAGGCAGAAGCAGGAGGGTCTCTGTGAGTTCAATGCCAGCCGGGTCTATAGAGGTAGTTCTAGGATTGCCAGGGCACACAGAGAAACCCTGTCTCAAAATAATTAGCTAAATAGATAATGAAAGATACATAGATAAAATAAGAATAAAAACACCATTTAACAAAATAAATGCCTGGTAACCCATGACCTGGGAGGCAGACACAGGCTGGGAATGTCGCCCACCCAGCCCAGCCTGCTTGGCAAGCATCAGGCCAGCCAGAGACTCTGTCTCAACAGACAACTCCCGAGTAACAAAATGGTAAGGTGTCCTCTGGCTACTACACACACACACACACACACACACACACACACACACACGCAGACACAGACACACACTCCTGCACATACACATACACACCACACACACACACACAAGCACATACACAGAGCTGTTTGTTCCTCCCAAGATCCCAGAATCTCAGGGGCGAGTCCAGGGGAAGCACTGCTGAGCTCTGCTCCATCATGCTCAGCCCCAAGCGTCCGTTTGCTTCATCTCCTTCGTTCTCTTTCAGACAAAGTCTTGTCCTTCTGAGCCCTTCAGGCGCTCGCTCGCACTTGCGCGCGCTCGCGCTCGCTCGCTCTCTCTCGCTCTCTCTCTCTCTCTCTCTCTTCCTACCTCCTGACCTCATCATGAGGGCATCCCTCAGCAATCTACTGAAACCTGTCTGGTCCAGATCGTCATCTTTTCTCACACTATCTTAGACTGGCAATGTCTCCAACCCTGGTCATTCCCCAGGCTCCTCTGTGACTTCTGTACCTTAACTTCCTCTGAAGTGACACTGCCCCAACCTCATATCCTCTCAAGCTACCCCAGTGTGCGTATGCGCGCTCTCTCCCCCTCTCTGACACCCTCTCTGCAGCACACTCCCACACTCTGCCTACCCGACACGTGCAACACGTGCAACTGGACGTCTCCTTCCTTCTTCACAAAGAGGTGGTTCTACTGGGCAATGAAACCGTGGAAGCAGAGGGAACACGGCTGGGATAACCGCTCTGTAAGTGCCCGTCAGTGCACGCCACGCTGCCTATGTGAGGTCAGAGGACGGCACCCAGGAACACTCCTCTCCTTCTGCCATGAGTATCCAGTCAGGTTGTTCAGTAAGTGCCTTACCCACAATACCTCTCTCTCTCTCTCTAGACTACCTCCTGCTAACACATGCCATTCTCCAGAACACGTACCGCACTCACAGGACGATCATTCTGAGAGAGGTCCCTACACAGCCACTCGGCTGACGGCTCTGATGCAAAGGATCAAGGAGCACTGGTTACCTCCTGCAGGAAGACGTACGAGGAGCACTTATAGGTCTTCAGGAAGTCCACAAAACGAGTCTGCATCCGTTCCAGAATCAGAATGGAGCCGAGAGGAGGGAAATACCGTACTACCCAGTTTCTGTCATCTGCGGAGAGAAGAGAAAGGGACACCTCAGCAGCAGCAACAATTCTAGATCCTGCAGGGTCTCGTCCCAACTGCTAAGTTCTAGGCTGTCACGAGCATCAGCGGCGCAGTTGATGGGTGGAGACACACCGTCCAAGTGTGCCACCTACTAGCTTCAGCTTTCGTACTTACGACCCCCCGTGAAGATCAAGAGCACAGTGTCCAGAACAATCATTACAATCATTAGCCTTGATAAAGGAAGACGAAGCCAATTACCGAGTTTCGTGTAAGGCTTGAGCAGGGCCCGGATCGTCCTTCGGATCCCTTCTCGCTTTTCTCAGGTTCTGAGTACGGAATCCATTGATGGTCAGGTAAGAGTGGGTGTAGACAGAAAAGACATCTTGGGGAGGCTGGCCTTGTTTGATGATAAGGCCGTACACTTCCAACTGGCCATAGACGCAAGTCACACGGCAGATCCCACTGGAAGTAAAACCCTAGCAGGTAAAAAAAAAACATTATGGATACAGACACTAAAGGCAGAAAAATTCTAACACCTTAACTTGCTATTTAACCTATCAAATACCTTTTCTTTCTTGAGTCAGGGCCTCAAGGCCCTGGCTGTCCTAGAACTAACAATGTAAACAAAAGCCGGGCGGTGGTGGCGCATGCCTTTAATCCCAGCACCTGGGAGGCAAAGGCAGGCAGATTTCTGAATTCGAGGCTGGCATGGTCTACAGAGTGAGATCCAGGACAGTTAGGGCTATACAGAGAAACTCTGTCTCAAAATACCAAACCAAACCACAAAAAAAAAAAAAAAAAAAAAAAGCCAACCATCCCTGCATCCAGAGTGGGTGTCGCCACACCTGACAGGGGAACCCGTTTCTAAGTATGGAACTACATAGCACTGGGGCCCCGCAAAGGCTGCTCACTGGATACAAGCAGTGGCTGCTCTACCAGAGAACCCGGGCCTGCTTCCGAACACCCATATGGTGACTCACAACCTTTTACAGCTCCTGTTTCAGAGGCTCCAGAGGCTCTGCGACAGCCTCCTCAAGCACCACATATGCATATGCGATGTGTACAGAAATGGAGGCAGTGCACATTCAAAACAAAACAAAACCGAACTAGACTGTACTAAGTAACACCAAACATGTCAGGTTTTTAACCTAACCCTACCCACAATACCTCCAGGCAGCTCCCTACAGGCTCTCACACCCGATGCTTGCTTACAAAGGCTCACAGCATGCATGAGTCCAGCAATTCCAGAGTCCACGTCGGACTGCCTCCGTGGGACTCCTGGCTCTGCCTTGCTACTGTCTAACCTCGTGCAAGTTACTTACTTTGTCTTTCGGCCCATAAACATAGGGAAGACATGGCAACTGTCACTCCCGTGAGATGGGAGTGTTAAATGGTCTCGAACGCCTGGAAGGCTGGCGGCTGAAAGCGCCAGTCAATCCGACCCATTACTTTGCAGGTAGCTGGCAGGAGGATGAGGATGGACCTGCATCCGACCTGCATCCCGAGGACAGGGGCGGGGACCGATCACCGACAGCGCCTCGCGGGCGACTCACCTCTCCGGGCGGCAGGATCAGCAACACGCGGCCCGAGCCTAGATCCCGGACGGGCTGGGTGACGTTCGGCGACACCCTTTCGAAAGGGCACTCGGACAAACTCTGGGGCGTGGGGTGATTGCGGGGATTGAGCAGGCTGCAGGGCCCGAGCTGGGCGCAGGGCGCGGGCGGGCCGCTCGGCGTGGGCTGGCTGCGGGGAGCCGGCCGGCTGCGGGCCCGGAGTTTGCACTTGACCGCCACGTGCGCGCCCGCGGGGACACCCAGCTTCCATTCCCCGCCCAAGGCGTGTGCCCGCAGCAGCCGCCGTCGCAGGCGTCGCAGCTCGCCCCGGGTCAGGACCCCGAACCGGCGGCGGCCCCGACGGCTGAGGAGGAGGTGGGGCCGGGCTTTGCGGACCCGCTGCCAGGAGGAGCGGCTCGGAACCCGCCGGAGCATCACCTCCGATTCCGCCATGCTTGGCCCGGAACCCCCTCCGGCGGGACGATCTCGCGAGACGCGTCGCCCCGCCCCCCAGCGGAAGAGCTGCGGCTGCTGGCGCCCCCTCCCGGCCGGCTTCTGCAGCACATCGTCAGGGACTTCAGCCCTCAGCTGCCAGGGAGGCTTGGAGGTGCCACCCAGGGCCACATTTACATTATGCAAAAAACCCACCCTGGCCGGTTGGAGACCGGGAAGCCACCCCGTGGAGTTAACCACCAGGCCACCTCTCAGGAAATCCACCTGGGATTTTTTTTTTTTTCTTCCTGCAGAAAAAAAAAAAAAAAAAACCTCCAGGATTGGCATTTTAAACAAATCCGATCCATTTGTCTATGCTGTGTTTGCATACATTTGTCTTCTGGCTGATGGGAATGATCCTGGACGACAAGGTTAAACCATGATGATTAGCTCACACTTTGAATGTCTCAGTACTGGGGTCAGCACCGCAAAGCCTGGTTTCAGGTTTACTATGTTCCGTACCTCTTGCTGACATAAGCCTATCATAAGTACTATCAGTTACCCTGTGAATGAGGTATGGTTTGAGCCCTGGGAAGGTTCAAAACCAGCCCGTCAGCTCCCTGATAGTAACCACGACCTCTAATGCACCAGCCCTTCCTCTCCTCCTTGAAAACCAGCAGGGCTCCCTTCCTGAGACAGGTGAGGCAGAGCAAGGACAGAAACCACAACCGTCCAGAGGAGGGGGGCTCTCAGGGATCCACCTGGTTTCCATCCATGTCCTGGCCCTGCCCAGTTCCTGAGAGAGACCACAGCCCGGAAGGCCAACAGCCTTTCTACAACTGGGCTCCAGTCCCCACCCCTTTCAGGGACATGAAGTTATGAAGCGTCTGGGCAGCTGTCATTCCCTGTATTTAAGCAGCCCTTGTCAGGGGTGTGCTCAGCCATGCTGGGCAGAGGGACATCTGGCCAGCATGTTTTTCTGGGCAGCTCACTGGCTGCTCAGTCTGCAGCTCACCGCTGCTTACTGCTGGGCTTTCAGCTGCCAGAGGACAGAGTTCTCTCCAGGCTTCAGCCTCCCTGGGGACTTCCTCCTTGCAGGCCTGTTCTCTCTCCATGCTGACTGTCTGCAGGTGACACACAGACCTGTGGTGACAAGTTGTGACAGGTAAGTAGAGACCAGCAGAGCTGTCACTTAGTGGGTTAGGGTTTGGTGCTTCTAGTGAGGCTCTGGGTTTAGGCTCCAGCGTGGAATCAGCTGGATTTGGTGGCTAAGGCATGTAATACATATAATCTCTGTACAGGGAGATGGAGACAAGAGGGTCACAAGTTCAAGGTCATACTCTGCTACAAATTGAGTTCAAAACCAGCTGAGGCTAGAAATCCAGTCAGAGAGACTCTCCCTTAAGGGAACACAAGGACGGGCTCCTCTGCTTACCTCTGCGATAGCCACTCCCCAGCGATCTATAATGACTGAAGTCAGAGGGCCCAATGTGTCCATCGGTTCTTTTTTGTGGTACTATTTAGTTATTTATGAGTACATCGGATCCCATTACAGATGGTTGTGAGCCACCATGTGGTTGCTGGGAACTGAACTCAGAACTTCTGGAAGAGTAGCCAGTGCTCTTAACTGCTGAGCCGTCTCTCCAGCCACCTGTGTGTTATTATTTATATTGCAATTTATTCTTTTGTTTTTGCTGCTTGAGTGGGTTGTAACTCCGTTCAAGTCTCCTGGCTTTTCTGTAGGGGCAAGTGGGTTCCCCAGAGGGGTTTGCAAACCTCACATTTGGGCTTTACCTGCTGTTGGCTAGGATGGATGGTTCTGGAACCCCTGGTCTGTGAGGACTCGGCCTAAGAGCAGCAGCTGGGAGTCTGGGAGGAGAAAGCTTGACCTTGGGAGACAGGTTGGCTTCAGGTAACTGAAGGACTTATCACCAGATAAGTATCCAGAGGTACTGAGTCTCTCAGTCCACTCTGGGGACACAGGTGACAGAAAGCAAGAGGGTGTCTTTTAAAAGGCAGAGAGCTGGGGAGCGGGGCAGATCGACATGCTCTTCACATCAGATCCTCAGCGTCCTGTCCCTGGTGACGACAGTTACCAAAACTGAGAACTCTCAGCCTAGGTCGAGCCACGGAGACCGGTGTGATGGTTAATTTTACACGCCTCAGTTTGACCAAGAGATGGCGCCTAGAGTTGCTGGCTCAGATGTCAGTTTAGACATTACCGTGAACCTGTGTTTTTGATGTGGTTAACATTTTGAATTGATAGGCTGCGTGAAAGAGCTCTCCCACGGGCAGTAAATGGGCCTCACACAACCATTTAAGGCCTTCAGAGACAAGACTGAGGCCCTGGGAAGGATCAGAGAATCCCTGCATCCTCAGAGTCAGCAGACATCCAGCCCTAAGATCTTTGAACTTACTATCATGTGAATTAGTTCTGTAAAGTAATCCACCTCCTGTGTGCATGTTTCTATGTGCTTGAGGTGGGGATGCGGAGACTGTATGTGTTAACCCTGTTTCCTTAGGACAGGGCTTCTTAAATTTTTGCATTCATGGGAATTTTTATCTGGAAAATAGGTTTTTTTTTTCTTTTCTTTTTTTGTATGTGTGGGTATTTTGCCTATAAATATATCCAAGTGTCTGTGCATGCCTTGTACTCTGCCTTGTACAGAGGACAAAAGAGGACATCAGGTCTTCTGGGGCTAGAGTTACAGATGGTTGTGAGCCACCGTGTGGGTGCTGGGAATTGAACCCTGAACCTGTGGCAGAGCAGCCAGTGTTCTTGACCATTGATCTATCTCTCCAGCTCCCCCTGAGGTTTTTTTCTTTTTAAAGATTTATTTATTCGACAGGCATGTGGTGCGAACGCCTTTAATCCCAGCACTTGGGAGGCAGAGGCAGGTGGATTTCTGAGTTCGAGGCCAGCCTGGTCTACCGAGTGAGTTCCAGGACAGCCGGGGCTACACAGAGAAACCCTGTCTTGAAAAAAACCAGAAAAAACAAACAAACAAACAAAAAAAGATTTATTTATTCACCGTATGAATGCTCTATCTGCATGTACACTTGCATGCCAGAAGAGGGCATCAGACCCCATTACAGATGGTTGTGAGCCACCATGTGGTTTCTGGGAATTGAACTCAGGACCTCTGAAAGAGAATCAGTACTCTTTTAACTGCTGAGCCATCTCTCTAGTGCCAGCCTCCAGAGAACTTTTAACATGACTTTAGGTATACAAAATAGGTAGATATTTGGGCATGGTCATACATACCTTTAATAGCCGAATCAGGAGGCAAAGACAGGTGGATCTCTGTGAATGCTAATAAGATAAATGTATGAATATATTTGTTTATTTTTACATAAATCTCAGCTGAATATTTGGCACCTCTGGACACAGAATTTTTTTTTAGAGTTAATTAGTATGTTGATTTCTGAGAACACTACTTCAAATATATAGTATAAATGGCAAAAGTATGCTTAGGGATATTTCAGAAATTATTGGAAATTCTGTCTCCATGCCATGCCAAAAATCCTTTCACAGTGTGTTAGAAACATAGGCCAACAGCTGGGACAGACATTTAGGTAATCAAGCATTCCTGTACCATCCAATCTGAAGACAAACTGATCTGAGGCTCACGTGCTCTAGAACGGCAGCAGCCAGGAAGGAAAGTTCTTTGTTTCCCTTTATTAAACCATCACATTCCTGTGAGATCGGAAAACTTTGCACATTCAACAAAGACACTGTGCTTTGCTCATGTGTAAAGGTCTCGGTTCTGAGAGCCTGAGTTGAGGTGCTTCAGGCTGGTGCTAGCTTAGGACAGAAACTTCAGAGCTTTCTTTTCTGCTCCCAAGTCTGGGAAGCAAGAGGCAGAGGGTCTGGGGGAGGGGTGGGCTTTAACCTTCTCAGTTCTCCCTGGGTTTTCTCTACAGACCTGACAGCTTCAACGGCCAGGCTACCACCTTTCCAAGCCATGCGGTTCGCCATCGAGGAGATAAACAACTCCACGGTCTTGCTTCCCAACGTCACCCTGGGTTATGACCTGTATGATGTGTGCTCAGAGTCTTCCAATGTGTACGCCGCCCTGAGGGTGCTCGCTCGGCAGGGGACCAGCCACATAGAGATGCAGAGAGATCTTCGCAACCACTCCTCCAAGGTGGTGGCACTCATTGGGCCTGACAACACTGACCACGCTATCACTGCTGCTGCCCTGCTGGGTCCTTTTCTGATGCCCCTGGTAAGCTGAGCCTTCATCTAGGCTAGGCAGCTCCTTCATCTCCCGGCAGTCCCTGCTCTCTAGGAAGGGCTGCAAGCATCCTGCCCGCCATTGCTACTGCCAATCTTCCTGCCTCCTTTCTCCGAGCTGCTTCCAGACTTCTGCCTCACCATCAAGGGGAAAGTCTGTCCTTTAAATTTTTTCTTTTGTTTTGAGACAGGGCCTTACTATGTAGCTCTAGCTGTCCTGGACTCACTATGTAGACCAGGCTGGCCTCAGACTCACAGAGATCCCCTGTCCCTGTCCCCGCCCTCGCCCCTGCCTCCCAAGTGCTGGAACTAAAGGCACACACCACACCACCTGGCCCTCAGGCTTCCCTTTGGAAGTGTTGCTAGCCAGTTGATCCCTCTGTGCCTTCCCTCCATCCAAAGGCTCCTTTGCCTGTTATCCAAACAGCCATTACTCCCACATCAGACACTGTATCACCTGCTGGCATGCCTTTCTTCCTTGCTGTCCTTTGGTGGTTCTGTACTGTCCTAAGCCTAGTCCCTGCTGTACTCAGCAGTCTAAGCAGACAGGGGCCCCTCTTCTGGGTCCCCTGTGCTTACACGCCTAGTTCTCCCTGCTCCGTGCCATTGAACTTCCTAGAAGGCGCTAGCGTTAGCTTCTTGGCTCTTCCATTTGTGCCTCAGCCTTGGATTCTGTCCTCACTTGATCCAGCTGTAGCAGGAGTACTGTGCAGAGCTCCAAACACAATGGGCGCTTGCCAGTCCTTATCCTACGTGGTGGTTTCTTTGTGATGTACCTGCCAGCCGACCACTCCTTGAGTAGCGCTGTCCTTGGCTTCGTCGTCCTCTTCACTCATTTTTATGCCAGCTGCTCTCTCTATCAGTCTCCGGGGAGGGGCCTTTTGCCACTGAGGTATCTGTTATTTCCTTGGTCTCCTCGTCCCTGCAGTCCCTGGAGACCTGGCATTGGGACTTGTGAGCATGTATTCCTCGCCCACTTTCCCCACCAGTGGCTCTGTGCTCACCTCCCTCTGCAGCCTTGTCATGGCATACGTGGCCCCCTAGGTCTTCACTGACAGTTTTTACATCACCATCAGTCTGGTTTCCCTCCAGAGCCATCTTTCATTTTTTCTCCTTTCGGCTTTTTGAGACAGGATCTTATGCAGCCCAGATTGGCCCTATACCCACGTCACAGCCCAGAGCAGCTTTGAACTCCTGATCCTCCTCCCTCCCCTCCTATGTTCTGGGATTATTAGCCATACCTGTTAAACCTTTCACCTCTTAGAGTAATGTGTCGAAACCCTTCCTACAGGTGATTTCATCAGCCCCTGGCTCCAGTGAGCCTCTCCAGAGCATTCTTCACTAGAATTAGAGATATGCTCCTCCAACTTGATCTGAATGTGGCATTTCTGAGAGGGAACCTTAGCTTCCCACAGTGTGCAGAATGGAAGTGAGCCCCCTCAGCTTGAGAGTTAAGGTCCCCAGCCCCCCCTTCTCATTCAAGGACCTATGGCCAAGAGAGCAGGGCTTGTTCCGTGTTTTAAACACAAGACCCTTTCGCTTGTCTATCAAGCAGATCCCCACACCCCCTGGAACTCCCTAGAGAGGCCTGCCCTCTTTGCATCCTCCCTATACTGGGTGGGCACTGTGGGAGAGGGGCAGACTTCAGTTAAGGTTGATGCTGCTGACCCCGCTGGATGGAACCCCTCCCAACAGATCAGCTATGATGCAAGCAGCGTGGTACTCAGTACCAAGCGGCAGTTTCCGTCTTTCCTCCGCACCATCCCCAGCGATAAGCACCAGGTGGAAGTCCTAGTGCAGCTGCTCAGCGTTTTGGGTGGGTCTGGATCTCGCTCATCGGCAGCTACGGTTATTACGGGCAGCTGGGCATACAGGCGGTGGAGGAGCTGGCCACACCACGGGGCATCTGCATTGCCTTCAAGGACGTCGTGCCTTTCTCTGCCCAGGTTGGTGACCCAAGAATGCAGCACATGATGCAGCACTTGGCTCAAGCCAGGACCACGGTGGTCGTGGTCTTCTCTAATCGGCACCTGGCTAGAGTGTTCTTCAGGTCTGTGGTGCTGGCCAACCTGACTGGCAAAGTGTGGATCGCCTCAGAAGACTGGGCCATCTCCACGTACATCACCAAGGTGCCTGGGATCCAAGGCATTGGGACAGTACTGGGTGTGGCCATTGAGCAGAGACGTGTCCCTGGCCTGAAGGAGTTTGAAGAGTCTTATGTCAGGGCAATGACGGGTGCTCCCAGCGCTTGCCTAGAGGGGTCTTGGTGCAACACTAACCAGCTGTGCCGGGAGTGCCACACTTTCACGACACGTAACATGCCCATGCTTGGAGCCTTCTCCATGAGTGCCGCCTACAACGTGTACAAGGCTGTGTATGCTGTGGCCCACGGCCTCCACCAGCTCCTGGGATGTACCTCTGAGACTTGTTCCAGAGGCCCAGTCTACCCCTGGCAGGTAAGAGATTCCAGCCAGGGTATCTGCGTCCAGAACACCCAATCCTGGCAGTATGGGTACACTGAGTATCTAAGGAGACAGTTTGCAGGGGGCTGGTCGGCTGGCTCTTCTATAAACCTTTCCCTTCTTTGAGCTTTGTCTTCTCCCGTGCACCATGCCCCAGAGAGGTCAAAGGCTAAGAATGTTTGTAAGAGTCCTCTGTTGGAGGTCTCCTCTCAGGAGGCTGGTCACGAGTCGAGGGAATCTCTAGGAGTGAGAATAGTTTGTTGAGGAAGGAGCCAGGCCTTATAGGTGGGCTGGAACCACCCAGCACCAGAGAACCCTGCTTGCTTCCTGGGCTGCCTGGGTCTGTGTGGTCTGTAGTGGCTTCATGACATCTGTCTGTCCTAGCTTCTCCAGCAGCTCTACAAGGTGAATTTCCTTCTACATAAGACGACTGTGGCATTCGACGACAACGGGGACCATCTAGGTTACTATGACATCATTGCCTGGGACTGGAATGGACCTGAATGGTCCTTTGAGGTCATTGGCTCTGCCTCACTGTCTCCAGTTCATCTAGACATAAATAAGACAAAAATCCAGTGGCACGGGAAGAACAATCAGGTACTGGGGCGTGGTCGCTCACCAGGTGACTGCTTTATGTTCCCAGGACCTAGGGAGTGATGCCAACCCAGAGTAGGACAGGGGCCCGCACGTCAGGCTACCTCAGGTCTGCAGTCCTGCCAGGGATGCCAGCCACATGTGTTGTCAAATAGATGCCCAGCTGGATCTAGGCACATCTGACCCCAGGCTGTGCTTTGAGAGTGAGCCTGGAGGACAGTGGCACGGATATCTCTTCTGTTCCTCCCGTGAGCTGTACCCTTGACTTGGGCTCCTCTGTGTGATTACAAATCACTGTGGCTTCTTACAGGTGCCTGCATCAGTGTGTACCAGGGACTGTCTCCCAGGGCACCACAGGGTGGTTGTGGGCACCCACCACTGCTGCTTCGAGTGCATGCCCTGTGAAGCTGGGACCTTTCTCAACATGAGTGGTAAGTGAACAGCAAGTGGGTGGGTGCTCCAGCAACCACACTGAGTCCTCCAGGAACCAAGGGCCCTGGAACCTGGACTCCAGCTCACTGGCTTGTCAGCTAGTATCCTTATTAGGATTTCCATTGCTGTGAAGAGACATCATAACCAAGACAATTCCTTTTTTTTTTTTTTAATTAAATGCAGGTTTATTGGGAAGCTGCTCTCGGCGAGGTCACTGGTCCCAAGGACTGAGGCCAGGGAAGTTGCCATGGGAAGGGAGAGAGAGGTGAGAGAGAAAGAGAGAAAGAGCTAGCTCAAAGAGAGAGGGAGAGAAGAGAGGAAGGAGAGAGCCAAGGCATCTCTTACAAAGGCAAACATTTTACTGGAGCTGGCTTCCAGCTCAGAGGTTCAGTCCATCGTGGCGGGAAGCATGGCAGCCTGCAGACACGGTGCTGGAGAAGGAGCTGAGACGTCTACATTTTTATTGGAAGGCAGCCAAGAGGAGGGTCTCTCTTCCACACACGAGCACTAGGAGACCTCAAAGCCTGCCTACACAGTGACACACTTCCTACAACAGGGCCACACCTCCTAATACTGCCACTTCCCATGGGCCAAGCATATTCAAACTGCCAGTTGGGTATAGGTCGGGGGGCACTTGCCACTAGGCTGAATTCTGATTGGGCAGAAATAAGCATGTGGAAGTCTCAGACCTTGGTGTGTCCTCTGTCAGAGCACTGCTTGCCCACCCACCAGCTCCCACAGGTCTGGTCCTAAATGCAACCTCTTTATTCAGACAGACACAGCTCTGCTATGCTGTGATGTTTATATGAAGCCCCTTCCCTGTGCCAAAGAGTCAAGCACTTGAATGGTCTCAATTAAACACACGTGCTAGCACCTATAGCAGAAAGAAGCCAGTGTGCCCCATTCACTGACTCAAAGTGGAGGGGCAGAGAGCACAGTAGGGGCTATGAACTCACTTGGAGCTTATGGCAGGGGGAAGAATTCCTTCCTTTTAATATCTCTGTGGTGATGGGAATGTCTGTTGTCCACCACCAGAGAGTCAGGACTCAGACATCTTGGAGGACAAGCTCAGAAAGTGGATATGGTTAATGGAAATCTTGCAGAGAGGAGACAAAAACGTCTTATCTTTAAAGCTGGTCACTCACCGGGGCTGGAGAGATGTCTTAGAGATTAAGAGCACTGTCTGCTCCTCTGGAGGTCCTGAGTTCAATTCCCAGCAACCACATGGTGGCTCCGGGTCTGTAATGGGATCTGACGGTCTTTTCTGGCATGCAGGTGTACATGCAGGCAGAATGCTGTATTACATAGTAAACAAATAAATCTTAAAAAAATAAAAATAAAAAAAAGCTGATCACTCTTAGGAACTCACAGCCTCACTAGCCTGCAGGCAGAGTTACTAACATAAAGCTCTCTCTCTCGCTGGGCGGTGGTGGCGCACGCCATCCCAGCACTTGGGAGGCAGAGGCAGGCGGATTTCTGAGTTCCAGGCCAGTCTGGTCTACAGAGTGAGTTCCAGGACAGCCAGGGCTACACAGAGAAACCCTGTCTCGAAAAAAAAAAACAAAAAAACAAAAATAAAAACAAAAAAAACATAAAGCTCTCTGTGTTTGCAAACCCCCTTTGGGATCCTGAGCCTTACAAAGCATAGACCTTTTGAGGATGTGCTTAGCCTGTGGCTGTTCTAAGTTCACCTCTCACTATGGCTCCTAAACCTGCTTGCCAAGGTGCAACTCTCCCAGAAACTTCCAGGCCTGAAAGACCTCGACCTCCCTTCCCCCATCTTCTCCTTCCTTCTACACACCTGGCTCTCAGAAACCTTGTCTTCCCTTTCAGAGCTCCACACCTGCCAGCCTTGTGGAACAGAGGAATGGGCACCCGAGGGAAGCACAGCTTGCTTCCCACGCTCCGTGGAGTTCTTGGCTTGGGGTGAACCCATCTCCTTGGTGCTATTATCGGCTAACACGCTATTGCTTCTGCTGCTGGTTGGGACTGCTGGCCTGTTTGCCTGGCATTTTCACACGCCTGTTGTGAGGTCAGCTGGGGGTAGGCTGTGCTTCCTCATGCTGGGCTCCCTGGTTGCCGGGAGTTGCAGCCACTATAGCTTCTTCGGGGAGCCCACGGAGCCCAAGTGCTTGCTGCGTCAACCCCTCTTTTCTATCGGGTTTTCCATCTTCCTATCCTGCCTGACAATACGCTCCTTCCAACTGGTCGTCATCTTCAAGTTTTCTACCAAGGTACCCACATGCTACCGCACTTGGGTCCAAAACCATGGTGCTGGACTATTCGTCATTGTCAGCTCCACGGTCCATTTGCTCATCTGCCTCACGTGGCTTGCAATGTGGACCCCACGGCCCACCAGGGAATACCAGCGCTTCCCCCATCTGGTGATTCTTGAGTGCACAGAGATCAACTCTGTGGGCTTCCTCGTGGCTTTTGTACACAACACCCTCCTCTCCACCAGCACCTTCATCTGCAGCTACTTGGGAAAGGAACTGCCAGAGAACTATAACGAAGCCAAATGTGTCACCTTCAGCCTGCTCCTTAACTTCGTATCCTGGATCGCCTTCTTCACCATGTCCAGCATTTACCAGGGCAGCTACCTGCCTGCGGCCAATGTGCTGGCAGGGCTGACCACTCTGAGTGGCGGCTTCAGCGGTTATTTCCTCCCCAAGTGCTATGTGATTCTCTGCCGTCCAGAACTCAACAATCAAGAACACTTTCAGGCCTCCATCCAGGACTACACGAGGCGCTACGGCACTACCTGATCCGCTGGGACTCTTGGGAAGGGGCAGACGGGGAAGCCTCTCTTCTTCTGCTGGAGGTGGCGGGTTGAGTGGGGCGGAGAGGTGTCTGGGGGGAGCTCAGCCTGGACTTGCGATGTATAAGCACACAGAATCCAGTGCAATAAAGACGTGAAGTGTGTGTGTGGCTTCTTGGCTGCTCTTCCGGTCTGGGGAGAGCTTGGGCCCTGCACAACAGCTAGCTGAAGTCTGAGCCTCACGCCCAGCTTGGCGTTACTAGGCGACTCCGGACCCAGCGCAGTTGGAGTTACCCTTGGCCCCGCCCCCTATGCGGCCCATTGGTCTCTTCCTGAGGATCCGCCTTCGAGGCGGGACCTAAGGACATTGCGCCGCCGAGGCGTCCGGTTCTGGCCAGCGCGCCTATACGTCATATCCGGCGCAGCGACAGCGGCGTCTCCGTGCTGTGGGCCGGGCAGTAGTTAGTCTTGTGGGCGGTGGAAGTGGTCTAGCCCGGAGCAGTGAGGCCGGTGCGAGCCGGGAGAACCGGCAGGGTGAGGAGGGAGCCGGAGGGAGGCAGTAGGCCGCCTAGGGCTGTGAAGGGAGTGTGGCCGCCGCCTTCGGACTTGCAGGCGCGGCGTGGGCTTGGGTCACCTGTGCGCAGCCGCCGCCCTGCCCTACTGGCTGTGCGTTGGGTGCGCTACACATCAGTTGGCGTCCTCGCTTGTGTATCCCCCTGACTCTTCATTTTCATTTTTTTCCCACCAGCACCCTATCCCGACCGACCCTGTCCTGTCTCGCGCCATGCACTTCCTCTCCCGCTCTCTCCCCTCTGAGCCACCCATGCTGCTCCCCGCCCCCAAGAGGCTGTCACTCCACTCTGGCTGTGCGCTCCGCTCCGCGTGCACCTTCTAACCTTGACCCAAGCCTTCATCCCGATAGGTGGATGTTAAAGTGTCCATCTCACTCTCGGTCCAAAAGGGCTTTCCCGATTGGGGCTGGCCAGAGTGTCATGTTTGCCTTCCCTTCCAGATTATGGATGGTTCCTTCGTACAGCACAGCGTGAGGGTTCTGCAGGAACTCAACAAGCAGCGCGAGAAAGGCCAGTATTGCGACGCCACGCTGGACGTGGGGGGCCTGGTGTTCAAGGCGCACTGGAGTGTCCTGGCGTGTTGCAGTCATTTCTTCCAGAGAATCTACGGGGATGGCTCAGGGGGCAGCGTTGTCCTCCCTGCAGGTTTTGCTGAGATTTTTGGCCTCCTGCTGGACTTTTTCTACACTGGCCACCTCGCCCTCACCTCAGGGAACAGGGATCAGGTGCTCTTGGCAGCCAAAGAGTTGCGGGTACCTGAGGCGGTGGAGCTATGTCAGAGCTTCCAGCCCCAAACCTCAGTGGGTCAGGCACAGCGTGGACTGGGCCAGCCTGCCTCCCAGGATGTGAAAAGCCACCTCAAGGAGCCGACAGACTTGGATGAGGAGGAGGAAGTTTTCAGGACTCTGAGCCTGGCCTCTGTGGATCAAGAGCCCAGACACGGCGAGCAGCCCCAGCTCAACACACCTCCTCAGAGCAGCCCACCCTTCCTCTGTGGGAAACTCAAGCAGGCTTTAAAGCCTTCTCCCTCAGAGGACCAAGAGTCTGAGGACTGCAAAGAGCCCCCAAGGCCCTTCGAGGCTGAAGGTGCCCGGCTGCAGGGCAAGAGCAATGAGGTACTGTTTCCAGGGTGCTGAACTGGGGAGGCAAGCATAAGGGTAAAGACCGACACTTCCGGAGCAGCTGTAGGAAGCCAGTGGTCTCAGCTGACCTTCTTCGAGCTACACTTGTACCATGGTTGCCAGCTCCCTTGGGGTGGAGTAAGCATCAGGGTTACAGGTATTTCCTTAGGTTAGTGAACCCGGCCAGCTCCCTGCTAACATAACCACTGTGCTCCGAGTCCAAGATTGTGGTCTTCTCTGGGCCCTGCAGGGAGCTGTCTCTGGTGAAGGGACTCCCTGGGGTTTGGGGCTTATGAACTGAAGGTGGGTCCCTGCTGATACCTGGGTGACCCTACCCCTCCTGCTGCCTCCTCTACTCTAGTGGGAAGTGGTGGTTCAAGTTGAGGACGACAGGGACGGTGATTACGTATCTGAGCCTGAGACTGTGCTGACCAGGAGGAAGTCAAAAGTGATTAGAAAGCCCTGTGCGGCAGAGCCAGCCCTGGGTGCAGGCTCCCTCACTGCCGAGCCCACCGAGAGCAGAAAAGGTGCAGCAGTTCCGGTCGAATGTCCCACATGTCATAAAAGTTCCTCAGCAAATATTACCTAAAAGTTCACAACAGGTAAATGCTCTGTCTCTTTCTATTTCCTTTTCCTGTCTGCCCCTCCGTGTTGCGGGAGGGGTCCTGTCCTCCCCTCTCTGGGCTCTTGGGGCTTATGGTTCTAGGTCAGGCCCAGATAGTGCCTAGTCAGCGTGCCTCCTCTTCCTGTGAATTGTTGGTCTGTGGACACCTGGTCAGTAGATTTTACCCACTGTGGAGTTTGATTGTGGGCAGGCTTCTGGCCCCTTCCTGAGCTGGAGCCGAGGTCTGACAGGCAGTGTGGGCTGTGACAAGAGGCTGATCTTAAGGACGGAGGCTGCCTGTGTTTCTGGGGATGTTAGTTTTGCGAGTCAGTGATGTATAAGGGACCATTTGTCTCACAGGTACCCCATATGACTTGGAGGTTTTTCCTCTTGTTAGTTTTATGGGGCTTTTTGTTTGTTTGCTTGTTTGTTTTTTGAGACAGGGTTTTTCTGTGTAAACCTGGCTGTCCTGGAACTCACTATGTAGACCAGGCTGGCCTCAAAATGAGTGAGATCAGCCTGCCTCTGCTTCCGGAGCTGGGGTAGTGTGTGCCACTACCATTTGGCCCCCCTCCTTTTTTTCCAAGCTGACTTGGAACTTATTATGTAGACCAAACTGGCCTAGAACTTAGAGATCTACCTGTCTCTGCCTCCTGAGTGTTGGTATTAAAGACGTGCACCACCAGACTTAGTCTTAGGACTGCTTTAAAACAACACAGCCCCCTCCCCCCAGGGTCTCTCTGTGTAGTCCTGGGTGTCCTATAACTCTCATTCTGTAGACCAGGATGGCCTCCAATTCAGAGATCCACCTTCATCTGTCTCCCAAGTGCCAAGATAAAAGCCATGTCCCATCATACCTGGCTTGTTTCGATTTGAAATTACTTGAGATCCAGTGCCACATGCCAGGTGCAGTGGTGCACACACACCTTTTATCTCAGCACTTAGGAGGAAGAGATAAGCAGATCTCTGGGTTCTGAGGCCAGCCTGGTCTACAGCCTAGTTCCAGGACAGCCAGGGATACACAGAGAAGTCTTGTCTCGAAAAACCAATGCCCTCCCAACACACCAAAAACAGTAATAAAGTGTCAGCACTGCAGACACCAGCTCCGTCTCAGCTGCTCAGCGACATGCAGGTCTGCTAGTCTGCTGCAGTGGCTTTTGTGCCGAGCGGGCTGTGCTGAGCCACACTGTGTTGTCAGTGTGTCTCTCTGGCAAGCCACTAATGCTCACCTGGTGTAGGAGTGAGACCTGTTTGTCATCCCTGGAGTTTGGCCTTGGGTAGATGAGGCTATACATGTCTCCCCATGCTCAGTTCATTCTTTCCTTGGCCTGTGGTTTGCTGATATCCCTGAGAACTGAGAAGAAATGGCTTCAAGAGATTTCTGTATCTAGATGTGACCACACTTGTCTGTAATCCCAGCACTTGGAAAGCAGAGGCAGGAGGATTGCTGCAAGTTTGAGTCTGTGTAGTGAGTTTCAGGTCAGTCAGGACTACATAGGGAGACTGTGTCTCTAAAGAAAAATAGAAAATGAGGTCCTTGCAGTGGCAGGGGCTACGGGGACAAAGGACACTTGTAGTGAAGAGAATGAGAGCAAGTTTGGCTTCTGGACACACAGGAGACTCAGTGCTACCCATGGCGCTGAGATCAAGGTGTGTTTAGTTTATTCAACAAGCTACTAGATTTGCGACAAGATGATGTAGCCCTTGGAGGGAAAAGTCTTTATGGCGCTCAGATGCGCACAGATACAGAAAGCCTTGTGTCTTGCAGGAAAGGAAGCAGTGATTTAGAATGAAGCAGACAGCCTGAGCCTGCACTTTTGCTCTTTTTAGGAGTTCAGGACAATTGGGGCTACAGTGTGTGGCACCCTGTTTGGGGAGGAATAGGAGAATAGGGCCCGGGAATTGGGAATTGGAGTCTACTGTATAGATAGGGTTAGTTTCCAATAACTATGGCCTGGGGGATGCTATTTATTTATTGAGAAGGTGGAGAACCTCCCCTGCCCTGTGACTTTCAGTGCTAGGGACTGAAGCCAGGGTCTCTGCCACTGAGCCACATCCCCAGCCCTTTTTTCATGTGAGACAGGCCTTACTAAATTACCCAGGCTGACTCTGAGCTTACGATTCTCTGCCTCAACTTGGAGCAGCTGGGAATGGGCTATAGGTCAGTCTTAATCTGCTTGCCTAACATCTGAGACCTGGGTTCAATCCCCAGAGTGGCAGGGGAAAAAAAGATCCAGACCAAGTAGCTGAGATTACATCCCAGGCCTCTGCCATCCATCTAGGCTAGAAGATGAGACTTGGAGGTATGGAAGCTATTTGTTGTGGAGAGCCTTCTGGCTGGGAACAGAGTTAGGAGCAAGCCTGGCTGTTGGAGTGGTTAGGCCTGACCTGGAGTTGGAAT
Source organism: Mastomys natalensis (assembly GCA_021653895.1). Lineage (NCBI taxonomy): Eukaryota > Metazoa > Chordata > Mammalia > Rodentia > Muridae > Mastomys > Mastomys natalensis. The sequence continues at coordinate 1,062,266 of JAJTUV010000344.1, read as the reverse complement.
GGGGCAAGGTCAGTGAGGGGCAGGCTAGTTTACTGGTTACCCATGCCCTCTGCCCCCTGGGCTCTCTCGGTATGAAATGGGAAGCACTGGGGGGTTGTGACCCAAGAGGTAAAGAGGGCTGCCTTTTCTGCAAAGACTTCTGGACTTACTGGAGCCTCCTGGAGAGATAGGTAGGGAGCCAGGAACCAGTGGTGACTCACGGACCCCGTGACCTGCTACAGCCACACTTGCTGCTACCAGTGAAATGAGCTGGGCAGGATCTGGTTGTGGAGATTCATTTACCTACTCCTTTATTGGGGATGGGGGATCTTGTGTAGACATCTGAGTACAGCTTGTGGGAACTGTTTTCTTCCACCATGTGTGTCTTAGGGATTGAACTTGGGTCCTCTAGCTTGGCAGCAAGTGCTTCTGTCCAGTGAGCCATATCGCCTGTCCTTTGCTATGATGTTGAAGGTGGGGCCCACAGAGGGAAGGATGGCAACTAGCTTGTGCCAGGAAAGTTTTGAGGCAGCCATTTAGGGAGGCTGGCAGACGTAGGGTTGGTCCCTCCTGTTTCCTGGCTGTCCTTCCAGCATGCGGTCATTTGGACCTATGGCTACTGTTTCTTTCCTTCCTGAGATCTCTAAGCTGGAGAGGATTTCTAGCCTTCCCTTTCATGACCAACCTGGGTGTCACTAAACCTACATGGTTAACACCGGCTAGCCTCAGGACACCTCTTCCTCCTGGGCAGCACAGCATGTCTGGAGCAGGAGCTGGAGGGTCCTGAGGACCAGAGAGCTGGGAAACCCTCTTAGCCCCCACACCTCTGTGGCCTCTCTCCCTGGCAGGAAGCACACTGGGGAGAAACCCTTCGAGTGTCCCAAATGTGGGAAGTGTTACTTCCGCAAGGAGAACCTCTTGGAGCATGAAGCCAGGAATTGCATGAACCGCTCAGAACAGGTACTTGGGATTGGTCCGAGTATTTGTGGCAGCAGCACAGTGGCCAGTGTCTCCGTGCCATCTGGGAAGGCACCTCAGGAACCCCACGGGGTTATAGAAGAACAACTGTGGGGGCCTTGGGTGTCGTCACGTCCACATCCTAGTACATGCTGGACACATGGGTTCAGAGGTCACAAGGGATGTGTTCAGTTTGCCTGGGCTCATGGTCCAGGTCTGTCTTATGCTTTGGAGCAAGGAAAGTGTTTGTGGGCGACGGCTGCTGAAAAGGCCCACCTTGTCAGCTCCCCCGCCCCAAGTGGGTAGTGTTTGGCTAAACCCATCCTTCTCTTCCCAGAGACTGGTCAGTAGCAGCTGGCTCTGTCTCTAGCCTGTCTGGAGCCGAGAAGGGTCTGGCGTGTGGTAGTGTGCAGTGCTCTGATGGTCAAGGCAGGCAGGTTACATGTCGCCCTCTCCTACCCCAGCATCCCCTACCCCAGGCAGACACTTCCCAGCAGCGTTTGGAAGCCCCTGCAGAGGCTGCCGTCGCAGGCAGAGGCCCTCCCTGATGCTGGCCCTGCTTGCCCCTCACACTGCCAGGTCTTCACATGCTCCGTCTGCCAGGAGACCTTCCGCCGGAGGATGGAGCTGCGAGTGCACATGGTGTCTCACACAGGGGAGATGCCCTACAAGGTCAGGCCCGCTCGTCCCAGGGGTATGTAGCTCCCTGCCTGGGATAGTACCTGGCTCTTGTTCTGGGGCCATAGGCTGGGCTGGGGGGTGGGGCACAGCTCTTTGAGGTGGTACCTGGCACCTCTCCCTTGAAGCCTGCCTTCCTTGCCCTTCCAGTGACACCATGTCTGTAGATAGGGCCACTGTCTGTAGCCTTACTTGCTCAGCACTTTTCTGGGGATGGTATGGATGGCTGAATATTGACCCCTCTTGGGAGCCAACCCTCAGCCATCAGGGACAGCCCCTGTGTATGGACTGGCCCTTCCCCGTGTGCTGAGAGCAGGGCACTGGTGGTGCCGGCTGCATTGGACCTGACTGGGCCTGTTTTTTCAGTGTTCCTCCTGCTCGCAGCAGTTCATGCAGAAGAAGGACCTGCAGAGCCACCTGATCAAGCTGCACGGAGCCCCTAAGCCCCACGCAGTAAGTGCCAGATGGGGTGGGGCTCCTGTGGCTCCAGGACAGCTCAGCCTGCCCTCACCTGGATGCCTCCTCACCCGTCTCACCACCTGCAGTGCCCCACGTGTGCCAAGTGCTTCCTGTCTAGGACGGAGTTACAGCTGCACGAGGCTTTTAAGCATCGTGGAGAAAAGCTCTTTGTGTGTGAGGAATGTGGGCACCGGGCCTCAAGCCGAAACGGACTGCAGATGCACATCAAGGCCAAGCACAGGTATGGATGCATGCTTCCTCTCTCCAGAGGGCGCCCCTGCTACTGCAGTACTGCAGGCAGCCATCCTCCTCCCAGTCTAGCACCTGTAGTGCTTTCAGGGTGGGGGTGAGAGGCAGGCAGGTCTGTTAGGCTAGCGGGGAGGGATCAGGCTGAGGCAAGTCTCTGCCTCCTGGCGCTAATACTTATCCTTTAGCTTCTTGACTCCGTGCAATATAGATCTGTCTTTTGCTTCTGGGAATGGTGGTGTCCCTTGCTTGGTATCATTGGAGCCCTACTGTTTAGCATGTCCAGCTTCAGCAGAGTGGGTGGAGGGAATGGCTTCCCCACAGTGATGGCCTTTGCTTTGTGGTCCCATCTGAACAGGAACGAGAGGCCTTATGTCTGTGAGTTCTGCAGCCATGCATTCACCCAGAAGGCCAATCTCAACATGCACCTGCGCACACACACAGGCGAGAAGCCTTTCCAGTGCCACCTCTGTGGGAAGACCTTCCGCACCCAAGGTGAGGCAGGCCCACCCTCCTTGCCCCAGGGCTGAGACAGCAACTGAGCCCCATCTTGTCCCCCACAGCCAGTCTGGACAAGCACAACCGCACCCACACGGGTGAGAGGCCTTTCAGCTGTGAATTCTGTGAGCAGCGTTTCACTGAGAAGGGCCCCCTTCTGAGGCATGTGGCCAGCCGCCATCAAGAGGGCAGGCCCCACTTCTGCCAGATCTGTGGCAAGACCTTCAAAGGTGATTAGTTGGCAGGCTGTAGGAGAATAGAGGGCCTGGCTTCTGTTTCCTGCCTACCTGGGTTGGGGAGTCTACACAGAGATGACCTCAGTGCGGTGCTGTGGGGTCTGGAGCCGGGAGACCTGCTCCTCACGCCTGTGGTCCCATCCCTCCTGCAGCCGTGGAACAGCTGCGCGTGCACGTCAGACGACACAAGGGCGTGAGGAAGTTCGAGTGCACCGAGTGTGGCTACAAGTTCACTCGGCAGGTAGGCCGGCCAGGTCCCTGCTCCCCACCCTCCGTCCCCCCTCGTCCCCTGCTCTGATCCCCTGCTTCCCCCCAGGCTCACCTGCGGAGGCACATGGAGATCCATGATAGAGTGGAGAACTACAATCCCCGGCAGCGCAAGCTCCGGAACCTCGTCATTGAGGACGAGAAGATGGTGGTTGTGGCTCTCCAGCCACCTGCAGACCTGGAGGTGGGCTCTGCAGAGGTCATTGTGGAGTCCCTGACCCAGGGCGGCCTTGCCTCCCAACTCCCTAGCCAGAGACTGTGTTCAGAGGAGAGCTTTGCTAGCCCTGGCGTCCTGGAGCCGTCTCTCATCATCACGGCGTCTGTTCCCGAGGACTGTGACACGTAGACCCTGCCCAGTTGGCCCCTTGACCAATAAACATGTGACTTGGGACTCTCTTGTTTAGTAGTCTGTTGCATGGTGTTCTGCAACTCCCAGCCTGGCCTGCACTGAAGCACACCTTCCCAGCCATCCCCTCATGGAATCTAGTCCTTGACCGAGTGCAGCTGCTTCCCAGCTCAGGGATTCCCCAGCAAAGCTGAGGAGGGAATGGAGGTGGCTTCCACTTGCTACATAGCCCCTGTCCCTCACTCTTGCACACCAACGGGGTAGTGTCCTTATTTAGCATAGTGTAGGTGAGGCCAGCCAGGGCTTGAAACCTCTGAAGTTGGACAAAGTGGCCAGGGCCCATGGTGATGGCTTCATTGGCCAGAATTAGGCAAGTCTAATGAAGCTGAACATGGCAGTGGCAGCTAAGCAAGCTGGCCTTGCTAGGCCTCTTGCCCACATAGGGACCCATCCCTTGGGAGGGCCCTATCTTGGTGCAGACCTTCCTTGAATGGGAAGGGTCCTAGGTGGTCCCGCCTGTTACAGAGCAGGGTGCCCTGGGTCATGGGTACTGCAGTGCTCCTTTAAATCTCCCTAACTTGAGCTGGGCAGTGGTGGCGCACACCTTTAATCCCAGCACTTGGGAGGCAGAGGCAGGCGGATTTCTGAGTTGAGGCCAGCCTGGTCTACAGAGTGAGTTCCAGGACAGCCCGAGCTACACAGAGAAACCCTGTCTCAAAAAACAAAACAAAAAAAAATGCCCCCATCCCCATTCCTTCTATAGTAAACGAATCAAGGTTGAATGAAAGCCTTGACCATCTTGCGCGGGTTTCTTCCTCTCAAGGACGCTGATCATGATAGGAAACTCTGTGACGTCAGGATTTTTTTTTTTTTTTTTTTTTTTTTTTTGTTTCGACAGGTTCTTGTGTAGCCGGGCTGCCCTGATCACTTGTAACGGTGCCTGAACTAGAAATCCGCCTCTGCTCAAGGCTGGACTAAGGCTGCCCACCGCCGCTAACGTAGGATCTATTCCTGTCTGAGCTGTGGCAGGGTCTCAGGTGCTCCCACTAGGAATGGGAGCTATGCCAATTAGGTTAAGAGCACTGACTACTCTTCCAGAGGTCCTGAGTTCAATTCCCAGCAACCACATGGTGGCTCACAACCATCTGTGATGAGATCTGCTGTGCTCTTCTGACCTGCACGGATACATGCAGGCAGAATACTGTATACATAATAAGTTAAAAAACAACTTTAAATCTCCCTACATGTCGAGCGAGTTCCTGCTCCATCCGGTTTCTCCATCTGCGTTTACGTGGGCTAGCACATGCTCGTGCTTTTCAGACGTCCCTCCAAGAACTGAGAAGGAAACCTCTGGTCTGCTCTGAAGATGGCTTTCTCATGCCTGCCTGGCCTGAGTGTAGCTGGAGGTGGGCTTTGCCTAATCCCCTTGCTCCATGGGACAGCATAGCTATGCCCCTGCCTCACTGGTACCCACTGGAGTCGGAGACTACTAGGAAAACGGTTTCACTCAGAATTCACACACCCATGTGACTCCCTCTCCTTCCTTGAAACAGATGAGGTAGAAGCAATGTGTCATTCAGCTGCTTCAGATGTGTTCTGGAGATGCTACAGGATACGGGACTCCTGCATCCAGCCCAGGCAAGGCCTCCCCTGGTTTTAGATAGGCTCTGAGGAAAGAGAGTGATCCAGCTTGAAGGCTTTGAGGTGCTCAGTCTCAGCCTGTTGGGGAGCCCTCTAAAGCAGTGGTTCTCAACCTTCCTAATGCTGCAACCCTTTTATGTAGCTCCTCCTGTTGTGGCAGCCCCCAACCATGAAGTCATTTTCACTGTTACTTCATAACTAGTTTTGCTTCTGTTATGAACTGTAATGTAAATATCTGTGGTTTTCAGTCTTTTGGGGTTAGCCACTCACAGGTGGAGAACCAGTGCTCACTGTCCAAGGTTCTCCCAGGCACAGGGTCCATCTTTACCGGAAGAGCCTACCTATCATGCATGTTTCACCCACTGACGTAAGGGCCCGAAAGACTTCCTCAGATGCTGGGCTCCCCAAACTCACACCTGCCAACACCTCAGGCTCAGCCTGATCCTTCCCACCACACCTGCCTCCCACACCAGTGTGAGCCTTTACACAAAGGATTCCCAGAAGACAGACCAGCAAGAGGTTGGCCTAGACAGGAGTTGGTGGCGCACGCCTTTAATCCCAGCAGTTGGGAGGCAGAGGCAGGTGGATCTCTGAGTTTGAGGACAGTCTGGTCTACAGAGTGAGTTCTAGGACAGCCAAGGCTACCCAGAGAAACCCTGTCAAAAGATGAAGGCCATGACACCCAGCATATAGAAACATTTTATTTCAAAAAATGAGGGAAGCATCCTAAAACCTTAGGAAGGATGCTGCACACAGAAGCTACAGAACAGACAAAAATAAATACACAAATCTGCCCAGCCACTGGCGATGGAGTGCCGCCCCCCGAAGGAAGGCCATCTTCATAAGTCTCTCAAGTCATAAATAGAAGAAAAATCCCTTATAGATCAGCATCAAATACTAGGCACAGAACTTCTCATAACTTAATTTTGTCCTAACATAGAAAAGCTTTATACATGTGACAGGGGACAGTCCCTTACCCAGGTGGCCCAGCTTCAGTCCTTGTTAGTGTAGAGACTTGTGTTAAGTGGTGAGTTACAGCCCAGAGCCAGTGGCGAAGGTGAAGCCGAGGGAGGGAGGAGGAGGGAGTCTGGACTCCTGGTGGGTCCACAGAAGTGCCTGCTTTTTACTTTTTAGTTTTCCTGCAGTCCCGATGTAGAAACCTGAGTATTCTGGAGCACAGGCAGGCGGAGCGGCCCTGTGCAAGTGTGTACTATAATGCAGTAACTACTGCAGGCTGCAGGAGCAGCAAGGCAGCTCTTCCTCTGGAAAGCCTCCTAGCCTGTCCCTAAGAGGACTGAACAAAACTGTCCCCAGCACTGAGATTAGTACCTGACACAAAGGACTCCACCCTGCTGTGCTGAGGCACCCCACAGCAGCGTCAACACCTCCAAGTGGCCCTGGGAGGCAGCTCTTTAAGGTTTAGACAAGAGGAGGCACTCAAGGGGATGGGCTGGCGCACTAGAGAATGAAACAAGCCACCGCTGCCCGTCCCCAAGGGAACCCTAGGTCACCAGTGGGCCTGGGTTGGGACAGCACTGGCCCCTACCTACCGTTTTTCCCAGGGTCAGGTGCCCAGCAGAGCATTCTAGAACATGGCTTTCAAATCCAAGAGTTGACATGGCATCAAACAGGAAGCAGGTGGGTACCTGGGAAATTAAGGCAGCCTCTTCTCCAGCTGGCCAAGAAGAGGGCAGTAGGCATGTGAGGGGGTAGAGACTTCTGTTCCCAGAGCCTCACCCGCCCCTGAGTTCACTAGAAAAAGGCAACTCTGAACTTTGGCTTTGTCTATAACAAAAAGTCCTAAATGGCCTCTTTCCCCAGAAAGATAACAAAAGCCCAGCCAAGCCCACTGGGTACAAAGGGGTCTCAGCTCCCAAACCCACGAAACCACTCAAAGTCACAAAGAAACCCAGGGATCCCCTAAGCTGTGGTCCAGGTGCCCTAGTACTTGTGTCCCTGGGCCTACGACCCTAAAAAACCCTTAAGTTTTCCACACGCGGCAGAAAAATTCTCTCAATGATGGCTCGTACATCCTTCAAGTCAGGCAAAGCCAACTTGTCTCTTACTGCTCCCAACTCTCTGCTTCTTTTCGAGGTCAAACCACAAGCATTTCAAACCTACAGCCAAGTGCTGGGGCCGCCCCACTTGGCTCTCCTTAGAAGCAGGAGTCTCTGCTCCCAGATCCAGTTAGCCAAGTGTCAGTGAGGCTCCCAAGGACGAGCCACAGCAAGCCAGCTTTGTGAGCCTTGCTCCCATCCTCCAGGAGAGTCCCAGGGAGAGCCTCCTTGCCAAGCGAGACCACGTGCCGTGGGGAACAGATCTCGGACTTACACTGTGGCAGTCCTCCTGCTCAGTCTCAGTATTTAACTCCCGTACGGTGAGACCCCAACAGTGCTGTGAACACCCCTCTACCTGCAGCACTGGCTCCAAGGATCCTTGGTACTGGATGGGGAGTTTAGTACTTCACTGCAGCCTTTGTCTTCCTGGATTCCCAACGTTCCAGACCAGGCCATGTTCTGACCATTACAGGACCTTCTGCTCTGGGAGCGCATGGGCCCAGGAGGGGGCAGCAAGGAGAGGCACCCTGCACAGTGAGCTGGATGCTGTGAGCTGGAGGTGACTTCTGAAGGCAGATACATGATGGTGGTCACCACCCGCTTAGTCCCCAAGAAGCTGTGACATAGGCCCTGAATGCAGAAACCTTTACACGGTGCATCTAGGGGCTCACTAAGCACCCTTGAGCCACTGCCCTGCAGGTGACAGGCCCTTGCACCAAGGCCCTCCCCTGGGCCAGGCCTGGGCTAGTGTAACTCCTCGGGTTCTGTGGCAGCCTGTGGCGGCCTGCATCCACGTCATTGCTGCCACTGTTCAGCTCAAAGCCACGGCCCCCTGCCGGTGTCTGTGGCATGAACTGGCGGAAGATGCTTACACTGCCGTGCCAGAAGGTGGGCTCTGGAAGCCGTCCCACCACACTCCACGCCCGGGTCTCTGGGTCATATGCCTCCACCACATCCGAGAGTTCAAAGGTGTTGTCATACCCCCCAGAGACATAGAGCTTGCCTCCCAGGACAGCCAGGCTGCCCCCGACATGTACCTGTGGGTCAAGGGGGAGGAGTGAGAGAGGCAAGCGACTGTGCCCGGGCAGACCTCTCTCCCCGACTGCTCTCGCATGGTCAACAGGTGTGGCCCACACACCCAGCATCCCTGCCTCAGCCCTCTAGGGCAGGCTTGTCCGTCCTCTCATTCATACAGACAGGAAAAAGTATGCTGGGATTGGGACCCTGGTCAGATACTACGAAACCCTTCCGAGGGTTATCACACCACCAGCCTTAGACCTTTCTTCTCAGCAGAGACAGGAGACCCCCTGACCAGACAGCAGCCCCAGTGAGGGTGCCCCTCCCCCACCCACCCTCACAGCACACAGCGTGTGTCCAATAAATGTATTACATCACCAAGGCCACTCCTCAGGAAGCAAGTAGAGCTACGCCATATCCAGAGACCTGTCCGAGCCACAATGACTGCTGGTGCTCACACAAACACACCAGCCCCGGAGCCTCTGCACTTGCTGTCTCTCTGTGGAAAACTCATCTGATCCCTCATTTCCTCTGCTTGGTGGCTCACAGTAAGGGTGTGGCAACCACTAGCCTGGTTCCCAAGATCCTATCTAAGACCCGGTACCGGCAAGTTTCAAAGGTAGACAGTAACAGCAGCCTTCCATTAACTCAGAGAACACCTGGAGAGGACTTAATAGAAGCTCCACCTACCATGACTGTCCCCCAAACAATCTAATGACAGTTCAGTTGCAAAAGCAGGGCTAGCCTGGGCTTACAGGCGATGCCACACCTGCGGATTTACCTGATTCATAGATGGGATCTTGTCCCACTCGTCCTTAGTGGGGTTGTACACATCCACCTCGGCAGAGTCATCTCTGTGAGGAACGGAGGAGGAGACGCGTTTAGACAGAAGCAACACCCTGATGTGAAGGGCAGGAGGGCCCTCAAGTTGTTCACTCTTCCCGTGAACCGGTATGTGTATTTTTGTGACAGGGTCTTGGTTTCTAGTCCAGGCTGGCTTTGAACTCATGGATATCCCTACACTCCCTGCCTTCCCTAGTCAACATCTTTGCCTTTTCTAGAAAGCAGCATGGAGTCTGGGCAGGAGGCCCCAGACAGCAGTTCTTTCATGGGTCACTGATAACAGTTACAGGATGCTATGGCCTTCAGAGAGCACTGGCTGTGTCACCTATCAGGACATAGGCGCAGTCTGGACACAGGGTTATATGGATCACAAAACACTGCCTTCCTTCCAGGCACTGAAGTCCGGCTGAACTGGCTTCCTGTGTGGACGGCACAGAAGCAAACCACTAGTCGGGCAAAGCCCTCCCACTTCCATGTGGAGGGCCAGCAACCCATCTGTAAGGAAAGCCAGCAGGTGTCAGGACCCAGAACAGCCATGGGGAACGTCCTGCCCTAGGACCTTAGGACAGGGAGGGCGTTCTCAAAGGTACTGGGCCCGCAGCCACCACAGAGGGGCTGAAGCAAAGACCTGGCACTCTTCAAAGTCATATTTATAGCCGGGCCCTCCCACTTCTTAAAGATACCACAGGAGGTGGGGCGAACTAGAGAAGGGCCAGGCAGTTTTATAACAGGATTCAGGAAGGTTCCAGGGCAGTCTCAAAGCAGATCTTCAGGTCCTGAGATTTAAAGATACCAGGCCCTTCAACCACTTAGATGACAAGCAAAACACCTGTGTCCCCTTTAAACTCCTCAGAGCACAACTGCCTCCCGTTTGGAGGAGCAGGGCAGCACACAATGTTGCCATTCCCAGGCTCAGAAGCAGAGGGCACCCACCTGTGGGATCCCAGATCAAAGTCTGTGACCAAAAGGAGGTGTTGGGCAATGCCTGACACTCCCCTCCTCTGTCCCAGTCCCCACAGCTGCTGCCAGGCTCTGGACCAAGAAGGGAGGCAGTGAATACACACACATGCACACGCAGGACACAGGCAGTCAATTTTTCTCCCAGATGCCCAGTAGCCACTTAGTCAAGGTGTATTTGACTGCAACCAGACGGGTCATCAAAAACCTGTAGATGGTGCTAGAGTTGAGTGGAGATCTCTCAAGATTGCCGTCTCACTCAGACACATGCATGTGCCAGCACATATATGTGACTGGTAGATGCATGGTAAGCCACTGGCTGCTAGGCTAGGCACTGCCAAGACTCCACTATCCTTGATGTAGCCTGATTAAGAAAACATAGCACTGACTGCTCTTCCAGTGGTCCTGAGTTCAATTCCCAGCAACCACATGGTGGCTCACAACCATCTGTAATGGGATCCGATGCCCTCTTCTGGTGTGTCTAAAGACAGCGACAGTGTACTCACATACATGAAATAAATGGTCTAAGGGGGTGTCCCTAGCCTCTTTCTCATCTCCCCCCACCCCAGTACTTATCTATGAAATGGGCACAGGGATGAGAAGGAGCCAAAGACCAGTGCACCATGGTCTCACCTGACGAAGTACATGAGCCCATTCAAAGTCACAGTCTTGGGTGCAAAGGACCAGGGTGGGAGCTGGCCGCAGTCCACCAGCGACCACAGATCGGTGTCCGGGTCATAGCACTGTATCACCATGGTCTCCTTGCCTGCCAGGGAGCCGATGGCATAGAGTCGGCCTCGGCAGGCAGTGGTCGAGCAGTTGTCCATGGGGTAGGTCATGGGCCGCAGGGCCTCCCAGGAGTCGGTGGCATGGTCATAGCGCTCTGTGCTGTCAGCTGCCACCACGTACAGAAGTCCATCTAGCACCGAGGAGCTGTGGTACTCTCGGGCCTTGAGCATGGGTGCCACCTCTGTCCACTCATTCACGCTTGAGTTGTACCTCCACACGCAGTCATAGAGCCGGGAGCCGTCGGACCCGCCTGCCGGGGCACACAAGGGACAGGTGGTCAGCCCACTGCCGTGAGTCAGTCACCTGTGTCTTCCTGGACTTCTGGGTCGGCCTCTCCCTGTGGAGGAATCAGTCTCACCCCTGTCACCCAAAATACACCTGTCCTCTTCGGGGCCTCACTAAGCTGTCACCTGAGGCACTGAACAGACTGCTATCAAACCAAAAAGATGCTACTCTCAACAGTCCTGGACTGCGGTTTCAGCTAGGCTGGTAGAGCGCTTATCATAGCATGCATGAAATGAAGCCTGGTTTGCTCCCAGATAGCAACACATCTATAATCTCAGCACTCAGGAGTTCGGGTTAACCCGGCTACATGAACCCCATCTCAAGAAACAAAATGAGGGGCAGACCACGGTACCCTTTCGGGGACCCAGGTTCTATTCCCAGCACCCACACGGCAGCTCATAATCGTCCATGACTCTAGTCCAAAATGAAAGTATCCCTCCTCACACAGCTTAGGTTTCCCCACCGAAACCACTGCACTTCTTAACTAACTCAGAACGGCCAGCCTTGGGTCTGGGTGGCTCTTCTGGGTAGACACCAAACAGGGACTTGGCCACCAAATCCTAGACTTCCTGGCACCTTCAAACCAGGATTGTGCCAGGACAAGAGAACCTGCACCGTCCCCCAAGAGACCTAACACATACACTCTGGGGTTCTAGTTTGACTTCAGTGGAGGGCTCAGGGTGTGTTTCACTTGATGTTCTTTCAAGCTATATAAGTTCGAGGGACAATGGTGTGTGTGTGTGTGTGTGTGTGTTAACCAAAGTCTTTTTTAAAAAGGTCTTTAAGGAGGCAGATCTCTGTGGGGTTTAGGCCAGCCCGGTCTACAGAGAGAGTTCCAGGACAGCCAGGACTACACAGAGAAACCCTGTCTTACAAAACAAAGCAGAGTTAAAGTAGGTCTTAGACCATGAGACTATCATGCTATCAGAAGACTGCAGGGAATCCTGGGGGCTGTGCCCCTTGGCCTTCCCTGCTGGCGCCTTGAACAAGACAGAGACATTCTGTCTCTCAGCCCAGAGCTTTTGAGGAAGGAGTCTGAGGCTGAGGGACGCTGCAAAGCAGCTGAAGCGGGTTCCTGACCCTCAGGAAAATCCCCTACCAGCAGCTGAAGGCAAGGACGGTGCCACCTGCCTGAACCTGATTAGCTGTTCAGCTGTGACATTTATCCAAGGGCGAGTCTGGCCAGTTCTGGGAAGGCGTTCTCTGCTCAAAATCACTAGCCAAGACTTCAGAGGAGATGGGGGGCAGGGCAGCAAGGGAGGAGCCCCAAACAACACGGGATAGCCTCAGGTTGTTAAAGAGGGATACTTTCTGGCAGGGTCAGGGTGGCTGGTCTGGAACTGCTGAGGCTAGAGCTGACACTGACGGAGTCGGGATGTGTCCCTTCTTCTGCTCGACATAGCAACTCCAGAGTAGGTTTTGGAATGTGCCACACTAGGCACAGCCCCCGTGACGACCCAGCCTCATGCCTGCCCGCCTGATAATAGGGCCAGAAGTCTCAGTGGTCTTTCCTTATATAGCAGTTCCAGAGGCCATCCCTGTTGGCCTCCTGTGGCCTCCCTCCCGTTTGATCAGGGATTCATCCTTAGTGAAAAAAAAAAAAAAATCGTGGGAGAAGCCCAGCACTGGGGCAGGCTGGGGCCCGCCTACCGTGACTCGGCAGTGTTTTGGGGTTTCAGCCAAGTAACTGGAAGAAAATCTCTCAACATGTGACCGTGTTTACAGTCGTAGACTAGTGCAGTCTAAACACCATGTGATCCACAGTGCACCACCTAGGTGCAGGCTCTAAGAAACCTTGTCACTGGTGACAAAGCCGTGAGTCAGGAGGCCCCTGTGGCTTAGCAGGGAGGGAGAGATGCCTCACCAGGCGCCAGCCTGCATCCTGTCCCCGCATTCCTTGGGGATTAAAAGAAAGCACCCATTGTGCCAGGTCAAAGCCCGGGTCTTTTCCAACCCAAAAGAGGGAGGTACCTCGGGGCAAGGAGTTGGCTAAGCAAGGCACGCTGTACTATACGGGACACAGAGAGACCCACAAAGGAGCTATGTCTCTGCTCGTACAGGGGCCTCTTCTAGCGTGAAAGCAAATGGAGAAATTAACGCAGTCGCCCTGCCAAGGCCCCTAGAACACCAGGTACTGAGTATATCTCTCTTGGAAATCCACCAGCGCACTCACCCGTCACGTAGATGTCGTTGCCCAGCGCCACGATACTATAGCCCCCGCCTAAGTGATCGGGGAACTCGGCCAGGTAGCGCCACTGGCCGGTCTGCGGATTGTAGCAGTCGACCGTGACCAGCTCGTCGCAATCCTGGTCGCAACCTCCCACCAGCACCAGGATCTCGGCCAGGCCGGTGGACGGGCGCGGACGCATGCGGGGACAGGGCCCGCGGTCGTGCCGGTCGTAGCGTGCCGCCTGGAAGTCGCGGGCCTCGCGCAGCAGGCGCAGGCAAGGGGGACAGCGCGCCACCAGCGGCTCGGCCTCCACGTGTGCCAGCAGGTAGAAGCGACGCACGAAGGGCAGGCGCACAGCCTCCAGCAACTGCGGCCAGTGCGCCGCGCGGCGCGGAGGGTCGGCGCGGACCCAGCGCAACGCCAGCTGGTAGGCCGCCTCCTCCTTGGGGACGCACAGCCCGTCGTCGCGCAGGTAGCGCAGCAGGCGCGCAAGTGGCAGCCTCTCCAGCTGCTCCGGGCCCAGCTCGCCCACGTGGCGCAGGATGAAGCGCTGCGCCGCGCTCGCCAGCCCGGAGCAGCTGAAGGCCTCGGCGAAGTCCTGCATGTCCAGGCAGTTGGCCAGGTCGAGCTGCTGCTGCAGGAAAGCGCCGCACGCCTCCTTCACGGCGGGGAACTGCAGCAAGTCGGCGGCGCGCAGCAGCGGCTCGGCGTTGTCGCCGCTCACCGCCACTCGGCCGGTGTAGCTGAAGTCCAGGAGCAGCTGCAGCATATCGGGCGGCACCCCGTGCAGGCGCACGCGCTCGGCGCGGCTCTCGCGCAGCTGGCCCGCGAACATGGCGCGGAAGTAGGGACTAGCGGCCGCCAGCACGGCGCGGTGCGCGGGGAAGTCGCGGCCCCCGCCGCCTCCAGGGTCACGTCCAGGAACTTGCGCTCGGCGCGCAGCTGGCTCAGGCCGCGCAGCAGGCTCAGGGCGTGCGCGGGATCGGAGAAGGGCAGCACGGCCAAAGGCGCCGGCCGCTCCATGACGCGGGGCTGCGGGTCACAGGGACGCCCCGGCGCGCCCGGCACCGCCTCTATAAATACGCAGGCCAGCCGCGGCCTCCGTGGGCGGGGTCTGTCGGGGCGGAGCGCCACTAACCCTGCCCATTTAACCCTTCTGTTCCCAGCACTGCGGTCTGAGTCACCGCCGCCTACGCCGTCCCCCTTCCTCCCTTCCGGGGGTTCCAGTTGTCTCCAGCTGACGCTCCGCTAGGAACGGCGGATGACAAGTGAGGGCTAACCACTCCCCAGCCCAGTGGTTTGCAGAAAGAGGCCTGGAGAGGCGAGCTCGGAGCCCAAATCCATAATCACCCCTTTGGTCCCAGATTCCCTATTGTGCCCCTGGGAACCTCGGGACATCTCGGGAGCGATGACCCTGTTTTAGTTTAGTTTAGTTTTAGTGGCTTCAGGGGTAGCTACTTAACCCAGTCAGATTCCAAACAGTATTTTCACAATTCAGCACCAAAACACTCACAAGTCGAAGTGTTTTCGTCGTCGTCTTTTATTCTTGGCGCGTTTAAGCAAATCGGAGCCAGACTCCAAGAGTGTGCTTCCACTGTGTTCATGCCTGAGTTTCTTGCGTATCGGCAGGCAAGTGTAGTCAGCAAAGTAGTAGTTGTACTTTCTAAGCAGGCTTCTCAAAAAAAGGTAGGAGTAGGTCTGCTAGGGAGCGCTCGGGCTCCCAGCCCTCCGGGTGGCTCAACGGGTCCATCAGCTCGAGGTCCATCTAGGAGGCACCTTGAAAAGCTGGAGAGCTGGTCCGCAGTCACAGTTGAGAGGTGCGGTGGGGGCTGTTTGTGTATGTGTGTAATGTATGTATGTACTCTCGGAAAAGGAGCCTCCCCACTTAGTTGCCATATTTGGGTTTTGCTTTGAAAAACAGGCAAGTGTGGCGAGAGAAACGTCAGCGTTTGTTAGTTAACTGTCCCCTACCTCCTTTCTGAAAGCATTCCAGCCTCAAGCCTGCCCATTGGTCCCAGAGAGGGTCAAGCACCCTGGAGTCAGTCCTTGGACTGTCATTCCTGGACTGCTAGGTTGACACAGCCTCGGCTGGGGACATTTAGTTTTATTCCATGTCTAAAACCTTGCAGGCTTTCCACTCGGGGAACCTCTCCTTCTTTTCTAGTGAGAATGCATCTGGTCTAAATTTCAGGTCAGCATAGGAAGCTTCCATAGAACATGCAGGTACCCAGGCAACCGCCTGTTGCCCATAGAAGGACTGTTCACACAGCTATTAAAGGCAGAGCAGCATTCCTGGGCCCAGGAGGCTGGCCAATAGCTTACACACAGCCCTTCTGACAGGCTGAGCAGCCAGGAAGTGGGATGCTGGTAGGAAAGTCCTACAATTCCTTGGAGTCAGCTCCACTCAGCACGAAGCCCCAGGATCAAACGCTACAGCTGAGAACTGAGTATGGATTTTGTTTGTTTCTGCTGGAGATGGAATCAAGGGCCTCGGACACACAAGGCAAGCACTTTATCAGCTGAGTTCAGTTTCTTCCTCTCGGCTCCTCTCACTCCCAATATCAAAGGGTTGTGTACCATGTGCTAGCCCCATAATGCACCCTGAAGAATGATTATGTAGATAGCTATTGAGATGGGAAGACATGCAAGTGTGCATGCTAGGTCTGTCAAGTCAGACTGCACACAGTGGGACCCATGCTAGGTCTGTCAAATCAGATTGCACATAGTGGGA
The DNA here is from genome assembly GCA_021653895.1 of Mastomys natalensis. Classification (NCBI taxonomy): domain Eukaryota; kingdom Metazoa; phylum Chordata; class Mammalia; order Rodentia; family Muridae; genus Mastomys; species Mastomys natalensis. Next base: position 1,046,110 of record JAJTUV010000344.1, on the reverse strand, counting down.
CCCAATTGTACAAATCACCTAGAGGGGAAAATGAGCCTTCTCTGTTCTCTTTCTTGGAGCTTCTCAGGTTTGAATCCAGGGCCTGGCTCCTGCTTCATTTAGCTCTATTGGCAGCCTAGAATTGTTTTGGTTTGAACTTTCTTGTGGTTTTACTTTTGTGTGTTAGATGTGCCTTCATCCCTGTGAGTTCTGCAGGAGTACGCTGTGTCTGAGAGGTCAGGGGACAAGAGCATCAGGTGTGTTGTGGATAGCCTCAGCCTTGTATTTTGATCTTAGTTCCACCCTCCTGGGAGGGGCTGCAGAGGATGATTGAATCTGTACACAGGTGACGTCTTGTAAACCTTCTGCCCAATCTCTGGCTCTAGCCTTTATTTTACAGGTTTTAATTGGACAGAAGGTTCACAAGACATCACCCGTGTACAGATTCAATCATCCTCTGCAGCCCCTCCCAGGAGGGTGGAACTAGGATCAAAATACAAGGCTGAGGCTATCCACAACACAGGTGCTGACCCTTGATTTGCCTTGTTTTTGAGGCTGCTTGGATCTCACAGAGACCCACTTGCTTCTGCCTCCTGAATGCTGGAATTAAAAAGTAACCAAACCTGCTGGCCTGCCACCTTGCCTAAGACAGTAGTCTCTCTGTTAGTTTTTCACCACAAAAATCTAGAGTAGGTGGACTTTAGACTTGCAAGAATTTGCCTTTCTCAGTGCTGGGATTGCAGTGGCTTCCAGTAAATCAACATAGATGTGGATTCTGGGATTTTGTTTTTGTTTTTTCAAGACGGTTTTTCTATGTAGCCTCTGGCTGTCCTGGTATTCACTCTGTAGACCAGGCTGGCCTTGAACTCAGAGATCCACCTGCCTCTGCCTCCTGAATGCTGGAATTAAAGTTGTGTGCTATCACTGCCTGGCTTCAGATCCCAATCTTTTCCTGACAATCACTTTTACCTACTGAGCCACCCTCCAGCTCTGTTTTTAGGGACTTTGAGACATGTAGTCCAGGCTAGCCTAGAACTATGTAGCCCAGGCTGGCCAGGCTTCCTAAGAGCTAGGATTGTAGACATATGTCACCATGACCATCCTGTGTTCTTTCTCTAAGATGTTTGTAGCACTTTTGTTACAGAAAGAAAATGCAGGCATGTAAAAACAAGACCCGGGTAGGGGAAACAGCTCAGTGGTAGAGCAACCAGGGCCTAGCATACTACACGAGGCCCTGGTTTAATTCCTAGCACCACACAAACAAATATAAATAAAGATAAGAATGACAATAATAATTAAACTTGACCAGGCCTTCAATCCCAGTACCTGAGAGGCCGTAAAGGGTAGATCCCTGTGAGTTCTTCCAATCTGGTCTACATGGTAAGTTCTGGGATGGGTAAGATTACATTGAGACACTGTCTCAAAAAAACTAATTATACCCAGCCACTCATTTTTATGCCAAAAGCTTAGCTCCAGACCAGTGGCCTACAGATTCCTCTTGGTTCTTGAGCCATCTTTACCGGATAAGTTTAGCATTACCTCTCCCTCCCACAAAGAAACTTCCCCTTACAGCAAATGGAGACTATCACAGAAAACCACAACTGGACACATTGCAGAACTCGGTCCCGGTGGACACATCTACATCATGGCTCCTACATCTATGGCTCAGGGAGCATCCTGGAAGATCTTAAGAGCCAGCATACCAGGAACTCAGCTGTCCAACAGTCTCAGCTAGAAATGGCTACATAAACAAGACGGAGACAATGGGAGTATCCAAGGACATGCTAAGGTGATAGAGGGAGATTTCCTGGGGTCCCAGCCCTAGATAAAGAGATACAGGCAGCTGTCAATGGCTTAGGGCTAGTCCTTCCCATGGAAGGGTTCCCTAACTGGTTGTCCAGTACAAACTGGTCAGCCCGCCGGGCGGTGGTGGCACACGCCTTTAATCCCAGCACTTGGGAAGCAGAGGCAGGCGGATTTCTGAGTTCGAGGTCAGCCTGGTCTACCGAGTGAGTTCCAGGACAGCCAGCCAGGGCTACAGAGAAACCCTGTCTCAAAAACAAAACAAACAAACAAAAAAAAAACAAACTGGTCAGCCCTCAAATCATGTGCACACAATCAACAAAAACAGATTCAGCAGGCTTTATTTGCATATTTTTGCACACACATAAACTTACATATAACAATAATTACAGAGGAAGAAGAGACTATCAATCTGAGAGTAAGAGGGTTTGGAGGGAGAATAGAAAAGGGGCGTGAGGTAATTGTACTGTCATTAACCATGTATAAAGATTAATTAAAATTTAAGTTACTTTCCTTAAATGTTGCTATTAAATATGCACAGTTATCTAAACTATATGGGTCTTTTCTTGTCTCTTTTTAAAGATTAATTTATTTTATGTATATGAGTACACTGTAGCTGTCTTCAGACACACTAAAACAGGGCATCGGCATCTGTTGCGATGGTTGCAAGCCACCATGTGGTTGCTGGGAATTGAACTTAGGACCTTTGGAAGAACAGCCAGTGCTCTTAACTGCTGAGCCATCTCTCTAGCCCCAGGGTTTTTTTCTTTTCTTTCTCTCTTTTTTTATTTTTTTATTTTTTTAGTTTTTCGAGACAGGGTTTCTCTGCATAGCCCTGGCTGTCCTGGAACTCATTCTGTAGACCAGGCTGGCCTCAAACTCAGAAATCCGCCTGCCTCTGCCTCCCAAGTGCTGGAATTAAAGGCATGCACCAACACCACCCAGCTTTTTTGTTTGTCTGTTTAAACTTTTTATCAGGTGTATTCAGGTTTCGTGAGTATTTTGCCATCCTGTCTTTCTGTGCTCGGCAGGCTTGCTCGATGGGTGCCTGAGTTCAGAAGGGGCAGAACACACAGTGAACCAGTTACAGACTGGTTGTGAAGCATCATGGGAGTGGTGCTGGAGATCCAACCGAGCTTCTCTAAGAGAGCTGTCAGTGTTCCTTTGTTTGTTTCTCAAGACAGGGTTTCTCTGTGTAGCCCTGGCTGGCCTGGAACTCACTCTGTAGATCAGGCTGGCCTTGAACTCAGAAATCCACCTGCCCCTGCCTCCCAAGTGCTGGGATTAAAGGTGTGCACCACCACTGCCCGGCTCTGTTTTTTAAATTATTAACATTTTAGAGGCTGGAGAGAAGGCTCAGAAGCTAAGGGCACTTGTTGCTCCTGTAGAGGACCCATGTGATGGTTCACAGCTGTCTGTAAATCCAATCCCAGAGGAGCTGATATCCTCTCCTGACCTCCAAGGATACCAGGCAAATACATGGTGCTGACTCCCACATATATACACATATGCAGGTGACACAATCATGCAGATAGAATAAGTACATGTAAATCTTTTTTAGCTCATTATGGCGCCATTGACCCAACAGGCAGGCATCGGAGACCAGGAGTGTGGTGAGAATAGACAGCCCAGATTTAGAGCTCTCAGCTGTGTGTGGAATTCTGAACGGCCTACCAACCCAGGCATGCTAGCTAGTCCCTCCTTCTCCTTGGGAGTCTCAAGGGCTCAGCATGGGAATGTGAGACATTTATTCCAAGCAGTGTGACAATGTAAACCACACAGTGAGCCTAAATGTGAAGACATTTTGGCTTACTAAGGTGACTTAGACCTCTTGGGCTATCCACCAACCTGGTGTGGCACAGGCTCCTCTCTGGAGAGGGAGATGTTAAACTGTCAGATAGGCAGGAGTTTAGAGATTTTCAATTTCATGAAAATTCTAGTTCACCTCTTCTAAAGAGAAAACAAGCAGTGGTGGAAGTAAGTAATTCAGTGGGTTGAACGTTTGCTTAGCATGCATGGGCCCTAGGTTCAAATGCCAGTCCTGGGGAGAAACTATAAAAGTCTGTACAAGCTGCTGCTGCCGCCTCTGCCTCTGCTTCCTCCTCCTCCTTCTCTTCTTCCTCCTCTTCCTCTTTCTCCTTTTTTTTTTTTTTTTTTGAAGCAGGGTCTCACTATGTAGCCTTGCCTGGCCTGGAACTTGCTCTGTAAATCATGCTAGCTTAGAACTCACAGAGATCTGCCTGCCTCTGCCTCTCAAATACTGAAATTGGAGGCGTGTGTCACTACACCTAGCCTAAGTAACTCGGTTGTGAGAATGTGAATTTAATGTTTGATATGTGATTTAACCAATGATCTTACTTAGATAAAAACAAAACAAAACAAAAAAACAACAATCAAAAGTTCTGGGCCTGTGAGGTGGTGGCTCAGATGACGTCTGTCCCTATGCCTGGTGACCTGAGGTTAACCCTTGGGGAGAGAAGAGCAGCTGACAGATGTCCTCTGCTCCTCACGGTGGCACTTAAGCTCACCCATGTAAGTACAAAAAATAAAATTAAAAGACTATTTGCACAGGGTGTGGTTGCATAGACTTGTACCTTCAGCATTCAGGAGATTAACTCAAGGAGCTTTTGAGTTTGAGGCCAGGCTGGGCTACACAGCAAAACTGCCCCTAACACATATTAACTCACACTGCAGACTCACGGACACCCTGCTTGCCTGGCCATCCCTGGTTCAAAGAAAAATAAAGCACTTCACTTGGTGTTCAAACTCTAATTTTAGATAGGCAAGAGGTAACCGGGATTGTTGTGAAGACTGTTCTCTTGGGTTTCGTCTCAGTATTTTTTCTTTGAGAGTGGGTTATCGCCCTGCAGTTCTGTCTGCCCTAGAGTTCACCCTGCAGACCAGGCTGGCTTCAAACACACAGAGACCCACCCGCCTCTGACTTCTGAGTGCTGGTCTTAAAGGTGTGCACTGCCCCCACCCCAGTCCTCCCTTTGTTTTTAGACAGTTGCAGAAGTTGCTCAGTGGTTGAGAGCATTGACTTTACAACCTGGGCTTGATGACCAATGCCCACGCGGCAGCTCAGCACCTTTTAAACTCCAGTTTCAGGGGACTGATGCCTTTTTCTGCATTCCAGTTGCTGCAAGCACACTTGGGGTGTACAGACACACATCTGTAAATACACATACAACAAAAACATTTTATTTATTTAACGTATATAAGCGCTCTGCCTGCATATACACCTGCATGCCAGAAGAGGGCATCAGACCATACTATAGATGGTTGTGAGCCACCATGTAGTTGCTGGGGGTTGAACTCAAGACCTCTGGAAGAGCAGACAATGCTCTTAACCACTGAGCCATCTCTCCAGCCCCAATTAAAACATTTTTTTTTTAAATTTAATTTTATGTGTTTCTGGATGTGAGTTCCGAGAAGTCAGAAGAGAAGGCAGTGCCCCTGTAGCTGGAGTAACAGGTGTCGGGAGCTTCCTGATCTGTATGCTGTGAGCTGAACTCTGGCCCCTGCAAGCACAGCAACTGCTGAGCCAGGTCTCCAGCTTTGTGCTATCTTTGTAATCTAGCAGTGTGAACCTAACTAAGAAACTGCCTTGATTTCTTCATGACTATTCACCCGCTGATAATTCAGTCTGCAAAGTACTGATGAATTACTCACACTTGTGCTCCTGCTGTAGCCCAGGTGCTACAAACTGAAAACAGTATGATTCTAAGGAATACACACACACATAGATACACATAGGTACACACACATAGATACACAGAGACACATAGGTACATACATACAGACACATAGACACACAGAAACATAGACACATAGGTACATAGGTATGCATACACACAGAAGACATACACATGGACATGCACAGAGAGACACATGCACACACACACACACACACACACACACACAGACACAGACAGGCAGACAGACATACACGCACACAGAAACACAGACACAGCCAGGGAGTAGTGGCGCACGCCTTTAATCCCAGCACTTGGGAGGCAGAGGCAGACGGATTTCTGAGTTCGAGGCCAGCCTGGTCTACAGAGTGAGTTCCAGGACAGCCAGGGATATACCAAAAAAAAAAAAAAAAAAAACAAAAAACAAAACAAAAAAAAAAAAACCCAAAAACAAAACAAACAAAAAAAAAACCCAAAAAACAAACAAAAAAACCCCACTACAACAAAAACAGACACAAAGGTACATAGGTACACATACACACAGACATGCACAGAGAGACAGAGACACAGACACACACATATGCACTCATGAAGATACAGACAGACAGACAGACAGACACACACACACAGCGAGGAGGACAAGAGGATTCTTAAGAACATACTCTGGCTCCAGTGCAGTGTCCTCAGAGGAGCACGCTGGGCAGAACAAGCCTCTGGTGAAATTCGTACCCACACTTCGACACAGTGAAACCCGGAGGCAGAGATTGTTCCCCAATGTTCCCCCAAGTGAAGGAGCCAGTGAGATTTAGGTAGGAGGGGCTGTATTTGGAAACTCAATTAAAATAAACGCATTCTCAAATTACTTACTGGGAAACCGTGGTGTTCTTAGTATTTTTAACTTGTCACCTGGGCTAATGTTGGATCCTTCCCTCCTTTTATGAGCAATCACGTCTGCCTGAGAGTCTGAGAGTCACTCAACAAGCACACCCTTTCCCCTCCCCTAGTAGAAAATTAAAAAAAAAATGGTGACTCCCAGGGTCTGGATACCATGCTAACCTGTTACTTAGGAGCTCCAGGGTCACTCACTGTGGGAGCTGGGAACAGGACAGTGCACGAGAAAAACAAGGTGGTTTGGAAAAAACAAAACAAAACAAAACAAAACAAAACAAAACAAAACAAAAACAAAACAAAAAACCCAGTAGATTGCTTCCCAGAGATAGTGACCCTTCACTATAGCTGCAGGCTATGAGGCAGCTTGGGTTAAAATGCTTCAAGTAAATTTAGGGAGCAGCTGACAGCCCTGGCTGCACTTGCAGAGGACGCCATGACTGACATCCTCTTCTGACCTCCAAGGGCACTGGACACATATGGTGTAGATGACCATGCCGGCAAACCAAACCAAACCAAACCAAACCAAACCAAACCAAACCAAACCAAACCAAACAAACCAAACCAAACCAAACCAAACCAAACCAAACCAAACCAAACCAAACCAAACCAAAAACCACCCCTACACATTTTAGAAGATTTTAGAAATATTTTCAGTTAAATGTATATACCTGTGTGTGGGTCAGTACACTTGAGAGCAAATAGCAAAGGAGGTACCGGGCTCCTCTACAGGTGGGCATGCAAAGGGATGGGAGCGTGCACACACGTTTGTAGAGTTCTCTGTAACAGCAGTCCTTATGATTGACTACAAACAGAGCCATCTTTCCAGCCCCAGATGCCGTAGCTCTGAAATAATTTAAGCAGTTTTGTGCTAAGAACCAAGGACTTCATCTCACATCCAGTAGTACCTACTATGGACCTACATCCCCAGCCAGAGCCCAGTGGGTTTTTTTTTTTTTAAGATTTATTTACTTTATGTATGTGAGTATACTTTCTTCAGACACACACCAGAAAAGGACATTGGATGCCATTGTTGTCAACCACCATGTGGTTGCTGGGAATTGAACTCAGGACCTCTGGAAGAGCAGTCAGTGTTCTTAACCTCTGAGCCATCTCTCCAGCCCCTATTTATCCATTTTTTTTAATTTGTTTTTTTGTTTTTGTTTTTTTTTTTTATTTTTCGAGACAGGGTTTCTCTGTGTAGCCCTGACTTTATTTGTTCTTTTGAGGGAGGGTTTCTGTATACAGTCCCAGCTATCTTGGAACTCGGTAGACCAGGCTGGCTTTCAACTCAAGAGTACAGTTTGCCTCTGCCTCCTGAGTGCTGGGATTAAAGATGATGGCTACCCCATGACCCGGCTATCTGCTTTAAAGCAGTGCTGTAGATAAATCAAGGGCTTTCACATGCTAAACAGCCACCAACTAGAGCTTCCTGTTTTTCTTTTGGAGGGGGCCTGAGGCAATCTCAGTGTGTCTGTAGCCTGAGCTGTCTCAGAACTCTGTACACAGCCCAGACTCAGGTTCCCTAACGTTGGGATTAGGGCCATAAGCAATCATGCCTGGCCTCACCTTTTTTTTTTTTTTTTTTTTTTTTAACTTATGTGCATCAGTATTTTGCTTGCATTTCTATTCCTGCATTATGTTCACATGCGGTATCCAGGGAGGTTAAGGGAGTTCACAGGATCTGCTCTGCAACTGGAGTCACAAATGGTTGTGAGCCACCATGCCGGTGTCAAGAATTGAAGCCGGGTTCTCTGTAAGAGCAACAAGTGCTCTTAACTGACGGAGCCATCTCTCCAGCCCCCCTTTTCCATTTTTACAAGACTTTATTATTAGAGTCTCACAATGTAGCTCTAGCTGGCCCTACACTAAGAGTTCCCCTGCTTCTGTGTGCTGAATGCTGGAATTAAAGGTGCTCACCATTGATTTTTATGTTATTGCTATTATTTTACTTATTTGTTTTTTTTTTTCTCGAGACAGTGCCTGCCTCTGCCCTCCCCACCTCCTTTGCTGGGATTAAATGCATGAGACACTGAGTTCCCATTTCTAATGTAAAATATGTGTTTTTCCCTGTGGGTTTGTGTATATGGAAGTACTGTCTGTGGAGGTCAGTGGAAGCAGCAGGTCCCTAAAGCTGGAGTTATACTTAGTGTGTTTTTTGGTGTGAGAACGACTTGCTTGTTTACTGTGAATTTTTTTGTTTGTTTGTTTTGAGACAGGGGTGTGGTGGGGTTTCTCTGTATAGTCCTGGCTGTCCTGGAACTCACTCTGGCCTTGAACTCAGAAATCCGTCTGCCTCTGCTTCCCAAGTGCTGGGATTAAAGGTGTGCACCACCACCGCCTGGCTACTGGGAAATTTTTTTTTTTTTTTTTTTTTTCAAGACAGGGTTCCTCTGTATAGCCCTGGCTGTCCTGGAACTCACTCTGTAGACCACGCTGGCCTCGAACTCAGAAATCCATCTGCCTCTGCCTCCCAAGTGCTGGGATTAAAGGTACTGGGAAATTTTTACCCCAAGGAGTAAAGATCAGGTGTGGTCATTTATTTCTTGGTTTGTATCTGCATCTTGAGATGGGGTCTTGGGACATCCAAGCTGGCCCCAGGCTTCTTAGGGATCCAAGGTTGACCAGTACTCCAGATTCTCTCATCTCCCAGACCCTGGGCTTATAGGTATGTGTTATCATGCTAGTATGGTGTGGCACTTCCTTTTTCAGTTTTATGTGTATAAGTGTTCTGCTAGCGTGTATGTTTGTGCACTACGAGTGTGCTTGGTGACCTCAAGGTCAGACGAGGGTGTTAGGTTCTCAGGAACGGAGTTATGGAGGGTTGTAAGCTCCTATGTGGAACCCTGGTCTTCTGCAAGAACAAGTGCTCTTAACTGCTGTTGGTCTACCTCTGAACTTCTAAAGATACCATATCCTAACCTAAGCCTTGCACACAGCTCAGCAAGTGCAGCAATCTTGGCTATAATCCTAGGCACCCCCAACTTTTCTGAGATAGGGTTTTTCTAAACTGCTCTGGTCAACCTTAGACTCTCTCTGTAACCCAGATGCGGGAGGGGTGGTGGTGGGGTGTTTAACTTTCAGCAATCCCATCTCACCTTTGGATGCTGGATTTACAGACAGGACACCTGGCTCTGAAGTCCTTTGTTTTGTTTTTTTTTGAGACAGGGTTTCTCTGTGTAGCCCTGGCTGGCCTGGAACTCACTCTGTAGTCCAGGCTGGCCTCGAACTCAGACGTCCACCTGCCTCTGCCTCCCAAGTGCTGGAATTAAAGGCCTGCACCACAACTGACTGGCCCTGAAGTCCTTTTTTTTATACAGGAAAAACCCAAGCCACTTCGGGTGACAATGACCATGAGCAAAGGAGTCAATCTCCAGACTTTGCTCTGGCCACAGAAATCAGGTCGCAGTGTAACTCTGCATTTCCCTGCGTTTCATCTGTGTATTACTTCACTGTATCATTTCCACAGGGTCTCACTATTGCACACACCACAAAAAAACAAGAACAGCAGCAGCAAACTACCTTTATTCAGTTAGTCATCGTGGTAGGTATTTTATGGTTTAGGGAACTGAGGCTGATAGTATTTCTGAAACCACCCCAATGTTTGTTCTTATGGTAGTGTCTAATGTACCCCATGTTAGTGGTCCCCAGTTAGGCAACTCTCCTTCCTTCCCACTTCCTCTTCCCCCTTATTCACAAAAGGCCCGACTGGCCGGAACTCACTGTGTAGACGAGAGTGGCCTCTAGCCCCTTGCCTATAAGGTGTGGGCCACTACGCTTGGCCACACCTATTCCTATCTTAATCACTGTTCACCTAAAAATATGAGCCGAACCTTGCAAACAGCCAATAGTCACTGACAGACGTACTCACAGGCTCTCAAATATACTCCTCTTTCGGAGGTGTCAGAATGTATTCTTATTCGAGTTTAAAACCTTGTCGCTCTTTTGACAGTTTTTAAAGTGATCAAATATAATACCGAGTGTGTATTTCACACACGTGTATTTTTTTTCCTTCTAAAGGATGGCTAACGTTAAAATAACAGTAGCAGCCTTACGGTAATGTCCCCAAGGCACTCCGCTAAGTGTTCCGGGTCGATCTTTCACACCCACGGGAGAACACTGCCCACTCAACAATCACCAGCCCTCGGAGTCACCGCGGGCACCACGCAGCCCTCGCGTTTCACCGCACCGGCCGCCTCGGATCCCAGGAAAAGCGAAACTCGGGAGGCGCGGCGTTTCCCGTCGCCGCAGCCCGGAGGACGGCGAGGAGAGAAACAAAAAGCGAACTGAAGCCCACGCGTGTGTTGGCGGCGCCGCGCCGTCCCGGAGTTCGGTTCCATCTTCCGCTGCGCGTACCGGGCGCCCACAAGTGACCCAACCAGGCCCAACGCCGCGGTCACCGGGAACCTCCAGCTAAACGCCTGCGGCCGCGAAAACAAGTGCGCTCCGCCCTCGCGGACGTCAGCGGCCCGCCCCCATCCTGCCCGGGCAGCCAGGACACCCCCGCCCCACAAAGGCCGAAGCTGAGGCCCACGGGAGAAAGCGGAGCCCGGGCCACCGCCCTCCGAGACCCAGGCCGCTGCTCGACCCCGCCCCGCGCAGCCCGCGGGCTGCCGCCCCTCCCCACCAGCCGAGCGGTGCGAGCCCCGCACCTCCCCCGCTCCGAGGCTCCCGAGTCCTGTCAGCACCGCCTCCGCATTCGTCCGCTGCCGCACAGCCTCTTGGGAGTTGGAGTTCCAAGACCGTCTCTAGACGCCGCGGCGCAACGCTAGGGACTACCCCTCCCATGATGCCGCGCGCCGCGCGGGCCACACCCCCCATGACGAAGTCCAGACAACCCGGACTACAGTTCCCGACGACCCCCCCGGCGCTCCCGCCCTCCCTCCCGAGACACGAGCCGAACTGGGCGTCAGGTCGGGGAGCCGGTCGGGTTCCCGCTCGCTGTCGCCGCCGCCGCCGCCCCCCACAGTGCCTCTCCCGCCTCTCCACAGCGCCGGTCGTGGGAGCTGCATCCTCCACTCAGTTCGCTGCGGAGACTCCAGTTCGGGATCAGCGAGCCTGCGACGCGACACACCGACACCCCCGTCACCTCCAGCCCGGGCGACCCCTCCCCGGCCGGGTCCGCCCTCGCCCTGCGCGGTGCCGGAGCCCCCTGGCCCTGAGCGTCCCGTGGGTCCGCTCCCGCACTTCGGCCTCGGCACTCCCACAGCCGCCGCCCCCCACCCGGAACATGGACTCCGACTCCTGCGCCGCCGCCTTCCACCCGGAGGTGAGTACAAGCTTCGTCTCGCCGCCCCCTCCCCGGCCTTCGCTGCACTCCGGGTCGAGCCGGACCCCGGGAAGCCGTCTCGAGCCCGGCCTCCCTCCCTCCCCCACGTTCGCCCGGCGCCCCCAGCTCGGGCCCGCGCCTTTGCTCCCCGCCGGTCCTCCCGGGCGCCGCGCCCACCCTCCGCCCCGAGGACACGGTCCTCCGCCGGCCTGCCTCGGGCTCGCGGGGTCTCTTCCCCACTTCCCCGGTGCGGGCCCGGCCCCCTCGGAACGGCTACGCGCGCGGTCCTGCCGCCCCCTCCACCGGCCAGGCCGCGCCCCGCCCCCACGGCGCCCGCGTCCGGGGGGTCCGTACTCCCGAGCCGGTCTCCCGCGCCCGCCCCTCCCCCTCCTTCCGGGGAGCGGCCCCCGCGCAGCGGCTCGGCCGGGGTCGCGGTGCGGGGTGTGCGGCGGGGGCGGGGCCCGAGGGGTCCACGCTGTCGCGGCTGCGGGCGGGAGGCGCTGGGGCCTGCGCGGCGTCCGGACAGCCACCCGGGTCCCGCGGGCGTCCCGCACCCCACGGGTGGGCCCCGCACCTTCCGGGGCCTGCGCGGGCGGGCGGCGCGCGCCATCTGCTCCGGGAGGGAGGGCGGGTCCCTGGCCGCCGCGGCGGCGCCGCCCCGCACTCCGTACTCCTGTCCGAGGCCCCGCTCCCCCTCCCCCCGCGATGCTCCCTGGGGCGAAATTAAAGTTTTTCCCGAGTTGGGGCCCGGTCGGACCGCCCTGTGGCCGCCCGAGCGCCGGGAGCGCGCGGCCCGCTCTGCTGCCGGTCGCCTGCGGGGCTGGCCGAGGGGCGGGAGCGAGCGGCCTGCTGGAGCAAGTTGGGACCGTGTTTGAAAGTGCTGTGTTGCGCGCCGCTTTGCGGGAGGCTTTCGGGGGTCGGCCCGGTGTCCCCCGCCCCCAAACTGGCGGAGCACCTGAGTACGGATGGGGGTGGCGACAAGGTGCGGGGAGTCACCCGCAGGGAATGTTCTCGGAGCGGCGATGCTCCGCCTTCTCCGGAGAAAATCCCTTTTTGTGGTGGGTGCGTGGCGGCCGTTGAGAATGGCCCCTGAGCCAGCTGATCCTGCATAGGTCTAGTGTCTTACGTGCGCACCGAAACCTGGGTTTCCCTTCTGACTCAGTCCGAGGAACGCTTCGGGGTTCGGCATCCCGCCCCGACTTGGGGAGAGGATGTCCCCTGAGCCGCAGACGCTGGGCCCCCCTCCCCGCCTTGGCCTCGAGGGAGTGAGGTTTAGAGAGCAAGGAAAAGATGAAGTAGCTGATCTTTGGAATCACTTAGAATGTGTTTGTTTAGAGCCACAGCTGAGGTCTGTTTTCGGAGTGGGAAATCTGTAGCAAAAATGTAGATGTTGCAGCTCCTGATAGGCCCTCAGGGACAAACAGATAAGGCGGATGCCAAGAGGTGGACTATAGTCGGGCTTTTATCTCTTAGCCAGTTTCCAGTGTTCCTGGCACAGAATCTTAAAACTCCTCCTTCCACCTTAAGAAAACTGTTGTTTCTTCACCCTCAACTTACCTTATCTTGTCTCTAGACTAAATCCTGCAGTGTTTTGTGACTTGGCAATAAAAGTTGCAGCTTGCTTTGTTTTGGTCAGTTCCCTCTGCAGGAGTCTCCCTCACTGACTCTTTGTTCCCTCACCAGGAGTACTCCCCACTTGTAAGAGGCGCCGGACTGTGGAAGACTTCAACAAATTCTGCACCTTCGTCTTGGCCTATGCGGGCTACATCCCCTATCCAAAGGAGGTAATGATTACGGGTTTGGAGCGGCATGCCTGCACCTTGGGTTCCTGATGTGTGTGCCTCAGCAGTGGTGGTCTGGAAGAACTTGGTGCCAGCTTTGGGCAGGCGTCACTTTCTTTAGGACCTAGATCAGCCCAGGCAGGGATGGGATTTCCAAAGCTTTAGTAAGCTTGCCTAGAACAACTTAACATCTTTTTTTATTCTTTTGATTTATTTAACAAACTTAGTGTTTATTTCCAGTCACTCTTGTGATCCCTCCAACTCAGAAGGATGAGGGAGATTTGTTTGAGGCCAGTCTGGGCTACACAGTGAATTCCAAACCAGCATGGCCTAAGAATGAGGAGTAAAGAGTAACCGAACAACAAAACAAGCAGAAAGCAAAGTGTGTTTGCAAACACTTTGCTTGGGTTTGCCTGTTTTTGTTTTTAAAGGGCCAGTATTTGACCAGACTGATTGCCTTTAGAAAGAGTGGGGCTAGCACACTGTTCTTTCTCCTGCTTTGGCGAGGAGGACACCTGGCCACAGAAATGGACCCTTTTTTCTTGCCATAGGATCCAGGTCTTGCCTCTCTGTTGGGAATACTCAAACTGGGTCCTGCAGGGTTCTTACCCATGTCCCGAACTCCGAGTCCATGGAAGCCTTTTCCTTGCTAAGGACGGGGCAGAAAGGAGGGATGGCTGCTGTGACAGGGGCTCAGGCTGATGGAGTCCTGTGTCCATCAGGCAAAGCTACAAACAGAATCTGGTGTTTGGGGACATGAGATCTCGGCATGGACTTAGTCTCCTTGCTATGCAGTGCATCCTTTGTATCACATAGAGCACGGCCACTCTTGGCAGAGCACTGAATGTACAAGCCAGCACTTAGCCTGCTGTTTGGGGCACTAATTATCTACTTAGATTTTTGTAATATTTTGGAATGTCTCCAGTTTTTTTTTTTTTCTTCACCCCCAGACAGGGTTTCTCTGTTCTGTAGTCCAGGCAGGCTGGCCTTGAACTTAAATCTTCCTGTCTTCCCTTAAAGGCAGGTCCCATGTCGTCCAGCTGGTTTTTGTTGTTGTTTGTTTTTTAAAGAAGATCAAAAGTTTGAAATAACTTAAATCAGCTTGATTAAAAAGTATTTGTTGGGAGAACAAATGGAGGGAATTAATTCCTACTGAGAGAAGAATAAGGAAGGATTAAACTCTGGAGGTATCTGGTGGTGGTCTGTAGGGTTTGGGAAGGTAGAGATAAGCTCAGAGCCCTCTTCCCTGCATGCTGGATGAGCACTTGGCTGCTGGGCTGTACCGAGTTGCATCCTGGTCTGAACCCCCATATTTACCCGTGAGTTTAGTCCTGGCTCTGGGGCAGGGAGCGATGGCTCAGTGAGGCGGTCTGCTGTTACACTGATAATGCTAGTGAGGTCGTGTTTGCTCAGTGCGGGAGGGCTGACCTGGGGGTGTTCTGTTTTCGGGGCTGGCTGCATTACCAACCATTCCGTGTTGTTCTTGTATTCCAGGAGCTCCCCCTGAGGAGCAGCCCCAGCCCGGCCAACAGCACTGCCGGGACCCTTGACAGTGACGGCTGGGACACTGGTTTCTCTGACATCACATCTTCAGTGCCCGACCGATGCTTCAGCCACCTGCAGCCTTCCCTCTTGCAGAGAGCTAAGCCCAGTAACTTCCTGCTGGACAGGAAGAAGACTGACAAGCTGAAGAAGAAGAAGAAGAGGAAGCGCAGGGACAGCGACATGCCTGGGAAGGAGGGGTTCAGGGGGAGCCTGCTGAAGCTGGAAGCCGCAGACCCCTATGTGGAGACCCCCTCAAGTCCCACCATGCAGGATATCCCCCAGGTGTCCGCTGATCCCTGCTCAGGCTGGGACTCTGACACTCCCTCAAGTGGCTCTTGTGCTACTGTGTCACCTGATCAGGTCACAGAAATAAAAACTGAAGGAAAACGGACTATTGTCCGCCAGGGAAAGCAGGTGGTGTTCCGAGACGAAGACAGCACCGGCAATGATGAAGACATCATGGTGGACTCAGGTGAGTGGTTGAGCAGACTGCAGCCCCTGGGGTGGGACCAGAGTGCTCTTAGGATTCGAAAGAGAAAGTGTGGAAGGAGGGGCGCATGGATGCTCATAAAAGAGTTGTTGGCTCCCGGAGACAGCCGGCCAGGTTGCCCTGCAAGCCTGAGTGGGAAATGCTGTTGCCCATGAGTGGTGGCTGGAGCCATGGCTTGGTCACACTCAGCCACCGTGTCTCCTGGATGTACAGTTCCCCAGGGGAGAAGGGCTCAGGAGGTCCCCACCTCTCAACTGTTCGTTTCCTTCCAGATGATGACTCCTGGGATCTTGTCACCTGCTTCTGCATGAAGCCCTTTGCTGGCCGCCCCATGATCGAGTGTAACGAGTGCCACACCTGGATTCACCTGTCCTGCGCGAAGATCCGCAAGTCCAATGTTCCGGAAGTGTTTGTCTGCCAAAAGTGCCGGGACTCCAAGTTCGATATCCGTCGTTCCAACCGGTCCCGAATGGGTTCCCGGAAGCTGTTTCTCGACTGATGCGGAGCTGTCGAGGAGACAGGCGGGACTGGAAGGGCCTGGGCTCTGGCCTCCCTTAGTTGAGCACAGAACTCCCAGCTCTGGTGTGGGCAGACCCTGCCACTCAGGTGCCTAAGCAAAGGACAAGCCGTCCGATAGAACTGTACATAGCTCGTGAGCAGAGAAAACAGTCAGAGCTGCTGCTCCAGCTGTGTTCTCTGCATTGGAGGCAGACTGAGCACCAGGTCTGCTCCTGCTTACTTACAGTGAGGGCGCACAGTCAGTGTTAGCCAGTTCCTGCCATTGGGAGCCGGTGCTAGCTGTCAGTCCTGTCTCCTCTGTGCTTGGGAGTGGAAGTGTTGTGTTTCCCTGGCTGTGTTTATTCTCAGTGTTGCTCTTTTATCACAAGTGTCTATACAGCAGCCGTCCAAGTTGCCCGCCCCTTTGTGGTCTCACTTCCCTTCCTCAGTTGTACTTACTGAGCCAGGGAACTGTTTTCTGAGAGGTCTGGTTTCCCCATGAGGAGCCCTGGGTGGGGGTGAGCGGTGGTTCTTCAGTTTTCTCTATTGAAAGGGACTGTGTGCAGCCACTTTTCCAGAGCAAGGGTTGGGGTGGAGGTATTCTGTGTTCATAACTCAGTTTCTTGTTTTGCACGATGTAAAAAACAAAAAGCATTTTTTTCACACGATACAACCCAAAGTACTGACCACCGTCCTACTGGGCACCCCATCTCTGCTGGTGGTGGTCGGTTCCCAGGGTGCCCAGCATTGCAGTGGGAGCACGTGGTTGCTGAATGGCGAGAAGACTCAGAGCACTCTGCCTTCCATCCAGGCTGGCCTGCTGGGTCTCAGTTAGTGCTGTAATGGCTTGCAGAGTTGAAAGGTGTGAACCAGAGCCCTGGTCTGGGAGGGCTGGCTCAGCTCCTGGACACGGGTGGTCCTGGGGCAGGGGGAGGAGGTGTTGGCTCTCACCCGAGCGTTTGCACTGCTTGCTCTTTCTTGGCAGTGGTTGGCAGAGCAGTGGGTGTGTCTAGTACCCATGTGGTCTTCGTTAGGCGTGAGACAGCAGCGTGGCCAAGTGTGTAACCTTTCTTCCCCTTCCTGGAGCACCTTGGCAGGGTCACTAGGCATTCTCCCACATCATCTTAAGCACCAAAGGAGCTCAGACTGTACACTGTAATTTGGCTAATCAGAGCTTTTTCTTTTTTTTTTTCTCTTTTTGGTCTTAGCATCTTCCCACTTAACCCAGTTTAACTTTTTTTTTTTTTTTTATTTAAACTGCTGTTGCTCATATTAAAGTACAGAGAAGTACTGCTGAGCTCTGTTGGTTGTGCAGACCTCAAGGGAGAGCTCTGCTAAAGAGAAGGAGCTATGACAGAAACAGTCTTGTCCCCAGGCTATTGTGTGGCTCTGACTGGGGCAAGTACCCCGGAGAAGTTAGAGGAATTTGCCAAAGACCTGCCCCTGACAGTTCTTGTCCAGTGTCTTCACCCTGAGAATAACCAAAGTTCCAGTAGTTTTTTTTTAAGTGCATTTAAGATTATGTGTGGTTTTGTTGTGGAACTGTGGAGCTGGCCATTATTACATGTGCTCAGAGATTCAATACCTCTGGAATACATTTGACATCTCAGTTTCTGTTTGCTTGCTTTATGTTTTTAAGGGGATCTTTCTGTGTGGGTGGTGTCAGAAGTCAGACGCCTTGGTTTGGGGGTAGGTCGAGCTGGGCAGCTGCATTCAGCTTGTTTATGCAAACTGGGCATGACCCTCTAGGGGCTCCTGGTTGATGGCTGATGGGAGGGAAGGGGCCATCCCCAAGTAGACCCTTCCCGTTGGCCTTGGCCGGGCCAGACACAACATCGTTTACATGTTCTGTGTAATTATAAAGTTTATGTGTATAAAGCAAGCTGTTTCTGTGAAACTGTATATTTTGTAAATAAAGATATTGCTACTTTGAGGTCTGTGTCTCCTTAAGTGACCTGCGCTGAAGAATGCTGTGGGTCTCCTCCGTCACGTCACTTGCCAGATGGTGGATCTTGACAGAGCTGAGCTGATGATGGCATTTACCACAATGGAAAGGGACCATGACCCCTGGTCCACTTCTCCAGTTAGCTCTTAGACCCAGGGTGCACTTTTGAAAGGCTTCCCTGTTTCTCAATTGCCCTGTCACTTGTCTCTTCAGGTGTGTGGGGGGTGGGGTGAGGTGGGGTGCTTCAAAGCCACAGCCTTTAGGCCCTTCGAAGTTTGGGACTGGCCTGGCGACACAGGCCTTTAATCCCGGCGCTTGTCCAAGAGGCAGGTGGGTCTGAGTTTGAGGTGAGTCCAGTGCTAGGCATCTTGTCTAGTGGTCAACTGGGTACCTCCAGTGGGATCCAAACCTTGTCTGGGAGGCTGAGATGTGTGTGAGTTCAAGGCCAGTCAGGCTCTACCTCGATACTCTCAGCGCGGGAAGCTATAAACTAGTGGCTAAGAGTTGACGCTTTTTTTAGTCCAGGTTTTCAAGGTTGTTACTTGGGCACAAGTTCTAGGAGGTATTCCTCTGCCCTAACTCTTCTTGGGGAGCAGAGCAAGTCCAGCATCCAGCACCCGGAGCCTGCAGGCTCCGCCCTGGCCCCGCCCCCGGCCCCGCCCCCGAGGCCGCGGAGCCGCCATCTTTTTGAGGGGCAGTGGGCCCATCTCCGAGATGCCGAAGTCTTGCGCGGCCCGGCAATGCTGCAACCGCTACAGCAGCCGCAGGAAGCAGCTCACCTTCCACCGGTGAGGGATGGGAAGCCGGGACCCGACCCTACGGAACCCTCGCGGGCCTCAGTGCACCAGGCGGGAGATCCGGGCGGCCCACCAGGGTTTTGCGGGCGAGGTGGACCCGGACTGCGGGGAGGGGACGAGCCGGGCGTCCGCGGTGCTCCCGCGCGCGGCCTCAGCCTGAGCCCCGGCGCTCCCTCCTCGCTCAGAAGCAGTAGGTGCTCAGTGCGAGCTAGATGAGCGTGAGTGGCGTCTGGCCGTGTCCCTGCTCCGGCCCCTCGCGCCTGCGTCACTCCGCGGGAGGCCTGGAGGGATGAGTGCACCCTGGATGGCCCGGCCTCATGGCAGAGACTTCTGTTGTGGGAAGGTGGTGGATCCCCTGTGCTGCAGCCCCGGGACCTCTTCTCCCAGCACGACTCTTGCTGAGCCGTGTCCAGGGAAGCACCCTTCAAGGCTCAGACTTCGAGCGATGTCTGTGCCTTCAGGGCTCAGTTCCCCACGTCCTGGCAGCCCGCACACTGTGTGCTTGCCCTCCCCGCCCCCGGGACACTGTTTTAATGCTTCTACTGAAGAGTAGCAACCGCAGAAAAATGGCTCACCCCAGTTAGCAGTCCACAGAAGACTGCTGGCACCCACTTCTCTTACCTGCCCACAGGGAGAGAGCCTGCATGTGGCCTGGATTCATGTGGCCAGGCTAGAGCCTTAAATGTCATCTCTTTACTTTTCCAACTTCGGGGCCCTGCGAGAGTCATCCTTGCCCCACATGCACCCTCGAGTTCTTTTCTGCATAGTATTCCATTGAACACGTGCCAGAATGTATGTTCTGCATTAAAGGGCCTCTGGGTGGCTGCATGGGTAGTTACTAAGGGACTTGTATCTCCTATCATGTTGCCATAGACTCAGGAATACAGTCCCCTCTGTTCGCTCTCATTTTTTTTTTTTTAAATTAAATTTATTTGTGTGTAGAAGAATCACGCTCTTGCCATGTCTCCCATGGGATGGTCAGAGGACACTGTCCCTTTCTGTTTTGTGGGGCCACAGGGATTTTGCCAGGTGCCTATCTTAATAGCCACCTCCTCCCTTCTTCTTTTGAGACAGGGCCCTTTTCTGTGGTTCTGACTGCTCTGGAACTCTTGAACGTTCAGAAATACCCCACTCCCTTAATGCTAGCATGTTGTCTGGGAGACTTTTATGTTTTACTTTGGTATTGGGGATGGAGCTCAGACCTTCAAGAGTAGTGGGTAGACAGGTGCTCTACACACCTCCTCATCTTTAAACTTGTTTGTTTTGTTTTGTTTTTTTCAAGACAGGGTTTCTCTATGTAGCCCTATGCAGGACCAGGCTGACCGTGAACTCACAGAGCTCTGCTTGCCTCTACCTCCAGAGTACTGGGATTAAAGGTGTAGGTCACCACTGAAGTGTTTATGACACAGTCATTGCACCTCCTGGTAGACTTCCCGAGGACAGTTTTGATCTGTGTGTATCCCTTGCTTTGACGTCTCTCCTGTGTCTCTCTCCTGACTGGTCATCCTTGCTGCAGACCAGTGTTGCTTCTATTTATTTGAGAGGGCCTGTATGTTAGTGTCAAGGGCTTTGTCTTAAATGAACTCCCAATAGCTTTGACTGGACAGGTCTCTTCCCACGTGACTCCCTGGGCGCATCCTGACCTTTGCCCCAGATCTCCCTGTCAGTCTCCATCCGAAGTCCTCCCACTTCCTACACTTGAGTACTGCCATGCTCAAGATGGAGCCGTTCAGGGCTTCTCCCCAGTGCTGAGATCCCCCAGGCTGGTAGGCTCTGAGGGACAGACATGCGTAGGCACGGGTGCCCATCTACCGCTCTGAGCTCTGCCGTGAACACCTAACTCATCAAACTTGTGTTCACCCAGTCCTGGCCCTCCCAGGACCCTCCTCCTGGGAGACGTGGCATTCCTTCCTTCTCTTCTTTCATCCTCCTCCTCCTCCATCAAGGCAAACCTTTTGCTTTTCCTTCCTCCTTCCCTCTCTCTTCTTCCTCTTCCTTTCTCTCTTCCTCCCCCTCTGCCCCCAAGTTCTCCTCTCCAGCTTCGGCTGTCCTGGAGCTCCATCTGTAGACCAGGCTGGCCTCAAACTCAGAGATCCGCCTGCCTCTGCCTCTGCCTCCAGACGTAGGCCAGCACCACTACCTGGCTGTTTTTGTTTTTGACACGGTCTCATTCTATAACACGGGCTGCCCTTGAACTCCCATCAGTTCTACATCAGCCTTCCAAGTGCTGGATTGCAGACTTGAGTCACCTACTAACCTAGTGTTGGTCTCAGTGCCCTGCTCTGTCCTCCGTTCTTTTTCCGGCTCGCCTCTTTCTCTCTCCTCATCCAGAACCTACAGTAATGCCCCTGCTACCTAAATCAAGCCCTCTGTGTGTCATGTGGTCCTTCTTCCTCCAGGTGCCCCAGCCAGACCAACATCTTTGTCTCCTGCCCCCACCCATCCTTTGTAAAGGCCACTGGGCTTGTCTTCTCCCTTGCTGCAGGGCCTGTTCAAAAGTCGTCTTGGCCGGCCCTGATTACCTACCACAGGGCTTCTTCCTGTTGTTTTCACCTGCTCCCGCCCTCACAGCCCAGCCCCTCAGCTAGCCTTGCTCCTGTTTGAGATGCAGGGCAGGGACTTGGTCCTATCCACTGCCACCTTCTGGCAGGAAACCAGAGACCGGCAAGTGGCAAGCTCTTGAGGGACCAGAGGTGGCTCTTAGCATGTGCTTTGGAAGTGTAGCTCAATTGGGCTCTTTGCCCATGTTTATGAGCCTGGGATTTATGTATATGTCGATAGAAGGCACGCAAAGAGAATCTGGATGACTAACAACGTGATTACTGAGTTTCCAAAGCCGTGCCATTGGATGCTGTGCCCACAGGTTCCCGTTCAGCCGCCCGGAGCTGCTGAGGGAGTGGGTGCTCAACATCGGCCGGGCTGACTTCAAGCCCAAGCAGCACACCGTCATCTGCTCTGAACACTTCAGACCCGAGTGCTTCAGCGCCTTCGGGAACCGCAAGAACCTGAAGCACAATGCTGTGCCCACAGTGTTCGCCTTCCAGAACCCCGCACAGGTAGGTGCTGCTCTGACATCCAGCCAGTGGGTCTGTGTGTGTGTTGAGAGGGGAGCTTAGAAGGGTTTGCAGTTGGACTGAGGTAGAGTGCTGGCCTAGCATGCAAGAAGCCCTGGGTTTGCCATGTGGTGGTGGTGCACTGGCACACTTCTTTAATCCCAGTACCTGGGAGACAGGGGCGGTGGGTTACTGAGTTCGAAGCCAGCCTGGTTTACAAGGTGAGTTGGAGAGCAGCCAGGACCACACAGACAAACCTTGTCTCAAAACAAAACAAAACAAAACAAACCAGGATAAGACCCTGCTAGAAAGAAAGAAAGAAAAAGTAATTTAAAGCCCCTTTAAAGTTAATCATGTGTGCTGAAGACTGGAGTTGTGGGTTTTTTTTTTTTTTTTTTTTTTGCAGAGGTGGTTGTCTAGCATGCACAAAGCTCTGAGTTTGGTTCCTAACACTACATATGTGGACTGTGGCTGTGCAATCCTGGTGCTCCAGAGGTGGAGGCAGGAAGATAAACTAGTCAGCCTTGGGGTCTGAGGCTAGTCTGAGGTACAAGAGACTGTCTCAGAACAAACAAGAAAGCCAGGTGTATGCCCATAATCTCAGCTCTTAGAAGGCAGAGGCAGGAGGATTGCCACAGATTCCAGCCTGCAGCACATAGTGTGTCCTAGGCCTTGTTTGTAGATACAGTGCAATGTGACAGCTCTTAGTGTGGTGATGGAAGAACAGGGACAGGGGCTGATAGGTCTGAGTATGCTCAGTTCCCCAGTTTAACTTCACAGACCTCATTGCCCCCTAACTCCCCCCCCCAACATTGACTTGGTGAGAAGCTGCAGATGGCCACAGTGGCCACCGTGGTCACTGTGGTCATGGTGGCAGGGACTTTGGATCTGCTTCAAACCTTTCCATCGCATGGCGCTGTAGGGCAGACGTCCATTGAGAGGGTTCGGGGGATGCAGAAGATTCCGGTCCTTGGCTCTGATGGGACATGTCTGGGTGCCACTGCCCCAGGATTTGGAAACATATCTAGTGAAGCGAGTGAGCAAAGCTGGATTCAGTGTTGTTAGGTGTGCCCTACTTGAGGCTGAGCAAGGAGACTTGGGTGCCCTTAGGCTACCGCCTGGCCCATGATTAGATTCCACTGTGTCCTGCTGAAGCAGAGCTATGTCTTGCGTTGGTATGGGAGAGAAGAGATACCTCCTGAGAGCTGAGGGCACCAGGGCTCTCCACACATCCCAGAGTGCTGTGTTGTGGCGGCTTCCTGGTCAGGCAATGCTCACAAGCTTGAGTCTGGTGAAAGGTGAGGATCCTCCCTGGAGACAGCAGGGTTGTGAGTTCAGGGTGCTAGCCCCAGGGAAGCTGTGGCCTCAGGCTTCCTCCTCCTGCTGTGAAAGCTCCTTGCTTCACAGGCTGGAGACTTGGACTCGGTGGGAGGCAGGCAGGGGCGGGCTCTTGATTAGAGACACAGGGCAGGGCCAGAGGCCTGTGCAGGGATTACTCAGGGATGGACGGCGGCAGCTGTAGGATCCGGTGTCTGCCAGCTCAGCCAGCCTGACTCCGCCTGCTGTTTCCAGGTCTGCCCTGAGGTGGGGGCTGGTGGGGACAGCTCAGGGAGGAACATGGACTCCACATTGGAAGATCTTCAGCCTCCAAACACGGAAGGCCCCATGCAACAGGTAAGACCCTGGGTACGAGGTGGTCTCAGAGGGGCGTATTTTGCTGCAAAGTGAAGAAACCCAGTGCCCCAGAGGACCCAACAGCAGGAACAGCGGGATAGGTGGCTGAGCTTCTAAGTAAGATCACCGTGCCAGCTCATCAGGATTTCAGAAGGGGAAATGGCTGGGGCCAAACCTGAAGGGTAGTGGGCAGCTGTGGCTCCAGCTCGTGCCTTCCTGCGGAGGACACTAGGCTCTTCCTCAGCACTGACTGACCTCTGTCCCCAGGTCTTACCAGATCGAGAAGCAATGGAGGCCACGGAGGCCGCTGCCCTGCCCGCCAGCCCTCTGGGTTGAAAAGGCCCCTTCTGGGACAGCCGTCCGATCACAGCTATGCCCTTTTGGACTTGGATACCCTCAAAAGGAAACTCTTCCTCACACTGAAGGAAAACAAGAGACTTCGGAAGCGCCTGAAAGCCCAGAGGCTGCTGTTGCGGAGAACATGTGGCCGTCTGAGAGCCTACAGAGAGGGACAGCGAGGACAGAGGGGTCCACGTGCCAGACGGCCGGCACAGGGAAGCTGAGTGAGCAGGCTCTGGGTGTGGGGGCGGTGGCAACACCCTAGCAGGAACTTCCACTCGCTGCTGATGCTGCAAGGTGCCTTGGTGGTGCTGGCTGTGGTGCTGTGATGGGCTGGGTGGGGTGCTGTGACAGGCGGTTGTCAGGTGGGGGTTGGGGGGCCCAAGCACTGTGGAGTGAGATGCAGGCTCAGGTCTCCTGGACTGAGGCTGTCAGCTGTGGGACAGCAGCAGTGACCAAATGTGAGCTGTCACATACAACCCTGTCAGAGATACTCCCCAAGGGAGAGGTGGTCGTTCTTACAGCCTGTGGGGTCCTTACTGTCTCTCCATAGCAGCCATTCTGATGGTCGGCAGAGCAAGGGTTCCTATCAGCCTGTACTTCTGAGTGGTTTTCTCCTTTTCTGCCTTGTTTGTGTGAATCTGGAATAAATCCTTTGAAGTATCCATGCAGGCTATCACTTGGTTGTCCCTTTGCTGCTTAGAACTCTCTACCCCATAAAGGACAGACAGGGTGTGACTACCTTGACTATAGAACTGACTTAAAGAAAGCTGCATTGACTTGGGCAGCTCAGTGGTTGAGCACTTGCTCTTGGAGAGGACCCAGGTTCAGTCCCAGCTCTTACATGGTGGCCCATAACCACCCATAACTCCAGCTCTAGGGGATTCTAGGCATTCTTCGCACCATGGAAACACACAGTACACACAAAGAATATTCAAGAAATCTGTGACTAGAGGCACACCTCTAACTCAGGCACTCAGGAGGCTATGTCAGGAGGACCATGGGTTTTGGACCAGAATAAACCACATAGCCAGACTGCTTCAAATGCAAACTCGGAATCTTCGGTCTGATTTCCTATCGTGAGGTCCTATACCTCAGGGAGACACTTAGCATAGCTTCAGGTAGCAGCCAGTGCTCTAAGCTAACACGGGTGGAAAGCACCTGGCGCCCGGTGGCTCACTGTCCCTCGGTAACACGCGCAGATGGACAGAAGCGGCCTCAGCTTTTAGGTCAGCTTTATTGTTGGCAGTGCTGCCACAGTCAGCTTCAGACAGAAGGGGCAGCAGTGCCCAGGGAGCCACAGGGCACTGAGGCAGGGCTCATGCAATGGTACACACTGCAGCCAGTCTGTGGGGCAACAAAACATCTTCAAAAAAAAAAAAAAAAAAACAAAACAAACAAAACCCAAAACCTGAAGGGTCTTGAGAATGGCTGAGGCAGTGCCTGCATTCAGCAGTTACTTCTGTGGGGCAACACCTGCTCAGAGTGTAGAGCTTGCCAAGACATCCAGCAAGTGTGCACCAGAAGGAATCTGAGAGCAGACTCCCTAAAGGAACCCTGAGGCCTGGCAGGCAACGGCGCCACCTGCTGGGCACTCACCGGAAGTGCAGGTGCCTGAGCCAGCCTTTGATCCATCGCCAGTATGTGGCAGATTCATGCCTGCCCCCACTCCTTAAAGGTCCCCTCCTTCCAACACCACTCTAGAGGAGGGTGTCCTGAAGGCAGGACAGGTGTCTCGTGTGGGGTGAAGGGTCCACTGGCAGCAGGGACTCTTCTCTTAGCAGTGTGGGCAGTGGGCCTGGACAGTGCACCTTGGGACTTGGGGTCTCTCCCCTATCTGTTCCAAGCCGGGACCTGGAGGAATGACTTGAGAAGCTGTAAAGGTGGGAAGAAAAGAGACTAGTTTCCAAACCCGTTGTTCTCAGATAAAAAGCAGTTTTATAAACCCGCAGTCCTCTCCAGTCCATTCAGTGACGCTTCAGAAGAGAGAGGTGGCTTGTGGGAAGTCTACTGAGCAGCACATGACACGCCTTCCTTTCTTTCCATGTTTCCCACGAGCAGCGTGGGCTTCAGGAAGAGCGGTCCCATGTGTGAAGGCAGAATGTTCCAAATACGTCCAAAGAGCTGCTGTGTACAGCCACGTATGAGGAGGACCAGGGATGTGACCTCAAGAGTCAGCTCAGGCCCTGCCCTCCAGGAACATGATCCTTGGGGAAAGACATGGCCGTGCTGTGGTCTGGCCAGGAAGCTCCTCAGTCCTGCCCACAGCACCATGAAGCTAGGCTGTCTGCATGTCCCTTCACATAATTGATACAGTGCCACCTTCTGGAGAAATAAACTAAAAACATCTCATGTCTGGGTTTTCCCTGCTTCCAAATTTGTAGCCTCCTAGGAAAAGGTTTTTGGAGCCTCTTTCCTCAAGGTTCCCAAGCGGTTTACCCGTCTGTGTCGATCCTGTGAGCTGGGAAAGAAAAGAACAAGTCAGGCTAGCAAACTGCCAGGGAAGCCTCCTCCACCACCTCCTGCAGCCCCTGGCCGGGCTAGGAGCCCCTGCTGCTGCTGCTGCTGCTTAAGTTTTGGCCCTAGCTGGCCTAGATCTCAGAGATGGCCGGCCCCAGCCCAGAAGGCCACCACACTCAACTTTAAGCAACTGCTTCTGTGCCCAGGAAAAAGGGCGTCACTTCTATAAGTCACTCACAGCTACGGCCAGGTGCCACATCTCCCAATCCCCTCTTAAAGTTTTTGTGTATGGTGTTCTGTCTGAACGAACCACAAGCATGCTTGGTGCCATGGTCAGAAGGTGGCGTCAGATCCTGAAACTGGAGTTACAGATGGTTGTGAGCTACCATGTGGGCACTGGGAACTAAACCTGTGTTTTCTGCAAAAGCAACATATGCTCTGAACTGCTGAGCCATGTCTGGCCTTTTCTTTTTTTTGAGTCTTCCTATGTAGCTCAGGCTGACTTAGAATCCATGTAGCTCAGCTTCTTGGGTGCTAGGAGGATCACACCTAGCCAAGAGCGTGCTCCAAACACTGGCTCTAGCCAGGTCTCTGAGCCAAAGCATCTCTGCATCTTTGGGACCCAGTAGCTGTCACCTCACACACTCAGATGCCAGGGCAGGTGGCAGAGAGCAAGAGGCAGTCACTCACACTGCTTTGGTATCCTCAGGGCCTCACTGTCAGGCACCATGACCTGGTGGAGCACACCTCGGAACTGGTAGAGTACGCGCAGGCTCTTCTCCTCCCCCACACATGGGTCATAGAACCCCGGCAGCCCGGCCTGCACACAAACAGAGGGTCAGGTCAGCCCCCGAGCCCTGCACCGCTCCCTCTGCCACCGGCCGCACACAGCCTGGATGAGGACACACACTCTGGAGCCTGATGAAGGAACGAGAATTTAGTTTACTTAGGAAGTGCCAGACTGATCCTTGAGCCCCTTGCTCAGTCCAGCCAGAAGCCTGCCAGACATGGCCACAGATGACTTCTGCGCCCACAGCCTCTTTCTGGAACCCAGCAGACAAAGGAAATACAAGCACAGGAAGGCTTTGCCGCATGTTTGCTAACACCTGGCAGCTCAGTGGCTCCTGCACAGAAGCTATCCAGGCACTGAGACCTGACTGTCCTTGTCACATGGATGGATCTGGGTCCTGGGAGCAGGTGGCTGAGGTGAGCTGGGGCTGTACCTTGGAGGCTTCCGTGAGGATGAGCTTCGAGTCCTTCACCAGGCACTGCAGGGGCACGGTCACGTCAATCACCTTCGCCTTCTCGTTCTTCCTGCTCTTGTCATTCACAAACTTTCCGTACCAGGCATTCACGATGATAAGCCCTGGGGACAGAGCAGCAGGGGCTGACACAGGCCATCTTGACACACCCCTCTGCCGATCTGAGAAACCCAGTGCCTGGCCCGGCCCAGCGAGGGCACCCCTGCCTTCTCACCCATCCGGGACTCCTCGGCTTCTATTATTCTCCGGACAGACTCCTGCATCAGCCGAACCTAAGAGAGAAGATGTTGGGGACCCTGGCTTGTTTTGGTCAGAGCACGATAAAGATCCAGCTCGTGTCCATGTCAGGACGTCCAGGCAAGGAGCGAAGGGGAAGGGGCAAACGCTGTGGGCTCAGCTCAGCCTTCAGAAGGTTGAAGCTCTGAGACCTATTTGAGACATTGTTGGAGAATCAGCTAACAAGGCACGACCCCACGTGGTGACAGCAGTGGAGGGACAGTGTCTTTCTTTCTCTGCAGTGATTCTGTCCATGCAGGAGATGGATGAGAAATTACTGCAGACATGGTCAGTGTTTAAGAATAAACAGATACATAGTGATGAACTCAAGGCTAACCTGGGCTAGATAGTAATTATGGTGTCATCTATAATACATTGTGAGATCCTGCCTCAAAATACACTTCGAGTGAACAGCTGGACCCGTGTGCTGCCCCATGGTTGCCATGGGACATGC
This sequence comes from Mastomys natalensis, assembly GCA_021653895.1. Taxonomy (NCBI): domain Eukaryota; kingdom Metazoa; phylum Chordata; class Mammalia; order Rodentia; family Muridae; genus Mastomys; species Mastomys natalensis. Next base: position 1,017,902 of record JAJTUV010000344.1, on the reverse strand, counting down.
ACGGCTCACGTGGTCTCTGTGTCACAGCACCCATGGCACCCTGGTATTAAGCCATGAGCTCCTGCTCCCTTGCTCACATAATAGACAGCACAAGGAGGAGCCCAGGGCCATAGGCGCCGCGTTGCAGAGCCGAGCTGGGACTCAGGAGCTTGTCCACCCCAGGGCACAGACTGCAGTCTCCCGAGCATGCCCCTCAGACACAGAAGCTTAGGAGTGAATGAGGTTGTCGGTTAAGTAAAGCCTCTGGGCTCTGTCTGGGGTCACAGCCCTAGCTTCAGTAGGACGGGCTAGGAGGGTTTGGAGGTTTGCCCTTGCCCTGTGCTCTGCGTAGTGGCATGGGACACTCACAGCGGCCTCTGCCTCTTGCTTCTTCTGCAGGATGTCGCTGGCTGTGTTCTCTCTCTGCTTTTCCAGTTCCCTTAGAAAAGCAACCAGAAGTCACTCTACAGTGAGCGGACTGCGCCCCCTGCTGGACTGAGCCCAGAGAGCAGTCTGATCTTAATTGGATTTCTACTTCTAGAACTTAGAAGACACTTCCAGAACAACCCCAGGCTAGACTATGCATCTTCCTTTAGCTTGAGATCACCTTCCCTGCCCACCTCCTTGATGCAGAGTCCTGAACTGTTGTCTCCTTGGGCGACAGCTCAGGATGCAGGCGTGATTCAGACTACTCTGGAGGATGCACGGACATGCCTGTTGCTACAGCAAAGGTCAGCTCACGGTCGTGTCAGTGACCTGAGGCAGCATACTCTTTACTCTTGCTCTTAAATATCTAAACAACAGGATCCCTACACTGTAGTAACTCGGACGTCACAGGCAGCCAGAGGGCATCCTGTCCCTCCTCCAAGCTTAGCATTTCTGAGCTTAACAAGGGGCCTCTCCATTTTCTGAGAGATGCTTAGACTCAGAGGGCTCCCTACAACAAACTGCAAAGCCAGCTGTCCTGTGCAACACAGAACTGATCCATCCCAGGTCAAGCTCAGTGACAGGTGCCATGTCTATGATTAAAGAGAGGGAGAGAGCATTTCTGCTTCCTGTTTTAGAGTCTCGATAGAGTCACTTCTAAAAGTAGGACTGGCTGGCCAGGGAAGGGAGTACAGTTCCCTGCGGCTGCTGCGGCTGGCTGACTAGTACCTGTCAGACCCAGGCACCAGCCAAACGCCCTCTGAGCATTAACTTGTCACATTTTTCCAGTCTTCTCTCTAGTTTAGAGGAGACGGAGGCATGGGATTTCCATGTAAACCTCACCTCTCTTTCTGAGCCCTGAGGTATGGTCTGATGATCAGCCGGTGCACTGCCAAGTAGACAACCAGCGGCCCCACAGTGGCGTAGAACACAGCGCTGGGGAGCAGCTGATCCGTCAGGTGATGGGGAAGAAGTACGTCTGACTGGCCCTGTTCAGCCTGGGAGGACACAAGAGCAAACCCCACAAGATGGGTCAGGTCTTCCAGGGAGGAGAGCTGGGGTCTCTCAGCAACCAGTATACCAGGTCCAAGGCTGAGCGGAGTATGTGTGATATTTAACTGGTGTCAAAGGCCTCAGAGGAGAGGAAAGCAGTCCCAGAGACAGCCTGTGTCAGTAAGTGAGGTGTTTCAAACAAGTCAAGGACTTCAGAAGGCACCAGATTAAACTGGTAAGATGGAGACTAGAAAGAGACTTCATGGTGTAAACTAACAGTTTTATTAGAAAGGATTCAAGCCTGGCACAGCGATGCACACCATTAAACCCAGCCACGGGGATGCAGAGGCCTTGGGTCTTTGTGAGTCTGAGATTGGCATGGTTTATCTAATGAGACCCTGTCTTAAAAAGATGGAAAGGCTTGGGAGGCAGAGGCAGGTGGATTTCTGAATTTGAGGCCAGCCTGGTCTACAGAGTGAGTTCCAGGACAGCCAGGACTACACAGAGAAACCCTGTCTCAAAAAACCAAAAAAAAAGCCGGGCGGTGGTGGCGCACGCCTTTAATCCCAGCACTTGGGAGGCAGAGGCAGGTGGATTTCTGAGTTCGAGGCCAGCCTGGTCTACAGAGTGAGTTCCAGGACAGCCAGGACTACACAGAGAAACCCTGTCTCGGAAAAAAAAAAAAAAAAAAAAAAAAAAAAAAGATGGAAAGGACACATTACCGATAGGCAGGTGACAGAAACAGACCAACACTGAGAAATCTCAGACTTACATATTCCTTGGAACACGGTCAACAAAACAGCAAAGTTAACAGAGGGTGATACAGAAAAGCTGTTTATAAAAAATTAAATTCATCCCAGCACTTGGGAGGCAGAGGCAGGCGGATTTCTGAGTTCGAGGCCAGCCTGGTCTACAGAGTGAGTTCCAGGACAGCCAGGGCTACACAGAGAAACCCTGTCTCAAAAAAACAAAAAAAAAAAAAAAAAATTCATTTAGATTTGGGTTCTATCCCCAAGACTCCTATTGTCCACACAGATACTTGGAAATCTGAGCTCTACCACACTCAAGTCAAGGGTGAGGGACATCCGACCCACATAGACAGTTCATGGTAGAGGTGACTTAGCAGTTAAAACGGGTGTGGAGGTCTTCCTCCAAGTTCAGTTCCCAGCAACCACAACTGGAGGCACACAACTCGTGTACAGAGCCACACTCATACACGTAATTAAAAACAACAAATCTTTTAAAAGTCAGTTTGGACAGTTTCATATTATCACAAGAAACAGGTGACAGTCTCTCCCTGGGAATTTGCAGAAGTGCTCAGACCAAGCCCAGCTCTGAACACAGTGCCTGAGCTGTCTCCGTGGCTTGTCGGAGCTTTCAATTCAGACGAAGAAGGCTGGAGTACACAAAACCTGACCACTAGGTCCCAGGAATCCCAGCTCAGAGATGTAAAATGGTAGTGTTTCTGCAAAAATCTACTATTTGCTTTATGTGTTTGAGTGTTTTGCCTGCATTACGTCTGCACAGTTGCACGCAGAACCTGCAGAGGCCAGGAGGAGGAAGCTGGACTCACTGGAACTTCAATTACAGAATTTAGTACTCACAACTGTATTTTTGGTGGACACCTGGGTATGGAGGTCAGAGACAACTTCCGGTGTCATTCCTAAGGAGCTGCCTCCCTTTCTTTTCCTTAGACAAGATCTTTCATTGGCCTGGAAGGTGGCCAGCCGGCTAGGGTAGGTCTGTCTCTACTGTCCCAACACTAGATTACAGCATATGCTGTCACACTGGACTGCTCACATGGGTTCTGAGGATCAAACCAAGTCCTTGCAAGCACCTTACTGACAGTCATCTTCCAGGCTTGCTGATGCCAGGACTGAAAACATGACTGTCTGATAGAAATGCTGCATAAGCAGCTGTATACTGCACTGTCTGTATCTGTACACCTCCTCCTCCGTCATTCCTGATCCCAGCTGGCTTAGGTCCACACACGTGATTACCCATGGGTACGAGAGGACACTGCGTAGAACTAGACATTTCGGAAGCAGGCCAAGACAGGGCTCCTGAGGTGACGAGGTTGGAAATGCCGCACAGCCGTTCCTTGGGTTCTAGGGCTCTATCTAGATACCAAAACTGTAGACGATGGTACTAAAAACGGGCCACACGGGGAGAGCCCACACACAAGGACTGAGCCCCACAGAGTTGCCTGTTTGGGAGACAGGAAGAAAACAGCCAGAAAGAAATCAGAGCTACTACAGCTTGGTGTCCAAGAGTTCTGGTACAGAGCAGTTGAAGACAGATCAGAGACGCAGAAGCTGCTGAAACCAAGGCAGAAGAACGTGGATAGCTACCTACCCCTCTGCATGCAAAGGAAGATTCCAGGTGGCCAAAGGCTACCTCCAGAGAGGGCTGGGAAGTACATGCAGTACAATAGACAAATGAGCGAACCAGAAAGCTAGAATTGTACATGTCTGAAATCTCAATACTGAGGTAGCTGAAACAGGAGGATCCCAAGTTTGAGTTTCAGGCTAGCCTTGGCTATGTGACTGTATCTCAAACAAAACATCCAAACCCTGGGCAACCTCACATGGCATGACTCAAGAACTGAGCAGCATGGAGAAAGGGGTGTGCTGGCATGATGTCAGACAAGGTATCTGATGCTGCAGATGCCCAGCGTGGCACTGGGCAGGCATAGGGCAAGCCACTGGGCAGGTTTGGTGAGGGCCCAGTGGTCGTGTATCACCAGGGAAGGCCGGGTACTAGGCCTCCATTAACTCGCTGCCGTGCTGTGCTCCCCCGACTTCTGCTCACATAGCCCAGACAGAAGCAATGGCACACTCAAGAATTAAACCCCATGCCCTGGTCAGCATGGGTCAGGCTCAACTTACTTGACTTTGAGAGACACACCCTGAGGGACACCAATGCTCACAGCTGCACCCAAGACGCTGTGTCGGGAGATCTTCCTCTCAGCTCCATACTCCACTATTGTCCCAAAGAAGCCTGCCCTGCAGGGCAGAACATGGCTGCTGGCAGTTTCCCTATTGCCCACCAGCCCGCTGAGTCCCTATACCCCCTCCCCAATCCACACCATGCATGGGAGCAGACCCACAATGCTCCTGGGTTAACAGCAGACCTGTGAGACCCCGGAGGGTCTTTAGCAGTAGGGCCCCTCAGCGCTGGCCATACAGCAGACATCCCACCCAGCAAGAGGCAATCGGGGCATCACATGTGAGAATGACATGCAGGTGCCAATCACAGCTCCTCCCTGAGCGCCCTCCACAGAGCCGGGCCACCCGTGCCAGCAAGGCCGAGACTTACTTGAGGGACCCTTTCACTCGTGTCTGGTCGTCATCCTGGAACTTGTGCTGGTAACTGATGAGTGCAAAGGAGTGAGGGATCCCCAGCTGGAGGGAGTAAAGCGTGCAGGGTCAGCCCCCCAGTGTGGAGACAACGCCCAGCTGTCTACCCCGCTGGGCATCTGCAGGCAGGGAGCTACTCAGCCACTATCTGTGTAATGATTCTGGGCGATGTCAGCAATCTGCCACTGTATGATCTCATACAACTAAGGAACCAGAGACACCACTGGGTGACATGGTCTTACCCTGAAATCAACCATAGGCAGGAATGTTACAAAGCACAACCATAAAACTCTGAGATTTCTAGTCAGAGTACAGTATGTTAGCCTCTCATAATAAAACCCTCTGGCAATATGGAGCCTGTGCAGCCAGGAGGAGCCGAGGGCAGTCGCTCACTCTCAGAGAGCCGCCTCCCATCGGCTTCTCTCCACACCCGCTCCCCAGTACCCAAGAGCACCATTCTGATAGAAGGAAGTGAAGTTACTTTACTTTGAAACGATCTGAACACATCCACCTGGGTGCCTGAGACATCCTCCTTCAACACTAAAGGCTGGTCACTGCAGAGGTGTGGCCCACAGCTGCCCCTCAGGGTTTAGAAGCATAAGGAGCCACCCCCTCAACACGAGACTGCAGCTCCTCTACTGACTCACCTGCAAGGCCACAGTGAAGTGGCAGGTCTTAGTGTCCCGGACGATGCTAGTGTTCATGGCTGACTGGATACCCCAGCGCCACTGCAGGTAGCCCACAGTGTTCTTGTCCAGGTTCCGAGCTAGGACAGTGGTAAGGCCGGGCCGAATTCCACGGGATGAAAACTGCAGAGCACAGTTTGTCGTCACAAAGCTGAGGGGACACAGAAAGGGTCCAGCTGTCGTGGGCTTAAAAGCTCTTCTTTTGGGTTCTCTCGTCAGGCTGAACAGCTCTCTAAGCCAGGAGAGCAGCAGCGCAAGGCACAGGAAGCCTAAGTCTTCGAGGATCCTCACTGGGGACCCTCACTCCCCGTCATCCGCTGTTGGAGCCCCTGAATGCTGTGCGCCGAGCTCTCGGAAGGCAGTCCTGGGGCTCGAGACAGTGATCCCGAAACGGCTGAACTGGAGCATGCCAGCCTCCAAGTGACATCAACACGAATACAGAGGAGAGCCGCCCACCTCAACCACATGCCACACTGAGTCACGAGTCCTGGGTGGAACTCTAGCATGTGTGTGCGTGTGTGTTTTGTGTGTGAATGTTTTGTCTACACTCACCTGTGTGTACCACACGCGTGCCTGTTCAGTCCTCTGGAAATGGGCTGCAGGCGACCGTGAGCTGCTATGTGGGTGTGAGGACTCAAACTCGGGTCCTCCTCAAGAGCAACCAGTGCTCCTAACTGCTGAGCTGTTTCTCTACACACCATCAATTTAAAACCTGCCCAAGGGATCCCGATAGTCACCCCTGCTGGGAACTAGTTAACTGAAATGACAGAAAAGCAGCTTCCCAGGAAGGAACCTGGACAAAGGGAGAGCAGCCCCACCTTCTGGTTCAAGAAGATGTTTCAACAGTGAGGAATGAAGTCCGACAACAGCTGCTGTTCAGACACAGCCCAGCTCTCCCTGCGTAGTCTATGCAGTCTCCTCACTTCTCTCTGGAGACAACACCGTGCCATGAAGGTGCTGATATACTAACTTTTTTTTTTTTTTTTTTTTTTAAAGATTTCTGTATTTATTTTGTGTATGTGAGTACACTGTCGCTGTCTTCAGACACATACCAGAAGAGTGCATCGGATCCCTTTACAGATGGTTGTGAGCCACCATGTGGTTGCTGGGATTAGAACTCAGGTCCTCTGGAAGAGCAGTCAGTGCTCTAACCACTGAGCTGCCTTTCCAACACTAACTTTTAATCATTATTACTTATATTCCCTTCCAGGGGCTTCCCTCAGCTAAAAGAATAAGAGCCAATTAATTCCTCAGTCTCTACAGGACCCAGCCCACTGTCTGCCATCTGTTTGAAACTCAGCCGTGTTCTGCTTCTGCCAACATGAGGTAGGGCTAGAGCTGAGAGACTGAGAGTCCCAAGAGAAGCTCAGAGAAGCCAAGAGACACAGGAATGTGACCCTAGGCTTACTAGATTTAGGGTTTGATCTTGTCCCAAAGAGAGGGAAGCAATCTGGTGGGTAGATAAGTTAAGACACTGGACAGAGAGGGAGAGCATGCCACAGGGCTGTCTCTTCTGGGGGACAGGGTCTCACATGATCCACAGGCTGGCTTCGGACTTTCAAATGCTGGATTACAGGCATTTACAACCATGTTTGCCTTTCCCGTTTTCTAAGACAGGGTCCATAGGTCCACACTGTCTCAAATCTGTAATGCTCCTGCAGCAACCCCACAGCAGTGGGGATCATGGGCACACACCACTAAACTTGACCTTCCCCAGGAACTCTCTGTTCTGTCACAGTCTTGTGTGACCCATGGCCTCAAACTCTGTGCATAGCCGAGGACAGCCCTCAGCTTCTGACCTTTCCCTGTCTCTGCATTGCGTACCACATGCTTGGCTCGACTCAGCAGCTTTCAGGACTGAGTCTGAAGTGGCCATGGAGTAGGAGTCCTGGAGGAGACACGGCTCATCCCGATGCTCTACCTCAGTGAGGAAAGATTAGCCCTGGCTGGCCTGGAACTCACAGAGATCCACCTGCCTCTGCTTCTGAAGTGCTGGGATCAAAAGTGTGCGCCACCCCTTGCATTCTCTGTTCTAGTTATAGCTGTGATGAGGTCAGTCCCTTCAAGCGTCTGCTGCTGTGACTTCCCACTACAATGGTCTGTTCTCTGGATCTGTGAGCTGAAATAAACCCTTCCCCCACTAAGCTGCTTTCATCGGTGTTCTGTTACAGCAGCCAGGAAGGAAAGTAGGAGCGAAGCCTAGAGAGAGTGTCATCTCTATCAGCTACCGAGGCCACAACCCCCACCCCATGCGCCCAAGTCCACCAGACCAGGTGGTCCCATGGCCTCTGGGGGTTGTTGGGGAACCCACACAGCTATAGTTTCACGGTCCTCCACGGTCCTCACAGGATTTGAAGGCAAATGGTCCCAAGTTGGGAAGCCTCTCAGCACAGAAGGAAGTCTGCTGGGGCTGGGCCATGCTTTCCAATACCGCTCTCTCTCCAGCTGCAGGCTGCCCATGGCACTTGTCCAGCTGTGCTCACACACAAGTAACTTCAAATGCTGGTGATATTAGAACTCACAGGCTCTAATATCTTAAGTTAACACAGCACCAAAGAGGAGTTATTGTGTATATTTACCATCTTGATGTGAGATTACGGAACAGCTTGAGACCAAGTAAAGGCCCCTGGAGATCTCCAGCTCCAAACTCCAACTGTTGGGAAAATAAGCAGAGAAAGCATTCACTGCTCTTGTCCCTCCTACAGCAGCAGCCCAGGGCTGGGCCCGCGCCCGGCCAGGCTCTGGACAGAGGGCTGGCAGACTCCTAATGTTTCAGGTTCTCTCTGCCCCTGGAGGTGACTGCAGCCCCAGACCCACAGGGAGCCCCGACTGTAGACAAGAGACTCTTCTAAAGAAACATCAACCCTGCATTCTGACCTCCCTGGCTCAGGTCAGAGAGGAAGGAGACTGGTGGTCCTCACTGTCTCTGCTATGGGCAGCTGTGTAACTCCATACAGCTGGCTCCCCTGACAGGAAGGTCTCCCTGGTGGGCCCGGCTGCGTCCGAGACTACCCTGGGTGACTTCCCAGTACCTCTCCAATGTCTCTTTACTTTAGTTGCTCACAGCTGGCTCTTTCATGGTCAACAGCCATGGACCAGACAGTGACTGGCACCATCTTCTGCTAGTATAGCAAAGATTCAGCTCAAACAAGGATACTGACTTCCTAGGGTTGGATTGCTGGAGTTAGCATTGCAGAGGACACTAACTGTATCCCAACTCTAAATAGTTCAGTGCACCGCCAGGACTCCTGATATAAGGCATCTGTCTCTCCTTTGTGGCGTGTAGCGTCGCTGGGCATTTAGAACCCTGTTCCGCTGTAGCATGAGCACCTCAGGCAGGGTGGCTGTCCACTAGCAGGGCCACCTGTGGACACCGGAGTCCAGCTGCTCTTACCTCTCCCCATCCCTTTGCAGAAGTGACACGTCGGAGTGCAAAGTTAATGGAGCCACCGCCGTTGCCGTTCTGGGTAGAGAGACTTCCAGAGAGGATGGCTGTGTCTGTAGCTGTCAAGGGTGCCTAAGAGAAGACAGCTGCTGGTAGCAAGTGGACGGAAGGAAGCAATGGGGACACAGGTCCCTTGGCAGGTCAGCACACAAGGACAGCTGGCCTACTCAAGCGCTCTGGTCCCTTCTTGCTTCACACCAATGCACGTGACCACGAAGGTGCTACTTCAGTTTATGAAGCTTTGCTTCTGAGAGGCTCTAGCTGTGGGACTACGCAGATGAGGCTCCTGCCCTCTGAGTGCCGGGAGGTTAAAGTCATGCCAGCTATATGCATTATGTTTGTGGTCCTGGGGATCAAGCCCAACCTGCTCTTATCAGGGAGACACTCTACCCACTGAGTTATCTGCTAGGCCGCAGAACTTCAAGGGGAGAAGCTACAAAACTTACAGGGAATGGCTGAAAACCAAGTCTAGCGTACCATGGCAGGAGCTACATGGAGACCCCACCACGGGCCGTCCTATAAGGTGCTGTCTGAGTTGCCTCGTTCCAGCTTGACACTAGGGCTCTGGAAGTATTAAGGGTTCTTCAAAGCAGCAAGGCTCCCAGAGTTAACTCCATGGGGTACAGTCATGCACTGGGAAATAAAGACAGACTCCCTGGAGGCAGAGTCCCTGGTGTCTAGGTACAATGGCCTGACCCTACTGCGTCCAGGGTAGGGTGGCATTCTAGTTCAGGACCTGAGCTACTGCTGCCTTTCACACAGTCGAGAACGCTCTGCTGGCCAGAACTGCCTTCTCTCCTAACATCACCATGACCTTGGGCTTCTATGCTTACACCATTAGCATTCCTAATTGGCAAGACCTGGAGCCTGGGAGCTGAGCACTGGCACTCAGCTGCCTTGTGTGTGGGCAAAGCAGTAACAAACAAGGCCAAGTGGAACATGCTTGCATGTTCTCGCTCCCTCCCTCAGTGGCTAATCGCAGCCTTTCATAAATAAAGATGAGGAGAAACCCTGGGCCGACTCCCATCCAGCTGCTCCGGCACCTCGCCTCATTGACTCAGGCCCAGGCTGTACTTGGAGAGGGGTCTGTGTGCTTTACCTCGATGGACTGGGATATGTGCATTTTATTAATCTCAATCTGCGGAAAGCCACTTGCGGACACATCGTCATATTCCTCATCATAGCGATCAAAAAGGTCAGTGGCATCGACTCCGACGCTGATGGTTCCCTGGGGCAGAAAAACAAGCAGTCAGCACCAAGTGCGCTCTCTGTGGAATAAAAGCACTGAAGCAGAGCGCTCAGCAGGTGACTTCATGGAAGGACAGGACGACAATGGAGCCCACAGCATCAATGTCACAGTTCAATCAAAAGCTGCAGAACACCTTGGACTATCAGAGCCAGAAAACACCAGTTCCATGGGAAGAGCCAGCCTGCCCACCTACAGAAGGAGCACGCACCGAGGCAAGACACGGGAGCGAGAACCACATGGCTTGACCATGCGGGGACCACACAGGACCCTAGCCACATCACCTAGACACTGGCTCTGTGGACTAAGCACCTGCACTTGAAAACCATGTTACAGTTCCAAGACTCAAGAGCGCCCCCTGGACCCAGACGCAGGCACACAATGTGCACACACTGCTCTGCCTCAACAGAAAACAAGAAATGCTAAGCCACACTCTTGCTCACGACTGCCTGGTTAGGGTAGCGATGGCTGAGAAGCGACTCCACAGCCCAGAGCGACCTGGGAAGGAAAGGGCTCACTTGGCTTACACTCTCACAGTCCATCACTGAGGGAAGTCAGGACAGGAGCTCACACAGGGCGGGAACCTGGTGCAGAGGCCATGGAGGGTGCTGCTCACTGGCTCGCTCTGCTGCTTTCTTATAGACCCGAGGACCACCAGCCCAGGGGTGGCTCCACCCACCATGGGTTTCAACCTCCCCATCAACCACCAATCAAGACAATGCTCCACAGGCTTGCCTACAGCCCGCACTCACTGCAGGCATTTTCTTAATTGGGGCTCTTGCTCTCAGATGACTCTGGCCCGCGTCAATTAACACACGAGGCAGCACGCTGATTAAAACGCTTCCTCTGAACAAGAAACACACTCACCATTTTCTTTCAGAGTTCTAAGACTCTTCTCATAGGTGCATACCTTAGCCGTGTGTGTGTGTGTGTGTGTGTGTGTGTGTGTGTGTGTGTGTGTGTGTGCTGGAGCGCGCACACGCACAGGCATGCACAGTTGCACAAAAAAATACATTTTTTATTAATTTCTCTTCAGACTACTATTTTTCTTTCTTTTTTTTTTTTTTTTTTTTTTTTTTTGGTTTTTTCGAGACAGGGTTTCTCTGTGTAGCTCTGGCTGTCCTGGAACTCACTCTGTAGACCAGGCTGGCCTTGAACTCAGAAATCCGCGTGCCTCTGCCTCCCAAGTGCTGGGATTAAAGGTGTGCACCACCACCGCCCGGCTAAATAGGTCTCAGAGCAGCACCGACAACCAACCCTGCACAGGACAGACCTGCTCTTGCTTTTCTTTTAGAGACAGGGCTTTGCTTGCTATGTGGTCCCGGCTGGCCTATGACTTAACACTCAGACTAGCTGGTCCCAACCTTGTGGCAACCCTTCTGCCTCTGCCTCCCGAATGCCAGGATTACAGGCACACACCGCCATAAGCAGCTGAGACAAACACTATGTGTTTGTTAAGCAGCCCTACTAGGTGTTCATTACAGCAACAGAAGACTCACACAGGCGTAGGAGAATGGGGGTCTCAGAGGGTATGCCATCCAGAACTTGTCTGGGACCACACCAGCCATTAGCTAAGACATAGACAACTACAACTTCACTTCCACCACCACCACCACAGCCTCCAGCACCAGTGCAGGCCACCTGCTGGAGACATGACTTTAATCCCAGCACCACATCTAGGTCTGAAAGGTTTTCAAATGGCATATATTCAGCAAGGCATGGTGGTACAGGCCTGAAGTCCTAGCAATGGGGACACCGAGACAGGAGGATCATGATTTCCAGGTCAGCCCAGGCTATAAGCAAGAGCTTTTATGAACAAAAGTACAGGCACTAACTCCACACTGACAACCAGGCGATTGATTCAGCCAAGGGAGAGTAGCCATTAGAAACTAGACCTCCCGCTTGCCCCGTGCTGTCTACGCGGGCCAACCTTGGCGCTGACCCAAATCTATGGGAAACAGTGAGCTGGAGAGGTGACATGAGCCAAGGACAGTGCTGGGCACAGTGACAACTCGATTGATGAATTAACTGTCCTGGAAATGGCTACTCAGGTCTCCCTGAGATGACAGAGTTGTCTCTTCATTCCCGAGGACCCAGATGCCACCTTTTGCCCTTCGATCTTCAGGAAATGAACTTTGGCAGGTGACTTGCTGCAGTTCCAGAGTAGGAGGACTTCTCCCCATGTGCCCACAAGACTGCAGCTTGCTATAACTACTCACTTCCAACACTGTATGTTCTCTTATGAGAAGTCACAGGTTTGAGAGGAGTGACAGTTACATCTGAGTTGGACAGACTCCAACACACAAGACTAAAGCAAATATGAACCACTGGGCATGTGACCAAGTGGTCAGATGTGTGCTGAAGCTTCTGGCTGAGTGTGTTGTGTGCACCCTAAAGCACACTTTTGACTTTGATCTGTTATAAAATAATCCTTTTTTTTTTTTTTTTTTGAGACAGGGTTTCTCTCTCTGTGTAGCCCTGGCTGTTCTGGACTCTATAGACCAGGCTGGCCTTGAACTCACAGATTTCCACCTGCCTCTGCCTCCTGAGTGCTGGGATTAAAGGTGTGCGCCAGCATGCCCAACATCAAAACCTTCTTCTTCTGAATTTTACAGAACTCAAAAGGAAAGTGCCATTCTTAGCTCCAGGATGTACACTACAGAATGGGGTACGGTTTGCTGACACGCTGTAGAACAGTGTCTAAAGATGGCCACCAGAGAAACAGGTGACACGGAGCCCTCACACAGCAAGAAAGCCTCCTGGAAACTGAATTGTCACGCAGCTGGCAGATCTAGATCCTTGACTCAGAACTCTGTAATTCTGGGTGTGTATGGCTAAAAGATCCAACCCACAGTCCGGAGGTTGTTAATTCACCCCTTTAGGCTGGTGATAACTAGCCTATGGGACTCCACCCAGTTTCTTGTTTATTCAGCCAAGCCAATCAGATGTAACAAGCACAGCTAGCCGAGCTCCATTCACAGCCGTCTGGTCTCCTTTTCCCTTCTCTAGCCACTACTCCTTCCTGAGAGAAACTGCACCTGACAGACTTGTAGCACTCTTCAGTTTCTCATTAATAGTTATGGATAATACACCTCCCCCACCCCTGCTTCTTTCTGAGACAGATCCTTACAATTTCAACAGTGACTCAAAGTCTCCCCAAAAGGCCATGTGGTGACTTGAATGTCTGCCGTGGGCTTAGGCATTCAGGTACTTGGTCCCCAGCTGGCGGCACTGCCCTGGGAGGCTCCGGTGTCAGCTGGCTGGAGGGATGTTCAGGCACTAGAGGCTGGCACTCCCGGCTTCCTGGCCTCTGGACTCTCACCCTCTAGACCAAGAACCTCAGTTAGCTCTTGCTTCTTTGAGGTGCCCGGTTGTGGTGCTGGATGACAGCAGCAAATGGTAAGTGGACAGGCAGCTCTGGTGATGAGCACCACAGAACATTCAGTATCTGACAGCAGGGCCAAAGACTTTACAATTGTAGGAAGAGCAGCGGGGAATGTGCCAGCACGGAAGAGCCTCAGTCCACTGCGCTGTAACTCAAATGGTAAGAGATGCATACACGTGGAGAGATGGCTCAGAGTTAAGACATGACTGTTCTCCAGAGGTCCTGAGTTCAATTCCCAGCAACCACACCGTGGCTCACAACCATCAACCATCTGTAATGGGATCTGATGCTCTCTTCTGGTGTGTCTGAAAACGGCTACAGTGCACTCATATAAGTGAAATAAATAAATCTTAACAAAAAAAAAAAAAAAAAAAAAAAAAAAAAAAGGAGATGCATACACAACAGTCCCGCAGGGATCTAAGGCCTAAAGACAACACAGCCAGTGCTTTACCACAAGCCCCAGGGTTGGATCAACTTCTCACACCACAGCCATATTTTCACTCTCTCTAGCCCTCTGCCACTGAGCACAACAGACACGGGAGCCAAGGCCGCCGGCTTTATATGACTCCAAGACCACATCCACAGGACAGACTGAAGGCACAGCAGGACATGCATGACCACGTGCATGCACATGTGGAAGTCAGAAGAAAACTTTTGTGAATGAACTCTGTCACATGGAGCCTGGAAATCAAACTAAGGTTGTCAGAATTGGCAGCAAATTAGCTTTATCCATTGAGCCATCTCTTTAGCCCCATAACAGAATTAAAAAAAAAAGGGGGGGGGGGAGAGGGCTTGATGACTTTAATCCCGGCTGGAGGCAGAGGCAGGTGTACTCTGTGAGTTGAAAGCCAGCCTGGCATACAGAGTGAGTTCCACTCCAAGACAGCCAGGGCTACACAGAGAGAGCCTGTCTCAAAAACCAAAAACAGGAGGAAAAAAAAAAGCAAGCAATGTATTATGTCTTTATGAAATCATTCTAGGATTTAAAAGTATCTGTATGATTATTACTTATTTTCCTTGATATAACTGCTTTTCAAATGTTTGCCGATAAAGCTGAATTATACTTCTAAGTCATTTGTGTGGAGAGACGATGGAGCCTTTCTAAGTACGAGAGGATGCTTCGCTAGTTTCTATCAGCCTGTGCACCATGGAAAGAACTGAATGGACTAGGAAACAATTCAACAATCTCTATGTAACTATCACATAAGAGGGTCAAAAAAGAAACCCAAGCTGGTGAGGGAGGCAGGGAGGCAGCGGCTACTCTGGGTCGGTGGCCATGCTGGGAACTTTATGGACAGACAGGAATCACACCAGCTCACAGGACATGAGAACCTCATCCAGCAATTCTATTCCAGGCTCTAGACTCTAAAAGGCAGCGTGGTGGATCATGCCTTCCAGACACCCAAACCAGAAGGGAAGGGCAGAGTGGCCCAGTCAGAAGACCAGTGTCATCAGTCTATAGGTGTGAACGTCATGGTCTGCTGGGCACAGCCCCCGCCTCCCTACACACACACTGGCTCATTAGGGATGGGTTTTCTCAGTGGGAAGTGCAGACAGAGGTTTTATCTGTATAGCAAATGAAGGCAGATAAGACGCAGTCAGCACAAGGGATCCAAACACAGACTCTACAGGATGAGTCTCCAGGAAAAGCTCGCATTTCATTCTGGGAGGAGCAGAGGCCAAGGCTGGAGAGGAGACGCCCCACAGACAGGAGGGCAGGGGCCAAGCTCAATCCTCGGCTTTCCATCTCCAAGCCCAGGGCTCTGCCATGCTGCTTTTGGCACAAGTATGTGACACTCAGCCAGGCTCTGCACCCACTGTGACCAGCCCCACTTCATCTCTGTATAGTAGGGTCACCTTCTGATGAGATCAGAGTTACTTTGTGTCTATTCAATCCTTTCAGTAACTTGGCACACTGGTAGGATTGCTGCCCTCACTGAACACAGGTCAAGCAGCTTGTTTCAAGTCCTGCCCACCTGTCAGTCATATCCCTCATCTGCGCCTTTCTGCTGAGCTGCTTCCGTCTGCTCACTGCCCATCCTCTGACTGCACCAACACCGACCCTGTTGGGAAGGTGCCGCAGGAGAGCCCCACAGACTTCTGATCCGATTACCCCCACCTGACTCATTCAGCCCTGAGCTCTGACTGCATGACTGGAGTCCACTTGTGTTGGGGCTTGATGGGAGGAGAGGTGTTCATGTCCATAATGGGCAGTTGTATCCACAGATCCACACACGTGGATCCAAGCGTGGATTTAAAGTATTCAGGAACACGTTCAGATTTCATTTGCCATTTTCTTATCATTATCCCTTCAGCAGAAAATGGCATAAAAATCGTTCAGTTATTTTAAGTACTCTAAAGATGGCAGTTTTGGGTGTTGGGAGCCGACTCCTAGCAGAAAGTGGCTATCATCTTTGCAGCCATCTCAGGTCATATACCCTGACAAGAGACTTGTTGTCAACAGCCAACATCTTGTTTTTCTCACATATCTTGTTTTGTTGTTTAGTGCCCCCAGCTGCAAGGTGCACGTGGTAAAGTGTCTTCAGCTGCATTCCCCTCTTATGCTTAATATACCCAGGATTTTCCTTTCAATAAACGGGACTTGATCATACTCTGTTTTGTCTCCGTTCTTCTTGTCTCTTGCCCCTCCATCCCCACTCTCTCTCTTGCTAGACCCTGTAGACTGACCCGAGGACCAGAGCACTTGGCCCCCAAACGTGGGGCAGTGTGGGCATCGTGGAGCAGCGCGGCCGCATCATTTGGGGGTGGATAGAGAGGAAGGGATTGAAGCTATGACTCCACACAACAGTCATGTGCTGCTTCAGTAAGGAGCTCCACCCACAGCCTTAGAGATGATTCTGGGCCCAAGGGAAGCCCGGTACAGGTTCTATGACACACCCCAGGATCTCCTACGAGGGACCCACATGCCCGTTTCAGGAGAGGTTCTTTGGGAAACTGTCAATTACCTCGTATACTTTGTTTCCTAGTGCTGGGACTGAACCCAGCACACTGGGCAAACACTACCCCTGGGCTACAGTTCCAGACATGCCTCACTGAGCTTCCCAGGGTAGCCTTGAACTCATGGTAGTTCTACCTCAGCATTTCAAGTGCGGGGATTATAGGTGTTAGCCACCATACCAGGTTCTTACATAGTTTGAGAAGCAAGAGTCAAGCTGACAGTTGTACTCTAGAGACAAAGTCCTCCCACACCTTCATGTCCCACAGCACACAAGCTAGAATGAACGTGAGCAGAGGGTCACCTCCTGTGAACCTCAGCTGCCGCTGTTCATTCAGGAAGGCTTCAGGAAAGCAATGAAGCTTCCTAGTACTCTGCCTCAAGAGGCCATGGAAAGGCTCCCGGCTCCTTATCATGACAGGGACAGACTGCAGCAGGGCTATCCAGACACACTGATACAGGGTCCAGCCTCAACCACAAACAGCACCCATTCACTGCTGCACAGGACTGAGCCAGAGTCAGTCGGTCATTCAGTACAACGGGCACCTCAAACTTAATAAGATAGCTGGTTGCCTCCTGGCTGGGGTATAGCTCAGAATGACCTCCCCAGGATAAGGATACTGTATAAGAGGCTGACGCTATAATGTCAATGGGTTAAACAGGTGCAGCTGTCCCAAGGATTCCAGTCTAGAGACTGAGGTTCAAGGCAGCAATGTCTGGGATGATAAAGGCAGGCCCTGGCTGGTACAAGCTAGATATGTCCTCCCAGTCTAACTGGCACAGAGGACCACGGCCTCAGTGCTTGAGCTGCTGGCTGCATAACTGGAGGGCAGGTCTTAAAGGGCTCTCTGACTCTCCTCCACAACAGCATCTGAGCACTTGTCTCTGCTGCAGCCCGAGCTGTCGCCCTGCAGAACATCACTCCAGGATAAGCAGCAAGGCCTTGCCCCACCTAGTTTTATATGCTGTCAGTTCAAAAAACATTATTTCAACCTGGCTTTCCCCAGTCCTCTGAGGCGGTGCTGGCTACCTTGGGGTTCGTTCGCTGCTGCAGTCTCCTCTCTTCACGCTCTCTCTGGAGCCTCTCAAACTCCTCTCTGATCTCGGCTGGGGTTCTCTTTCTTTCCACCACCTGGGAACAGAATGGAAGAGACAGCTTGAGGACCAGGACACCTGGAGAGCTGGACTTTTGTTTGACACGCACATAGTAGCTAGCGGCCAGTGTGGCCACCCTTGGGCTCAAAAAGATACAGAAGGAACTACAAAGAGCTTCTACCAACCCTGTGAGGAGAGCATGGCTCTGCTGCTGGTTTCTGGGCTCGCCAAAGACCGACAGTCTTTACGAGAGGCTGTGGGAACCGTCAAAGGGAATGCCCCAGTTCAAATTCTGTATCAAGAAATCAAGCGTCAGTGAGGCACCCTGTAGGTGACAGAGCTTGTCTAGAAGGCTCTGGTGAAGAGTGCAGAGCTCCTGCTCCATCTGCTTGTGCCCACACTTTATACAGCTGGGTAGAATCAGAACCAACTGTCCCTCTAGGACGGTGAGGACACTTCCTGGGCACAGGCATCTCCTCCTTGTTACCCATAAGCCTCTGTCACCAGGCTCACTGATGCTCTGATACTGATGGGTGGTCAGGGGGAGGACAGCCTGGATGTGGTGTCCAGAACCTTAACTGTATGCTGGGTAAGTTCTCCTAACCCTGGAGTATCTCACTAGCAGCCTGTGAACTTCTAGAAGCCTCATTCACCAGGACCAGTTCCCAGTCACCATACAAGGCTAGTCACAGAGACCCATAAGAGGGAAGGTGGGGGATGGGCAGCTCACCTCCAGGGAGAACGTCCACAGCCACAGTCTCTAGGCATTGTTGGCTGTAAAAAGTCTAGGATCCTAAGTGAACTTTTTTTTGAGGGGCAGGGGAGTTATTCTGAGACAGGTCTCTCTGTATAGCCCTGGGTGTCCTGGGACTTATTGTGTAGACCAAGCTGGCCTGTCTGTGCCTCCTATAGAGTGCAGGGACTAAAGGCGTGTGCTACCACACCTGGATCAATGTTGATATTTTCACAACATTTTTTGCTAATTTTTAAATTTTTGTTTATGCATATGGGTATTTTGTTAAAATGCGTATCTACATCACTTGTGTGCCGGGTGCCTGTGGAGGTCAGAACAGAGTATCAGAGCCTCTGGAACTGGAGTCACAGACAGTTGTGAGCCACCATGTTAAGTGCTGGGATTTGAACATAGGTCCTCTGGAAGGGTAGCCAGTGCTCCAAATGGCCGAGCCGTCTCTCCAGCCCCAATGTCAGGTCTCATGTGGCCATGAACCACCAGTCAAGTCTGCAAGATCAGCACTGCACAGTGCTACTGGCAGATGTGGACTTTACAGGTTTTGTGGGTTTCCCAGTAATGAACAACCTGCATTTACTCTCACACTGTCTTAGTCATCTCTGCTCTAGGACGGTTTGAAATGTCTTTTCCCAATACTGGCTGCAGCTTTTCAGGGAGGCTAACTTTCTTAGACACTCTACCAGGGGAAACAGACAATGTACAGGGCTGCAGACTGCGGATGACACAGGCCTGTGAGAGCAGTCTGCAGGCAGGCCGAGTATGGTTCCCACCCCACCTGCAGCCATGATGAGTGCTCAGACTAAGTGCTCAGAGGTCTAACTTTCTCATCTTCAACGTGGGCATTGGCGTCACATGGCCAGCCAGCTCCAGGCACGCACAGGGTTGCAGTCACAGCCTGGGGGCCGTCTATTGGTCTACAGAGCAAGTTCCAGACCTCCCAGAGACATTCTGCTTTGGTGAGAGGTAGTCACGCTCTATTTTGCCAGAGGAGTCCAGGAGTGCTGAATAATGCCCTAGTTGTGACGAGGGCCCTGTAGCCAACGGCCCTGAACGCAGCCCTCAGCTCCGGTAACTGATCTGAGCAGTGCACAAAGTCTGAGGAGGGAGCCTGGAAACACCTGGAGTCACTTCCCATTTGGGTAAATGAGGCAAAGCAACGATGGACTACAGGCATTTCCAGTAAGCTAGAGGCCCCGAATTAAATGCCCACGGGAGCCAGGCAAGACACACGGAGCCTGTGCTGCAGAGAGGGGCCGGTGACAATATGGCGTGGAGGATGGGACACAGTGTAAACACAGCCTAGTTCAAAGGGCAGGGTTCCCCAGAGAGACTCAGGTCCAATGCTGCTAAGCTGGTGCTTCAGACAACAGCCACTGGAGATGCACACACATCCTCCAGGACTCAACACTGTAGCTACAGTTCACGGTGCTGTGTCCATCAAAGCACAGCTACAGATGGACAGTGGACACGAGCCCTACCAGAACCAGTCATCTCTGCTTTCTTCCCACCACAGCTCAAGCCTGACACGGGCTTCCTGTCAGGGTCAGAGGGAAAGACAGCATGAGGTCAAACACCACAAGAATTTCAGAGGGAGTTCTACATGAGGAAGATGACAGGAAACCGGCTCCATGAGCACATCTCTTGCTAATGTCTGATGGGACTCCATCTAAGTGCATTCGGCTAGGTCTGTCACAGGCCCCTAGGGCCGCTGTTGTGGTATGCTTCATCATAGTCTCACAGACATCATGGACTCTGTAGACTCAGCTTCTCTTACCTCCCATCCTTCCATCTCCAGGCCTCTCTTCCCATATATATCATAGATAGCCCTTGTCTGGGGGTCGCTAAGCACTGCAATGGAAAAAAAAAATAATGAAACAATATACAAGAACTTCCCCTCAGTCCTGAAAACCCAGTGTACAGGTCAGGAGGAAAGTCCTCCACTGCCTTCCCAGACCTCCAGGGACTGTCTGTCTGTCTTTTGTTGCATTCTGACAAATGCTTTCCCCTCCGCAGCTGGTCTTCTCCTGGGTGCAGCTGGCTCCTAACTGTAGTTACATGGATACAAGGTGCACTGTGCAGAACAGAGCCTGGCTCTGGCGGCTCCTAAACAGCAATGTTTTTGGTTTTGGTTTCAGACTTCAGTTTTTTGAGACAGTTTCAGGTAGACAAGGCTGGATGTAAACTCACTATGTAGCTGGGGCCATCCTGAACTTCCCGGCGCACCGCTTGCACCTGCTGAGTGCTAGAGGACGGGCTCAGCATGCCCCAGGAGAACAGCGCGAGAGGCTGCTTGGCCCTCTCTGCTCTGGGATGCACTCCTCAGAATACCATCAACAGCTCATTTACTGGAGAGCACTACTAATCCCCAAGACCTCTGATTTTGGTGTACTTGTCTTTATTTGTAATATTTTAAAATGACAGTAAGGTAGCCCAGGCTCAAATTCAGTATACAGCCAACATCCCAATTCTCCTGCTCGTATGCTACCTCACCGTGCATTTTTGTTTAAAATACGTGACTATCATTCACAACACTCTTGGGTACATCAGCTAATGAGGAAAGGTCCCTGAGTGAGGGAAAGAGCTGCTCAGATTCCCAAGGAGGACTGTGTTGCCCTGCTCTGCTCCAAGTTCTGGGGATCTCTGCATTACCTCCTTCTCTGAGGTTCCCATATATGTTTAGGACTAATTAAAAAGCAATGTAAATAAGTCTATCCATACTCAAGCCTGATGGAGAAGAAAGAATTCGGGCCACTGGAAAACAGAGCCAAACTTGTTGAGCTAAACGAATTGACTAAGGAAACACCCGTGCAGGATGCTGCTCAACAGGGTGCGCGGTGCCTGCTGCTGGGCCTGAGGCAGCGCTTTTACAGCTTTCTGTTCACCTGTCTTTAGGGCTCTAAGCTACACAGTAAGCCATGTGCACACCATGTGCACACACATCTGAGACACAGTGGAACCACTGCAGCTCTTTACACACCAGGATTTCCCGGGCTTTGGTCACCACCAGACCGCCTGTCTATCATACGCCACTGCCCAATTTTTACTAGTCATTAAAATGTAAATTTTTCCATGTTTTCCCAGGTGTCCTGGAACTCATTCTGTAGACCAAGCTGGCTTTGAACTCTCCCTGTTCCTGCTTTCTGAGTGCTGAGATTAAAGGTATGTGACACTACCTCCTGGTTAAAATTAAGCTTCTTGGCAAAAAATGGTAGGGTAAAATATGCCACCCACCTCTTGGCCTGTGGTGATGAGTCCTGTCATGCTGAGACACACTAGATAACTTTGGCCTCTAATTAAGGACAGATTACAGGGGTCTGGAATGAGCAACTGATGTTTTCCTAATCTAAAAATATCAAGAGTGTCTGTATTTTAGCTTTTATTTTTTAAATCACTGTACAACACTTTACCGTTTCAATCACTTTAAAATGTCTAATTTGGAAGCATGAAGCTCACCTGGCATTAGGAACCACCATTCTTTCCAGAACTTTCCTCCTTCCCAGAGACAAACACATCCCAAGTTTTTTTCTGTATGTGTAAGCCATAAGTCTAAGCTCCTGAGTGACTATACCCATCAGCCTGCTCACGCCGGCTTTTGTTAGACTCGCTTTCACTGACTGACACAAAACCAATAAAACCACTCAAGCTAAAAAAATTCCTGTAGCTTCTCACAAAAAAAAAAAAAAAAAAAAGGAACAAAAAAAGCGGTTTTCTGAGCATCGGTCTCCGTCCTCCCCCTCAGGCAGGCACTAGGAACTGGCAGGAGCTGGGGCATCCTCCATTGAGACCCGGCCCAGTTCTTCATCTGGACTCTCATTTTCTTCTTACTGGACACATATTGATTTCCAAAGCAAAAAACGAGTCTTTCAAAGGCTCTGTCAGTAAAAGGCACCACACCAAGCACCTCTTTTATACACCTCTAAGGACTCTGGCTCTATCTTCTACAAATCAAGTCTCTTAAAAATCGAATGTCTGTGAGCATGAAGCCAAGTCCCCCACCGACCTTCATAAGCCTGGTGCACAAGGTTAAACAGCCGTTCCGCCTGTGATTTGAGCTCTGGGTCCCTGTGCTTGTCCGGATGGTAAAGCATACACAGCCTCCGGTAGGCAGCCTTCAGCTCTTCAGAAGAGGCCTAAGAAGAGAAATTCCATTAGAGGACAATCGATGGCACTTAAACACTATCATTATCAGATCAGCCTTGAAACGGGGACTGTCAGCCGCTGTCCACCCTGCCCTCCACACAGGACACAATCAAGTTATGCTTTATTTCCCCAATACGGCTTCATTTCCACAGTTAATAAAGTGATCAATTATGTACATCAATAGCAACTGTGTTTGCTGGGACAAGCTATCAGAGGGCATGAGAACGGCTGTCTCCACCTTGGCTCCCATGCTGCCCAGTCACCCACAGCAGACAGCACACAGCAGAGAACAGTGAGGTGCCACTCTCTGACAGAGTGGCCTTAGGGCATACCGATTCTTGAAGACCAAAGACAAGGGTGTAAAAGCAATACCCTCCTAATTCGGCCTCTGACAGTGAACATGAGAAATGTTCCATTTAGCATGCAGCAGCCAGGGTAGTTTCCTGCAGGAAATGCAGCAAACAGGTCTTTCCTGACAGACCTATGGGACACAGGCATGGAGTGCAGGAAGAGGCCAGCACAACCATTTTCTCCTGGGCTATGCAGCCACCGAGAGCCCCTCCAGAGTCCTTCCACGGCCCCGGGGACGGTCATCCAAGACCACTGTTGTCTATCACAGGTGATGCTGAAGAAGTACACACAGCCTGACAAGGAAAGCATCCTGTGGGGTCACCGACTATGCAAGAGGGACCCAAGAGATCAGCCATCTAGGTGGAGATGGGACACCAAGGATGATGATACCCTAGGGTCAGGTACCAACATGTAGGTCTTCAAAAGAGGTCCCAGGGACACAGTGAGCCGAGGGAGAGAGTGCTAAAGTAAAGGTCACGTGACGTTTCTCTATGAGGCATCAAGAGCCTCCTCATTCAGGACTAAGTTCTCTGGTCTGTGTGTCAGTAAGAATCTCTGGTGGCATGAGTTCTACACAGCTCCCAGCAGCACAGCAGGCAGGTGCTGAACTCCAGAACCTGAGGCACCCCCACAGGGAGACAAGGCGCTGGAAGACATGAAGTGGGCAGAGGGCTTGCTGGCTGACCCCCCAAAAGCCCAATGTGGCTGTTACTCAGAAAAGCAGTGGCGAGGCTGGAGCCCACAGCCTGTCCTTTAGCCCAGCCACAGAGCCTCTGCTGTCTGCTTGCTGCACAGATTTGGCTGGGCGCTGCCACTCTCAATCAGGAGCTGCCAGGAGGTCCCCATTAGCTGACCCATCAGAAGAGGGTCAAGTGTCAAGCAGAACAGCCCTCTGAAAACTAGGCTGACTGTCCCTTTGTCACCAATCTCTTCCTCTACCTTCTCTTTGGGGTAGCCTTGAGAATGGTGCTATAGAGCAGCTTTTAGCTACCACCTCTCCTCTCTCTCCATCTGGTTACCCGTGTGATGTGCTGGGTGGTCTATACAGACCTTCCATTCCAGTGGCTGAGAAGGCAGGCACGAGTCCAATGGCCTGTGTCTAGACCCAGCCTATGCCATTTCCAAGCTGTGTGATGCCAGGTGAGAGAGCTTCCTGACACAGTGAGACAGCCCAACACACAGAAAAACTTACAAGTGGTGGCTCTTCAGAACCTGCTGTTCCTTCCCTATGAAACCTAGAGCCAAGACTGTCCCTTAGCTATAGTGAGGCGTACACCAGCTCGGTCACATGCAAGCCAGGCAGTGCACAGCACCAGAGAGCAATCCCTGTCAGCACTGGGACGTGGGAGGGACACTGCCCTGCCACGAGAACGGTGGACCTGCACCACACCCACTGAGTGTGCTCAGGCCGCACACATCAGGGACACTGCTGAGCCTTCTCTTGCTTCTTCCTGAGTCTTTCCCTGCTCACACTAAGGACCAAGCGACACACCCTCTGCTGCAGTAACATGTCAACTGCAGGAAACCCTGCACGTGAGTCAACAGTAAACAGAAAAATAAACACATCCTTCTAATAGCTCACTGCTCTGACTTAAAATTAAGTTACATATTCATTTCTGTAAGTTTTTCTTTCTTTGTTTCGAGACAGAGTTCCTCCACTGGCCAGCCCTGGCTGTCCTAAAGTCACAGATCCGCCTGTCTCTGTCTTCTGAGCGCTGAGATTAAAGGCATGCCCCACCACTGCCCTGCAGGTTTTTGTTTGTTTCTTAAAGATTATTTACGTGCTGTATATACATGTGTGCACACATGTATATAAACATGTCCATGGAGGCCAGGAGAAAGCATGAGACTCTCTGGAGATGGAGTTACAGATGATTGTGAGCCACTGACGTGGGTGCTAGAAACTCAATTCTGGGTCTCTGGAAGAGATGCAAGCACTCTAACCCACCGAGCTTAGGGCACTCCAGGTCCTGCATTTATTTGAAAACAAAAATTATTGTGTAAGCATGTTCCTATATGTGGTGTGTGTGAGCATGGGGGTGACAGTGCACACGTAAAGGTCGGGGTAATTCTGTGGAGTCTTCTCTCCTGCTACCTTTACGTGGCCTCTAGAATCCAACTCAGGTTGTCAGGCTCAGCTAAGCAGGTGCCTTTGCCTGTTGAGCCATCTTACCAGCTCCCTGGGTTTTTGAAGTAGGGTCTTACCATGTAGCCCAGGCTGGCCTCAATGTGATCTCATACACATTCTCTTACTTCAGCTCCCTCAGTGCTGGGATTACAGGTGAGAGACAGGGTCTGGCCTTCTTCCTGCAAACTTATTCCTTCCCTTTCTTTCTTTTTCTTTCTTTTGTTCTTTCTTTCCTTCCTTCCTTCCTTCCTGTCTTGTCTCTCTTTTCCTTCCTTCCTTCCTTCCTCTCCCTCTCCCTCTCTTTCTTTTTCTTGTGTTTTATGAAAGTTACCAAAGTAGGATAAAATGGACGGACTGACTCTAGATAGAAAGATGCTTCCTGGTTATTAAAATGAAGCCGAGTGTCTGGGGAGCAGGGACCCAGTCTGTAACGCCACCTTTAATCATATTAATAAACGGCACAGAGAGCTATTGATTAAGTAATGGAAATGAGAAGTTTCATTTTTAATAAATATCACATTCAATAAAGGTTAGATTGGGCCTTTCATCACGACTGAGTAGTTAAGGTCACTGGTTCGATATTTCATAAATGATAACCTTTCTCACTACCATTCGGCTCCTGATGCCATTTCGGAAGGTAATGAGATGCCATTAAGGAGGGCGCCTAGGCTACATTTATCTCTAAACTTCATAGTACAACCCAGAGATGCCCCAAGTTTAACATCTGGAAGTCTGATAGCCCCAGTCATCTGAAAAGAATATGTTAGGCCACGAATTAAGCCTCCAGGGATCTTCTAACAAGATTTCTAGTCTCAGTGTGAGCATGGACATATGTGTGTGGTCGTCTGTTTATGCCACACGAGTGCAGGGCCCACAAGGACAGAAAAGGGACATGGAGCTCCTTTGAAGCCAGGCTGAGGTGGCTGTGAGCTGCTAACGTGGGTGCTGGGGACTGAGCTCAGGTCCTCTGCAGGACAGCAGACACTCTTAAACTCGGAGCCACCTGTATTCCTATCACCCACATGAAGTTAGAGGCCTGTTAGAGGAGACTAGAGACTGCACAGACCCGTGGCTATTAGACAAGACACTACTCAGCCTTCGGGAATCAAAAGGCAGGTTAAATACTTAAAGCACAGGAAAACAAAATACAACATGCCAAAACCTACAGGATGAATCAAAGGCAGTATTAGGGGAGAAATTAGTGACTAAAATTCACTCCGTTAAAGCCATGAAGTAGGGCTAGGGAGGTGGCTCAGTGGTTAAGAGAGCTTACAGTTCAATCATGCAGACCAGGCTCAGATTCCAGCATTCATTGGATAAGCTGGTCATTCCTCCCACCTTCTTGTAGCCTCTGGGAATGCACAGGTACATTCGCCCATGCTCACACGTGTGCATACATTCACATAACTAACCACTCACGCATCCACCCACTCGCCCATCCACCTACCAAGAACGTCCCTGAAGTGTGCTAGAAGCTCGGTCCCCAGAGCTGATGCTGAAGAGACTGGGCTGTGGAAGTTGCTGCAGCATGCCCTTGGGAAAAGGTCAGGACCCTGGCTGCTCCAGCTCCCTGTGATTGTCCCTCACGGGCTCCACGTGTTTCAATGCCATTTGTCACAAGGCCTTTCTTTACCAGAGATGAGAAGCTGCTGATGTGCCTCACATCAATCTCCTAAGCAACAAGCTCCAGTGACCTTCCATTCTGACAGTCCCCAGCCTCAAGCACTGTAGTAGAGCAGCAGAAAACAGACTAACACAAAAACTAAAGAAAGAAAAAACCTTTAAAAGATGAAACCACAGCCAAAGGGCAGAACAAGCTAACACTATTCAGGATATAGGAGTCAGAAATCAAGGTCTCTTAATGCAGTCAGGCACGACAGACCATGCCAGAAATTCCAGCACTCAAGAGCCAGATGTAGGAAGCCTGCATGAACTCTGGGCCAGCCTAGGCTATAAAATGAGACTCTGTTTCAAACATCAAATAGTATCCCTCAAACAAATGACAAAAATCACTCAACAAATAAGAGCATAGCCAACGCAGGCTCATTCTTCTCAACATACTCTAAAAACTGACGAGGAAAGAACCATTCGGCAGGGCTGGTATTCCCCAGGCCAAAACCTCCTCCACAGAAAGCCTGTGCCCTGGGAGGGCTGCAGCACACTCATCCCCATCAAGCAAGACACCAAACAAAAAGGACCAGGGTCGTGGGATGGCTCTGTGGGTGAAGAGAACCAGCTCTGACCAGCAGAAGTGCCTGTGAGAGGGACATCTCTCCCTCTCAACCTGATGACACACACACACACAACACACACACACACACACACACACACACACCTCACAGATCTGGAACAAGGCATGGATGGCTTCTGATCAATTGATCCACACAGGACTGGAAGCACTTGCGAGAACAGCTGTTGTAAGATGAAAGAGCACCGATTAGAGAGGAACAGACTGGCTGTCTTCAGGATGACATGCCCTACATATGGAATATGTACACTCACACACCTGTTATAAACAGAACACACATTTACTACAGTAACACAATACACAAAACTAGCTGCATTTTCAGAGACAATAAGGAATAATCTGAAAAAGGAAAGCAATGACAGACACAATCAGAAAGACGCCCCCTAGTGAGGACAGAGAGCGTCCACCATCAGCACAAACGTCGGGAGATGCAGCACATGTCCTTTAAGCAACACTGAGGCAGGTTTGCACTGGATAGTCCAGGCTGGCCTCAAACCTCAAACGACCCCCCGACCTTAACATTCGCATTTTCTGTGCGTGCACACATGAACACAAGCCAGATCTCAATTGCGTGTCAGAGAACCATTTTCTGAGGTTTGTTCTCTCTTTCCACCATGTGGGGGTCCTGGGGGGAAGGGGAGAAGCAAACTCAGGCTGTCAACAAGAGTGGTCCTCACTTCCACCACAGCAGCCCTTGGTCTGCCACACTCAGTGCTTCGCGGCTGTTCCCGTTTGTTTGTGAGACACTTGAGCATCTGAAGCTGGAAGTGCCATATGTCCAACTCCTACTGACGGCCTAGAACAATCGACATGGTCTCCATGCACCAAACAGGCACCAAGAAGAGTAGTCCTACTATGTGCCCTACTATGTGTCAGGCAAACAAAGAGCCAGTAATACTTGCTGCAAGGTGCTTACCATGGCAATACTTATGCTCTTTATTCAGTCCTGCGAAGAACGAACAGAGCATGCTCAGCACAGTGAGGCCACTTGGACCACACATCTCTTTCGTAAGAACCAAGCTTAGGCCTTCTCTCTCTGAAGCCTGTATCCCTGCTGATTGGGAGTCTACCCAGTCACCACAGCAGAGGACACACCACTGCCTCCGTGTTTCACGATACTCTGAGGAAAAAGGAAACACCTGTATCAGTAGTAAAGGCCTGTACTCTGGAAAATGATCCTATAGGAAGAAGCTGATTTGGGAGCTAGTGAACCCGACCGTGCTGGTCTGGGCTGGATAGGAGCTGCTGCTTGAAAAAGGGGCCATGGTTCACTGTGTCACTAAGATTCCGACAGCAGAGACTAAACCCTGCTCCCCTTAGGGCTGGAAAACCCTGGAGCTGGACACGGTGGCACTGCCTTCTGTAACGTGTCCTACTCTACAGCCTGGCCTTTACACAGTCAGACCCCATCACATGCTGAGACCATCTGCTCACTCCACACGGTCGCCCCTTTTCCTTTCCTTCTACTACAGCTAGCCTTGGGTAACCTAGAACTCGGAGATCTGCCTCTTTCTGTCTCATGGGGGAGGAACCACTAACACCTTAACCATGCAGAGGGAAGAGCCTGTCGAGTAGGAAAAGACGGACAGCATGGCCTCTGCTCTGCAGAATGTGGCTGCATGGCTCGCAAGAGAAACAGTATACAAATCCCCCTCCCCCTCGACGGGAAACTTGTTTTCTTTTACAGCATCATTCCTGGTGCTGTTGAGAAAGATGGCGAACAGGCAACCTTCCCACTGCAATAAGAACTGAGAGGAGACATCAGCAGATGGCAGAGGGAAAAGGCCAAACCTAGTAGGAAAGAGCCGTGTTTTCTCTTCCAGGTGGTCTCCACAGACCCTGGGCCAGTGCAACCCTGTGTATGAATCTGTTCTTTTCCTCATGGATCTGACTTCAGACAATTTTTATAAGAGAAAGCACAGATTTTTTTCCAAAACAAAGATGAAGAAATTCCTTCCAGTAACTACTAGTTCCTGAAGCAACTAGAAGGCTTACCGGCAACTGGAGCCTCAGCACAGGGTACTGGGGACCCCGGAGGCCGAGTAATAGATCCAGAGTTCAGATTCCCCCTCCCGCATTGTGTAAGCTGCAGGTGGTTGTGGCAGCCTGCTTAAACCCAGTACTCAGGAGATGGTCAGAAACCCCAGGACATGGTGGCTACCTAAACACCTGAATTAGCAATGTCTGGATTCAGCACCAACATCAACCCTTGGCGATACCACACCCACACAACACACATATCCATGCAAAACAAACCTATACAGGTGTGTGTGTGTGTATGTGTATGTGTGTGTGTGTGTGTGTGTGTGTGTGTGTGCATGCGCACGAGTGTACTCGCTAGGGGGTAGTGGTGGTGTGGTGATGTCAGATGGATACTGCTCCTGTCAGCAGGATGACTAATGTCAGCTAGGCTCTGGGTACCACCAAAGAAACACCACCACAAGACAGTCGCTACCTTCAGGAGACAATAGACTAGATGTGGTTTCACTCTTAAGAACATTCATCATGAACAAGGGCTGGAGAGATGGCTTAGTAGTCAGCAGCTCTCCTGCTGCTCCTGCAGAGGACCCAGAGACAGGTCCCAGCACTTCACAACCACTCGTGACTCCACTTCTGGGAGAATCCAACTCCACACATATAAAAAATGAAATAAATCTAAAAAAAGGAAAAAAAGAAAGAAAGAAAAAAAGAAAAACCAGGCACACACAGACTTCACCCGGCAGAAAGTCAGAAATGCTAACATCAGCAGCACAGAAGTTAGGGTGATCAGAAGGCAAGGAAAAGAGGTCTAAATGGGATACTGTGTGACTTTAGCTTGCATCAGCTCTTGAGAGAGGCTGAGGCATACCACCAGAAGAAAGAGCAAAGGAAGCAAGCTGATTGGAAGTGCTACTGGGGACAGCGGTAGGACGGAGGGAGGGAGCGGGCAGGCAGCACACTTGGACACCTGTCCATCTGCTCACCCTCTAGTGGACATTTGTTAAGAACAGTCCTGTACTGTTCAACAAGGAAGTCCTGTAGAAACACACTGTGGCAACTACAGTCACCTGAACATCGGAGTGTAGTCTGACAAAGTGGCTAAAAACATCCCAACCGTTTCCCATCGCTGTGCAGGGCTCACAGTGGTGACAGATACAGTAACTGATCATAGTTGCCTTGCAGTGGAAGAGGTAAACATCACCACAACACCAAGAGGAAACATCTGGTTTATTAAAGGCTTTCAAAATAGATCCAGGAGCCAGTGGCATGGTTCAGTGAATTGGACACTTGCAGCCAAGCTGACAACCCGAGAGAAATGACCCCCCACAGTTGTCCTTTGACCTCTTCCACGCAGGCATTATGATGTGGGAGCATCTCTATGTCTCTATCCCCCCACCCCCAATTTCTTTAATGGAGCCCGACTTCGACACTTACTCAGAAAATAAGAGGGAATAACAGACCAGACACATACTTGTAACCCCGGCCACTGAGAGACAGAGGCAAGAAGACCAGGAGTTCAAAGTCAGCCTCCAATACAAAAGGATTTCATAAGCCAGCCTGGGATGCAGATGAATTCTTAAAACCAAGGGGGACGGGGTGTCCAAATGAACTGCCTGCCCACTCAAGGAAATACACAGAGAGGGAACTGCCAGGGACTCCTCCGCATATTTAAGCAGCTAATCACAACACTCAGACACGGATACACACACACACACACACACACACACACACACACACACTTTTATTTGAGACAATCTGTTCTTTTCTTTTTTGATGAAGTCTTACTATACAGACATGCTGGTTATACTCAGAGCAGTCCTTGCAGTCTGGCTCAAGTGTTGGTAACACAGGTATATACTACATCCAGCCAGCTTTCCACCATCCAGTGACACCATACCCAACTCATCATTTCTTTGCCCCCTGAAAAGAAGGCAGGAGGAAAGAAAGAAGAAAATATGTATTCCTGTATTCCCGTCTCTACAGGAAGTATCAGATATGGACCACACTTCAGCCTTGCAGACAATAGAACTGCCTGACTTTAAGGATGAAGAAACAGGTTCAGACCGGGCAGGTTACCCCTCCCTTCAGTTGAGGCTGCCTTACATCCTATTTGACCCCACGTGGGAGACTATCTTCATTAAAGCTGGCTTTCATGCCACCCTTTGAGGCCTCATTACAATCTGTGGACATCCCCAACAAATGCACGGAGGAACTCAATGTTCAAGATGCTGGGTTACACCACCATCTCTGTCTGAGTTCTGTCACCAACGTGCATATACCACATCTCACACGATTTCAATACTCTTTTTGGTCATGCCTGCATGTTTACTTAGTGCCCTTGAGGCACCAGAGCAAATGAACAGGACTGGTCTTTTGAAACATGCTCCAGATTTCCCATGGAAGGAATTTCTGGGCTACATCAACATAGATAGTTCAGATCCTATCTGCCCCATAGGAACTTAATCCCCTCTGTATGTATCTGCCCAACCTGCCCACTCAGGCACACTGCGAGTAGTCCGTCTCCTTTAGCTTGGCATTTTCCTTCGGGAGAGTTCTCTGGCTTCTATACACCAGGGAAGGAACACTGTATGCTCCTCACACAGGAGTAGTTCTCATAGTTCAGGAGACTCAAAGGTGGCTGTTCCTTTCAGAGTGGACTCATGGTGCATTCTAACAGCATTGAGGAAGCAACATTCCCAGCAGCCGCCTCTCCCTGCCAGAGATCTGTGCCTGGCTCCTCTTTGAAACATGTGCAATGTATCAATCTGTTGTTTTAAATCCTTATTTGAACAAGAAAGCTATAAATGAAATAAACAAACTTAAAACAGTTAATAAAAGTAAGCGTCCAGCTCCATAGTTAAGAAAGCACGCCTCATATTTTCTTCTCTATTGTTTTATTACCAAATTTACAATAAACACAAAGGCTTTCCATTGAAATCTGAGAGAAAAGGAAAGTGTTTGTCTGGGTGATGCAAAACCAGAGCATAAAAATTTCAAGAAGCTATTACTGAAACGCCCAAAGCAGGAAGGTATTAACTGGCTTACGGTTCATTAACGAGGTAAATCTAACATTGTACTGTTGGCTAATTACATTGAGATGACACTGAACCTGGCCAAGCATCCTCCATGGCTCTCCACTCCACAGCCACCTTGCTCTGTCAACCCGCCTCCTGCTCACCCTGGCCACCTCCGCTCCGAACCTCCTCTCTCTTTGGAGCATCTTTATGTCCCCACTTCATCTGTATCTCCAATTTCTAGTTTCCGCTCTGTGGTACATCTTCCAGCAGAGCCCCCACCCTAAGTCAACTCTTCAGGAAGCAATGACCTGAAGGACAGCAATACCTTTTAGCAAGAATAAGCTCAGCTCTTTGGACAAGAAGGAGCAGGAAAACTTTGGGCACACATAACCTAATGCGCACATCCTGACACACTCTCTCTTCTTGTGGTACTGAAGAAGCAGCCCAGGTCTGCGTGCACACGGCACCTGTATCACCGAGGCCTGTCCCCAGCACCAACTCCCTGTGGTACACCAGATGAGCAACTTCGTCAGCGAAAGGCATACTAAGGCTGTCCACACACACACTATTTTTGGTTTGTCTTTTTGGTCCAGGGTATCCTCAAACTCACTACAGAGCCGATGTGGACTTTGAACTCCTTGACCTTGAGTTTACCTTCCAAGTGCTAGGATTACAGACAGGCATGCTTCACCACGCTACGTGTATATTTTCACAACAAGAAGAACCTCACCCCCATCAACTGGATAACTACTCATGTCTAGCATTTTACACACATTCTCCCCAAATGGGAACGTGAATAACCCTAGCTGACAGTAAGTACTTAATACAGCGTTATCTTCTTCTTTCTTTTTTTCTCCCTTTCTTTCTGGCTGGCCCATTTCTGGAGTCTTGGAGTTAAGGACATGTGCTACCACACCCAGCTGTTAGCTATATTTCTGTGTCAAAGAAAGTAAGACTGGCCAGGCAATGGTGGCGCACGCCTTTAATCCCAGCACTTGGGAGGCAGAGGCAGGCGGATTTCTGAGTTCGAGGCCAGCCTGGTCTACAGAGTGAGTTCCAGGACAGCCAGGGCTACATAGAGAAACCCTGTCTCGAAAAACAAACAAACAAACAAAAAAAAAGAAAGAAAGAAAGAAAACAAGAATGGCTGCCAAGCCTAATGCCCTGAGTTCCCACACAAGAGGATAGAACCGACTCCCATACATGTAATTACATGATGCACATATACACATACAATAACCACGACATGTAATTACATGAAAATGAAACCGGGCAGGCAGCGCACCTCCCAAGAGACGCAGCAGCAAGGGGACAAAAGCCACACCTTCTCTCCAGCACTGGTGTCTCCACTGCTAAGAACTTGCTAAGGCTAAGTCCAGACAGAATGGGCTAATTCCGGCCCTGAGCCTCCAGGCTTACAGGCTGACAATTCTGGTGGTGGCCAGTCAGGCCTGACCCTCCGTGCCCAGGGCAAGCACTGACTCACAATCACTGCCATGAGAGTCTCACTTTGAACATGTGTCCATGGGAAACGCCAGAGGATCAACCCCAGACTCCTTACTGACCTCATGAAGAGAAACCCACAGAAGGTGTCCTCCAACTTCCACACAAAGTACCACACACACAACTGACACAATACAAAAACAAACAAATGAAAACCAACATCAGAACTCCAATCCTCCCAACAGCCTTGAAAAAGAGGTTGGCTGATCAAAAAACTACATTAAGACCAGTCAGGTTTCTTTAGACGGGGTTTTTTGTTTTTTAATGTAGAACTGGCTGGTCTTGATATCATGAAATCATGATAATCTTACTGCTTCAGAATGCATTGCTAAAATGAAATTCTTAAAGTGTAACATGAGAGTGATAAAGAAGAAACCAGACTGGATTATTTAGGAATAAACTAGGTTTAAATGATACAGGTTAAGAATTCTACAAAAAGGGGCCATAGAAATAGCTCGGTGGTTAAGCACACTTGCTCTTCTTTCAGATGCAGGTTTAGTTCCCAACACTCCCAAGAGCTCACAGTACCCACGGGAAGGCAAACGGTGCATACATTCATACTCATGCATAGCACTCAGACAAATCTAAAAGAAAAAAAAATCTATTAAAAGCTTAACATTCAGCCGGGCAGTGGTGGCACACGCCTTTAATCCCAGCACTTGGGAGGCAGAGGCAGGCGGATTTCTGAGTTCGAGGCCAGCCTGGTCTACAGAGTGAGTTCCAGGACAGCCAGGGCTACACAGAGAAACCCTGTCTCGAAAAAAAAAAAAAAAAAAAAAAAAGCTTAACAATCAATAAACTTAACACCATTTTCCTGCTTGCTCCAAATAATTTGGAAAAATTATCCCAGAAATCAGATGAGTTTGATTTTAGTCCTGATCAGGTATCTAACGCCACAAAACCACACAGCCAACCTGGTTTTGGTGAGCTCCACTAGTGGTCAATCACTCCCGGGGCGAGGGTGCCCCTCTAGTAACAGAAGCTCACAACAGTGCAGAAAGGGGACATGGGTTTTGTTTACGGCAGGATTTGGTGGTTCTGGCTACATCTTGAAACAGAAACTCAGAGTGATATTGTACAGTTTAAAACCTGAGAAGGGACATTCTTAGGAGATTTCTGGCATTTATTACTTTATTTATTTAATTCTCTTCTGCATCTAGCTTTCTTTACCTTTTTGAGACGTGGTCTCATGTAGCCCAGGCTGGCCTCAAACTAATTGTGTAGCCGAGGATGACCTTAAACGTCTAAACCTCCTGTTTCTACTTACCAGGTGCCACAGTGCCCAGTTTACTTGGTAACTGCAGTACCTGGTATGGGTCGGGGTTTCATGCGTTAGACAAACATTCTACGGCCGGAGCTACAGCTCAGCTCAGTACAGTACATACCGTCTGTAAACACAATGTCCTGGTTCTGCGGAGTTGCTTCCACTTGCAACTTTCCTAGGGAAAAGGCTGAACTTGGGGGAACACTGATCATTTTGAAGATGCCCTGTGAAGGTGCTTCCAAGTGCTGGTGGGAAGAGGAGTGGATTCCTACAGTAACTCAACCAGGGTCAGGACAGACAGCAAATGCAGCAGCTGCTCAGACACTCTAACACACAAGACAAACATACACTCTCACGTGTGAGTGAGCACAAGAATGAAGATTTCTTCTGTTATTCTCCGGCTAAAGCATGCTATTTCAACTTCAGGTTTGAGAAAATAAAGCAAACAGAAGCCTCTAGTAAACACCCATGTCATCATCTTCAAAGCTTTCTTTCCAGTAGAAGCATCAGCTGCAAAATCAGCAAGCAGATATGATGGCACACAACACCGAATGTGTTGACAGGAACAGCCCGAGACAGTCTGGTTAGACTTCACCTACTTATAAATGCAGGGAGTGCCTGCACTCATTGGCAGAAGTAAAGCATTCCTTTAAAAGAAGTATTTCTTTGGCTACTATCCCAGTGCAATAGCAATGAAAGGCCCTAATATCCCAGAGGGGTCACATGTCCTCTGAACGCCTGCAGCTGCACAGGCTCAGTAGCTCTGGCACACAGGTAAATGGCTGCTCAATGGCTAACAACCCAGACTAGTCAGAACTCAAGAGATTTAAAACAAAAGAAAACAACAAACCCATCACAGAAAGGTCGGCTCCTTTTACCACTCTGCTTCCCCAAGAACCAGGAAATGTCTGGGCATTGTGGCTCTTGCCTTTATTCCTAGCATTTGAGAGGCAGAGGCAGCCAGATCTCTGTGAGTTCAAGGCTATGCAGTGAGTTCTTGCCAGTACG
Source organism: Mastomys natalensis (assembly GCA_021653895.1). NCBI lineage: Eukaryota > Metazoa > Chordata > Mammalia > Rodentia > Muridae > Mastomys > Mastomys natalensis. Next base: position 981,942 of record JAJTUV010000344.1, on the reverse strand, counting down.
AAAGAGTGAGACCCTGTGTCAGAAAACAAAAACAAAACAACCCAGGGGAAAATGTACAGCTTCATTCAACTAAGTGACTAAGAGTCAAAGAAACAATCTGCTTAAATCTGAGAGCTGTTCAGCTATAAATCCAGAATGAGAATCCCCAGGTGCCCCGCGGCAGTTTAACAAGTGGAGGAAACATTTCCTGGGGAGTTTCTGTAGTGAGCTGCGGTTGATACAGGAGGGAAGTTATCAGGACAAAGAGCTTTGCTGTGTGTGGAGTGGTAAACTGAGGCAGCAGTGGAGTTCAAGAGCTGGGTTTCTGGAGTTAGACGGCTCAGGGACGGATTACACCTGTTCCCTCGGCTATTAATACTGGATTGTTATGAGGGCGGCTATCACAATTTAAAGAGACTTGGACGTAGTTCTTTCAGCAGGTGGCACAAAACAAACACTCAGAAAGATGCTGGTTATTAGCACATAGATGAACTTTTACTGGCAACTGGACTAGCTTTGCTGAGGATAGCAAAACTCAGTTACTTTTGATCACTACCAGAAAATCTAAAAGGCAGGATTGGGACTTGTCTAAGCGGGGCCGACAGCCTGGACCCAGCAGCCAGACGTCACGAACGCACCCTGTGACCCGACCTTGGAAGCCTTTCCGGAAACCCTTCTCTGACAGAGCTCAAGTGCGGACTAGCCATGGAGAATAAGAACGTATGAGAGATATACACGTGCCAGGCAGTGGGGGCCTCTCGGGTGGCTTTTTAATTCTCGAGGAGACCGCGTGAATCCACTTGACCTGGAGGCTGAAGTCCGGTCAGAGCGCCGGTGCGTCTCTGGCCTAGCACTTCTTGCTCATCCACGGCCCCTTGAGTCGAGGCTGGGGGAGGTCTTGCTCTCTAATTTCTGGGCGAAGGCTCACGGGATCGAAGGAGGGAAACGCTAGCCTGTGAGGGCAAACTCAGCTTCGGGAGCACCAGAGATTGAGGGGGTCCGACTGATCTCTGGAGAGACTCCCGTGTGGCCTTGACCTTGGTGTCCCGGGCTCCGTTCGCCCACCTGCTGGCACAGGCTGATGACCCTAACCCCTAGTCTAGGGCAGGAGTGTGTAGGGAGAGCGTGGGGCAGAGTCGCGGGGACCGAGTACCCCATCGCAGCGGCTTCCCCGGGGCCCTCGTCCCCCTCCGGCGACTGCGTGGGTCCGAGCCCGGCCTGGGCACGGTGCACGCCACGCACAGGACGCGGAGCGCGGGGCGGACGCTGGACCCGCGCCAGGGCGCGAGGGTCGCGGCGGTACGGGCAGCTCGACGGCTGGCGGGCGCGCACGGCGGCGGGGTCACGCGGGCTCCGGGCCCGGCGGTGGCCCTGTCGGGGCGGCTGCGGGGTCACAGCCGCCCGTCCGACTGTCCAGAGCCATCGAGCCTGGCCTCGGCCCCGCCGACGCCACGCCACGGGCCTCACCTCCCTGCGCACGTTCAGCAGTGAGTAATAGTCTTCATTGTCCAGCTCCTCCTCGCTCAAGGCCGTCGCCATCTTCGCAACCTTTCACCCCGCCAAACCGGCGAGGCCGCGGTTAAGAGGGTCCGGCGCTGCGCGGCACTGTCTGCGCGCCTCCCGCCCACGCCACAGCGGCCCCTGGCGGCCCGGAGCCGCACGGCAGCCCTCGGGACGCGCCTGCGCACTGCGCCCCCGCGCGGCCGGCGGCGGAAGCTGGGAGGAGGCTGAGAGCCTTGCACGTGCTTCTGAGCCAGACTCAGGCTTGCTGTGTGTGTGTATGCGTGTGTGCGCGCGTGCACGAGCGTGTGGTGTTTGTGTAGGAGTGGATGTATGGCGTTGTGTACGAGGCTACGAGGTGTGAGTGTGGGTGTGTTCGAGTGTGTTGTGATGGTGTGTGTGTGGGTGCTTGAGTGGGTGTAGTGTGTATGTACGGGTGTGTGTGTGTGGGGTGTGTATGGGTGTGTGTACCAGCGTGTGTAGGATGTGTGAGAATGTGGGGTGTGTGTACGAGCGTGTGTGGGGTGTGAGTGGGGGTGTGGCATATGAGTGGGTTTGTGAGTGTGTGTGTACGAGCGTAAGAGTGAGGGTGGTTATTGGTGCGTGTGTATGTGTGTGTGTGTGTACATGTATGTGCCTGGTTGGCATCCAACAGGGCCGCACTACACACATAAGACCCTTATAGGCCAGGTTCTGGGTGGCCGGGAACCGGGGATGTCTGAGCTCCTTCCCCTGGTTTGGAGTCTCTTGCAAAGCCACCCTGAGCCCAGGCGCGCATCTCCCCTGGTCCTCCTCGGAGGGAAGCCGCTTGTGGACCCACTTGCTGATTTATGTGTGCTCAGGAAACCTCTAAAAATGGTTGTCTTCACCCTTTGTGGTCCACAGAAACTGTCGTACCTTTCGTTTTTTGTTTTGTTTTGTTTTTTCTTAACCGTTGCCCTGAATTTAGGAACACCTGGCCTTTTCTTCCCCCCCCTCCCACGTATATGAGGAGGCAATATCTATTTGGTTCTTAATTGCGTCTGGCGTGCATATATACCTGTGGTTCCTACCTCAGAGCCATTCTGCTGGAAATTTCTCCCGTATAATTTAGCAGTGGAGTCTAATTGATTTCAACCTGGTGCCTGCTGTTTGGTGCCTTATTAAAAACGTCTTGGTTACAATAATCTAAATATTTTAAATGTCTTTGAAATTATGTTATCAAGTGGCGGGCAGCAGCGTAGGCTCCTCCACCTGTTGGTTCACATGACCTGGGTCTTTTCTCAGGGGTCCTTGTTGTTCTTCTACACAGCCATCCGCTTGCCCTTCATAAGCTGGTATCCTGGGAAACTCCAACACCTGTCTGTAGATAGGAGAGGTTGATTTCTTCTTCATCCTAATTCTTAGCCAGATGTGCGCCATCTGGGCCTGTGTTGTGTCCCTTCCAAGTTGCCCACTCCTCTTAGGATCTTTTGGTTGGAGACATCTAGGTGTGTGGAGTCAGCCTGCAGTAGGCTGTTGGCTCAGGTTGTAAGTTAATAGCTTTTTTTTTTTTTAAAGCTTGGTAGGCTTCCCCATGGCAGCATCCACAGCCACGGCCACACCCACAGCCACGACCACACCCACAGCAACGACCACACCCACAGCCACGGCCACACCCACAGCCATGACCACACCCACAGTCAGTTCTCCTCCTGCAGGTTTAGAGGTTTTACTTCTTTCCCTTCCTTTGCAGAGCTGTGGTTAGGGCTAAACTACCTGCTGACATTTTCTGGTTTTTGAAAATTTCATACAGAGGCTGTGTGCGCACGCCCGCGGCGCGCAGGGCTCTGTGTGTGTGTGTATGTGTGTGTGTGTGTGTGTGTGTGGACAGTGTTGAGATGTCTCCGTTTTCCTCAGGTTTGTAGATATTAACTGGGCTGCAGTACTCACTTGGGCAGAGGAGTCCTTGCATTCCCTCCTTTGCTTGGGAAAAAAAAAAAAAACACAGCTGGTGGGCGTTACATAAGTGGAACATAAGGTTTGTTTCACGATGCCCAGGTTTGTGTTTCCGTGATTGAGAGTGACCTGGTTTTTATCACCACTCAGACAAAATAAATAATGACTCAGGGATGCTCTGGGCCTGTCCTCTCTCGGGCCCACGATATTTTGTGTGGCGGTTCCTCGGAAAGTGGCTGTGACAAATAGGGAGCTAACGTCCGTACACCACAGGCTCGGGGGATGTATGTGTTTCCAGCATTGGCTGGTTTCCTTTCTCCCCTCCAAAAAACTCCTGATGTGATATGGGGCAAAATAATGGGAACCAAGGGCTGTACAAATTTATAAGTTAAAAAACACAGGTCAACAAACTCTTGGAACCAGAAAAAGTGCCGAAGAGCCACTGTCATTCAGGGTCTGGAGCTTTCTGAAGCAACCCGTAACTCAGAGGCAAAGCAAAACTTATGTTAACATGAGCGTGATGCATTGCTAACGATTCACTTTATGTGTGAGGTTTCCTTTTATACGTGTATATATGTGCACCACCTGCACACCTGAGGATGTCAGAGAAGGCACCAGATCTTCTGGAATGGGAGTTACAGAGGGTTGTGAGTCGCTATTTGAGTGCTGAGAACCAACCTGGGTCCTCTGCAAGGGCAGCCAGTGCTCTTAACCACTGAGCTATCTCTCCAGATCTCCCCCCTTTTATATTTAAAGGTTTTTATTTATTATTGTATATATTATTTATGAGTACACTGTAGTTGTCTTCTGACACACCAGAAGATCACAGATGGTTGTGAGCCACCATGTGGTTGCTGGGAATTGAACTCAGGTCCTCTGGAAGAGCAGTCAGTGCTCTTAACCACTGAGCCATCTCTCTAGCCCCAGACCTTTGTTTTTGTAACTATGGATAGACATGTCTATTTTATGGACACACAAAAGCTATCATGAGTGCACATGCAGAACACACGCATATGCAACTGTTGTCAATTGCTTGCGTTTTTATTATTTGTTTTTGTTTTTATTTCTATTTTCCTGTGGCAGGGTCTTGTCTAACCCAGGCGGGACTTGTATCAGAGGAGGACCTTGAACTTGTGATCTCTCACCTTAACCTCACATATGCTGGACTTCGCTTTCAGTAAATGGAAGGACACCCATCTCCAGTGTCCCATACTCACAACGACCCTAAAGTGTTCAGCTCGCACTTAGCCACCCTGTAGACAATCAGAAAGTTGTTTGATGACTTAATCCGTTTTTCGGGACCCTCCCTTCTAGCATGTTCTAGAGACAGGTTAGCCACATTAAGTAAAGGATTTATTGAGTTGAAACTTAATTTCAGAAAACAGTAATTACTTAGTTTAAGTGTAATTGTATTAACTACCATCCTCATGGAGACAAAACACCGGGAGCAACTTAAGGGACAAAGGTTTAGTTCGGCCCACGGTTCCAGGTGCCATAGTCCATCCTGGAGAACCTGAGGCGGCAGCTGGTCACATTGCGTCTGCAGTCAAGAAACACAGTACAGGCCAGCAATATGGCTCAGTGAGTGAAGGAGATTGCTGCCAAGTCTGACGATCTGAGTTTGATCCCCAGAGCCCATAAGGGAGAGAGAGAGAGAGAGAGCGGAGAGAGAGAGAGAGAGAGAGAAGAGAGAGAGAGAGAGAGAGAGAGAGAGAGAGAATAGACTCCTATAAGTTGTCATTCGATTCTCCATGTGCTCAAAGGCACGTATGGACAGACACGCACCAATGTGGTGCCTGTCAAATTACAATCCCATCATGGCATTGATATCCTATGGGGCATATACTGAATATTTATCTGAAATTCAGATTCAGCAGGGTACTACAGTATGGGTTAGAAATGTGCCCAGCGTGCGTACGTTCTAGACGTGCGCCCCACTGTGGTGGAGGTGGAAGTCAGTGGGAACTGTCAGAGGCAGAGCTGTGTGGGCAAGCATAGTTCTTTATTGTGCCCTCATGAGGGATTATGGGACTGTGCAGCCTAGTCTCATGCCAACTTGACACAAGCTTTTCTTAATCAGTGATCAATGGGGGAGGACCCAGCTCATGGTAGGTGGTGCTGCCCCTGGGCTGGTGGTCCTGGATTCTATAAGAAAAGCAGGCTGAGCAAGCCATGGGAAGCAAGCCAGTAAGCAGCACCCCTCCATGGCCTCTGTGTCAGCTCCTGCCTCCAGGTTCCTGTCTTGTTTGAGTTCCTGTCCTGACTTCCTTCAAGGATGGACTACAGCGTGGAACCGTAAGCCAATAAACCCTTCCCTCCCCAATTGCTTTTGGTCATGGTGTTTCTTTCTTTTCTTTTCTTTTCTTTTTTCCGAGACAGGTTTTCTCTGTGTAGCCCTGGCTGTCCTGGAACTCACTCTGTAGACCAGGCTGGCCTCGAACTCAGAAATCCACCTGCCTCTGCCTCCCAAGTGCTGGGATTAAAGGCGTGCGCCACCAATGCCAGCGGTCATTGTGTTTCATCATGGTAATAGTGACCCTGACTGTGACAGGGACTAGTAACCTCCTCTTCCTTTCTGTGAGTCAGTAGGTTTTCTCCGACACATACTTCTGTCACAGTATGTGACAGGCCCTAAAATGTCAGGCCAATCAGTCGTGGATAGAACCTTCGAGAACTGTGAGCCAAAATAAAACTTTCCTCTCTGTAAGCTTGTGGTCAACAGGAAGCTAACAAACGCACAGGGCATCCTAGAATTTCACTTGCAACCTCCAACTAGAGGCTCTCTGGCCCTTCCTCACTTCCATTAGCCCTGAGAAGAGAGGTGAACAGCCGGCCCACCCTGCCCTTTGTCCAGCCACTGAGTCGCTGTTCTCTGTCTATAACTCGGGAGGAGGAAGTATCTATAATCTTTTTATTATTCCTCTGTCATCCAGTCTGGGCTGGGATTTAGTGCTTGCTTGCCATTCACAGCCCATTCTCTCTGTCCCTCACGAGGGCTGATAACCCTGTTAACCGACAGATAGGGGGAAAGCCTTAGCTCCAGAAGAGGAGAGGGAATTTGCAGGCACTCAAGAATTAAATTTTCTTGATGTTATCTGTTCTCTGAGCATTCAGTGACTTGTCACAGACATCTTTAGCCACGGTAATAATTGCAGTGGGGTCACTCAGAGGAAGAGTCACACCTGTCTCTGCCAGCCACACAGAGAGGCTGAGCCACAGTGGCTGAGAACCTAACCCCAGTGGCAGTCTCAGTGGCTCTGGAGACACAGAATCAAGACAGGGAGGGGGGGGTATACTAGACACTCCCAAACTGACCAGTTTGGCACGAAGCACACACATGCCAAATCTCTAGTCCCCAGCCTCTACCCTCAGGGATCAGCATGTCACCTGGAATGTCATCCATCCCAGGTGTTCAGGGGACCTTCCATCCCATGGCTCCCAAGGATTGAACTCCAGTCTTCCAGCACAGAGGCAGCTCCCTTGGGAAGACCCAGGGGTCCCTTTCCACTGTGCCTTATTGGACAGTCAGGTGATCCAGCACCTTCACCTTTGGTGTTGCCTGCTACATCTGTCCCCGTTTATTCTGTCCGTCTCTGTCATCTCCCTCCGACTCCTCCCAGGCTGTCAGGAGTAGCTACAGAGTCTTGGTAAGTATGAAGTTCATGCTATCTGACTTCTGTTGGGCTCAGTGTCAGGTGACAACACTTTTATGTGCACTTCTTTTTAAAGCCCCGACTTCCCTCGCAGTGTTTGTCCCACTTAGCTTTACAGTCGAAGAAGAGTCCAGGAACAGACATGGGCGTTTCAGCAACTCGCAGAGGGAAGGGGTTTCTGTGCTTGTGGAGTTACTGTGCTCACGTGCATGCGTGTGTGTGCATGCCTGTGTGTGTGTGTGTGTACACGCACATGTACATACACATACATACAGACAAAAACAAGTCAGTTCATATGCAAGGTGATTTGATTTGTGGCAGCCAGCGCCCTATGCAAAAGACCAACTGCCTTGGTCAGAGAAAACCTATTCAAAGAGGAAATTTTGAACTGCCAACTTAGCAAACCCTGGAGGAAGAACCTGCCTGTGCAGAGGCGGCGAGAGAGGCAGGAGTTTGGTGTGCTTTGGAGCCAGGTGGAAAGCCAGGGCACAAGCAGCTGATGCAGGCAGGGGCGGGGCACAAGCAGTCTATGCAGGCAGGGGCAGGGCACAAGCCGCCTGCACAGGCAGGGGAAGAAGTATCAGAGAGTCATGGGGTGGGGCTTAAATATGCTAATTAGGAACTGAAATTCCCCCCGCCCCCCATTGCAATGAGAAGCCATTGAAGGGTTTTAAGTTGCCTGTGAATTCTACCCACTCCAACACCTAAAATAATAAATTAGAGTGAGGGTATCCAACCTCCTGACCTTGAGATGAACGGTCATTTATTTACAAATAGGTTGGGCCACGTTCACAACTATCTGGGATGCATGCGGCCTGCCGGTCGCGGGTTGGACACAGAGTGGGAACACCCTGTTACTGTGTGCAGTGAGAGGTTATTGATGTGTCTTGGGGCGGGACAATGGTGGCCTTGGATTGAGACAGGAGCAATGTGAATGGTCAGACACAGGCTACCTGCTCCTAGGATTTGCACGTTGTTTGTTCCTCAAGGGCGCTTGTGTTAGAAGCTTGGTCCTCAGTGGGATGACGTGGGAGAGGACTGGTCACCCGGCAGTGCTATCCCAGAAGGAAGGAGCCGTCTCAGGCCTCCTGTTTCGAGTCACAATCTCTCTTGTCACCGGAGTTTTTGCTGCTATACCATCTGCCTTGATGTGGCACTTGTAGAATACCCTCATCAGGGCCACCACTAAGCCCTCTGGACCTCCTAAACTGTAAGGTACGTGAACCTCACTTCTTTCTGCACTATCTGGTCCCAAGAATTTTATTACAGCAACAGAAAGCAGACTGACATCTCACTGGACCGGGACCAGCCGCAGCTGCAGGCTGAATGGGTCTGGGAGACCAGGGGTGGGGCGGGGGAGCATGAGAAAAGCGAGTCACTCCTGCATTCCAGTTTGAACTACATGGTGGTAAACGCCACCCTGCAGACCCTGTGAAGCCTTGGGAGAAGGCTGACTTGGGAAGGGAGCAATAGTTTTGATGTAGCTTGAGTAGACTTGAGTAGGATGACTTTAACCTCGCTGCCTTTATACCCACTCTGTAACTCCTGGAAACCAGGAGCTTGCCTATCAGTAAGACCACTCAGACCTCAGTGGATTCCACCTGGACTCCAGAAAGTGTTAACAATGTTACCAACCGTCTCCCTCTGCGAAGACAAGGCTTTTATCCTTTGCCTGGAGTCTGTATTTTCCCGGCTATTCTAGTTTCATCCTGTTGCTGTGATAAAATACTCTGGACAAACATAATTAGGGGAGGAAAGGGTTTATTCGGCTTACACCGGGTCACAGTCCATCATGAGGGAAGTCAGGGCAGGAGTTGCAGCAGGAGCCACAGCAGAAACCATGGCAGACACTGCTTGCTGGCTCACCCTCAGGCTCAGCATCGCTAGCTTTCTTTCACAGTCCAAGACCCCAGGCGTGGATGGTGCTGTCCGCGTTTAAGATGGGTTTTCCAGAGTTGCTAAGATGGCTGATCTCCTACCTGAGTTTACACCCTGTCAAGCTGGCAAGCAATATTAAACAGCCACGGGCGATCTGATGCCTGTGACTTTCAGGGCCATGCCCCCGACTTTCCTTCCGGAATCTGGTTCCAGGGAGAGAATTTGTCTCTTTTGCTTATTCTCTGAATGCTCCCGGAACGTCTTTGCTCTGGATCCCGTGTTGAATTTCTGGGGTCATTGACCCTCAGCCTTTAACTCCGTGTGGAATTCTCTGGGTGCAGATTGCTCTTGGAGAGCTCGCCCGCATTTTGTTTATCTGAAAAATCTTTTTCCTATCTGTAAAGGATATAGAAAGGCAGAGTTTTTTTTACTTTGTCTATTGTTTTGTTCCCCAGAATTTGGGTGATGCAATTTCATCCCCTTGGACTTCTAGTATGGACGTTTGTAAATGCTTTTCTTTTGACTTTTGGGACCCCAATTAAGCGTATTAGACCCTAAAATCCATTTATTCTTTTTTGCTGCCTCTCTCTCCTCCTCCAGCAATTTAAGTCTCTCACAAATTTGCTTACGTTCCTTTTCTTGGACTGTTTTATTGAAGTATAGTTAATATGAAATAAAATGCACAGTTTTTTCTTTTATTATTATTTTAAAATTTAAACCTGGATGTGATCGTGCGTACTTTTAATCCCAGTGCTTAGGAGGCAGAAGCAGGCAGATCTCTGAGAGTTCAAGGACACCTTGGTCTACAGAGAGTCCCAGGACAGCCCGGTCTACAGAGAGTCCCAGGACAGCCCAGTCTACAGAGAGTCCCAGGACAGCCTGGTCTACAGAGAGTCCAGGACAGCCTGGTCTACAGAGAGCCCCAGGACAGCCAGGTCTACAGAGAGTCCCAGGACAGCCTGGTCTACAGAGAGTCCAGGACAGCCTGGTCTACAGAGAGCCCCAGGACAGCCAGAGCTATAGACTGAGACTCAGTATCAACCAAAACAAAACAAATCAACCAACCAAACAACTAAACAAAAAGAAATTCACAAAATAACCCTTCTTTTTATTACTGACTCTGGCACAGAGTGCTCTGATACTTAGACTCACTTTGGTAGCGCATTTTTGGTTATTAAACCACCTGTAAGACTGGGTGGTGTTCTGGACTGAGTAGACTAGGGGAAAACATTTTGTTTGTTTGTTTCTTTACATTGTTGTTGTTTGTTTGTTTTTTATGTTGTTGTTTTGTTTTGCTAGTTTGTTTGGTTGCTTATTTTGAGACTAGCTTTCTCTGTAGCCCTGAACTCCCTCTGTAGACCAGACTGGCCTAGAACTTAGAAATCTGCCTGGAATTGAAGTTCCTGACAATTGTTAGCTGCCGTGTGGGTGCTTAGGATAGAATCGGGGTCCTCAGGAAGAACAAAGAGTTAAGAACTCTTAACTGCTGAGCCACCTCCCCAGACTCTGCCTTGTTATCTTAAGACACAGGTTCCTGGGGCTGCAGAGATGGCTGAGCAGTTAAGAGCACTGGCTGCTCTTCCAGAGGACCAGATCAATTCCTAGCACCCACATGGCAGCTCACAACTGTCTGTAACTCTGGTTCCAGAGGATCCAACACCCTCACAGAGACATACAAGCAGTAAAATCACCAAAATACATTAAAAATAAAACGACATGGGTTTTCACTCTAGCCCAGGATGGTCTGGAATTCTCCCATGTAGTCCAGGTTGGTCTCAAGGTCATAGGAATCTTCCTGCTCAATTTTCTGGAGTACAGGTATGGCAGATTCCATGTCTGATGGAGTCCTCTTTCTCATTCGTTGTTGGTTGTTTCTCTGTGTTCCTCACTTGGGGGAGAGGTAAAGGACCTCTCCGGTGCTTTTCTATAGGAACAAAAGCCTTGCTCCCAATTCCATTGCGCTGGGCTAGGGTTCCAGCATTTGACTAAGACATCTGGACCACAGCGCTGACCACCTCCCTTCCCTACCAAGTGGGAGTTCCAACCAGAGACCTTCAAGGCAACTTTGCTGGTGGCTGAATGGGGACCTGCATTATTCACAAAGCTAGGTCAGCTTTGAAAAGGTTTCCTTTTAACCGAAAAACTTCCAATTTTTATGTTGGCTGATTAGTTTGTATCTTGATTTTACATCATTTATTTTACAAAAATATTTGGGGTCCTTGAAAGGAGGGAGTCTGGAAAAAGCTGTTGAATGAGTCTGGAGTCTGGATATGCAAGGTGAGGTGTCCCGGATGCTGGTGACACTCGAGGTGGACTTAGCTGCTGAAGTGCGCGCTCATGATGCTTACGATGGCATACCCGTGGTCCCAAAAGGACTGTATAAGAGGCCAACCTGGGCTAGCACACCTCTGATCTCAGGCAAGAGGACTGTGTGTAGGAGGCCAGCCTGGGCTACAAAGTGAGAACTGCCTCCAACAAACAAACAAACAAAAAACAAATAAAAGGTGCTAAGATGGCAAGTTATGTCCTGTATACTTTATTACCATCAAACAGAGGGACTAATGGGTCTGGAGAGATGCCTCAGAAGTTAAGAACCTGGCTTCTCTTCCAGAAGACCTGAGTTCAATTCCCAGCACCCCCTGACAGCTCACAACTGTCTGTAGCTGCAGTTCTAGGGGATCCCTCATCTTCTTCTGGCCCCTATGGGTATACATGCAGGCAAAACACACAAACACATAAAATAAATAAAACAAAAATAAATATAGGGACTAGGGAAATGCTTAGTGGGTGGTGTTTGCCACTCAAGCACAAGCACCCGGGTTTGAGTTTCTGGTGTCCATATGAAAGCTGGGTGTGGTGAGCACATTTGATGACCCCAGCGCTGAGAGTACACAGAAACAGGTGGCTCCCCGCTGCTCGGCCAGCCGATTAGCCAGGACAGCGAGCTCTAGGTTTAGTGTCTCAAAAAACAACGTGGAGAGGAATAGAGGAAGATGGCTGACAAGGACTTCTGCTTTTACATGTGCATGCGTGGAAGACAGACAGACAGGCAGGCAGGCAGACAGGTCAGGGAGAGAGGCAGGAGGAGGGAGGGAAAGAGATGGTTTTGGAGCTCTCACCTCTGGGAGCTCTTAAATCCAGAGACTTCAAATTTCTGAACTTACTGTCATCTAGAAAGCCAAGCTACAAGCAGAAGTGCTGCTACGAAGTCAGCAGTAGAATGTTCAAGAATTCCCAGAGTGTCACCATTGTTCAGTGAGCACCTGACCCGGTTCTCCCAGCTTGGGCCCTGCTTTAGGGAAGTGGCTTTGGTCCCTATGACAGATGAAGATGTCTTTCCTAAGGAGGAGTGCGGTTTCATCTCCAGCTCTGCTGAGTCCGGCACATGCCTTGGTGATGCTAAGTATCCCTGGTGTCCACCCTCACTGTGCCTTCCAGAAGCAGCACTTTCTACTTGTAACTGAAGTCCCAGGAGGAGGTCTCTCCCCAGGCTAGTTACTTTTCCACCACTGTGACGCAATTCAAAGCAATGTCCTGAAAGGGTCATTTTGGCTCCTAGTTTGAAGGTACTACCAGTCATTATGGCAGGGAAGGCGCTGTGACAGGAGAGGGAGGCGGCTGGTCACATCGCAGCTGCAGTCAGGAAGCTGAGAGATGCTCACTTGCTTTCTGAGTCTTCCAACCTCAGTTAACTTAATCTGCGTAATCCCTCACGGATATGCCTAGAGTTTGGTTTCTGTAGAGATCCTAAATCCCATCCAATTGAATATCAAAATTAGCTGTCACCGTCCATATGCACACCCTACCTTTAGTTAAACAAGGTCTCCTAGGCTTGGGATACTGAAGCTGTCCACAGACGGCAGACCATTTCCCCAATCAGCAGCTCTTACTGTAGTGTCTCCTCTAATATTTAGCAGCTTCTAAAATGAAATGAAACAGAAAATCTTTGTGTGTGTTGTGTGTACATGTGGTGTGTATGTGGTTGGTATGGTGCTGGCACTGAACCCAGAGCCTTGGGCATGCTATAGCAGATGCTCTACCACTGGCCTGCGTCCCTAACCCTAAAAGAAAAAGCTTGGAGTGCTATGTCAAGAACGTTTGCTACCACGCCAGGTGTCATGCTACTTGATTAACGATCTCATTTAATCTTTTCAACAATTCTGATGTAATTACGAACGGCCTCGTTTTACATTTAAGCAAGCTAGGCTTGGAGAAGTGAAGTCCATGGGCGTCCGAGCAGAGGAGCAGGGACCCAGACTTGGGTTGTCCCTTTTCACCGATGGCTTCCCGGATATTTATTTACTCTCTTTTAGATTAATTTGTACGGATGACGTTTCAGAGGACTTTTAGCTGCTTTTGATAACGCGGGCTTTACTTTATAATTCCTTGGGGTATGTGGTGTGGAAAGATGTTATCTATGATTCCTTAAGGCAGGGGAATATTATGTCGTCCACTCAACGGCTCTGACTCCCAGATAACATCTCTGAGTTTGAGATAAGGACATTGCACAGGGGAATGAAGTTGGTTACTGGGCCAAAACCTGCTTCCTAGTTGTGGAACTGCTTAGGCGTCCCTTCACCAGCAGAGGGCAGACTTGAGGGCCCAGAGAGCAGAACTGGGCAAAGAAAACTGCTCATGGAGGTTTAGTGTAGAGAGGGGGAAAGATTTGTGAGAAAAGGCACCTCTCTCAGATGCTTGTCCTGAGAGGGACCGTTTGTCCAGCCGTGTGGCTATACTCGGCATTCTTAGTCTGTAGAAAATTCACGTGCGTAGTGGGTAAGTGTGAGGTGTGAGTTCATGTCCCCAGCACCCAGTCAAAAGTCAGGTGCAGCCCCTGATCTCAACAGCAGGGGAGCAAGAGGCAGGCACTTGCCTGGAGCTTGCTGACCAGCTCTATTGGCAAGCTCCAGATTCAGCGACAGGCATCATCTCAAAAAATAAGATGGAGAGTGAAAAAGGAGGACCCTGGCAGCTGGCCTCGACGTGCACACATCTGGACACAGGGTACACACACATCCTCTGTCTCTGTGTCTCTGTCTGTCTCTCTGTCTCTGTCTCTCTCTCCCTGTCTCCCTCCTCCTCTCTCTCCCTTTCATCTAACAGGAAGTTAAAATTCCACCTGGCTTTGCTTTACTGGTCCTGGTTTCTAGCATTAAGCTTATGGGGCGTACAGGGCCTGGGCACTACAAGTATTCTTGGTCGAGAGGTGCCTTAGGCCCTGCAGGTCACAGGAACAGAGAGTGCTTCTGCTATGGCAGTCAAAGGAGTTTTCTTCCACATTCTCCTAACTGGTAGGTTCTCAGGGGCTCAGTGCCACAACCGCAAAGCCACCATGTGCTCAGGGCACAGCATGCTACACCAGGGCCCAGCATGCTCCTGGAGGCACAACGCTGAGTCCTGAAGGCAGTGATGGATGTACTAACAGGCGGCTTGTCACCCTGGTCTTTATTTCACAGAGAAGGAAATTATCACCAGAACCCTTCGCCAAAACCCTGTCCAAGGCTGACAAGCTAATGAACTTGCCCGAGGCCCCACAGCTACCTGCTTCCCCACAGGAAGGCCCCAGGAAGGGCCACCAACGTGGGAGCTTCTCCAAGATTATTCAGCTTCTCCTGCTGCCTGGTCCTTCTGTGCCGGCTCCCAGAACTAGATAGGGGCTTGGCAGGGTCACATCAATCATGGCAAGCCTCGAGTGCGGCCCCCACCCGCCTTCTCTGTGGAGTATGGCACTCTCAGAATCTCTTCTGAGTCTGAGTGGCGGAGGCTGGTAAGTGTAAGAGCATTTCTGCCTCCCCTTAATTCTTCCATCCTTCTCACTCCAAAGCTGTCTGATTGTGTTGGAAGTAGAAGCTGGTTGCTAAGCCAACGGCAGGGGTCATTTGAGGGGGGTGGATCTAAGGATTCACAGCTACATTTTTTTCAAGGAAGGCCAAAGGGAGTCCTCATCCCGAGCTAGGCACACCTCCAGAAGTCGCCCACGAGGTTCTGGTAAATAGGCAAAACGAACAAAGAAGTCAAAGTTTCACTGTTTGGAATCACCACAGCAATGCACAGGCTTCCTTGCCATACCCGGGTCTTAGAAGAATAGGAACTGGTCTTTCGATTCCTCTGAAATCAGCCAAAGCCTGGAGCCTCAGAGGGTCACCCATGCACGCTTAGTTTGCCAACCACCAAAGCTGCCAGATAAAGACCCCTGGAAGAAGAGGCAGTGGATTGGATGTTGGCATTCTGAGGGTACATCTCAGTCCTGACCCCAGGATTAGATTCTAATTTGGCAACATTTCTGCAAATATCACTAAGGACCTCAAAATGGAATCACTCTGGATTTAGGGGTGACCTTAAAGCTAATGTGTTGTGGATAGCCCCAGCCTTGTATTTTGATCCTAGTTCCACCCTTCTGGGAGGGGCTGCAGAGGATGATTGAATCTGTACACAGATGACATCTTGTAAACCTTCTGTCCAATTAAAACCTGTAAAATAAAGACTAGAGCCAGTGATTGGGCAGTAGAAGGGGAGGCGGAGAAAAAGGCTTAGGGGAGGAGGGAGTGAGAGGAATTCAATATAAAAGGAGGCAGAAGCAGAGGTAGAAGCAGAAGGAAGCCAGTGGTAGAAGGAAGCCAACGACTGTGGAGCCGGAGCTGGACAAGGCCTGGATAAACCGCAAGTTATAAGGGATCTCATAGCCGGGGATTAGAATAGTGTAGTGGTAAATCTGCCCAATCTAGGCATGCAATTTATACCATAATTATTGAGTTGTGTTTTCCAAATTTGGCAGCTTAAATAATTTCTACTACACTAATGATAAGAGTTCTTGTAAGGAAAGGACTTGGGGATGAAGGCTGTTGGGAACCAGAGGCAGAGATAGGAGCAATGTGACCTGAAGCCAAGGACATTCGTCCCCAGAACCAGGAAGAGGCAAGAAAGAGTCTCTTCCAGAACCTTCTGAAGGATCGTAGTCCTGCTTGATACCCCAGATTCGGCACCTTATCTCAAGTGTGACCTCTGTCGTCCAGTCCATTGCTCCGTGCGGAGAGCCCTTTTCCTGTGATCAGAGAACAAACTCTGCTGTTGCCTTTAATCTTGAAAATAAAGCAGAAAGGTGCAGGCGTGCGCCGCCCGGCTGTCCAGGAGCTTCAAAATTAAACCTAGGATGAGTGACTGCACTGGCTGGTTATGTTTGTTTGGTTGGTTTGGTTGTTGTTTTTAATCAACCTGACACAGCCAGAGTCATCTAGGAAGAAGGATCCTGGGCGCCAGATGTTGCCTATGCCCTGAACTACTCGCCACCGACCCTACCTTCCCTTGGGGGGTTGGAGGTGAGGTGGCACAGAATCAACGGCCACAGACGCAGGGAAGAAGTGAGAAATCCCGCAGCTTGACAGCAGTTCCCGATTGGCTGGCATTGTCTGCACCAGCAATCCCTGGTCTCTCAAGCAGTCCTCAATTGGGTCCTCCTGGAGGAGATGCTTTTCCAGCTGTGCACCCCTCCCCCCACATTTACACAGAGGCAACCAGCAGTTCCTGCTACAAACCTCAGTTGAGAAAACACCTCCATCAGATTGGCCTATAAGCAAACCTATGGAGCACTTTCTTAATTTCTTTTTTTTTTTCCCTCCCCACTTTGGTTTGGAGACAGGGTTTCTCTGTGTAGCCCAGGCTATCCTGGAACTTGCTCTGTAGACCAAGCTAGCCACAGACTCGGAGATTTGCCTGTCTCTGCCTCTTGAGTGCTGGGACTAAAAGTGTGGGTCGACCTGATTGAGAGGGTACAGCCCACTTTGGGTGGCGCCATCCCTAGGCTGGTGGTCCTGGGTGTTATAAGAAAGCAGGCTGAGGAATCTGAGGAGCAAGCCAGTAAGCTGCACACCCCATGGCCTCTGTTTCAGTTTCGGACTCCAAGTTCTGGCTTGTATTTCTGCCTAGTCTAGTCTCGGTGATTGATTGTGATCTGGGTGTGTAAGCCAAATAAACTCTCTCCTCCCCAAGTTGCTTCTGGCCGTGGCGTTTATCCCAGCAGTAAAAAGTAAACCTAAGACATCGGCTCCACTTAGGTCCCAGCTTTGTCCTTGGTTATCTCCAGGGTTCCCTTTGCTTTCCACAGCCCCGGGTGTAGCTCCCGGAGTCCCCTGTCTTTTCCGCTGCCCACAGCTCATTTCCGTTGCTACTATTCCTTCCTTGCTCTAGCCAGCATCCTCTTTTGTAGCATCATAACCGGTTTCCATGGATACAAAAGGCTGGGATAGACCGGTGGCGTAAACTTCAGAATGAAACGAAGCGCCATTGTTTTCGCCCGTTGCTGTGTCCCATTCATTGTGAGCACACCCCGGGGACTTTGGGATGGGTATCTCCAACTCCCTGGTCTCTAACCATATGCCAGCCTGCCCGGCTCATGAATGGTGGCGCCCACCCCCAACACCCCAGATCCTCATCTCCCTCCTGCTTCCGGCTTTCTCTCGGCTTTGGCATGTGCATGGAAATGTCAACAGGTAAGGGAAGATTTGCTATAAATAAGCACATGGTCCCCACAGGGTAGTCGAGACGGGAATCACAGCGGGCACGGTCACAGCCAGAGTCTTGACCAATCTAGAGGTGTCATTTGTGCATCAGAAGAGGAATGTGAACACCAGGCTGTGTACACACACTCACAACCCCCAGTGGACATCTGCTTTCTGTTGGTCACCACCTGCTCAGGTTTCTGGTCACAACAGAGGCAGACTCTAGTCAGTCCTTGTCATAGCTACCTTCCTGTTGCTGGGATAAAACACCATGACCAACTTGGCTTATGGAGTCACAGGGATAAGAGTCCATGACCGCAGAGCAGAGGCAGGTCTGTGGAAACAGACAGCTGCGAGCTCACACCTTCAACCCTCAAGCAGAGAGTGAACTAAGAGTAGGCAAGGCCTCCAGCTCTCAAATCCTGCCCCCACCAACACACTCCCTTCAACAAGGCTGCGCCCGCCCCTAAACCTCCCCCACCAGCACCAGTACCTGCCAGCCAAGTGTTCAAATCCACGAGCCTGTGGGAAGCATTTCTAGGAATGGAGATGGGGCAAAGAAGCTCAGGTAGAGACAGGTCACTGTCTTAGTGTTCTATTGCTGTGAAGAGACACCATGACCACAGCCACTCTTATAAAGGGAAACATTTAACTGGGGCCGGCTTACAGGTTCAGAGGTTCAGTCCATTCTCATCATGGCAGGAAGCATGGCAGCATCCAGGCAGAGATGTGCTGGAGGACAAGTGGAGACTTCTGCATCGGGATCTGAAGGCAGGAGAGAGAGAGAGAGAGAGAGAGAGAGAGAGAGAGAGAGAGAGAGAGAGAGAGAGAGAGAGTATGGGGCTGGCTTGAAGTTTTAAGCCCATCTCCAGTGACATACTTACCCTACAAGACGACACGTCTCAAGGAGTTCCAGTCCCTGATGACTAAGCCAAGTTATAAGCCTCTTGGGGTGGGGGGCACTCCTATTCCAACCACCACACTGCACCTCCTGACCTTCCCATCTTTATAAGAGATGCCACTTTGGTGGCTCAGAGGTAAATGTACTTAATGAGCATGCATGAGGACCGAGTGTGAACCCCCAGAACTCACCTAAATGCTGAGGAGGCGGTGCACATCCCTACGAGGGGATGTGACAGGGGAGTCCCCTAACGCTCATGAACCAGCTAGCTGTGGCAGGTATAGATGTGATACATGTGTACCCACATTCATCCGTATGGATGTGCATGTAGGCACACACAGATTAAAAGAGAGAGAGATGCCACCTGGCGATTCTTATGGCCGAGGAAGTGAGCCTAAGGTGGGGTGATGTTAGATTTTGTTTTTTTTTTTTTCAGAGTGAAAGGAGCCAGACTTAACCCTACCATCACAAGGGACATAATCCGAACTCTCTCTCTGGAAACGGGGACATTCTGAATACTAACTTTCGGTCAACTTGTCCCTGGCACTGCTATGTCAATTCTGAAGAATCCCAGGACCGACACCCAGGTCCAAAGACAGCTGTGGGGATATACTAAATGCGTAGGATCACATACCACGCATGGGAGTATACGCCTCTAATCTCTGCCCATGGAAGCAGAAGCAACCAGATCTATGAGTGGGAGGTAGCCTGCTTTACACAACAAGTTTTGTAATAACCAGGGATACAGAGTAAGATCTTGGCTCCAAAAAAATGAAAATAAAAATAAATAAATATAGGTCACTGGGGCCTGGGGACATAGCTGTCACCAAAGCATGAAGCTAGAGAAATATGAGAAGCTGAGACCTAATCCTCAGCTCCTACATAATACGCTGTGTGGTTGCAACCTCATGACCCTAGTACTGGGGGGTGGGGTGGGCGGGAGCTGGTCAACTAGTTTAGCCAAATCTGGAAGTCTTGGGTTCAGTGAGAGATCCTGTCTCAAAAAATAAGGGGCTGTTAGGAGCTTAAGAGGTGGCTTGGCAGTTAAGAGGACCGCCTGCTCTTGCAGAGGACCCAGGTTCAATTCCTGACACCCATATAGTGGCTCACAGTTACCCTCTATAATCCCCTGGGACTCCAGAGGATCTGATGTCACCTTCTGGGTTCTTGTGGCAACAAACACACATGAGGTACACATACATACATGCAGGAAAATTACCCACAAGCTTTTAAAAAAAATACAAGGTGTTAAGCAATTGAGAACTCACTGCTGACTTCTGACCTCTGACTTCTGACCTCTACACACATACACATACGGTACCCTGCCCCACAAAACACACTTGAAAAATGTTCAGAGTCTGAAGGCCACCATTACACTGTAGTGAGATGCCTGGAGGCACCAACTGGAAGGAGGGGGGATTTATTTTGGCTCACCCTCTCAGAAGTGGCTCATGGACACTTAACTACCCTGGGGCGTGGGGAGGCAGAGCATTGTGGCAGAGAGAACATGGCAGCACAATGCTGAACTGCCCCTTCCTGTTATGATGTGTAGGGAGTAGGGGAAGCCTGGGGCTCAGCTTGTCTGGCTTCCCAGATCCCTCAGAGCTCTGTCCTCCCAACCACTCAGGACAGAAAACCCCTTTGTCTGTCATTTGCTTTCGTGGTTTGGGTTCTCTGAGGTCCACCATGGCCCAAAATTTGAAGTAAACAAGTTTGAAGCTATACAGTAGGATGAAACCTTGAGTCTTTCCACTGTGTCTCACCCAGGATATGAGTGACTCACGTCCTTTGTCAGTGGGATCCACTCTGGATGAGCTACCCGCTCGGCAGGCTGCATTTCAATCATCAGACTAGTGACCACGCAGCACAGTGATCACGTGACCTCACTTGGAGGCCCTGCATCTATGTCTTTCCCAGAACCTCACTTCATCATACAGCCCATGTCACCACAGGAAGAAATCTGAGGTCACTGTAAGATACTCTGTGAGAAAGACCATATTCACACATTGTTTTAATTTTACAATTATTTGTGATGAATTTCTTTACATTCATTTGTGTGTGTGCATGTGGGTGCACACACAAGTACAAACCACTGCATCTGTGTGACAGCCAAAGGGTAACTTACAGGAGAGTTCTCTCCTTTCACTGTGTGGGTCTTGGGGATTGAACTTAGGTCCTTAGTCTTAGCTGCAAGCCTCCTCCCCAACCCCTTTTTTGAAGATTTATTTATTTTATGTATGTGAGTACCCTGTTGCTGTCTTCAGTCACACCAGAAGAGAGCATCAGATTCCATTACAGATGGTTATGAGCCACCATGTGATTGCTGGGAATTGAACTCAGGATCTTTGGAAGAGCAGACAGTGCTCTTAACAGCTGAGCCATCTCTCAGCTGCAAGCTGCCTTTAAGACAGGGTTCTGTGTATCCCAGTCTGGCCTCCAGCTTGCTTTGTACTGTAGAGTGACTTTGAACTTCTGATTCTCTCATCTCACTTCCCAAGTGCAGAAATCACAAACGTGCAACACCACACTCAGTGTCTATGGTGCCGGGGACACAAAGCCAGGGCTCTGTGCAAGCTTGGCAAACACTGGGCCAACCAAGCTTCATCTTCATTCCCCTGCCCACTCCGTGCCTTCTGAGACAGGGTCTCACTGGGCCTAATTCACAAATTAAACTTATGAAAAAATGTATTTTTAAATGCATGTGCACGTGTGCGCACCTGTTGCATGTGTCAGCACCACATGCGTTGGGAGCCCAGGGAGTCAGAAGAGAGCTTTGTATCCCCTGAAACTAGAGTTACAGGCGGTTGTGAGCTGCCTTGCATGGATGCCATGAACTTAACCTTCTGCAAAAGCAGTCAGTGCTCGGAATTGATGAGCCCTCTCTCCAGCCCTGACCGATCAACGTTACCGTGGTGTCGATACACAAGAAGCCTCCTAGTGTATGGAGAGGTCAATACTGTGCTGGTTTAGGCACCCACTGAGGGGACCATTGCGCCCTTCCGACCTTTCCCCGTTGACTATTCCCAGGGTCCTCCGGCCATCCTCTCTTCAGTCTCTGCCTCCTGCTTTTTAGGGATTCCAGAGACCTCTCTGCCTTTGTCCTGGCGGCTCCCAATCCTCACAAGGCTGCTCTGTGGCTTAAGGACCCTCTCTTCCTAGGTCCGTTCCATCGGAGTCCTTTTTAGTCCACCAACTGTACATGTCAGCACTGCCCCTCCCGACACTTCACATTCTTCTCCCTTGCATTGCTTTCCCTCATTCACACACACCTCAGCCTGTTGTACTATATGTTTTATTCACTGTCTTCCCACTGAAATGTATGATAGTTAAGACAGAGATTTAAAACATCTCCTTTGTCCGATGCTTTTCCTGCAGTTCCCATATCAGCCTTGAAACATACTTGGTACTTGGGCGAATACTTGTTGAATTGATCGATGCCTGCGTATAGACATGCGGAGAATCCATCAGGGTTCGTTGCTCCGATTACCTGGGCCTCTCCGGAGTGTGTTCAGTCTTCTTACAGTGTTGAGAAACTTGGCCTGCATTCCACTGAGTACAAGGTGCTTCTACTGCTGTGTGTGTGTATGTGTGCGTGCATGTGATTTTTGTCCCCTAAGAGGACATCTGGCATTGAGGTTCCTTTGAGAGCACCACACCACCTATGCGCCTGTGCTCATGTGGTGGGTAGAGACCAGAGATCCTTTCCAGAGTTCATACAATGCACAGAATACTCACCATAAGACAAGATTATATGGACAACAATGTGAAAGTCTAGAAACTTTGGTACAGCCTTCTCACGTTTGGGGTCATCTAATCTCACTTAACAGGATATAAGCTTCTTGGGGGCAGGTTATTCTAGATTGACTCAGGTCCCCCAAATTCAAACCTTGAAGGAAACCCTAACACCCAGTGCCTGAGTGTGTTAGAAACTAGGACCTTTTAAAGTAATTAAATTAAAATGAGGTCATTGGAGTGGGCCCTACTCCAAACTGAGTGGCGTCCTTACAAAGTGGGAAACTTGGACACAGGCACAGGCAGAGGGAAGGCTGTGCGGAGACATGCAGGGAGAAGCTGGCTGCACGGCAGGCAGAAGCAATCCAGCTAGAGGCCAAGAGACACCAGGCAAGCAGCAGAAATGGAAGACTCAGGAGGAACCGTCCTGCAGAGCCAGAAAGAGCACAATTGTGCCAACACCTAGAATTGCATTTTCAGCCTGCAGAAACTGTAGAGATGCAGTTTCTATCACCTCAGCCGGGATCCTCAGGCTTCTCCCCTCATGACTCTTCCCACCCCAGAAATCTTTTAAAAAGTTTTTATTAGCATATACTGTTATACACAGTCTTGTATCTCATCACGACATTTCCATATGTGTACATAATGTATTTTGATTGTATTCAGCCCGTCTTAGCCTCTCACTCCCGCCTTCTCTCCCAATTATCTCCTTCCTTTTGCAACTACGCCTCCTTCCACCCCTCTTTCCCCCCACTCTGTGAACCATTGAGTTTAATTGGATTTATTTACAGTAGCTGGGGTGAGGGGTTATTTATAGGAGTATGGGTAACTTACCAGTGGCTACACTACTAAAGAACATGTCTGTCTTGCTGGCGCACCCAGTTAATCCTAGAAACTTGGGAGGCAGAGGCAGGCAGATGGATGTCTGTGAATTCAAGGCCAGCCTGGTCTACTAAGTGAGTCCAGAACAGCCAGGGATGGTTACACAGAGAAACTCTGTTTTGAAATACCAAAAAAAGAAGAAAAAAAAAAAAAAGAAAAAGAAAAAGAAAATGTCTGTGTGTCCTAGTAATTTCACCACCTATAGATTCAGGGAGAGGTGAGGTCTTGTGAGGCCCTCCCTTTCCTATGATAGAATGATGTGATGGCCCAATTTTTAAAAAAAGAAATGACATCTATCTATCTATCTATCTATCTATCTATCTATCTATCATTTATCAATGTATTTATGTATGTATCTATCTATTTTCTATCTATGTATATATCTATGTATGTATCTATATATTTATGTATCTATTTTCTATGTATGTATGTATGTATCTATCTATCATCTATTTATTATATCTATCTATCTATCATTTATCAGTGTATGTATGTATGTATGTATGTATGTATCTATCATCTATCAATCTATTTATTATTTCTATCTATCTATCTATCTATCTATCTATCTATCTATCTATCTATCTAATGTAATGTGCACGAGTGCTTTGCCTACACACATGCCTATAAATCACCGGCATACCTGGTGCCTCTGGAAGCCAGGAGAGGGCATCACATTTCCCGGAACTGTGAGCCATCATGTGTGTTCCAAGAACCAAACCCAGGTCCTCTGCATGAGCAACAGATGTTCTTAACTGCTGAGCGAGCCAACTCTCCAGCCCTCAGGACATTTATTTGAAAATAATTCTTTGGTATACATACAATGTTGCCATTTACTAAAGATAAAAGCATATTTGTGTAATAAATAAGTTCTGCTTATTTTCATGTGAAGAAAAAGAAAATAAGTAGAATTGGCTGGATGTTTGATATTTCAGGTTGTAGCCTATCATCAATGTTCTTCCAAATTATTGATCCTTTGACTTTATAAACATATCAATGCTGAGAGCCCTGTTTGGTATAAGTACATAGTACAAAATGAGATATGTTTGGGGTTGTTTTAGTTAGGACTTAACTGCTGAGACTAGACACCATGACCAATGCAACTCTTATAAAGGACAACATTTAACTGGGACTGGCTTACAGGTACAGAGGTTCAGTCCATTATCATCAAGGTGGGAGCATGGCAGCATCCAGGCAGGCATGGTGCAGGAGGAGCTGAGAGTTCTACATCTTCATCTGAAGGCTGCTAGTGGAAGACTGGCTTCCAGGAAGCTGGGAGAAGTGTCTTAAAGCCCACACCCACAGTGACACGCCCACTGCAACAAGGCCACACCCACTGCAACAAGGCCACACCTTTAAACAGTGCCATTGCCTGGGCTAGGCATACTCAAACCACCACAGGGGTCCTTTCAGAAATGGTTGAAAACTCCACCCTAATCCAAAACCAAAGTACATTGAACACGTCTTTATTATGGGATTCAAGCAACTCAGACAGCCACTTTAAAAGCCAAACACTCTGACACAGTCTGACCTAAGGCCACACGGATTGGTGCTTGTATATAGGAGATTTTTGAAAAGCCCTGTCTTCTGAGTTAGACTGTTCTGTTTGTGTACAGGTAGGAAACTTTGTATGTGCAGTAAAAACATTGTTGCTTCATTGTTCAGTAGCGCAGAACCTGAGCTGAGGGGGCTCAGGCCCTTTGGCTTTGGGTGTCATGGCTCTGTGTGTTCAGAACCAGGGCCACAATGGAGTTTCAAAGTGCAACGTAGGCAAGCACTTTCAGAAACACCTCAGACTCCATGTGCGTTTGAGTTAATTTTTCAGCCACTGACTATTCAGAAAACCTTTGCTGCTGTCAGGTTTTGTTTTCCTCCCTCCGTGTTTAGTTATGGGGTGCCATGTAGCATCAGGCACACAATTTAAGAAACTAGGGTTTGGGGCTGGAGTGATGGCTCAGCGGTTAAGAGCATTTTGACTGCTCTTCCAAAGGTCCTGAGTTCAATTCCCAGCAACCACATGGTGGCTCACAATCATCTGTAATGGGATCCAATGCCCTCTTCTGGTGTGTCTGAAGATAGCAACAGTGTCCTCTTATAAATAAAATAAATAAATCTTAAAAGAAAGAAAGAAATTGGGGTTTGAGCATCCAAGTTTCTCCTCCTTTGTTATGGCTGCCCAAGAAAACTAACACCAGGGCATAGCCAATTGCTAAATCCAAACTCGACACTAAGGAGCTTAATGCTTTGTAACAATTAGTTTCTTGTGAAAGACGCTTTAGCAAGAGGGTGGTTAGAGCCGGGATGGGGGTGAAGCCAGGAAGTGTAGTCTTTGGCTCATCCTGCTTGGACTCAGCTAGAAATGCACATGGTAAATGTTCAAGGCCGACAGTCGCAGGTCCCTGTGGCGGGAAGATGACACCAGCCCCAAATGGTTTTTTGCTAATATTAACTTGGGTTCTGTTTCAGATCAATGAAAGAAAACAAAACAAAAGAAAAGAAAAAACCCCAGGCGGTCTCACAAATCCCACTGAGCCCGTCCTCACTGCTGCATCATGCCCTGACAGAGGCCGTGTCTGGTGGCTGATGACATGGTCATCACCCAGCACAGATGTAAGCAAGGCTTACCAAAGAGACACTGTCACGCAGAGCCGACTGGGGGTTCTGCGGCTCTAATGAAGGACAATGCTTTCAAACACAACTGCCTCTTTAAAACATTATAACGACAGTCTCAAAGTAAACCAAGGCTCGGGTTTAAGAGCGACTCACTGTCCCAGAACCAAGATTAATGTCTGACAAGTTTTTGTGAAGATCCTGTGTAGGCTGGTTAGCTGGGCTGGGTCTGCTGAGATAGTGTCTTTTCACATATAGAAGATGCTATTGATTTCCTGTTAGGATTATCCTGACAGTGTGCAGCGTGGATCTATGGAGCAGAGGCAATCTTCCATCGCTGGCTTTAGGAGAAGAGAATGGTTATCGTATCTCTCCCCGTAAACTATGATCTCTCTCCCTCTTCCAGAATCTTTTCACCCCCCTGGGAATTTCCACTTGTAATCTGTGAAAGTGAATTGATTTTTTTATTATTATTTTTTGCGTGTGCCAGGCTTTTTATCTTTGGCTCCTTCTACATTTTCTCATTGTTCTCTGGAGTCTGGTGTTTCTAGGTTGTTATTGGAATTATCTATGAATACAGAAATAAATAACCCACAAAAGAATCCTCGGTCCGATTGAGATACACGCAGTTACTTACATGATGGTGGATGTCAAGTTCCCCGACTTGGCTCCGCTGGGAAGCCCCGCTTTGCCCCTTTCTGTGTTCCAGCAAGACTGAAGTGCACAGGGCTGGCTGGGTGGAGTGTTTCTGTCCGCCAAGGTTCTTAGTGCTGTGTCACGTCCGTTCTCAGGATAACCTTAGACGCAAGGCAATCAGACATGGCTGTCGAATGTCTGTGACCTCAGCACCGAACAGGCAGAAGCAAGAGACTCAGAGTTCAAAGTTGTCTTGTCTACATATGAAAACCTGTCTCAAACAAAACAAAACAATTCAGCAAGGGCTGTGGAAATGGCTCAGTTGAGAAAACAGTTGCCCCCTAACCCTGAGGGCCTGAGTGTAAAATCTACAACTCACATAAAAAAAGGACTTACTGCCAGGTCCTAGAAATGTCAGTGCTGGGGAGGCGGAGATGGATGGCTAGCCAGTTAGTCTAAGTGGGGAGGTCCAGGCCTGTGAAAGACTGTCTCAAAGAAGATGGCATTTTTTGAGAATGACACCCCAGGTTTCCTCTGGCCTCCATATAAACACATGTGGGTACCCCCTCAGATACACACACATTCTTAAAACAGAGGAAAAGGGGCTGGGGACTGGAGAGGTGGCTCAGTAGTTAAAAGTGCTTGCTGCTGTTCCTGAGGACTCACCCTCAGTTCCCAGCACCTACGTTGGGTGGCTCACAACCACCTGCAATTCCCATATCCACATGGCATACAGACATAGATATTAATAAAAAAGAGAAGGAAAAAAATCCATCAAAATCCAAAACAACAACAAAGATACAAGGCACTTAAAATAGAAAAGTCTCTATATACACATATATAGGAACTTTATTGCTTGTGTGGGTGTCTGCATGTATGTGTGCATGTGTGTGCATGTGTGTAGAGGTAAGAGAACCAGATAAGGAGTCAGCTCTCTCTACAACCATGTGAGTCCTTGGGATTGGACTCAGGCCATTCATCAGGCTTGGTGGGAGTGGCCTTTACCCACTGAGTCTCAGATGGCCAGCCTGTATTTTAAATATCATGCTCAGAACTGCATCTTCACAGCTGACGGGTTTGTCTGAGAAGACTCCTCCCTCCCCCTCCCCTCCGATCCCTCCCTTTCCCTCTTCCCCTCCCTCTCCCATCCCCTTCCCCCTCTATACCCCTCTTGTCTCTCCTCTCCTCCCCTCCCCTCCCTTCCCTTCTTTTCCCTTCCCTTCTCTTCTTCTCTCCTCTCTTCCCCTTTTCCTCCCCCAATAAGGTTTTTCTAGGAAGTTCAAGTTGGCCTAAAACTTACATTATGTAGCCCAGGGCTGCCTGGAACTTGTGAACCCCCTGTCTCTACCTTCAAATTTCTGGGGTTACAAGTGTGTGCTACCATGCCTCCCTCCTTTCTCTCTCTTTCTCTCTTTTCTTCTTTCTTTCTTTTTTGCATGTATTGTTTTCAAATGATGCCTCCCTTTTTTTTTTAGGTATTGTTTTGAAATGGTGGAGAACCACACGGAACTTCCATCCCAGCTATAGCGAAGACAGAGTGTCCAAAAGCAGGCCACAGGAAGCTAAACGGTTCTCGCTCAAGAAGCACGTAAGCACACAAAGGTTTCCACACTCCTATCTGGGTTTGCTAGAACCGAGCTCATTGCTAGGGATAAACTCAATTATCAAACTCACTGACTCAGAAGACAGGACCTTGGAGTAGCCGTGTCTGCCGCCTTCCACGAGTCAGGCAGCTGCTGAACGAGTGCACAGCCCCTGCCCCCACACCTTATCCGTCTGTTACTGAGTACAGAGGAATGACAATTTGGATACTTTTCAGCAGATGTGGGCACTTGCCAGGTCACATCTGGCCAGAGGCTGCTTGCTCTGTGACCTCATGAAGAAATCAATTCCAGTCTCCTTCAGCCGACCTTAGGGCTGCCTTCGCCGGCCTGCCTTCTTCTATTGTAATTAGATTTTGGTCTGTGATTTATACAGTCCTATTTCTTTCAGAAGTTATCACCAAGGTCCCAATGAGGCAAGGAAGGGAGGTCTGTAATTATGTTCAGCCTAGAGATGGCAAAGAAAGAGGGGACAGCTGTTACACAGTCTTGTCCTCCTGTGCCTGGGACTGCAGATAACCCTTCTGGCCGAGCTAGAAACTTCAAGAGAAGTGTAAATAGGTCAGGCTTTGCTGGGGTGGTGTGGGCATCACTGTCTCTACAGAATCTCTGAGAATTAAGTTAAGTCTTTCTCTAAAGGTAGGGGTGTGTGTGTGTGTCATGTCGTATGTGTGTGTGTGTGTTGTGTGGGCCCAGAGGTTGCTTCGAGGGTCATTCCTCAGGTGCCCATCTTGTTTTTGGAGACAGTGTCTCCCTTAGTCTGGGGCTGTCCAATTCAGCTATTAAACTCCAGGTATCCTCCTGTCTGTCTCCACTTCCCTAGGCATTACAAGAGCAGACCACCATGCTCTACCTGTTTACATGGCTTCTGGGGTCCAAACTCAGGACCTTGAGCTTGTGTGGCAAGCAATTTACTGATGGCCCCATGGGATGAGTGAACGGAGAAGGCGGGGCTCAGCTTTCCCTCTGAAACAAGTGGGTGTTTGCTCCTCGGGTTCCCTCCAGACCCTCAGGCTTTAGAGAAGAACAGCCTTTGAGCTTCAGGCCCCAGACTAGTTTTTGGGCAGGCGAGCTCTTGACATCCTCTTAGGGATTGAAGCGTGCACCTTCCCTGGGGCCCTCTGAAGACTCCACAGCAAGATTCCTAAGACAGGGTCATCTGGTCTGGTTATCTGTCCCTTCGAGCATCTGTCACGGATGTCGTGTTTCGGGTCGGTTTCCATGGATATTGGCCTTGTTATCCCGGTTTTCTGCAAGCAGAAGCTGTGCTTTCGTGGGCTTTACTCACTGTGAGAACTAATCTGTGCAAAGCTCTCAGGATAAACCTTGTTTGTTTGTTTTAAATTCTTTTTAATGGCGGTAGAAGGATTATAGATCCAGGGGAAGCGGCGGGGGCGGGGGGGGGGGGGGCGGGGGGCGGGACGGAAATACATTTACATATGCTTGTTTATTATCAAACATTTGCATCTCGTTTTCACTCAAAGTGCAAATCTGAACCCCAGTTTAGGTCTGGAGAGTGAGCTGGCTGTGCCTGGGGACCCTTCATCATTTCCTCCAACCTGAGCAGCTAAGGGCTTGGCTCCAGAGCCAGGACCACTGGTGCTCTCCTCTCCCCCCTCAAAGCCTCACAGAGCTGCTCCGGGCGCACAGAGAGCTCTCCACACGTGCTGGATGAAGGAGTGGATATTTTCCTTTTTTCTTCTCTCACTCAGCTGAAAAGAGCAATTAAGTTTAAGACGCCTTGTTTAAGACAGGGCTCTTCTGGTTGTAAAAAGAAGGGGGGAAAAAACCACTCAAGGAACTGGGGTTGGGGAGGGGCCCGCAGCGCTGAGTGTTCTGGTGAACGCCTTTAATCCCAGCACTCCGAGGCAGAACGGAGTTTGAGGCCAGCCTAGTCTACAGAGCGAGTTTCAGGACAGTCAGGGCTAGAAGGAGAAACTGTCTCAAAATAGAATAAAATAAAATAAAATAAAATAAAATAAAATAAAATAAAATAAAATAAAATAAAATAAAATAAAATAAAATAGAAAAAAGGGTAATAAAGCTCCACATACAAATCAAACCCCCAAACCATGTTCCCCCACCAAAAACAAACAAACAAACAAACAAACAAACAACGAAAGAGGAAACAAACAAAAAAAAATGAAGCGCTAGGGTGGTCGTGCTGGATGCAGGGCCAGGACCCTGGGAGCTTGCCGTCCCCACCCTCCTCGTTTCTGGCTGTCTTGTCTGTAAGAATTCAACACCTTTTCTCAACATCAGCTTTTGAGCAACTTGTTTTTGTCCTCTGAGGATCAGTCCTAAGGTAGCGTGGGATTGACAGGGGGGCCAGGAAGAGTCTAATTTACTGGAGAGACCAATTGGATGTTGTAATTTGCGGAAACGGATGATTTGCAGTTCAGGACTAAGGTACTTCATTTGGCTGGAATTCAGGTTAACCTTACGTTAGAGGTTGGTAGATCTCAGTGGGACGGGGAGAGCCAAGGTCCTTGGGAGATGGCTCAGTCAGTAGAGGGCTTGCTACACAAGCAGGAAGTTCTGAGTTCTTGTCCCTGGTACCCACGGAAGAAGCTGGTGTGTCTGCATGTACCTGTTATCCTAGGGCTAGACAGCAGAGGTAGGTGGAGCCCTGGAACTTGCAGGCCTGCCAACCTAGTTAAGTTGGTTCATTTAGAAACCCTGTCTCTACGAAGATGATAGAGAGTGACTGAGAAGACACCCCACTCTGGCCTACACGCACACCACACACACATATACATACACATATATACGCACACATACATAGACACGCACAGACAGACACACATGCACATTCACACGCATGCAGCGTATTCATTCACACACAGAGACACATACATGCACACACACACACAGGCACATTCACATGCATGCATGCACATTCATTTCCAACAGAGACTTACATGCACACGTGCACACACTCTTTCACACACAGAGACACACACAAAGGCACACACAAACACAGGTATATGAGAACACTCCACACATACACTGCCAAATGCTAACCAGAGTCAGAATCCTCGTATAAAGCCTTGTAGAAGAATTCAGTGGTTTTACCTGCTTGATAGTCTGTTGGGTAATCTTAGCTGGGTTTCACTAGATTCCCAGGACAGTCATAGTGACCTTGACTCAGGATGGCTTCGACGCTGCCAAGCTGTCTCCAGACAATGCCATGGAGTCTTTCTTCCATGTAATGTTTAAATGTCAAATATCAACATTAACTCTCCATTTTCTCAACCCCACAAGGCAACACACAGGCCATGGATGGGCCATCGCTGGTTAAATTCTGTGGGCCAATCCAATATAACTACTATCTAATGTCATATGCCACAGATGTCCCTGTTAGGGAGGGCATGGGGTGGGCATTTGTTGTGTGACAAAACTTTTCCTGAGGAGACACAATGCGACAGGGAGCCCATGACTGACCAAAGTACAGATAACTACCATAGTCCAATGAGTTTTATTGGGGTTACTTACAGGAGTGGAAATTACTCAAAGACGGCTGCATCACTAAAGCCCACTCCAGCATGGGTGAAGCTCACAAAGCTGGGGACCTGGAGCACACTGTGGCTTAAAGGCAGCTCAACAGGTTGGAGAATGTCCTTTCCAGGTTCCCGGTTGGTCTAAACTTCTTGCAGGCAGCTGCTCTGGTCTGAGAGTCTTCTTTGCAGCTCAGCATCCTTCTCTCTGAGAGGAGCCTAGTGAGTCTTGTCAGTTTCAGGGACTTCCTGAAGCCCTTTGAGTTGTTCACCTCCCCCCTTAAGGAGCTTCCCTTCATAATGGACCGTTTTAATCTCGCAGGAAACTGCTCTACAACAAACAGCATCCAGCAGCCTTGCTGTACTCTCCACTGTGTGACATGAGGTAATTAATCTGAATCTTGATCCCAGTTGGCCATGGTTGAAGAAACCAGCGAAGGTCAATTCCATCCCCTCCTCAGGAACGTTCCTAGTGAAGCCTGCCATGATGTCTTCCACACAATAGGATTTCCTCTTGGGCGCTGCTGGAGAGGAAGGGCCGTGGCTTTGGAGTGTATCACTGCTTACATCATTGCTGGGTCCAGTTTAAGAAAGGTTTCTTTTGGCTCACTGTTAGAGGCTACGTCCATCATGATGGGAAGGCATAGCTTCAAGATCTGTGGCAGCTGGTCATATTGTCACCTGCTGTGAAGCTGGCCTGTAGTGACCTCCACAGTACCCGCCCCCCTCCGCTTTCCAGCCAACCAGCATCCCTAGTGTAGGCTTTCAGCAGGCAGATTTTAACAGCTCTGTACAAACTAGCTCAAGTAATAAGGCAGAGCTATCACTGGCAAAATTCCTAACAGTTTTAAACAAAAGTTCAAATTTAACCTCTCTCTCTCTCTCTCTCTCTCTCTCTCTCTCTTTTCTCTCTGTGTGTGTGTGTGTGTGTGTGTTCTGTTTGAGTGCAGATGCCTTCTGAGGTCAGAGAGTCCTTGGGTCCCCTGGATCAGGAGTTTGTGAGCTCCCCAATGTGAACGGCTGCTCTTGAGTCCCTGGAAGAGCAGCCAGTGCTCCTACCCACTGAACTGTCTCTCCAGCCCCGTTTATGGCTCTCAATAAGCAAAGTCGTGTGTTGTGGGTTTTCTGTTAAGAATGCTGTACTTCACATTGTCCAACTTTGTATGGTTTGATCCCAATAACCTGCGTGGGCAGTGAGCTTGGACCCTCCGTGTTCCCAGAGGAATGTCAAGAGGGGTAGAGAATTCATTACTGATTAATAGAAGCATTTTTGTTTCTCTCTCTCTTTCTTCTCTCTCTCTCTCTTTCTCTCTTTCTTTCTTTCTGTTTCTAAGATGTGGGAAGATTTGACTAAAGTTAAGGTTTAAGTGTTTAATTAATGCCTAAGCAAACACACACATTCTTCTTCCAACACATGCTCGCACACCTGCACACATTCACACCACACACATGCATGTGCACACACACACACATACCTGCACACATTCACACACACATGCATGTGCACACACATCACCACCTGCACACATTCACACACACATGCATGTGCACACACACACTCACACCTGCACACACTCACACACCATGCATGTGCACACACACTCACACACCTGCACACACTCACACACATGCATGTGCACACACTCACACACCTGTACACACTCACACACACACCCCTGCAGACATGCATATACACACAAATGCATCACACACGCATATACATACAAATGCATGCATGTGCGCACAAGAGAGAGAGAGCCATAATTAAGTCTACTGCTCTGTTGTAGACTCTTTCAGTGGCTTTTCCGGGGCCTGTTTTAGACCCACAAGCTCAACTGTTCTACCTTTATGTGTGTGTCCGCACGTGTGAGTTTCTACCCGGTGTAGGCTCACTGACACAGACAGAGAAAATGGCTGTCTGGCTCTGTCCTTTCATTCTGCGAAGGTTGATGCTCGGTGAATGCTACTTCAGAGATAATTAATATGCCCATTTTGTTGCAAAAATATACCTTGTCCCAGGTCACATGACAAATGTAGCCATAAAAAGTTTAAAATGCTATTATTTAAAATTTATTTTCTCATAAAAAAATGGTTCCTGAAGTGATCATAATTTGAATAACTTACTCTATAGTTATAACACATTATGTCCTGGCCGGGGTCCAGGCTCTGTAATCTGGAGCAGGAAAAGATCTCAGTCTTAGGACTGAACAGCTGACACCCTCTCGGGTGGGGCTGAGATTCCTGCCTGCTCCTCTGAGTCGCCCGAAGCCTGCTGGGATCTGATTGTGCCGCTTCGGTGCTCCAGCTTCCCACCTGCGACAGCGTTACTGTACACAGGGTTAAAACGGACCTTAGGGGGCAGGAGACGTCACTGGCTCTTCCAGAGGACCACGGTTCAAAGTGCAGCACCTGTGTGGCAGCTCACAACTGTCTGCAACTCCACCCGGGGTGTCTGGCACACTTTTCTGGACTTCTAGGGCACCAGGCACGTGAGTGATGATTGGATCTATATGCAGACAAAATACCCATACCCATACTCATAAAATAAAAATAAAAAAGAAAGTGAGTTTTAGTGTGCTATGGTGGTGCATACTTATAATCCTGGATGGAGCCAGGACGTTTGGAAGCTTGGAATATCCATGGCTACACAGTGTGAGCCTGAGGCTTGCCTGGTTTACACGAGTCCCTGTCTCAAAAAACAGAACTAAGCAGTTAAACCATTTTAAAAATTGAGTGGATTCTAACTCTTTTTTTTTTTTTGAGACAGGGTTTCTCTGTATAGTCCTGGCTGTCCTGGAACTCACTGTGTAGACCAGGCTGGCCTCGAACTCAGAAATCAGCCTGCCTCTGCCTCCCAAGTGCTGGGACTTAAAGGTGTGCGCCACCACCACCCGGCCAGCGGATTCTAACTCTTAGCATAAAGATAAAGGCTGGAGTCCTTAGGACTACTGTCCCTTTGTGCTTCAGTGACGATTTTATGTATTTATGTATGTATGTATAGTATGTATTTATATCTATCTATCTATCTATCTATCTATCTATCTATCTCTATTTATTGAGAAAGGGTCTCACTATGTAGCACTGGCCGTCCAGGAACTGGCTTATAGACCAGGCTGGTCTTGAACCGGCAGATGTACCTGGCTCTGCCTCCAGAGTGCTGGCATCGAAGGCATGCTCCACAGCCTCCATTAGTCTCGCTTAAGTAAGGAAATTAAGACTCAGAACGAAGTGCCCAAGACACCAATTTAGGTCAGTATGTACCCTTCCTGCAAGGGCACGCTTTCCCCTTTATGGTCCACAGTGTCCCAAACCCACAATGAGGTGCTGGGCTGAGAGTCATATTCTTCCACGCTAACAGGCACAGAGCCTTGTGACATCTGCTCCAATGCCAATCTGCAAGGTGAAGACAGGTTTCAGGAGATGCCCTGTAGTCCTTAAGCCCGGGGCTCACCATGCATGGATCTCCTTCCCCGCACCCCGCGTCCTGCAATGCTCTCTGCCTGGTAAGATTTTGTTTCTTTTTCACCGTGTGTTCCGTGGGCCAGCCAGCTGCTTTGGAGTCCTTGTTAAATGGGTCAGGCTGTGTGCCACACCTTCTGTATCAGCGCTTGCATCCTGACCAGATCGCCCATGGTTCTTGTGCATGTTAGAGAGGATTATAGAAAGTAGCATAAGCCATTTGAACTTCTCCCCACTCCTATTCCTCTCCTCCTCCGCTGCCTCACCTCCGCAAGTGTCCAGAGCCCGGCTCCCTACAGCCTGGGCGTGGTCTCCTGAAGCCTGGGCGTGGCTTCCTGCAGCCCTAGCTTGTAGCGCTACTGGGTCCCAAGTCAGGGTGCCGGGTGGTGTCTCTTGGGGATGCAGGCTGGGAACCTGGCCAGTTCCTCTGGATCCTGCCTCTGTGCTGGGTGGATAGTGAGTTATCTGGTGGCAGTACTGGACACCCTGTCTCTTGTACAACAGCAGCCCTGGGAGGCAGAGGGAGATGCATGACATGACTTTGACCTTGGTGTTTAGGCAATCCTTCTCCCTTGGAGAGTGCTTCAACATGTTGACCTGGTCCGTTCTGAGCGCTGTGGAGTTTTGGCACAGTGACCAATAAGTATTTTTAGTTCCTTCCTTCTTAGTCTTTGCCAGAAAACCACAGTCATTACTCAGGAGCAGGAGACATTTCCTCCCAGACCTCCCAAGAGTCCAGGCTTGCCCTCAGATGCCCACGGAGGCACCTTGGCCCAGGCTTGCCCTCAGATGCCCGCGGAGGCACCTTTGGTCCTCAGGCTTCAAGCTGTTTCTGAAATCAGAGACATGCTAACATCTACGCAGGGCAGAACACCATGTACTTTGTAATAGAACAGCCTGTCTTTACCCCTTTATTATTAATTCCTTTAAACCATGGTAAAATGTGTGCTTCAGAAAACTTAGTATCTTGGCCTCTTCTCAGTGGCTCGGTGGCACCGGGTATGTTCAGTTTGCTCTCACCAGTCACCACCTGGGAACTCAGGAAGTCATCGTCTTGTCAAAGTCTCCCCATCAAATACTCAGCATCCCTCCGTCGACCCCAGCAGCCACCATTCCTCTTTCTTTCATTTTTTAAAAAAAAATCTGTTGAGAATTTTCTACATGTATACAATGGATATGATAATGTCACCTCCCTGCAATTTCTTTTGTGACCGACCACCAAATCTTCCTCTAACTTCACAACTTCTTTCTCCTCCTCCTTTGATAATCCGTTAAGTCCTCTTAGCCTGCTGCCCACCTGTAGGTTAGTGTGGGGACATCCACGGCATGGGGAGCCAACAGCGGCCACTCCTCGGATAAGATGACCCTCCCTCTTCAGTAGCTATGGGCTGCCAATAGCTCCTCAGTAAAGGGTGGAGCCTAGAGAACCCCCCCCCCCCTCTCCTGGTGAGATAGGCCACTTCACTGATTGGAGCTCCCTACATAGCCCAGGCACCTCAAATTTGGAATAATCCTCCTGCTTCAGCCTCCTGGTGCTGGGGTTATAGGAATGCCCCACCTACCTGGCTGCTCTGCTGGGGCTGAACCGAAGGCCTGTGGCCACTAGCACCCCTCCTCAGCCCTTCACTCTGCTTTCTGTTCCTGCGAATCTGACCCCCTATAGTGGAGGATACAGCGCGAGGTCCAGCACCCTAAGCTCGTTGCCTTTAGTCACTCATCCAACTGATAAAGAAGATGCTGAGTTAAAACACAACCGCATTGTTTTTCTCCTTTCAGACACCCAGTTTCTGAGGAGTCCTAGACTGTCCGCGGGATTGCTCTGAGGACAGCGCCAACGATGAAGAGGAGAACCAGCTCCTCTCTGCTTGGGTTTGAGGTCTGCTCCACAGGAGCGATTTAAAAGTAACGCCCATATTTCTTTATTCATGATTTTTACCTTATCTTGACCTCTTATTTTTAATCTTTAAAAAATATAATTACATTGTTTCTGTGTTCCTCTCTGTAGTCCAACCGCGCTTACCCTTTCAAATTTATGCCGTCTTATTCTTTAATTATTATTGTTATACACATAAATATGCAAATCAATTCAGCTGCCCAGTCCTTTAGTGTTACTTATATGTATATTTTTAAAGGCTGACCGTTTGCTATCAATATAACCATTTAGGGGGCTGTCTCTGGGGAAGATGAATTCTCCCTCTCAGCAGCTTTTAATTGGCAGCTCTTTGCCTAGGGTGGCGCCCTGTGAGATTTGCCCCATCCATGTTGTCATGACAACCAGTGTTGTCATTATTCAAGTCTTGTTTAAGCAGCCTATCGTGGAGCGTTCATGGGGTCCCTTCCCTGTCCTATCTAGAAGGCGCGACCTCACAGGAGACTTCCTGGTCCTCTGGCTCCTAGAATCTTTCTTACTCTCCTCTTCTGAGATGTTCCTAGAATACAGGAGAGATTTCCTGCCTGGGACTGTAAACCTGGTCAAAAGCCCATGCCGTAGGAGTTCGTAGGCCCTAAGGGGAAGTCTAAAACTGCGTTGTTGTGCATGTCCTACAGATTACTGTGGCTCTTGTTCTCACGCGGAGAAGCTTCTGTGTGCTGTGGGCAGCAGTTAAGGCAGAGACTCGTAACTGGTCAAAGTGTTGAGAAGAAGTTACCATTGAGTGAGTGTACAGCCGCAAATGAGACATCTTTATCAACCCCACAAGACTCGGGGAACCTTGAGGAAGATGGGGAGGGGTGCTGGGAAACACGAAATTCTGGACCTGTCTGGTGTGGCACTCATGAACTCGCCGCAGCTGTGGCTACCTGCCGAAGACCTTAGTAAGCCAACGAGGCCAACCAGCATTCCAGAAGACAGCACCAAATGAACCCATGAGCTAAGAAGTAGGGGATAGAGCTCAGGCGTTAGGAGAGTTTGCTGCTCTAGCAGAGGGTCGCGACATGCTGACTCCAGTGCCAAGAGATCCAGCGCCCTCTTCTGGTCTTAATGAGACCATGCACGCGATGCACTTAACATGCCCAACACGCACACACTAAAATTAAAAAAGCAAGAGACCTAGAGAAGACATGAAAGTGGGAGGGAGTATTTTGGAAGTATCTGAGGGGAGTTATGGGGGAAATTGGGATGGGCATGATCAAGATTCAGTGTATTTGGTGGGAGAGATGGGTCCTTGGTTAAGAGTGTGTACTGCTCTTGCAGAAGACCGGAGTTTGTTTTCTAGCACCCACTATCTGCCCTGTAATTCCAGATCCAGGGATCTGACGCCTTCTCCTGGCCTCCGTGGACACCTGCACCCATGTGCACAGACAACAGACACACAAAATAAAAATAAAATCCAAAAAAAAAAAAAGATTCATTGTATTCATATATGAAATTGCCAAAGAATAAACAAAAGATAGTAAGAAAACATCAAAACGAATGAATGATTGAACGAATGAACAAACCAGGAAGCCAAAGACGGTCATACCTTTGCTGCTGCACAGATGGGGTGACCCAGAGAGAACCAGCCATCTGGGCAGCTTCGACTATCTGGAGAGAAGGAAACCCACAGCCTTTGGGTTCAGATCTTCTACAAACATAGACACACCAATCCCCGCTGTGCCGGGTGAGTTCCTGCGCCTTCAGCATCTTCAGCGTTGGTCCCTGCATAGATCTCGGTTTAATGGCAGTGCCTTCCAGACCGCAAGGGACCGGCTCCCTCAGAAAACTCTCTCCAGCACGAGGCATAATAGCCTGAAGGATCTAGTTCAGTAGACACAGGGTTCTTCTGTAATGCACTTTCCAAACGAAGTGCACACTTTGGGATTAATTAAACTCTTTTCTAGCTGCCTGACAGTGTAACCTTTCTTTTATGCTTCTTAGGGGGGTACACGAGTAAAAAGTCAAATCTATTATGTTCATGACTCGGAGGGAAAGATCTGGAACAAAATTACCTTACACACTGTTTTTTGCTTTCAAAAAAAAATTTTTTTTTTTTTTTTTTTGAGTCCTGGATCAAATAGCTGTCTGGTCTGTGTGTTAGCTGAGCCACGCATACGGCCAGGAGAGGAGTGGTTTGGGATTTCAGCAATAGAAGCCAAGGAGGGGTGTCAGGGATGCCAGCACAAACCCCTAATTTCTTGACACAGTAGGGGGGCAATACAGAAGAGTATGTGAAAGCTGCATGCTGGTGCCAGGCTGTGGCTTCTACTCTCCCGTCTGTCCTGTTTTTGAGTGCATGACATTTAATTAATTTTACAGTTAACTCCTTATGCCATTCCATTTTTGACAAAGTGTCACTTTGATCTCTCATCTGGTTGGGGGTAAACTATGTGTATCAGTCATTACCCTGGCTCAGGCCTGAGCATGGGAATCTGCCACAGCAGGAGATTCTAGGGACAGCAGCAGGCGCGATGCAGAGAGAAGGATTCCGTTCATGGACAGCTTCCTGGAAGAGTCTCAGTGAGGAGCTTGGCTTCCCATCCAGGCCCCTCCTTCAACGCTCCTCTGTCCTCACCTCAGTCACCATGCTCTTCTGGGGGGAAAGAAATGCTTGCTTACCTTTTTAAGATTTTGTTTTAAACTTTATAGTAAGAAAACTACGTAGAAAAGGCCCCAGGCACTTAACTCAGTGGTAAGGGTGCTTGTCTAGCACACACAATGCTCTGAATTCAATCCGAAGTGTTCGGATTATATATACATATATATGTATGTACACACACATATATACTACATACACACATATATGAAATTGTCAAATAAAAATTGTAAAAAGATAAAAGCGAATGAATGAAACAGCAAGCCAGCCAGGCAGTGGTGGCGCACGCCTTTAATCCCAGCACTTGGGAGGCAGAGGCAGGCGGATTTCTGAGTTCGAGGCCAGCCTGGTCTACAGAGTGAGTTCCAGGACAGCCAAGGCTATACAGAGAGACCCTGACTCGAAAAGCCAAAAAAAAAAAAAAAAAAAAAAAAAAAGAAAGAAACAGCAAGCCAAAGATGATCATACCTTTGCTGCTGCTGCTGGTGTATGTGTGTGCGTGTGTCCGTGCTTGTGTGTGTGTGTGTGTGTGTGTGTGTGCGCGCGCGCGCACACGCTTGCGCGCACACGCTTGCGCGCACATGTGCATGTGTCCTTTCTAAAGGAGCAAAACTTAGAGAATAAATTCTTTTCCTCTCTTCATGTGTATGTTCAGCCAGTCCAACAATAGTTGTCAAGCGACAGAAAGTCTGAGAATCCAGTATTGTTCAGAGTCTAAGGCTGGATGTCTTAGGTGGTCTTCAGTCTACACTGGGATGCTCAACAAGGCAGCTCTAATGCCAGTGAAGGAATGGACTTGCCAATGAGAGTGAGTGCTTCCTTCTACCATGTACTTTATGTAGGCTGCCCCAGAGGTGTGGGCCACCTCAGAAGATCTGGATTAGAAGTGTAGTCTCACCTCAAACATCTGGAATCTGTATGCATGTATGCATGTATGCAGGTATGCACGTATGCACACATGTATGTATGTATGTATGTATGTATGCATGCATGTATTAGAACCATTTTTAGCTAGGTGTGGTGGTGAAAGCCTATGAAATCCTTTTTTTTTTTGGTTTTTCGAGACAGGGTTTCTCTTTGTAGC
The DNA here is from genome assembly GCA_021653895.1 of Mastomys natalensis. Taxonomy (NCBI): domain Eukaryota; kingdom Metazoa; phylum Chordata; class Mammalia; order Rodentia; family Muridae; genus Mastomys; species Mastomys natalensis. The sequence continues at coordinate 941,607 of JAJTUV010000344.1, read as the reverse complement.
CCGGGCTGTCCTGGAACTCACTCTGTAGACCAGGCTGGCCTTGAACTCAGAAATCTACCTGCCTCTGCCTCCCAAGTGCTGGGATTAAAGGCGTGCGCCACCAACGCCCGGCTAAGCCCATGAAATCTTATTCGGAGCTTGAGGCATGAGGATGAGAAGTTTTAATTAATTAAAAAAAATACCTTATGAATTTGAATGTTTTGTCTGTGCGCCACATGTGTGCCTGGTGCCTATGGAGGCCAGCAGAGGGCAGCAGATCCCCTAGAACTGGAGTTACAGATGGTCGTGAGGGCCTCTGGGTGCTGAGGATGGAACCAGGTCTTCAGGAAGAGCAGCCGGTGCTCCTAACGACTGAGCCATCTCTTCAGCCCCAAGAAAGGAATTTTGGAAAGCAGGCTTCTCACTCCAGCCTGCTCCACAGTGTGACTTCCTGTGTGAGCTCAGCATGACCTCAAATGCTTCTTTCCTTCTTTGGCTGTGTTCTGCTTCCAGGGCCCCAGAGTTGCAGACATTGTCTACTATGCCTGTGGAAGGGTCCTCAGAGATGGCGCAGAACACACCCAGAGACCAAGTTCTCAATACAAGGAGATTTATTAGCCAGGAGGGACGAGGTGGAGGCGGGGTAGGAGGGTGGGGTGGGGGAGAAGGCTGCCTCTAGACCCATCAAAAGACAGCAGCAGTGTGACTGCAGGACTGGTTTTTAAGGAGAAAAGGGGGAAGCCTGTATTAGAATGGATTGGTCAATCCTGATTGGTCAGGTCAGTGAGTGTAGCCCAAATAAAGCGTTTGGGCGGACGAACCTTGGTGTTTAGTCTCAGGAATGAGTCAGTGGTCATACAAGGGAATGGTGCGTAGGGGCTAGCCTTAGGAACATAATCTAACTGAGGAAGAGGAAAGGGCAACCCCTGCTTGCACTATGTTTGCCATGCTTGGGCCTCTTAGATTTTTTTTTTTTTTTTTTTTTTTTTTTTTTGGTTTTCGAGTCAGGGTTTCTCTGTCTAGCCTTGGCTGCCCTGGAACTCACTGTGTAGACCAGGCTGGCCTCGAACTCAGAAATCCACCTGCCTCTCCCTCCCAAGTGCTGGGATTAAAGGCGTGCGCCACCACCGCCGGCCGAGATTTTTTGTTTTTTAAATTGAAAGAGTCTTCTCTCATACAATACAACCAGACCTACAGTCCTCCCTACAGTCCTCCCAGTTCCCCCCACCTCCCCTCTCCCCCAGATCCACTCCTCCTCTGTTTCCCATCAGAAAGGAGCAGGCCTCCAAGAGACAACAAGCAATACCACAAGATACAATAAGACAAGGCAAAATCCCTCACACTGCAGCAGGACAAGGCTACCCAACAGGAGGAAAAAGTCCCAAGAGCAGCCATCCCTGAATTTTTTTAACTGTCTTATGCTTTTGTAAGCGTTCTCGATTCGCCAAAGAATTATTCCCAGACTCAAATAGTATGCAGAAGAAAAGAACATTTTATTCTGCAGGAATCCAGCATGTTGGGGTCTCCCATTACCAAGACGGAGAACCCAAGTGAGCTCACAGGTCTGATTTAAAGCATATTAGGGGAGGGGTAGGTGACCTCTTAGTCTGTTCCCTCTATCTCTAGGACATTCCAGAACCATTCTGGGGCGTGGGGTGGGGTGGTGGCTGGAAACTGCTGCTGGCCCATTGTTGGGTGATGGAGGTGGGGGTAGGGGTGGCTTCGAGGCCTGGGTTGCCTAGACTTAGCTAGTTCTTGGAAACAGAGATTTAAGCCTAGTCTCCTGAACCAGTTTGAAGCCTGTCATGGAGTCAGCCTAGCCTGTCTCACCTTAATCACTGTGTTTCAAAGACTTCGTTTTTTCAATGTACGCATGCGCACAGTGTGCATGCTGCACCTGAGGGGGTCAGAAGAGGGCGTCAGGTCCCCTGGCGGTGGAGTTGCGGGTATAAGCAGCTCATTGTGGGCGCTGTGAACCGAATCTGGATCCCCGGTAAGAGAGCAAGGGCTCTTATTTGCTGAGTCCTCTTTCCATCTTCCCCTCTGAGAGACTCCTGTAGCTCAGGCTGGCCCTGAACTTGCTACGTAGCAGAGAATGACACTGAAGTTCTGAGTCTCTTGCTTGCATCCCCCACCCGGAACCACCGGAACCCCGAGTGATGGAATTGCAGACGTGGGTCATGATGGTTTATGAAGTGCTGAGTATCAAGCGCTGGGCCTTGCGCATGCGAGGCAAGGGCACTCCCGAAGATAAGCATAGCCCGCTTAGCTTTAATTCTTCGGTGGTTTCTCTCCTACTGCTCTCTGATTCTGCCTCCACAGTGTGACTGATGCGTTTTGGACCTATTGTTTGACACTGAACTAGATGAGGATGGGCTGGTGTGCCCGCTCCTTCCTCTCGGCTCCCCTTTCTCTTTATCGCTGCCTTACTAAGGCCTGACGCACACAACTCATCTGCCCTTTCCCTTTTATTTTTATCGCCGCTTTATTGAGATATAATTTACATACCATATACTTCACCTCGTGAAAACGTACAGTCGAGTGGTTTTAAGTGTATTCTCAAAGGCTCACATCCGCCTCTACACTCAGTCAGCACAAAAAACCGAGTATTCCTGTTCTTCCCCGTCCTGCCGCTGCTCCTGGCTCCCTGGCACACCGTCCCCAGGACCTGTCAGCCTCAGTCTCTCCTCCTGTAGCCATCTGTGGATATGAAAGGGGATCTGACCATGGCTTTGGTTTGTATTACCCTATTAATAGCTTTGAGCACCTTTTCATGAACCTATGTGCTATTGATGAACCTTCAGAAAATGTCTGTAAAAGCTTTTATCTAGCCAGGCATGATGGCACACTCCTTTAATTCCAGCAATCAGAATTTAGAGTCAGGTGCATCTCTGTGAGTTGCAGGGCAGCCTGGTCTACATAGTAAGTTCCGGCTGTGGCTATATATAGAGAGACCTGTTTCAAAAAGTCTTTTATTGTCAGTGGTGGTGGTGGGTGTGTAGCGCACACCTTTAATCCCAGAACTTGGAAGGCAGAGGCAGATAGATCTCTGTGAGTCTGAGGCCAGCCTGGTCTACAGATTGAGTTCCAGGGAGCCAAGGCTACACAGAGAAACCTGTCTCTAAACAACAACAGTCTTTTATCTACTTTTTAAATTGGATTGTCTGTTTATTATTGAGTTGGCAGAAGCTAGGGTCATCTACCAGGAGGGGACATCACTTGAGAAAATACCTTCCCTAAGCTCCAGCTGTAGAACATTTTACTTAGAGATTGATGGGGGCGGGTGACTCAGTATGGGTGGTGTCGTCTCTGGGCTGGTGGTCCTGAGGTCTATAAAAAAGCAGGCTGAGCAAGGCGTGATGGGTAAGAAATGCCCCTTCATGGCTTCTGCATCAGCTCCTGCCTCCAGGTTCCTGTTCTGTCTGAGTCCACTGTCCTGACTTCCTTTGATGATGAACAGAGATATAGAAGTGTGAGACAAATAAGCCCTCTCCTCCCCTACTTAATTTTTGTTCACGGTGTTTCCTCGAAACAGCAGAAGGCCTCAGACCCCATTCTCCTGACGCTTTCTTGGTGGTTCTTTGGGACACCAAAGTTTTGGATTTGAGTGAAGCGAATTTATCTGTTGTTGTTGTTTGTGACTGGTGGTTGTCCTGTCTCATTGCCTAGCCAAAGTCAGAATGCTTTAGAGTCGCTAAACTTATGCCCTTATGTTTACGTCTCTGACAGGGTTTTTGTTGAATGTGTGGGCCATGGTGGGGAGTTGCCACCTGTCTTACTGGACTAGCCTTTGAGCCAGACTGCTTCAGTCTTCACGAGCGCAGCTGGACATGCTTGCCCAAGATCCTCACAGCCGGATTTGACTGTTAACCATCCCTCTGGGAAGGAGGGACGGGGGACCATCTTGAGATCCTCACCTGAGCATCCAGCCACTCCACCCCAACCAACTGTATGCAATTCTGTCCTGCTCGTGCATGGCCTCGTGGTCCTGGGAGAGGCTGGAGGATAAAGACAGAGAAGGCTAAGAGAGGGACTCTATTTGCTGAGGCATAGGGACTCATCATACATGCTGGGTGAAGACTTTGCAGTGTGCTGCTTTAAGGTCATCCTATGTTCCTGCCCATAATTCTTCACCCAGAGCTTTGTCAGGAAGCCTAATAAACTGTGTTGGTTCCCCAGAGTGAACTCTGGAGGAGTCGCTAGCCCGTGTAGGGGGAAGGACTGAAGTAGTTTGTATGTCTCAGGGGAAGGAATCTTAGCATGCATGCTAAATTCCCCAATCTATAAACATGGATCCTACTATCCAGATCTTCTTTAATGTCTTCCAGTTGAGGACATTTGTAAATTTAGTTAACTACTTAATTAATTAATTTTGAGACAACACGTATATATGTAGCCCTGGCTGGCTTAGAACTAACTGTGAAGACCAGGCTGCTCTTGAGTTCACAGAGATTGATATCTGCCTCTGCTTCTGCCCCTGAGTGGTGGGATTAAAGGTGTGGGCCACCACCAGGCTTCGAGAGTTGATTTTTGTTATGTGTACATGCGAATGTGCCAGGTGTGTGCAGGTGCCCCCAGAGGCCAAAACGGACAGCGGATGCCCTGAAGTTAGACTTAAGGTAGTTGCGAGGCTCTCCTGATAGGAGAGCTGGGCACCACCTCCCTTCCTCTGGAAGAGCAGTGGTTACTCCTAACTGTGCAGCCAGCTCTCCAGCCCCAGCGACGTTCTGTTGTGTTTAGCTTTCGATGTGGTTGCAGACAGAGCTCCTTTCTTAATTTCATGTCCCTACTGTTCATAGACATGGAACTGCACTCCACTGTTGGTGGTTTGCGTTTTTTTTTTTTTGAGAGCAGTTCTCGCTAAGTAGCCCATACTTGCTTGGAACACATGATGCTCTTGTTCCTGCCCCGGAGAACTGTGGCAGCACTGGTACATTAACACGGTCTGCATGGAAGAACATGCTTCATGCCTGCAAGCCTAGCACTCACAAGGAGCTTCAGACTTTGAGTTCTAGCTCTAGTTCTACTCAGATTGTGGTAGAAAAGGTCGATTCTATGAGTGTGTCCTCCAATGTTTACACGTGCAGCATGATGTGTGCACACATTGCATGTATGTGCAACACACATGTTACAAATACATGTGACACACACAATACAAATACAGTGAAAAATTAAATGAACAGATGAAAACCTAGGAGGGCTGGCGAGACAGCTCAGTCAATGAGATTGTGCACTGTGATTACAAAGGACCTGAGTTCAGTCGTGTGTCGTCCCCCCCCCCCCCCCCGGCACTCACACCAGGTGCTTGCAAACTTCCTGTACTCTAGTTTCCAGGAAGTACAGTTGACTCTTTTGGCCATCCTGGGGCCATGGGAGTGGAGAGATGGTTAGAGGTTAAGAACACTGGCTGCTCTTCTAGAGGACTGGGGTTATATTCCCAGCACCCACCTGGTGGCACACAGCATCTATAACTTCAGTTCCAGGGAATCTAATGCCCTCTTCTGGCCTCCAGAGACACTGCATGCACATAAGGTACATATATTCATGCACGTGAAACACTTATATGCATAAAATCAAAAGTAAAGGAAGTCTTTAAAAACAAAGGGGTGCAGCAGGTAGTTCAGAAGTATAATGTTAGCATGCATGAGGGGGTGAGTTTGACCCCCAGTACTACACATGCCCACAATCACACCATCTGTGAAAAGCTTCACTATTTAAACAGTCTAGGTGCCTGTTTTGCTGGCTTGGCTGTCCTAGCTAGAGCTCATGACATACTGTCCAGCTGAGGCAACATTTCTGAGTTCCTTCTGGTTTTAGATGACAAACTCCAGTTTGTCGTTGCAGAGTGTGACGTTCCATGTGTGTGTGCAGTCTTTGGCTTCCGGTTCGAGGAGTGCGGCTATATTGATGGCGACGGATTTGTCAAATGCCTTTTCTGTAGTGGTTGAGATGGTTGTACAGTTTTATCCTTTATTCAATTAATATGGTGTATTACACTGATTGATTTCCATATGTTAAACCAACATGCATTCCTGGGATAAACCCTACCTGGTCAATAATCCTTTTTATATGGATTTGATTCAGCATGCTAGCACTTTGTTGAGGATATTGGTGATAATTTTGTGAGCTTTTGTCTGGTTTGTGAACCATAAATATTGTTCTTACACACTGAGTCAGGCATAGGGCGTTTTGCTTTTGTTTGGAATTGCTCATGACGGGTGTTGCTACATTTTAAAAAATGTTTGGTAGAATTCATTGAATTCAGCAAAAGTGTGTGTGTCTCTCTGTGTGTGTGCATGTGTATGTGTGCATTCCTACATGTGTGTGCATGTGTGTGTATGTGTGTGTATGTGTGCATTCCTGCTGGTGTGTGCATGTGTGTATGTGTTATTCCTGCATGTGTGTGCACTATGTGTATATGTGTGCATTCCTGTGTGTGTGCATGTGTGTATATGTGTACATGTGTTCCTGTGTGTATGTGCGAGTGTTGTGTGTGTCCCCTCCCACTCACCTCTCTTTCTGTGTGAATGTCTGGAGGTCAGAGATTAAATTGAGGTGTTATTCTCAATTGCTCAGTTCCTTTACTGAGACAGGATCGTCCTGAACCCAGAGTTCTCTCCTTCGGCCAGACTGGCCAGTCAGCTTCCAGAGTCTGCCTGTTTCTTTCCCATGACCCCTCAGTGCTGGGCTTGCAGGCACACCAGTGGGGACTGGGAATCTGCGTCCCTGGTCTCGGGCTGTACAGACGTTTACCATGGAGCCATTGCCCGGATCCCCGCTCTTTCCCAATGTTTGACATTTACTCTTTTGAATTATTCCATTGGTCTCTTCTATTATTGATTGGCATTATCATTTGGTTCTAGGGATCAGGCTCAGGGCCTCACACATGCTAGGCAGACTCACAGCACTGAACTGCAATCATTCCAATACTTTCTCCTGTTTTGAAAACAATTTCTTGTTTTTATTCTTTTATTTTTTGAGACAGAGTCTCATTGTGTATCGCCTGGCTGGCCTAGAACTCACATTGAAGTTCAGGATGGCCTCAGACTCACAGAGATCCGTGTGCTGCCTCCTGAGTGCTGCGATTAAAGAGGTGGGCCACCATGTCTACCACCTCTACCTCCTACTTCTCTTCCTCTTCTACCTCCTCCTCCTTTTCTTCTTCTTCTTCTTCTTCTTTCTTCTTCTTCTCTTCTTCTTTCTTTCTCTTTCTTCTTTCTTCTTCTTCTCTTCTTCTTCTCCTCTCCTCCTCCTCCTCCTCCTCCTCCTCCTCCTCTTCTCCTCCTCTTCCTCCTCCTCCTCTTCTTCTTCTTTTCTTCTTGTTCTTCTCTTTCCCTCCTCCTCTTCCTCCTCTTCCCCCCTCCTCCTCTTCTTGTTCCTCCTCCTCCTCTTCTTTCTTCTTCTTTCCTCCTCTCCTCCTCTCCTCCTTCCTCTCCTCTCTCTTCTTCTTCTTCTTCTTCTTCACTAGGCTGGTCCTGATCTTGTGATTCTTCTCCTCAGCCTCCTGAGTAGTTGGGATTATAAGCTACCTATCTGGCTCACTTTCTAACTTAAGGCAATAGGATTACATTTTGATTCCTTAGCTGTCAAGGGTCCAAGGTTTTGATTGGTCTTCCAGTGTGGAAGACACTGCTTCATTTCCTTTCCTTCTGATCAGAGCACTGACCAGCAGTACTTGAGAATGTGAAGATCAGGGGATTCTGCTTACCTGCTGTCTGCCACCAAATCAAGTCTCGGCCACTGTGGGCTGAACGGAGTTCTCCTCCTTGCCTCTTTGAGGATTGTTTTGCCAATGGCTATGACACTTGTAAGAACCCCCACAAAAAGTAAGTAAAGACAAGAAACTCAAAGCCAGCGAAGGACCTGGCTAGGATGACAGCCTCAGTCAGGAGTGTACAAGACCGGCTTCATTGTGGCCCACTGCCATTATCCCAAATATAAAACTTGTTTTGTTGTTGTTTCCATCAACTGCTTCATAAAATAGTTTTGGGTTGCTATTGGGCCTTGTGGGTTTATTTGCTTTTGTTTTTGTTTTTTTCTTTTGAAACAAGGTCTCAGGTAGCCCAGGCTGGCCTTGAATTTATTGCATAGCAAAGGATGACCTTGAAACTCCCGACTCCTCTGCCTCACCCTCCAAATGACTGGCTCACAGGTACCAAGTGGCCAGTTTCCATAGTCTAAGGACTGAGCTCAGGAACCTGTGCGTGTCAGACAAGCACTCTGTCACCCAGGTGGCACCTCTCCATGACTACTTGTCTTGTACCCTTTGTTGTTTGTCTCTGAGGACCTATGTGCGCCTCTCTCTTTGTGGTAAGACTCACCGCTTAACCTATTATTCTTAATTCTTTCCCAAGTTCTTCTTTGCTATTCCAAACAAACCCCCACTTGACCAGGGATGTCTCCAGAGCCTTCTGCCTTGCTGTTCCACACGAGACAGTTGCTTACACACCCTAGGTTGACTCTGGAAGCCATTCTCCTGAGTTCCCGCAGCTACAAGCTCTCCCAGGGCCAGCCAGCTCGACTCCTCTGGGCTGTGGCATTTCCGTCTTTCCTAGACCTCTTTTCAAACCATATCTTTTTCTGGGTTTCTTTCCCGTCATTCTGGAACTTATCTGACCTCCGTTTTTCTAACTCTTAAAGGAATAGCCCAGATCTTTCCAGAATATAATTTTAACAGAATTTACGAGGCAGTGAGCTCAGATTGAAAATGTGCCTGCAAATGCCCTAGAGAGAAAGGTGTGACATAAAATCAAGGAATTGATTTCATTGTTAATTTCTTGTGACTTTTCTCTGGTTTTGACTAATTATCCATTCTGCAGGCTAGATTAATTTTTGAATTTAATATCATCGTATAGAGTTCAATCAGAAAAAAAAAAAAGGGAATAGTCAAGGTTAAGGCTGCTATACAATTAAGTTGTAGTTTTTCTTTCTTACCTAAATGGAAATGTTAAGAATTTACTTCCTTAACATTAAAATTAATCCAAATATTGATAAGTCTATCAGCCACTATTTAAGGGAGATAATGTAATGCACCATCCCACTGAGTACTTATTAAGCAGGAGGCTGCTACCCCAGTGGGTATAATTTGTATTTCAATCAGGTGCTTCATGGGAAATATTTTGGCTTAATTTAACACTTTTTAAAAAAAAAAAAAAAAAAAAGGAAAAACAAATTGGATGTGCAGATCTTCTTTGTAAGAGGGATAAATTATTTTCTGATGAACAGTAAATCAAGATTGAGTTGTTGGGTCCGTGAGTCTTGGGGGCAGCCCAAGGGGTTTCCCGGTACTGGCAGATCTTGTGACATCTCACTTCGTTATGAACCCAGTGGTGGCTGTTCCAGATTTTTAACTTTGCACTGACAATTCAGGTCAGAGCCAGGCATGCAGGCCTCAAATCCTAGCACTTGGGAAGTGGAGGCAGGAGGATCTGAAAGTCAAAGTCATCCTCAGCTACACAGTGAATCTGAAGCCAGCCTGGGCTACGTGAGAACCTCACTCCCAACTCCCCCCCAAAGAATTCAGATGAGAAAGAAATTAGGGTAGACCTGGGCATACTGGCCCATACCTGTAATCCCAGCACTTAGGAGAAGCTGAGGCAGGATTGCTGTGAGTTCAAGACCAACCTAGACTAACAAGAGCTTGTCTAAAAAAAAAAGAAAGAAATTAGAGAAGAGCTTCATGTAGTGATTACACCCAACACTCAAGGACTGAGGCAGGAGAATTGCCTTAATTCTGAGGCCTGCCTGGACTCCTTATGGAGTCCAATACTAGTCTGGGCAATTTAGAGAAAATTTAAAAGTTTACTTTAAAAATAAACTTTAGCTGGGCAGTGGTGGCGCATGCCTTTAATCCCAGCACTTGGGAGGCAGAGGCAGGCAGATTTCTGAGTTCAGGCCAGCCTGGTCTACAGAGTGAGTTGCAGGACAGCCAGGACTACACAGAGAAACCCTGTCTCGAAAAACAAACAAAACAAAACAAAACAAAAAACCCCCCAAAAAAACCTTTTAAAAAAAATGTAGAAACTGGGGGCTGGAAAGGTGGCTCAGCGGTTAAGAGCTCTATGCTCTTCCAGAGGACCCAGGTTCGATCTCCAGCACCCACATGGTCGCTCACACTGTAACTCTTTGTGACACCAGCACACAGACACACATGCAGGCAAAACACAATGGACATAAAATAAAAATAAATTGTAAAAGTATAGTAGTATACTATAGATTAAAGCATATTTTGAGTCCTAGCACTCAGGAGGCAGAGGCAGGTGGAGCTCTGTGGGTTCAAGGCCATCCTGGACTATATACCCTGTCTCAAAAAATAAGCAAATGACAATTGGTAAACTGACAAAAATCACATAAACATTAAAAATGTTTGGCATCCATGTAAGTTTTGAGCTTATCTTTCTATTCTCAGTGTGGTGTGTGAGTGAGATGTGTGTATGTGTGTTGTGTGTATGAGTTGTAGTTGAGAGGTTATGTGTGTGTGAGTGTGAATGTGTTATGAGTATGTGTGAGTGTGATATGTGTGTATTGTGTGAGAATGTGTGTGTGATGTGAAGTGTGTATATGTGTGTGATATGTGTGTGCATATGTGAGAGTGTAATGTGTGTGAGTGTATGTGTGTGTAAATGTATGTGTGAGTATGTGATGTTGAGTGTGTGTTGTATATGTAGTTGAGTGTGTGTATATGTGAGTAATTTGTGTGTAACATGTGTGTGTAAGTGTGATGTGTGAGTGTGCATTGTGTGAAATGTGTGTGTATGTGAGAGTGTGTGTATGTGTGTGTGTGTATATGAGTGTGTGCATGTGTGAGAGTGTTATGTGTGTAAGTGATGTGTGTGAGTATGTGAATGTGTGAGTGTGTGTGAGTGTATATGTATATGAGTGTGTGTATATGTGAGTATATTTATGTGTGTAACAGTGTGTGTATAAGTGTGAGTGGTGTGTGAGTGTGCATTGTGTGAATGTGTGAGTATGTGAGAGAGTGTTTGTGTGTGTGTGTGTGTGTACAGGTGCATGTGAGGTTATACATCGAAGTCAGAGGTTGATGTCAGCGTCTCACCCTATTGTTCGAGACGGGGTCTGTTACGGAGTGTGCGGCTCACCAAGCTCACAGACTGGGCTTGAGTGGCTGGCCAGCAGCCCCAGGGATCACCTGTCTGCCTCTCCGGGACTGGGATCCCCGGTGTTCACCACGGCTTCCGGACTGGGTCAGGGTATCACATGGCGGTGTGGACGGATCCGGTTCCCGTGTCGGTACTGGGTACGGGTATCACCATGCGCCGTGGATGGATCCACCACGGCGTCCGGCATTTTGATCTGGGCATTTGACTGCTCTGGGGATCGAACTCAAGGTCTTCTGGCATGTGGCAAACCCCTCGGCAGCTGAGCCGTCTCCTTGGGCCTTCTTCTCCTTTCCCACTATTCTTTTTCTTTTTAAAAAATATTTTTATAAATTTTTTTTTTTTTTAATTTTATGTGTGTGGGTGTTTTGCCTGCATGTGTGTTTGTGTGCATTTGTGTGCCTGGTGATCAATGAGGCCAGCAGAGGGCATCGGATCCTCTGGAACTGGAGTTACAGATGGTTGTGAGCTGCCACATGTGTGCTTGGAATGGAACCTGGGTCATTTGGAAGGTGCCCACTGTTCTTAACTGCTCGATCATCCCTCCGGCCCCTCCCTTCTCTGTTCTGGAGTCTTGTTTAGAAGGCTGTTTTTAAATTCCTAGGCCCAGATGATCCTCCTGTCTCAGTTAGGAACACAAGCTCCAAACCCACAACTTCGGTCAGGTCGGTGACGTTAGGGAGTTTTTTCACCTCCTTCTGTTAGCACGAGCATTTATTTGGACGGGGTAAGCGACTGTGAGACCATTAGCAGACCATAAAGCTCTCTCCTGGCTGCCATTCTCTCAGGTGTAAATAAAGCAGGGAAGGTCCCCTTTTATCGCCTGCCCTTCCTGAAATGGTTAAAGGTTCCAGGTGAGGGTACTGGAGCTATTCGGGGAAGTGGAGCGCAGACAGATGCCTTCCTGATCATAATGTCTATCATTTAGATCTTGAAACTGACACTTCATAGGTTTCCCCCCTTAATTTACAGTGCAGTAAAACTGGTAATAAATGTAGGTGCACTTCACCCTTGCAAGGAGGTACGTCTTTATGATTCCGACAAAGCTCACACACACTCTTGGTTTTACCCTTACACTGTCCCGGGCTCAAGTATTTAATATTTAACAATCTGTGTTCTATAAATAATAGATGCACCTGTCTTTCCCACTGAAGATCAGCAGCAGATTTTATTGTTGACAGGAGTGATAATATTCTCTCACCTTCTTAACTTTTTATGTTACTGTTAATTTCCCCTTTGTGGCTGGGAGTCTAGGGAGGGGTTTAGGCTGTTCTGGAGAGAAATGAGCTGTAATAACCCATTGGAATGGGGCACTGGGAAAAGCTTGGGTAACTCTACGACCATTGCAGTGATTTGAGGTCACAGACTTAGGCCAATAGTAAGCCAGGGAGGAAGCATCCTGACTTCCCAGACTAAGGAGATGGCAAATCCCTGGTTCATGTCGTTGCCTGTTACCTGCAAAGGAGACCAACAGGACTGGATTTAGCCACTGTCTTCTGCCTAACTCTTGGCAGAATGGGCGAAATGCAATTCAGTAAACTGTTGGAAAACATTAAGAAACAACCCTGGAGGCAAGATGGCTCAGCAAGTAAAGGAGCTTGCTGCCAAGCCTGAGGACAAGAGTTCTAATCCTAGGACCCGCACGGTGGAAGGAGGGACTGGACTCCCGAAAGGTGTTCTCCAGCCTTCACAGTGTGCTCACCCCCAACGTAAAATGTAATAAAAATATTAAAAAGGGGAACAACTCTGACTCTCAGAATTCAGATCATACACTGAGAACCCTACTGTCTCAGCTGACATCACTCTGCCAATCAGCTCAAGTCTGAGGACGTGCAAGAAACTGCAGCAGGCCACCACAAGTTTTTTGGTGCATTGGTGCTTTTCTCTCTATGGAGTCCCGACAAACGCAGTTCAACTACACAACGTAAGGTGAAATAATACACGTGTGTCCTTAGCAAAGAATCCTTCATCACGTGTCCTTTCACGTGGCTTTAGCAGAACATTCTCTCTCCTGTGTCTGCTTCAGCAAAACGTTCCTTCATGTCTTTGCCCCAGCAAAACATCATCCAAACGACTTTCCAAAGAACCCTAAGTTTCCACTTAACCCCTCGGGCATTCTTCCATGTGGAGGTCAGGGGGCCATCTTGGGCATCTTTCCTCCAGGGTCATCTACCTTTTTATTCTTTGAGACACTGCGCATCTCAGCCGCCTGCGGCTCACCTGTTCAGAGAGTCTAGCTGGCCAGTGAGCCCCGGGATCTTCCTCTGGCCTCCCAGTGCTGGTATTACAAGCTTTCTGACTTCATTGTTATTTTATGTATATACAGGGTTGGTCTGCAGGTATGTACGTGCACCCCATGTACGTGCACCCCATGTATGCTCGATACACAGAGGTCCGATGAGGGTGTCAGATCCCCTGGAACTGGGAGTTACAGATGCTTGTGAGTGCCCGTGTGGGTGCTGGGAACTGAACCCAGGTCTTCTGGAAGAGCAGCCAGTGCTCTTAACGGCTGAGCTGACTCTTCAGTCCCCTATCTGCCCCTTCAAAAGATGTGGGTTTTGAGGATCAGACTCAGGTCCCTGTACTTGTAAGCAAACTTTTTTTTTTTTTTTTTTTGGTTTTTCGAGACAGGGTTTCTCTGTGTAGCCCTGGCTGTCCTGGAACTCACTCTGTAGACCAGGCTGGCCAAGCAAACATTTCATTAACCGGAGCCATCTTCCCAGCTTTGAGCAGACCTTAGCTCCGGGGCATCCTCATACGGGAAACCTTTGTCCTCCCCTGAAGGAGGACCTGGAGCCTCAGGCGCAGCAAATCCTGAGAGGATTTGGGGAAGTGGTGAAGGATCAGAGGCAGCTCAGGGAATTCAGATGAGCATTTGGAGTCGGGGAATAATTTTTCCCTGAGGCCTTGGGCACCCACGGGTGGCTGCGACCTCAGGTTAGCCCAAACGTTGTTTATACCAAACTTCAATGAGCCAAACATGCATTTCCCTCTTTGCTTTCAGAACATAGAACAAAAGCCGTCTAGTTCTGTTTTGGCTGAGTTGTGTAAATAAATGGGTCCTGTGGTCAACAGGAAGTGACTGGCTGGCGTGGTACCCGCCTGGCAGAGCTCTGTGGACACAAACAGGAAGTGACCGGCTCGCGTGGTACCCGCCTGGCCGAGCATTCTTACCATTCCAGGGCTTGGGAGGCTGAGGCAAGAGGATCTGAGGCAGGGGATCAGGAGCCGAAGGCTACAAATAAAGATCCAGTTTAAGCTGGCCATGGTGGGGCATGCCTTTTGTCCCAGCGCTTGGGAGGCAGAGACAGGCAGATCTACATTAGTTCGAGGCTGGTTTATAGAGCGAGTTCTAAGACAGCCAGGGCTACACAGAGAAACCCTGCCTGAAAAAAACCCAACCCAACCCAACCCAACCCAAACCAAACCAAAAAAACCCGCCCCAAAACAAAAAAAAAAAAGAAAGAAAGGAAAAGGAAAAAGAGAAGACTGTGCTTGAAAATTTATATATCTATGCACATGAAAAAGAAAACGTAAAGCTTCCTTTGGAAGTCACCAGAGCTTGCTTCCGTAATTCATACAACTTCAAACGAGGGCACTTCAGCTTAGAAATGAAAATGAGGGCTGGCGAGATGGCTTATTGAGTAAAGGGGTCTGCTGCCAAGCCTGATGACCAAGTTCAATGCTTGGGGACACACACATGGTGCATGGAGAGAACCAAACTCTGCAAGTGATCATCTGACCTCCACACATGTGACTTGGCTTGCACATTTGAATATATATGTGTGTGTGTGTGTGCTATATATATATATATATTTGTATATGTATATATGTGTGTGTGTGTGTGTATATATGTATATATGTGTGTGTGTGTATATATATATATGTATATATGTGTGTGTGTATATATATATATGTATATATGTGTGTGTGGTATATATATATATGTATATATGTGTGTGTGTATATATATATATGTATATGTGTGTTGTGTGTATATATATATATATGTATTATATGTGTGTGTTATATATATATGTATATATGTGTGTGTGTGTGTATATATATATATTGTATATATGTGTGTGTGTGTATATATATATATGTATATATGTGTGTGTGTATATATATATATGTATATATGTGTGTGTGTATATATATATATGTATATATGTGTGTGTGTATATATATATGTGTGTGTGTGTATATATATATATATGTATATATGTGTGTGTGTATATATATATATATGTATATATATGTGTGTATGTGTGTATATATATATATGTGTATATATATATACACACATACACACATATATACACATATATATATATACATATATACATATATATACACATATATATAATTTAAAATAATTTTTAAAATAATAAATAATTTTAAAATAAAAAGAAGAGTGACTGTGTAGGAAAGTGGAGGTTGGCTGCAGGTCCCGCAAGGATGAAGAGCATGGCAGTGGTGCTCTGTGCAGGTTTGGTCCCCTACAAGTTCAAAGGAACTCTCTCAGGCATTGTCCTGCTGTGCTTTCTGTTACTGTGATAAACATGGAAGCAACACAGAGAGAAATCGTTTATTTTAGCTTACAGATTATAGTCCGTCATCAAGGGAAGCCAAGGCAGAGCCTGGAGGCAGAGGCTGTGGAAGAACACTGCTTGCTGGCTCGCTCCCCATGGCTTGCTCAGTTTGTTTCCCCGCATGAACCAGGGCCACCTGCCTAGGACTGGCACGACCTTCAGTGAGCTGAGCCCACATCAATCACTAATGAAGAAAATGTCCCATAGACCTTCCCACAGGCCAACCTGATGGAGGCATTTTCTCAGTTGTGGTTCAGTCTTCCCAGCCTGTGTCCGGTTGACACTCCAATCTGTATAGATTTCTTTTATTTTTTTTATTTTTTGTTTTTTCGAGACAGGGTTTCTCTGTGTAGCCCTGGCTGTCCTGGAACTCACTCTGTAGATCAGGCTGGCCTCGAACTCAGAGATCCGCCTGCCTCTGCTTTCCAAGTTCTGTATAGATTTCTTTGATCTTCATGGCAACACAGGAAATGCTGCATAGTCTGTATTATATACATTTTTAATTTAATTTAACTTATTCATTTGATCTGACAAACGGTCTTTCTGTATTTCCCAGGCTGGCCTCAAACTGATAGTCCTCCTGCCTCAGCCCCCAATGTAGCCGGGCCACCACACCTGACCCACCCACATCTGACGTTGGCTGAGGAGGCCTGGAAGGCAGGTCTGGTTGGTGATGCGCCTTTTGCAGGCTGTTCCCGAATGGTGCAGCCTGGCTGGAAAGCCCAGAGGAAGAAGTCGTGGGATTTTTGCTGATCCCACAATACGGACAGCCAAGAAGTTTGGAAACAAGCTCCCTTGCCTTCCGTCTCCGATTCCCTTTTCCCTCTTGTACAATTTACTGCTGACTGTGCGGTGGTTTGGCAAATGAGGCTCGATAGTGGCTTCAGTCTGTTGTCATGAACCTGGCAGGAGGACCCCAGATCTTGTTAAGTAACCCCTCTGTAGCCTCTAATTGTGTCCCCAGGGAAGCCTGGCTTGAGTGGAGGCAGGCCGGGAGTCCTGGGTGCAGGCTGTGAAGTATTGTGTGTGTGTGTGTGTGTGTGTGTGGTGTACAACTGCAGAGTGGGTGCTTCTGCTGTACCCTGGGTGCACGGCTGGCCTCCCACGGTGCTACTCCTTGCCTTGGTGCCAACAAGATCCATGACTGGGGAGGGGGGCAGTTGGGGGTGGGCAGCACTGGCTGGGTGTGTGTTTGCAACAATGTTGCCTCCTAGGGCTGGCAGCTTGTGCTTCTTAGATTCACGTTCCATTCCCTGCCTATGCCAGGAGCAGACTCATATGCCCGGATGAGAGCCAGAGTGATGCCCCGAGGCTCGAGGCTCGCTTTTCGCCTTCCTAGGCTTGTCAGGGCAACCGGAAGCTGTTCTCACCCCTGAGAAAGGGGCCTCTGTGGGAAGGCAGGAACTCTCTAGGACAAGGGACTCCTCCCACATTGGTTTCTAGCTCTGGATAGTGGGAAACAGCAGGCGACCTGTTGTCTCCTTGGGCCTCTAAGAAGACATTTGTTCTGTCTGTTCGACTCAGCCCTTGCGGCTCACGGAGGGGACTCAGGACAGGCAGCGTGACTGCCACATTGGATGGGTGAGCCCACAGCCTGGGGTTTCTTCTGGAAGTCCTTGGTGTGCACTGGCGAGTTCCGAAGTGTCCCAGTAAACATGCAGCTGGGTTGTTACTGTCACAGTGCCAGGCTTTTCAGCATGGCAAACTGTCAGGTAGACTGGCTTTTAGCAGCTTCCCCCCCCCCCCCCACATTTCCCTTACAAAGAATCACCACAGACACATTAAGGTATGCCACGCCAAAATAACAGTTGGTTTGATCTCAGTCCCGCAGACACTGAAAAAAGCCAGCCTTTTATTTGACTGTGGTGTTTAGAAAACAACACTTGGCGTCTTCGCAGTGTCTCCTCCTGCACAGAACTTCACGTGAGGAAGAACTTTTCCCGTGTTGTCATTTTAACCATTAGAAACCCTGTTGTTGCCGGCAGCGGTGGCGCACGCCTTTAATCCCAGAACTTGGGAGGCAGAGGCAGGCGGATTTCTGAGTTCGAGGCCAGCCTGGTCTACAGAGTTAGTTCCAGGACAGCCAGGGCTATACAGTCTCGAAGAACAAAACAAAACAAAACAAAGGAAACCCCGTTGTTTGACTGTGCGATGCTTGCCAAGGCAAAGAGACACTTGCGCATAACCGGTTTTACTTTGGGGAGGAGGAGCTTGCATGCGACTCCCTGCTTGTGTGCATAAAGTGAATACCCTGGTTGGTTTTTGTCAATTTGACACAAACTAGACATATCTGGGGAGAGAGAATCTTAATTGAGAAAATGTCACATAAGATCGACCTGTAGGCAAACCTGTGGGCATTGCGGTGGCTAATGATTGACATGAGGTGGTTCTGCCCCTTGTGGGCGGAGCCACTACCGGGCAGTTGGTGCTTGGTTGTATCAGCCATGGGGAGCAAGCCAGACCTCTGCTTCAGTTCCAGCCTCCAGGTTCCTGCCCCGACTTCCTTGATGATAGGTCTGTAATCTGCAATATTAAATAAGCCCTTTCCTCCCCAAGTTGCTTTTGGTTATGGTTTTTACCACACCAACAGAGAACTCAAGTAAACAGTGCGATATGAATTCTTCATTGTCAACTTTACTGACTTTATAACAACCATGGGCACAAGCCTCTGGGCCTGTCTATGTGGTTGTTTAAAATATTTGCTTTTATTATTTCAAACGATGAGTATGTGTGTGCGAGCGCGCGTGTGCATGCTCACAGATGCCCTTGAGGCTGGAGATATCCGGTTCCCTTGGAGCTGGATTTCCGGGTGGTTGTGAGCTGCCCAACATGGATGCTGTGAACTCGGTAGGAGCTGCACACACTCTTGCCTGCTGAGCCATTTTCCCAGCCCCAGTGTTTTCAGCAAGGCTTATTTGAGGGGACGTTTCACCTAACTGTAGGTGCCACCGTCCTGGGGTCCTGGACTGAACCATTCATCTCTCTCCGCTTCCTGACTCTGGGTGGAATGTGATCAGCTGCCTCACGGTCCTGTCACAGAGCTTTTCCTCAAACAAGGGCCAAAGGAAGCCCTCCCGTCCCCCCTTTCTAGCTTGCTGTTGCCAGGTACTCTGATGCAGTGATGAGAAAAAAAAAAAGTAATATACAAAGACAATTTTTAAAAAAGGCTTAGACCTGGTCTACAGCGTGAGTTCCAGGATAGCCAGGGCCACATAGAGAAACCCTGTCTCAAAAAAAAAAAAAAAAAAAAAAAAAAAATAAAAAAAAAGTTAAAAAAGGCTTAGAGTTGAAAGTCTTTGTTGCTTTTGCAGAGGACCTCGGAAAGATGGGCATGTGTCACCACACACACCTGGCTTTCTCCAGGCATTTCTGACTCAGTGAGGTGGTAGCGCACCTCAGACATCCAGATATCCTTGATAAGTTCTTAGATGGTCTTGGTGCAAGTAATCCAAAGGCCCTACTTTGAGAGCCCTTGATTTAGAGGTGTATCATACCAAGCAAGAAGGTGCATCACTCAAGATAATCATAGCTAACCCACCCGATTTCGGAATTTCTGAAGCTGGTTGGGCATTTGCAGATCGATTCACATTCAGCAGAAACAGCAACGGACAGCAAAGCCCATCTCTGACATTACCCCTCTGCTTCCCTTTGAGCAGGGCATTGGTGTAGACTGGTCATGGAGGAGCACTGGGCTGTGTTCTAGCTGCATTTCAGGCTCATGAAAGAACTCATGGCTAGCGCCCTACTAATCTTCATCTAATGTGTCACTCAGACCTCCAGTCCTGGGACAAGTTCCTGAGAAAGCAGGTGCAGTGAACTTTATTTTATTTTTCCTTTGAGCAAGCATAGGCTGGGATTCGAACTCGGGAGAGACAGCCGCCTCGGACTCCAGAGCGCAGTGACTGCAGCGGTGTGCCACTGCTGGCCGGCTTGCAGTGAACTTTGTTGATGGTCCTCAAGAGCGTAGGGTTGGCTTCCTAGGCCTCTTCCATTGTTGTCGGGGTCTGGGATGGAAACCGTGAGGGAGATGCTTAGTGTAGGAGGCTGAGTTGGGACAGGGACTTCTCAGCAGCCAAGGGCCTCTCTCATGTTTTCAGTGTCCTTGCTGGGGTGGGTGGTCCAGGGCGTCTTACTCCTTGGAGGCCATATAGGCCATGAGGTCCACCACCCTGTTGTTGTAGCTGCTGTATTCACTGTCATACTAGGAAATGAGCTTTACAAAGTTGTCATTGAGAGCTGTACTGGCTAGTTTTGTGTGTCAACTTGACACTAGCTGGAGTTTTCACAGAGAAAGGAGCCCCCCCTTGAGGAAATGCCTCCATTAGATCCAGCTGTAAGGCATTTTCTCAATTAGTGATCAAGGGTGGGAGCGCCCATTGTGGGTGGTGCCATCCCTGGGCTGGTAGTCCTTATAAGAAAGCAGGCTGAGCAAGCCAGGGAAGCCAGTAAGCAGCACCCCTCCATGGCTTCTGTATCAGCTCCTGCCTCCAAGTTCCTGTCCTGTGTGAGTTCCAGTCCTGACTTCCTTTGGTGATGAACAGCAGTGTGGAAGTATAAGCTGAATAAACCCTTTCCTCCCCGACTCGCTTCTTGGTTATTGTTGTTTTGTGCAGGAATAGAAACCCTGACTAAGACAAGAGCAATGCCAGCCTCAGCATCAAAGGTGGAGGAGTGGGAGTTGCTGTTGAAGTCACAGGAGACAACCTGGTCCTCAGTGTAGCCCAGGATGCCCTTCAGTGGGCCCTCAGATGCCTGCTTCACCACCTTCTTGATGTCATCATACTTGGCAGGTTTCTCCAGGCGGCATGTCAGATCCAAAACAGATA
Organism: Mastomys natalensis; assembly: GCA_021653895.1. NCBI lineage: Eukaryota > Metazoa > Chordata > Mammalia > Rodentia > Muridae > Mastomys > Mastomys natalensis. Next base: position 921,090 of record JAJTUV010000344.1, on the reverse strand, counting down.
CATTGGGGGTAGGAACACGGAAGGCCATGCCAGTGAGCTTCCCGTTCAGCTCTGGGATGACCTTGTCCACAGCCTTGGCAGCACCAGTGGATGCAGGAATGATGTTCTGGGCAGCCCCACGGCCATCACGCCACAGCTTTCCAGAGGGGCCATCCACAGTCTTCTGAGTGGCAGTGATGGCAAGGTCATGAGCCCTTCCACAATGCCAAAGTTGTCATGGATGACCTTGGCCAAGGGGGCTAAGCAGTTGGTTGTGCAGGACGCATCGCTGACAATCTTGAGTGAGTTGTCATACTTCTCGTGGTTCACACCCATCACAAACATGGGGGCATCCGCAGAAGGGGCGGAGATGATGACCCTTTTGGCCCCACCCTTCAAGTAGGCCCTGGTCCTCTCCATGGTGGTAAAGACGCCAGTAGACTCCACGACATACTCAGCGCCAGCATCACCCCATTTGATGTGAGCGGGATCTCGCTCCTGGAGGATGGAGATGGGTTTCCCATTGATGACAAGCTTCCCTTTCTCAGCCTTGACTGTGCCGTTGAACTTGCCATGGGTGGAGTCGTACTGGAACATGTAGACCTTGTTGTTGAGGTCAACGAAGGGGTCATTGATGGTAACAGTTTCCACTTTGTTAGATGAGCTAGCCGTCCCGGTAACCAGGCGCCCAATACAGATAAATCCATTCACTCCGACACTCACCATTGTGTCTAAGGGACAAGGCTGGCACTGCACGAGAAGATTTGGCTGTCTCTGCAACAGGAAGGAGCAGAGAGCTGAGAAGGAGTAAGAAAGATTTAGTTGGGTGTGGTGGCTCACAATTGTTACCCCAGCTCTCAGGAGACTGAGGCAGGAGGATTCAAAGACCTGTCTTGAGGTGTGGGGTGCCTGCCCATGATGCCAGCACCTAGGAGGTAAAAGCAGGGGGATTGGGAATTCAAGGTCATCTTCAGCTACATGGGGAGCTTGAGGTCGGCCTGAGCTCCATGAGAGACCTTGTTTCAAAAATAAACTAGTTTTGCTCATGGTTTTAGTGTATAGCCTTTGCTTTTAGGCCATGAACCTGGGACAGAGCAAAGTTGCTCAATCTGTGGTGGCTGGAGAGGGAAGGAGGAGGGAAGAGAGAGGGGGAGGAGAGAGAAAGGGAGAGAGAAGGAGGAAGGGGAGGAGAAGGAAGAGGAAGAAGAGGGGAGGAGGAAGAGCAGGAGGAGGAAGAGGAGGAGGAGGAGGAGGGGGAAGAGAATAAGGAAGAGGAGGAGGGAGAGGAGGAAGAAGAGAAGGAGAAGGAAGAAGAGGAGGAAGAAGAAAAAGAGGGGAGGAAGAGGGTGAGGAAGAGGAGGGAATATGGCCAAGGCATGTCCTTAGTAACCCAGTTCCGTCCGAAGGAATCAGCTTATCCAGGAGGACTGGCTCAGGGCGCCAGGCCTCCATTCAAGGGCAGGTCTAATCTTCCCGCTAAAGTAGACTTCCAGCCTTGGAGTCCCCTGTTCTCGATCTCCATGTCCAAGCTGCTGCCTCAGCCCACTGCTGTGTCTTCAGAGCCAGCCCAGACCACACTCCTGCCTCCCCAGTAGATTTTGTTCTAGGGATGCTTCGTGTCTCCTTCTGCCTGAAATTCCAGCTTGCTTCATAATACCCCCCTCCCACTAGTCCACCTACTTTGTACCTTTCTGTTCCCTGCTCTTCCCTGCCTGAGGAGCTCTGTTCCCTGCTGGAGGACCCCTGTTCCCTGGGTCAGCTTGAATGCTCCATGCCTTCCTTCCTTCCTTCCTCCCTCCCTCCCTCCCTTCCTTCCTTCCTTCCTTTCTTCCTTTCTCCTTTGCTGCTTCAGCTAATCAGTGGCCTCCGAGTCTTTTCAGTGATCCACAGGGAAGTCTGCCCGAGGGCCTTTGCTCTGGCTCTCCCTCTGCTTAGGAAGTTCCTCCCTGAGGGATCCCAGGGCTCCTTCTTTGCCTACTTCAGCCTTACTCAGTTCCTTGATGGCTGCCTTTTCTTACAGCTATATTTAAAATTGTAGCTCCCCCACCTCCTCACACTGCTCACTCCCTTCCCTCAAAATTTTACCCTTTCTACTATCTGATATGTACATATAGATCTCACTATGTAGCCCTTGCTGGCCTGGAACTCACTACGTAGACCAGGCTGGTCTCAAACTTGGAGATCCACTGGGTGCTGAGATTAAAGGTATATATCACCATGCCTGGCTGATATGTATATTTTAAACTCCATTATCTATGTCTGTATTAGTTGCTTGCTTCATTGCTGTAACAGGGAAAAAGGACTTTGGCTCAGTTTGGGGTACCGTCTGTCATGGTGGAGAAGGCTTGGCGGCCGGAGCAGGAGCTCATCTCATCGGAGGCTGGAGGTGAATCTCTTGGTTGGACAAAGTCACATGTCCTGCTCATGCTGGACCTCATCCTTAGGTGCACACAGTGAGAGCTCTTCTGAGTGCTAAGCTCTTACTGGATACATCATAAAGAAGATGCACAGAGCCAGCTCCTGTGATTGCATTGGAAACAGGAAAGCAAAAAGCTTTGATTCTGAACATCAAACACCCAATTAAACCCAGCATTCCGAGCCTGGCGGTGGTGGCACACGCCTTTAATCCAAGCACTTGGGAGGCAGAGGCAGGCAGAGCTCTGTGCATTCGAGGCCAGCCTGGTTTACAGAGTGAGTTTCAGGACAGCCAGCTCTACCCAGAGAAATCCTATCTTCAAACATCAAAAACAAAACCACAAAAAATCAAGAACCAAACCAAAGCAAACCAAACAACCAAACAACTCTCCTTCCAGTCAGCCTGGAAACAGAACCATGCGGGTGTCATCTTTGAAAACCAGGAAGGAGAGCCTTCTTCTCCCTTTGTCTTCTATCTCCCTCTTTTCTGTCACCTTTTGCAGCCACTGTAGCAGGGACACCACCTCCTTCAGTAGCCATTCTTCACCTCACTGCAGTGTGACACTGCCCTTGGCCTCTGCTGGACCAGCCCCCATCAGAGTAACCACTAGGTTGGAGCTGCATGGGTCCTCTAACCTGAGTTAACTTGGTTTTTGTGTTTACTTATTGCATGCGTGCACAGTGTGTGCCATATGTGTGTGTGTGTGAGAGGGAGTCAGGGGACAACTTTCTAGAGTCTGTTCTTCCACCATGGTTCTGGGGACTCCAACATCAGGATTGTTCTGAGCCATCTCTCCAGCCCCTGTGGTTTTTGTTTTGAGACAGGGTCTCAGTCTCACACAAGCTGGCTGGAAACTTACTCTGTAGCACAGGCAGATTTCAAACTTTGGCTGGTGGTGGTGTTTGAGACAGAGTCTTACTATGTAACCCCAGCAGTTCTGGAACTCACTGTCTAGAGCAGGCTGGCTTTGAACTTGTATGAATCTTCCTGCCTCTGCCTACCAAGTGCTGGGTTTAAAGGCATGGGCCACTATGCTCAACTTTCCTGGGATACTCAACAGTCCTCCTGACTTAGCTCTTGAGTCTAGGATTGCCACACTTTATGAATTAGTGATTGAGGCTGAGATGGCTCAGAGGTTAAGAGCACTGGCTGCTCTCTCAGAGTACCTAGGTTCAATTCCCAGCACCCACATAGTGGCTCACAACTGCTAGTTCTAGGAGATATGCTGCCCTCTTGTGGCCTCCATGGGCACCAGCCACGAACAACCGCTCACAGACTACACCTAAGCACAATACACATACATAGAAAACTAAAGCAAACAAACAAACCAACAACAAAAAACCCCCAAAGAACTAAAAAAGAATTTAATGACCCAATTTTTTTGGAAACCTTTAGAAAAGATTTAAAAAAATCAGATTCTTTTTTATTTATTCTTTGTGTTTGCCTACATATGTGTTTGTGGACCATTTGCATGCAGTACCAGTGAAGGTCAGAAGGGGCACCAGATCCCTTGTAATTGGAGTCAAAAATGGTTGTGGGCCACTTGGTGCTGGGAACCAAACCTGCTTTCTTTGGAAAAGTGGCCATGCTCTTAAGCACTGAGCTATCTCTCCCAGCCTTGATTCCACCCTCCCCCACCTTTTTTAGTTTTAGAGTTAAACTCTTACAGTTAAATATTGCTTGTAGGGAGAATCTCACCAGTTGTGTGGCCCACTGCTTCTATCCCCTTTGCACACAGGTAGAAATAACAGATAAATACATTTCAGATGCTAAACAGAAAGGAAAATGAAACTTTTGGTTTCAGGATCATTCAATTCCTAAGCACAATGGCCCAAAATATCATCATCTCATCATCAATATCATCTAATAGTTTGTGCTTTTCTTATCTTTCCTTTTTTTTTTTTTTCAGAAAAAAACACTCATCCTTTAAATAATGATAACTAATTTTAAAAATGGGACTACTGCTTTTAAAATGACACACTAAAAATAATAATAAATAAAATAATTAATATTTTAACATAATCATGTTATAATTGATATTAAAATATATAATTACTATGTATTTATATATCAATATTTTATATTAATATTTCATTAATAATAGATATGTGATAACTGTACCTATAGCAACAATATACCATATATATATATATATATATATATATATATATCCCTAAGTACAACCTGCTTAGTCTGTATAATGTGACTTCATTGTATATACATCCAGGGCTGACAATTTGGTATTGGATATCTATTTGGTAGGCTCTCCCCTGGGAAAGACTTTTTCTCCCTCTCAGCATGCCTTAATTGCTTGTGGTTCTTTGTTCAGAGTTGAGGCCTCATGAACTTCCCTCTATCCATATTGCATGTATGTTGGCGTCTTTCTTCAGGTCATGTTCAGGCAGCCATGTTGATGAGACTTCATGGGCGTAATCTCGGACAACCCACTGTTTATCTGGCTCTCAGAATCTTTCTGCTCTCTCTTCCAAAATGATTCCGGAGCCTTATATGCAGGAGTTGCATTGCAGATGTATCCACTGGGACTGGGCTCCAGGATCGTACAGTTTGATTGGTTGTAGTTTTCTGTAATGGTCTCCGTCTATTGCAAAGAGAGCTACACTAACCTGGTTAGACCCCAGAGGAAGATGTGCAGGATCTGGCTGTATAACTACCCCTTTAGGAAGCCCGGGCACATCCCTTGTAGGGGCATTCCAGGGATGCTGGGAAGCCAGCAGGGCAGAATTATTAGCCGTTAAAGATGAGATGCCTGGTATTCAGTGATGTTGAGTGTCCTACCTCAAGTGATACAGAGGTGAGGATGGAACTTGACCAGGCAGCATTCCACCTTGTTCAGAAAATAGTCTGCCTCTGAGAAGACAGAAAAAGTTGGGAGGAAGACCTGTTGGGGAGTACCGGGAGAGTGGGAGAGCTAGGTTGGAAATGGTTAAGATTGATACATTGTATTCATGTATGAAATTACCAAGATATGGGATGGTGGAGAGAGGAAGAGAAGAAAGAGAAGGAGGAAGAGAGGAGGCTGCTTGTAGCAGGGATTACATAGAAGGACATTGGTCAGTGTGGGAGGAATGATCTGGAAAAGGCAGGCTTCCCTCACGTGGCAGGAAATGGCACCAATACTGTTTCATTCTCCAAATCACCGAAGTACTGATGCTCGCGTGAGAACAGCCTAGTCTGTTACGGGCTGAAGTGCATGCCCTGAGCTCTGTCCTGCAAAACCGGGATTCCAGAATCTCAGGACAGGATTGCATTTGGAAACAGGACTTCTAAAGGAAAAAATCTCAGGGGTAAGTGAGACCCTTAGCTTGAGTCCTCATCCATCTCATCCGTGTGCCTGTAAGGAGAGAATGTGCTCACAGAGGTAGGACACCTAAATGGGACAACTAGTTGGTAGCCATTTGCCAGCAAAAAGAGAGACCTCAGGGCTGGAGGGATGGTTCAGTGGTTAAGAGCATTTGTTCTTAGAGGGAACCCTGGTTCAATTATCGGCATCCAAATGATGGCTCACAACCATTTGTAACTCCAGTTCCAGGGGATCTGACACCTTCTTCTGATCTCAACAGGTTCCAGGGATATACATGGTACTCATATATACATATAGGCAAAAGCTAACAAATGTAAAATAAAATAAACAAGTCTTTAGAGATGGGGGTGGGATTCAGAAGAAAACAAACCCCCCAGATATGTGATCTTGGATTCCCAGTCTTCAGAACATCGAGACAACAAATTTCTCTTATTGAGGCGCCCAGTCTGCAGTGTTCTGGATGACAGCCAGAGCAAACAGATACAGTATATATCTGAGGGTGATTTAAGCTTTTCTTCTACAAGGATTTCCTGCCCGCCCTGCCCCCACAGTACACTGGTTTCTTTGGATATTGCTGAACTGGGCATCTATGCACACATGCATGCATTCATTCGATCATCCTTCCGCACTATCATGTCCTGGCTCAGTCCAAGTACACAGTAGTGATGAACAAACATCTTCCTGTCAGGGTGTTGTGTAATGATTTCCTCGGAATTGAAATATTCCTTTCTGAAAGGAGAAAGGAGGCTCAGGAGACACAGCAAGTAAACAGCTTTACAAATCCCAGGGAGCTGAAATGTAACAGATTCACAAGGTCTCTCCCCAGGGTTAAACAATGGCTGGGGAAAAGGAAGGAGGCAGTCGTACCTGGGGCCGCTTCTTCATCCAACTTGTCCTGAATTTAGCTTCCACGGGTTGTCACCTGTGTTGGAGTGGCTGTCACCTGTGTTGGGATGCAGCTGCATTTGAGTCACTGGTATTCCTGTAAGCAACCCCCACCCACCCATACTCCTATAAGTAACCCTAAGAAACTAATTGGTTTACAAGTTGGACTTTGGTAGAATCCTTACTTGGTCTATCCTTGGCTTCCTATCTAGAATGAATTGACATTTGTTCTGTGTCTTCCCAGGAAAAGGAGATATTGTCTAATGTCCCACCTCCAGAATGAACTAACTGTACACTCATGTCCTCTCTGAGTGACATGTGCAAATATTCTCCAGGAAAAAAAAAAAGGAGACGAGAGAGATATTAAAAATTAATTAGTGGCCCGAACCAGAATTTATAGATTGCTTTTCCTGCCTTTAAACAGAATCTTTCTTGCGGAGTGCCTTTTTAAATAAGGCACCGGAGGAGGAGTCGAGTCGGGGATGGTCAGTAAGCTTCCTTTCATTATGAATGTGGCTCCAAGCGCCCTGCAAAGCCAATTTGGAGGGCTCGAAGCTCTGATGGTGCTCAGAGCTATTGATTTCCCGCATGTGTGTTTCCACCGACGACCTCAATACAGGGAAAGCGTTCAGAACCTCCTAGCTCCGTTCTGATCATCCTGCCTCTTGGCAGGGAGAGCAAAGGCTGAGACTGAATAGGTTATCGTTGGCAAGGCTGGCTTCTCCCACTCGGCTATTCCCACCCCATGCATCCCTAGCCCCTGTCCACTGCTGGGTGCCAGAAAGAACCAGAAGAGAGCCCCACTGGGAATCCTAGCCATGACCCACCTGCATGTCCAGCTCTGCCTTAGAAATGTGCTCTGGACCCTTCCAGCCAGCCTGTGTGGCTCCCTGCAGATACCCGCCACCGGCATGCCTTTCATACTCCTTAATTCCCTCCCAAACTTTGCCCCTCGTGGCACACACAGAAAGAGCATTCTTCACAGAGAGAGCCATTCATCCTAGCCCTTCCCACACTCCTCTCCAGCAGGAGAGTCACTTCTATTGCGGATGGGAAGAGTGAGCCAACAGGTATTGTTAAAGAGCCTCTATCCACCAGAGGGTCGGAAGGAAACTATTCCCCCAGAGCATTTAGTCACACATATCAAAGGAGACAACAGTCTCCATCTTCATTTGCATGGCACAGGCATTAGATGTGGTCCAGTTACGCCGAGCTCCGCCTGATGGGGCAGAACTACCAGCACTTTTCAAGCCTTGCCGGAGACAGAGAGAAAACGCAGCCAGGCAAACAGGACATCACCCTGCCAAGGCATTTTCCATTTTTAAAAGGACAGAACAATTTTACATTATTTTTGGAGCCTCTTTGCAGGAAATATCCCTTGACATTTGTTCTAGCGTTCTGGCCAGTCTGTCTGAAAGTCTTAGCGGGTTCCAGCCCGCAGCTCCTGAGTGTCACTGGGGACTGACTACCTCTGCCTTGGGCTCTTGAATATTTAGACATATAAGAAGGGCAAATAACTTTCCCCTCCTCCTCTTCCTTCTCTTCCTCCTCCTCTTCCTTCTCTTCCTCCTTCTCCTCCTGTTCTTCCTTTCCCCCTCTCTCTTCCTCCATCCTCTTTCTCTTCTTCCTTTCTTCTGTAAAGGCTGATTGAACTTGACTATACAGAAGCGGCCAATTAAAAACTCCAGCCTGGTGATAAGAACACGGCGTTTTGGGACACCTAAAGTTCCCAAGTGCAGCACTGACATTCAAGGCTCACAGTCATTAGAAGGCACGCATAAGGAGGGCTTCAGTTTTGCAGGTGTTTAGGAGACCCGAGAGGATCCCTGGCAGAAGATAATGAATTGCTCTCACACATGACGCTATGAGCTCACGGGGAAGAGGCAAACAGAACCACTTCTGGAAGAAACCGCCATCGACCACTTCTGGTTTGGGTGGGTGATGCATGAAAGAATCTTCCGAGTCTGAAGAATCCAGACGTAGGTATTTTATGAAACCTGCCAAACTGATCACGTGCGCATGCGTGCTCACGTTTAAGCGCGCATGTGCATGTTCCGAGAGGGCGGAGGTCGACACTGGGTGTCTTCCTTGGATTCCTCTCCACCTTTTTGGTTTTGAGGCAGGGTCGCTCACTAAACCTCTAGCTTGCTGATATTAGCTAGTCTGGCTGGCAGGCAAGCCTCAATGATCCTCCTTCCTGTCGTCCTTCCCTGCAGCCTCCTCACACCAGCGTTTGTTTGGTGTGCAGTGTGGCACCTGCTTTTCTGTGGTGGTGTCCCTGTACCTGTTCCGCAAGCACTTTTACCCTCTGCAGGCTCTCCTGAGGCGCAGACTGATCTTTCCAAGGTCATCTACACCTGGTCCTCTCCTTGTCCAACGTGAAGTGTTCTGTTTTGGGGTGGATGGTAGATTACATTGTTTCTAATTCTTAGTCCAGGATGGCCTGAGAGGCCATCTCAGAGGCTGAGTGATTAATCCTAGCTTGCCCTAGGAAATGTTAGTCAGCTGGCAAAAAAAAAAAAAAAAAAAAAAAAAAAAAAAAAGCCCTACACAAGGCAGGAGAGCAAATGACTTTGTCCGCAGGTGATTATGTTTGACAAGATGAAAGAACTCTTTTGTCATTGGAGAAAACTGGGCGTTGAGAACTCTTGGTCCAAGTCGGAAGGCTGGGCCTTACACAGCTTGGGTTAAAGAGGGCACAATGGCAAGTCCTCACCCTGCCCTCCCAGATCAAGAGCAGAGAAACAAAACTTCATTTTCCCTGTGTTTACTAGGCAAAGCTTGGCAAATCAGAGCGGGAGTCCCAGGTCTATTGGAGCAGTACTTCCATTCACAAGCAAGTTCCTTTTCAAGAAACCTATTTTTGAATCGCTATTTACTACTGAAATTTTTAATTTTCGCTTTTAGTATTGTCACACACGTGGTCTGATTCTTTGTGGGTGGTGTAGCAAGGCAGATGGGAGCCTCCTCTAATGAAAGAGGAGTGTCGGCTTTCATTCCAGAGGGCGAAAAGATTAGAGGCGTCGTAATTACCCTTTGGATTCCGTGTTGATCTCGTACCCACGCTCACGGTGTGCTGAGAACTTGAAAGAACGCTCTGCTGCTACAGAAACAAACTGTTTTGACTTCTGAGATTCTGATTTTTTTTTTTTTTTTGGCTTACAATTTTCTCTTTGATATTAAAATAATATTAACCCCTTCTAAACTCCTTTGATGCAAGGTGTCTTCTCTTAGATAAAGTCTTTGCAACTAATTCCTTTCTCTCCTTTGAGTCTGTGCTCCAATGTAAACTTATTTATTTATTTAAAAGATTTATTTATTTACTTTATGTATGTGTGTACACTCTCGCCGTCTTCAGATACACCTGAAGAGGGCATCGGATCCCATTACAGATGGTTGTGAGCCACCATGTGGTTGCTGGGAATTGAACTTAGGACCTCTGGAAGAGCAGTCAGTGCTCTTAACCGCTGAGTCATCTCTCTAGCCCCTGTAAATTTGTTTTTTAAAGTACAAATTATTACATTGATACATAAAAGTGTATGTATTTAGGAGCTACTAGTATATTTCTATACAGGTATATATGGTAGAAGATGCCAATTTCTTAATCATTACTACATTGGTCATTTCTATTTAAGATGAGACTGTACATTTGTGTGTGTGTTGTATGTATGCATTTTTAAATGTGTGTGAGTGGAATTAGACACTGTGTCTTTTCCTCACTGGCTCTCTGCCCCTTTCATTGAGACAGGGTCTCTCACTGGAACTCCCAACAATCTGATTCAGCTATACCAGCTTGCTCCAGCGAACTCGGGTCTCTGCCTCCCAAACACTGGGATTACAGGCAGGTCGCCACTCCTACCTGGCACGTCTGTACATGCTGGGGATCTGAATTGCATGTTACCTGCTGAATTATTCCCCCAGCTTCAGGATTGGCACTTTGGTGTGTTTTGGGACAGTGTCTCTCTATGTAGCCTTGGCTGTTCTAGAACTCACTATCTAGACAAGGCTGGCCTCTAACTCACAGAGAGCCTCTTGCCTCTGCCTTTCGAGCCTTGGAACTAAAGGCATGGGTCACCATACCCAGCTGTCTTGGTGTTTTTATCTGTCTCTTTTGTTTGTATTTTTATACTCACAGCCTCCTCATAGAGACTGTAGAGTGCCTTCTATAGACTATGGAGTGTCTCACATAGACTACAAAACATCTCATGTAGACTGTAGAGTGCCTTCTATAGACTATGGAGTGTCTCACACAGACTACAGAGCATCTCATGTAGACTGTAGAGTGCCTTCTATAGACTATGGAGTGTCTCACATAGACTACAGAACATCTCATGTAGACTGTAGAGTGCCTTCTATAGACTATGGAGTGTCTTACACAGACTACAGAGCATCTACTTATTGTGTCCATTGGTCTTCTGCCAGAACAGAACTATCAAGAGAACAAGGATGTGTGCTCTGCTTAAGATGTGCTTTATTCTGATTTGCTTCTCTGTTACAGGGTATTGCTATGTAGCACAGGTTGTCCTTGATCCCAGGATCTCCCCACCTGAGCCTCCTGAGTTGTGGGATTACAGGTGTGTGGCAGCACACTGGTGTGATGTGTTTTAGTAGCACAGAGCAATGCCAACAGCTTGATAGATATTTAATTGATTGGTAGTGTGGGGCAAATATGTCTGAACACTGGGAATGAACAAGAGTTTACTGTACCAATTGGATCCTCTGCTTTGGGCTCATAGCATCTATTGGGGGGGGCACTTTTAACTGTCATTCTGTAGATGAGGTAAAAATAGGAAATGAGGCAATGCAGATTTTGACCACATGTCCCTCCATTTCAATTGTCAATGTGACACAACCTAGAGTCATCTGGTAAGAAGGGACCTTATCTGAAAAATTTCCCAGGTCAGCCGGCCAGTGGTGGCACACACATTTAATCCCAGCACTTGGGAGGCATAGACAGGAAGATTTCTGAGTTCGAGGCCAGCCTGGTCTACAGAGTGAGTTCCAGGACAGCCAGGACTACACAGAGAAACCCTGCCTCGAAAAACCAAAAAAGAAAAAAAAAAGAGAAGAAGAAAAAAAGAACTTCCCAGGTCAAATTGGCCTATAGGCAAGCCTGAGTTGCACATTTGTAGTTGCTAATGGAGGTGTGAGGTCCCAGCCCACTATGGGCAGCACCATTCCTAGGCAAGGTGGCTGGCTGAGCACAGGCAGAAGAAAGGCAGTGAGCAGCGATCCTCCCCGGTCTCTGCTTCATTCAGTTCTTGCCTTCAGTTTCTGCTTTGGCTTCCCCTTGACAATGGACTGTAATCTGTAAGTCAAATCAGCCTTTTCCTCCCCGGATTGCTTTTGGTCATGATGTTTATCACAACAGAAGGAAGCAAACCAGAGCAGCACGCATACAGAAGAGTTCTTTTTCTTTTCTTTTCTGAGTAGGAAACACAGTCCCAAACATAACAGTTGTTACCCTGCGGGTCACTAAGCAGTCTCGCGTCTCTTAGCAAGCATCCCCGCTCGCCTGTGTCTGCCTCTGTCCTTTGACTTCTCTGGGTTAGCCTCAGCATCCATCAGGCCCTTTCAGTGATTAAAAGCCGAAGAAAACTCTCGACGTGTCTTCCCTTTGTATCATGGCCTTTCATCTTGCTGGAAAGTGTGGTGCATGGATGTGAACTCTGGGAACTTCTCTGGGAAACCTTGTGTAGCCTCGTGGGTTATACCATTGGATGCTGGCTACTGCTTATTTCGTGTTTACAGCCACATCTCCTCTATAAATCAGATACATATATTCCTGGCAATTAGAATCAATAGCATGTCCCCAGCTGAGTTCTGGATTCCGGTCATCTCATCTAAGCTTCACCCCCATCCTATCTTTAAGGGAAATACTGGTATCTAAATTGCTCAAACACAAATCCCAAAGGTCGAGACCACCATGGTGGAACAGGCCGTCCTCTCAGTACTCAGGAGATGGAGGCAGGAAGATCAGGAGTTCAAAGTCATTCACAGCTGCATGCAGGGTTCAAGGTCAGCCTTGAACCCTAGGTGACATTTCCCATTAGGAAAAAACAGAGCCTGGTGTTGTTATGCATCCTCTTAATCCCAGTACTTGGGAGGCTGAAGCAGGCAGATCTGTGTGAGTTAGAGGCCAGCCTGGTGTATATAGTGAGTTCCAGGTTAACCCAAGCTACATAGTGAGACCCAAATCAAACAACTAAACAACCAACTAATCAACCAATCAACCAGCTAGTTATCCAGCTGGCTGACTCAACAAAACAAACCGATCCAAATCCCAAGAGCCAAGCCTTGGGTCAAAGCATTCCTGTTTATTTTCTGTATTTTAATTTTTTTAAAGTGGGAACTGGAGAGTTTGCTTAATGGTTAAGAGTACCTGTCGCTCTTTCAGAGGACCTTGTATTTATTCTCAGCATCACAACCATCTGTAACTTTAATCCCAGGGCATCCAATGCCCTCTTCTGACATCTGAAGGCACCAGGCACATGCACGGTGCTTGATTGAGCCATTTCTTCAGCCCACATTGCTATTTTATCTCAAACTAACTCTTTAGCAAAACCCAAGGCATACACCTTAAAGGTAAGGCCTCCTCCCTCTTTCTTGGCTTAACTTTGGTCACCTGTCTTTGTAAATAAAGTTTTATTGATACATAGGCCTGCCCATTCATGTATTCACTGTACATTGTGGTGGAACGGCAAAGTTGAGCAGTTGGCAGCAGAGAGAGCCCAGAATCCATAAAGCTTAAAAAAAATTTCCTCTCTGGTTCTTTACCGAAGACGTTTTCTAACTCCTGATGTGGAAAATCTGGGATACGGTGATCGAAGATGCTGAGTCTTACTCTACGGGACCTGTGAATATCACCTTATTTGGAAAATAGGTCTTTGTAGAAGTGATGTAATGCTCTTGAGATGAGGGATCTGTCCGAATTGTCTAGATGGGTCCCCAGCGCCATCGGATGTAGCTCAGTTGGTACAGTACCTACCTACCCTACCTGCACAAATCCCTCTGTACATCTCCAGCACGGCATGGGCACAGTGCTGCACACACAGAGCAACCTGGCTACACAAGTCCTTGTCTCAGGAAAAAAAATAGCTAGGTAAACAGAGTTGGTGGAGTTGGTACAAACCGAAGGAAAGCAACGCAAAGACAGCTGAGAGAGAGTTGAAGATGCTAGACCGAGACAGGGTGGGGGGCAGTTGGCAGCCACAGGAGGCACTGGAAGAAGCCAGAAAGGATCCTTCCTCCTTAGAGTCTTTGGAAAGACTGTGTCCCTATTAACTGCAAATATCGTGATTTTTGGTCCAGTGAAACTGATTTTGGAGTCTGGCTTCCAGAATTGTAACAGAAGATATTTCTGTTTTAAGACATGAGGGTAAGTTGTCATCACTGCTCTAGGATAGAGGATACCGCTTGCAGATGCCACCGCAGAGCCCCAAGGTCTGCAATCATCTCCTATCTGCTTTTCCTGTGTCTGGTATGCATGTGCTGTCTCCGCTTGGCTATATATAGTGGGATCTTTATAAAACACCTGTGAGATAACACCCTGGACTCAAGACCTATCTCTTGCTGGCTTCCTAGATTCTTCAGAATAAAATCCATCAACCTCACAGAAAGGTGGTTGCTCTTTGTCCTGGTTTCAGCTCAATCCGTGGCTTCGAATTCCAGTACTCTCTGCACATGGCCTTGCTGTGGATCTTATAACACGTGTATGCCTTGGGGCTTTTGAACTTGCTGGTTCCTCTGCCTAAAACATCATCTCACTCACCCCATAAGGACTATCCTTATTTTCTGCAGGACGTAGAGAGATCTTTTATGACCCACTTTCTCAAAAATAAAAACAAGAATAAAAACAAAAGCAAAGCAAAGAATGTAAAAAAAGAAAAACTGAAACACTTCCTTGTGATTTTTCTTCAAGTACTTAGCCTCCTCCAATTGCTACCTCCAACTACCTACTGCATGCTTATTATCTTTCCATCCGTGTCTTCTCCAGCAGGGCAGACATTTTAGCATGTTTTGTTGAATCCTTAAGCACATGGAACTGGTGTGTCATCTGCCCCTGAACTTGGATGCACATGGGTTAATAAATCTAAACCGTATCAAACGAAGGGCTCTCAGGTTACTCCTGTTCCATCTGCAGAAGTAAATGTAGAGAATAAATTCTTTGTTGTTTTTGTTTTCAAGACTTACTTTTATTTTATGTATGAATGTTTGCCTGTATGTAATAGGTATGCACGTATGCACGTATGTATGTATGTATGTATGTATGTATGTGAACATGCATGCCTCATGTCCATGGAGGCCAGAAGAGAACACTGGATCCTCTAGAACTGGAGTTACAGATGACTGTGAGTCACCATGTGGATGCTGGGAATTGAATCACGGTTTCCTATATGTCTTAGTTAGGGTTTTACTGCTGTGAACAGAGGCCATGACCAAGGCAACTCTGTCTTAGTTAGGGTTTTACTGCTGTGAACAGAGGCCATGACCAAGGCAACTCTTATAAGGACAACATTTATTTGGGGCTGGCTTACAGGTTCAGAGGTTCAGTCTATTATCATCAAGGTGGGAGCATGGCAGCATCCAGCCAGACAGGGTGCAGGAGGAGCTGAGAGTTCTACATCTTCATCTGAAGGCTGCTAGCTGAATACTGGCTTCCAGGAAGCTAGGATGAGGGTCTTAAGCCCACACCCACAGAGCCACACCTTCTCCAACAGGGCCACACATTTTAATAGTGCCACTCCATAGGACAAGTATACACAAACCATCACACTACAAGAGCAGTGAGTGTTCTCAAGGACTGAGTCATCTCTCTAGACAATTTGTTGCTGTTTGGGAACTCTTTCTGTAACCACAAAAGTATCTCTGTCCATATGAGATACACATTAGGCCTGGTGGGTTTTCTCTGTTTTTCCAGTTAATCATTTGAGCTGGAGATCTTTCAGTTGCTAGACTGGTTTATCTCTTTTGAAGATGGCTACGTGATATCCTATGGCTTAATGTTTAAA
Organism: Mastomys natalensis; assembly: GCA_021653895.1. Classification (NCBI taxonomy): domain Eukaryota; kingdom Metazoa; phylum Chordata; class Mammalia; order Rodentia; family Muridae; genus Mastomys; species Mastomys natalensis. Next base: position 905,477 of record JAJTUV010000344.1, on the reverse strand, counting down.
GAAGAATAAATTGCTCTCCTTGTTTGAAAATGGAAAGGCTGGGACTGGGAGGATGTGTGCAGGCACGGGGACCTGTGTTTGAATCTCCAATGCTCATGAAAAAAGCTGTATATGGCCGAACATTGCTGCAATCCCGGCACTGGGGGAGAGGCAGATTTCTAGGAGCACGCTGGGTAGCCAGCCTCACTGAAACAGCAAACTTCTGGTTCAGGGTTAGATCCTGAGAGAGAGAAAGAGGGAGGGAGGGAGAGAGAGAGAGAGAGAGAGAGAGAGAGAGAGAGAGAGAGAGAGAGGAGACCTGGTCTCCACAGGAAACCTAAACTGGGCCTCCACCCTTCTTAGTTACTCCTGTGGAAGTGTGTGTCTCGGGGATGAGCCTTCATGGCTACCCAACATGACAAAGGTGGCACACCAGAGCCTTTTATTTTAGTTTCCTTTTGCTCTTTTGTGTGTGGGTGCAGGTGAACAGGTGTGCGTTCACCTAGGGAGGCCAGACACCAGCCTTGAATGTTGGTCCTCAGGAGCTGTCCACCTTGCGTTCTGGGGTTTGCTGGTGAGGTTAGCCAGCAAGTCCTGCTGATCTGCTCGTCTCTGCCTCTCTGATGTTGGGTTCTCACCCTTGTGTTTGAAAAGTATTTTCTTCACCAAGTGGCTGCTCTTTGGGACAGGATCTCCCTAGCCTAGGTTGGCCTTGAACTTGTGGTCCTCCTGCATCTGCCTCTTGTCTTCTAATTTGCTGGTGTTTGCCTCCACTCCCATTGTATTTCAGGTGTCTGGCAGATGATTTTGGTCGGTTTGTTTGCTCCAGAGTCTCACACTGTAGTTCCAGCTGACTTCCAACTTGTGTTGATCCTCCAGCCTCAGCCCTGGAAGCACTGGGGTTAACAGTCATGAGCCTCCATGCTGGGCTTTTGAAGGTGATTTTCTTGTAACACCTGGGTGACTTCTCCCTGGACGACTGAGCATAGGAATGAATGAGCTACCTTTGGAAGCACTGGCTATATCTAAGGAGCCCTCTGAATGACTTACTGCCAGTGGTGGTCTAAAGTTACTTATGTAATCTTACATTTCTGTCAATTGCCAGGAGCCACACCCACTAGACAGACAACGGACCCTGGCTGTGCCGACACTAATGTCCCCTTCCCCCCTTCCTCTAATCTTTGCTGCCCTTCAGCTCTTTCTCTGTAGCCTTTCGGGGACTCAGCTGCTGACTCCCTGCGTCTCAAACCAGAAGTGCAATCCTGGCTTCCTACAGCCGTGGACTTTGACTTCGGAAATTAGGAAACTGAGGCAGGTGCAGTAGGGGAGTTTTACTCAAGGCCAAGGTGCAAAACTTTTCTGGCCAGAGCTGTTGTTTAACTAACTTCGCCTGCGACCCAATGACTAATGTTAATGTTCATGTCTCTGTTTAAATTGCTGAAGGAAAACAAAGCTACCTGAAGTGGTCTGGGAGTCCTGGTTCTCTCTCAGTAAACACTGACCAAATATAACAAGTGATTCACCTCAAAAAATCCTAACTGGTTTTGGTTTCATGGGTCAGGTCTCAGGCCACTTTCTTTACTTAGAATACCCCTCTCAGGGCGGGAGAGAAGGTTAGGTCAGGACGATGCTTGCCGTGTAACTGTAAGGATCTGCTTCTGACACTCAACTACTATAGGAAAACGTAGAGCATTGTGATGCCCATCTTTAATCCTGGCACCAGAGACAGGAGGATTCTGGGGTCTGCTGCCCAGTCAATTTAGTTGAATTGGTGAGTGCCAGGTTTTACAAAAGACCCTGTCTCAAAAATGAAGGCAGAGGGGCCGGTGATATCCCTCAGCAGGTAGAGATGCTTGCCGTGAAGCCTGAAGATCAGAGTTCAGGCCTCAGGATCCTCACCACGGAAGGAGAGAACGGACTTCCACGAGATATTCTCAGAACTTCACATGGATGTCACATACATGGACCCACATGCAGATAGACAGACACACAAACACATATACTGCACACACACTGCAACACACACTGCACATGCTCTGCACAGACATAGACACAGACCACACACACTGCACACACCCACACTGCACACACCCACACTGCACACACACAGACACATACCACACCCACACTGCACACATCATACACACACTGCACATACACACTGTACACACATGCTACACACCCACACTGCACACCTACCCACACTGCAAACACACAGACACATACCACACACACAGCATACATCACACACACACTGTACACACACATACACACTGCACACACTGCATACATACATCATACACACACTGCACACATACATTGCACACAAACACATTGCACACACACTGCACACACACTGAACACATACACACTGCACACACTGCATACATCACACACACACTGCATACATACATCATACACACACTGCACACATACACTGCACACACACTGAACACATACACACTGCACACACACTGAACACACTGCATACATCACACACACACTGCATACATACATACATCACACACACTGCACACATACATTGCACACAAACACATTGCACACACACTGCACACACACTGCACACATACACACTGCACACACACTGAACACACTGCATACATCACACACACACACTGCATACATCACACACACTACATACATCATATACACACTGCACACACACACTGCACACACACTGAACACACACACTAGACAAACACACTGCACACCACACCTGCACGCACACACTGCTTACATCACACACACACTGCATGCACACACTGCATACATACTGCACACACACTGCACACACACTGCATACATCACACACACACTGCATACATACATCATACACACACTGCACACACACACTAGACAAACACACTGCAATACACTGCAACATACACTGCATACCTCACACACACTGCATACCTCACACACACTGCACACACACACTGCACACACACTGCACACACTGCACACACACTGCACACACACTGCACACACACTGCATACATCACACACACTGCACACACACTGCACACACACTGCACACACATACACTGCATACATACTGCACGCACACACTGCACACACACTGCATACATCTCACACACACACTGCACACACACTGCACACACACTGCACACACATACACTGCACACACACTGCACACACACTGCACACACACACTAGACACACACATTGCACATCTCTTGGTTATTCTCTCAAGCAGCCCCCACTCCCACCTGCACCCCAGCCTTTCTCTAGCTCAGGAATTCCCAAACGATTTGGTTTAATAATTTCTTCACATACTTGAAATTCCAGAGGATCCCAGTGAGCTTTGACTTCTGTAAGTGTTTATGTTGAATTGGATGCTGTTGTCTAAATTAAAACTAAGAAAATTTAAAAGGCACTAGTTCACTTCCAAAGAATAACAAGTCCATTACATATGAGCACAAATCATGTTTTTTAATGAGATATAGTTAAAATTGACCAAAGGTAAGCAAAGGATGAACTGGAAGACAACACTGTCCTTTCATAAGTTTGCAAGCCTTGTCAATACGGAGCAGGACAGGAGTTGGCTGCTCTCCTTTCTGCACACAGCTGTGAGGATGTGCTACATGACTGTTGCAGATCTGTACATGAGGGACAGACCAACATGGTATGAGCATGAAAAAGCTTTGGACCCTGTGGGTCCCCTGAAAGAGGCTTGGAGATTCCCGTGTCTCAAGGACCTTCCTACACTTTGTGTAGGGCCTACTATGGTGCCTGGTCTAAGGGTTCAGATGGCGATGGTGACACTCTCTGGAGGTTCATGTGACACTGGTTACTCCTTTCCATGTTCTCACAGTGCTTTTCCAGGCTGTTGTTAATGTTGTCAGCCTGTGAGCTCCTCCAAGAGAGAAGCTCTCCGCTTGTTCATGGGCGTAGTCTCACGATCTCAGGCAGCACATGTCCACAGCACAGAGGAGGTATAGTTGTTGTCGTCATCATTAAGATTTTTACAAGAGGGTTTCACTGTGCTGAAAGGGAGGCCATGAGTCCCCATGCTTAAGTGATCTTCTTGTACCAGCCTCCCGAGTATCTGGTACTACAGATGTGTGTGTGTGTGTGTGTGTGTGCAGGCTCGCTATAAGCTATAACCTATCGTTATTACTATTTATATGTTTCAGTGGTTTGCTTGCATATTTGTATGTACACCTCGTGCCTAATGTCCTTTGTGGCCAGAAGAAGGTGATATATCTTCCTGAACCGGGGTTGTTGACAGGAAACACCATGTGGGTGCTGGGAACCAAAAACCAGGTCTTTAGCAAGAGCAAGAGCTCTTAAGGCTGTGCTCTCTCTCCAGCCCCGGGCTTCCCCTCTGCCTCAGTCTCCCAAGTGTTGGGATTAAAGGCATGAGCTACCATGCCAAGCCTAGAACTTACGTTCTCATTAGGACTTTAACTTTAATTATAAAAGCAATGTAACTACATTATGGCTATATTATAGAAAATAGAGACAGTTAATTAATATTCTCAACCTCCTAGATGTCATTTCTTGAATATATTGCACTAGTCTTTTATAAAATGTGGCATGCATGCTCACCCTCTGTCTCTGTATTGCTCTCCTTTGAGACAAATTCACTATGTACCCGGAGGGAGCTTGACTGTCTCTGACCCTTCTGCCTCCAGCTCCTGAGTGTTGGTGTTATTAACCTGTGCCACCATCATGCTTGGCTTACATGGTGGGTGGATGGGAGAAGGAATGAAAAGCTTCACCCATGCTAGTCAAAGCACTCTCCTGACTGAGCCACACCCTTAATTCGAAAATGCAGCATTCTGTATCGATCACTCCTTTATACTTGTAAAGAACACCCCAAACTTGAATCTGACACCTGTGACTAATTCAGGGTTCCACTGTGTGGCTAAGCACAGTTTATCTGTTAAACAGCCAACATTAGCACTCTGGGAGGTGTCCACTTTTTAAAAAAAGTACTTTTTTTTTTTTAAACTATGTTTATGCATGAGGGATGTTCAGGTGTTCGCGGTATATATGAATGATGAGTGCGGGTGGTTTGGTGCTGCAGTCCCTGGCAGCTGTGATCTGTCCAGTGGGTGTCGGAACCCGACAGGGGTCCTCTGGGACTCCCAGCTTACAGCATTCACTTCTTTGTTGTAACAAATACAGTGATTAGCGAAGAAGGTCGTCACACACCCGAGCAACCCCACCCCCAATTTGGAGTTATTTCCTTAGAATAGATTCTCAGAAATAAGATTACTAGGTCAAAAGATGTAGATATTTTTACGACTTTTAACACATACTGTGAAATTGCTTTTTGAAAGGGTTATTCTAATTTACAACGCCACCAGCGTTTCCAGAGGCAGGTTTCGGCTCCCAAATCGTCAACACAAGTGCTATTAAGAATGCTAATCGATAAAATACTGTACCCTAGTTGTTAAAATTTCGCCTTTTTTTTTTTGAGGCTCATAAAATTAAAGTTTGTTGAAGAATGAGTACACAATACAAAACATTCTTTTGGGACGTCTTTATTTTTGGAACAACCTAAGCAATTCTCAACGGTGAACACCATAAAAAGAACACACGTTGTTAGGATTGGCACAGACCGGCTTTGACGATCAATCCTAACGCCAAAACACTCGATCGACTTTTCAGTGTTTCTGCTAGCAGCCAACGGAGAGAAAAAAAAAATGTGAGGAACCAAGCAGTACAAGTTTACAGAGAGGATCGGAGCTCAGCTGCTTTTCATTAAACTGCGTTCTCTTTCCCTCCCTCCCGCTTCCCTTCGGTGCACCTGCAGAATCCCTGCAAGGTGTTTTCCCTCCCTCTTCTTCTTCCCTTTCATCTGTCCATGTGCGGAACTCGTGCATTCTGCCCTTTTTCTCCCTCCCTCCTTCCATCCTTTCCTCTCTTTTCTGGCCACGTGCAGAGACCCCGATTTCTCTGAGAAGGCGCAGTACTTTGCAGCTCTCCTGGCCGGGGCTTGTGTCTGCGGGGCGTGCGAATCCCTCCGGTGTGGCCCTACAGGCAGGAGAGCAGTGCGGAGCTGCGGCCAGAACCCGACCGAAGCGCCGGGAGCCCGGGAGGGACAGGCTAGGCTAGCCGAGGTCGAGCGTTGCGAGCCCCAGATCCGCGGCTGCAGCCTGGGACAGGCACCTATGACTCATCGGCTCCGCCGGTCACATGGGCAACGTGACCAAAATAAAGTTTCAGTATTTTAAGCCGCTAGAAAAGGGGACAGAGGAGCGCAAGGCGGGCGGGAGCGTAGGGCGGCCGCGGGGACGCTGCGCCGGCCGGGGGGCGGGGCTCAGAGGCCAGGAAGGGGCGGGATTTGCCTGAGGGGCGTGGTCTGCCGGGAGGTGCGCCCCTCCCCCGTGGCGGGCAGCGACGCCCGGACTCCCGGCTAAAGGGTTCATGAACACCACGAACCGGCACACCTGGGTGCCTCACGTATCCCTCCGGCAGGGCCGCCCCCCGCCAGTGCCGCAGGCTGCGGGATCCCGGAGATCCCAGCGTGTCCTCCGAAGACACCGGGACCCCCACGCGCCAGCAGCGGCTTCCCCGGGAACGTCCTTCAGCTCCGGGAGCACGCGGGAAAAGCCCCAGCACACCAATGAGCGAGCGCCTTCCTCATGACGGTCACGCTGGGGGGGCGGGGCTTCCCACAGCCGTTCCCGAGTTCCGGGAACCCCCTTTGATTGGTCTGGACGGCTTGGGAAACACTGTAGTGACGTCCAATCAAAACACCACGTCTCGGCCTCGAGGAAATATTCCGTGTCAGCCTCATCCTGATTGGGCCGTCCTTTCCACCTCTGGCCACTAGGAAGCTTTGTTTAGGTCTGGAGGGCGGGTTTTCCTGGGAGTGGGTGGGGAGGGGGCGTTGATTCCAGGCCAATCACTTTAGTCGGTGCGGTAGTGATCAGCCAATAGGCAGGGTGGATAGGACGCTCCTCCGGAGAGTAGTGAGACCCCTGGTGCGGCCCGATTGGCCGCAGGGACCCTGACTGACAGACGCGCTACCCAGTGGGCGCTGTGCGTGGGCCGCGGGGCGGGGCCAGGGCGGGTGCGCGGCGGCGGCGGGGTGGCTGGGCCGGCGGCGGCGGCGGTACGAGGCGCGCGCTCGGGGTCCCGGTCGCGAGGAGGAGGAGGATGTGGCGCGCGGAGGGGAAATGGCTGCCGAAAACAAGCCGGAAGGTGAGAGCCGGAGCGCGAGGGCCCGGGGCTGTCAGGGTGGCGGAGACACGGCGAGCCCGGGGCCGCGCCGGACATCCCGGGCATCGGCGGCGCGGGGCGCGAGCGCGGGGGCGCGGCGGGCGCGGGGAGGGCGCCGGCGGGGTGGGGGGGGCGGAGCGCGGCCGAGTCCTGAGGTGACTCGCGGGCCGGCCGAGCGCGGCGCCCCGCACCCAGCCCCGGGGGCGGCAGGCCGGGGCGGGGGGCGCGCGGGGCGGGGGCCGGGCCCAGCGGGAAGGAGGAGAAACGGCGACGCTTCCCGCACCCGGCCCGGGGCATCCCCGCCGTGCCGGTCGGGGTGTCAGGGGGCCGCGGGGCGGAAAGTTTCCCGGGCCGCGGGGGCTCGCGGGCACCGGTGCCGGCGGCCGTAGCGGCGTCAGGGCCGGACGTTCCCCTCCACAGCCCCCCTCGGGCCGCGCGGCGCCTCCTAGCGCCGGCGTGGGGGTGTCCCCGCGCGGGTCCCCGCCAGGGGGCCCCCCTCGTGCCGAGCGCCCCTCGGCCGAGGCTCCAGGCGACCCCTCCCCCAGCAGGGCCGGGGTCTTCGCGTGGCCTCCCCGCCCCTCACTGCATGCTCTTCCACTCTTGCCCTTGCACCCTCACTACCGGGAGGGTGGGGTCTCCACACTGCCTTGCCCTTTACCTTCCGTGACCCCGATCTTCGCTGAGCACCGAGGGTTCCGTGTTAGTCTGTTCCCTTTTTGAGGGGACTCTCGTGGGGCCGCGGAGCCTCAGCACGCTGGGTTTATCCTTTTTTTTTTTTTTTCCTGCCAGGACAAGGGGACTCCGACTACCCATCTTCTTCCTTCTTTGCTCGCCCAGTGGCGTGTGGGGCCCTGTGCAGCTCTGAAGTCATTTCTAAATAGGCAGGCAGACACTTCTTCCAGATCTGTACTCTTTCCGTACACTTTCCTGGGTTAGGGTGAGCTCATTTCCTGAACACCCTTCGAGTTGTCCTCTTTCTTGTTGGGAAAACCGGACGCTCCAATGCTCGTCTCCCTAGCTGTCTGCCTCTCTCCTTGGAGTTCCCTGTCTGGGCCAGGGTGGGCGCCCCAGTAAGATGTAGGGCAGGCAGGACTTCCGATGTGTCTACCACTTGAGTGAAAAGGGACCTCAGGAATTACTTCTTTCTCGCAGGAAAACAAGGATCTATTACTTCCCATTCACTCTTGGATCTTAGGGGGCACCCTTCACCAATTAACACTGTCCCACTGGGAAAAGGGTCCTGTGTCCTTGAATTCGGTGTTCTGATTCCTGTCTTCTGAGCAGATAGAACCAGACTTTATGCGTCCCACTCTCAAAAAGTCTTTGAATCTTTCTTGGAAATAACCCCCCCCCCTTTTTTTTTTTTTTTTTTTTTTTATGAGAGAACTCAGATCCTCCTTATGGCTCCTGTTTCCCATCAGCCATATTTAGTGAGCCTGTTACCTTGACTTTTTCTAATTTTCTCAAATTGTATTCATGTTGGCTGGGTAAGGAGAAGCCATATGCCTTTCTATCCAGAATAGGGAGTATAGACACCCTTGTCGCCCACATGCCGTTTGAGAAGAGGTAGCTTGTGTGTTCCTTGTACCAGAACCTTCCTTTGGCCCTGGTTATGTCTCTAGTGGGATCAAAACATTTCTTTGGATCTTGCACCTTTCAGGCAAAGGAGAAATTTCTCAGTTTTTTGCTGTTCTGGTTCTCTTTGGCATCACAGAAATTTGAGATGCTCGACACAATTGTTGTCACACCACAGAGACCACTTTGTGCATACATGTAACAACAGTCTATACATGGCACAGAGGAAGTCAGAAGGGCCGGGTGACAGCTCTATGCTCAGAGTGTTCGGGGACTGTTAACATGCAAGAATGTGTATCTATACATACATATCCTCATATGTTATTGGTGACTTCAGGATTAGAAGAAACCAAGGTGTCGTTGATAAAAGCAATTTCTCACTACTCCTTCATTTGTCATTCGTATTGTACTGAATAAGCAGAAAGCCTCGGGCTCACCACATCTCCCCTGTGTGGGGTGCTGATGAGTGCCCAGGCTTTACACTGGGAATCTAGGGACAGTATTCTCAGCTCCGTTCTGTGGGGAGGGAAAGTTCCTATCTTGATTTTTTTTTTTTTTTCCCCCTGCAGTGTAGGAGAAAGTGATTTCCTGTGTTTTGGGGAAATGCTAGGAAATGCTGATAGAGCTGAGAACTAGCTGCTGGCCTCAAGTATGTCCCTGCTGTATTTCAGCCAGTGAAGTGAGAGACACTGGGAAATTAGAAGCAAGTACCTTTGGAAAAGTGCTGGCCACTTCCTGGGAAGGCCGTGAGGTTTCCAGGTTCTCTCTTGGGCTGGTGGGCACTGAGAGCCCTGCAGCTCACCTCTGCTCAGGTGTTTGTTCACCTCACTGTCTAGTGCTCTCACTTGGCTGTGTAGTCTAACTTTTTGATGGGCTTGTGTGGAGCCTCACCCCTCCTCCAGCTGTGTGTTGTGTGTTCTTGTTTCTCTTCTCTTGAAGTCCTTTTCCTAGCAAGGGAGTCCTCCACCTTGCTTTCCCAAGTAAGGAGATGTCTCAGTTGGCTCTAGCTTTGCTTTTCAACGTGGTACCCCACTTCCATTTTTAGGCTGTTTTAAATCCTGTGTCTGTTGTCAGCTTAAGGGAGTTGTTTGTTTCTAGGGGTGTTAGCCTTGGAAAAATGGAGAGTTGATTACCTGCTGTGTATGTTCTTACAGGCCGAGGAGAGTTGTCTTGTTCCTGTCGATGGGTCTTTTGTGCCTCTCTCCAGGCCACTGACTACCTTTGCGTGTTGTCCCTGCCCGTCAGAGTACTCCACACAAGGACTACGCAGGGAGGGGAACTGGAGGTCCTCTGCACCACCAGGGTGGCACTGCTTGTCTAAAGTGAGGCTCTCAGGTTGATGTGTGCTGACTGTGGCTGGATTCAGGAAGGTTGGGGATGTGCCCGGTCTTCTCCTGCAGTTAGTTAGGTTGCCCTGCTTCTCTTAGTTACTTCGTCCTCCCCCATCCTTCTGTTCAGACATCACTTCCTCTTCCATCTTTGATTCCCCAGCATTTTGGGAAAGGCCAGATGACCATCTTCTCTAGTTTCCTTGAAGACCTGACTTACCTTATTTTTGGGAAGTGCCAGGTTTCTCCATCTTCCCCTCAGTGGACTCTGCATGTTGACATGTGCACAGCATCCTCTCAAGGTCAGACTGCCTCGGCTTTTCCTTTTCAGAAGAGTAGCATCGCTCTTTCCTGCTCTTGGAGAAGGGTTTACGTCATACTTAGCCATGTTCATCCTTTGTATTTTATCAAAAATTTTAATATTTTTGTCTTTTTGAGACACGGTCATGTTTTTGCAACTTAGGCTAGCTTAGAGTTTGTTATGTAGAACAGCTTGGCCTTAAATTTAGGGATCAGTCCTCCTGCCTCAGCCTTCTGAATGCTGGAGTCACACCGTGCGCGTGAGTGAGTGAGTGAGTGAGTGTGTGCGTGCGTGCGTGCTGTGCCTACCTCAGCCACATTTTCTGGTTTTTAAGTTTTCAGGCTCTGGTTGTTTTAATTCCCCCCTAAAATGGCTCATTCTAGAGTGAGGAAGGAGTAGTTTACCTCTGAGTTTACTAGTCCATGTGTGGGTGGGATTTGGATTCTTTCTGATCTGGAGATAGCCCCTTTGGGGCCCATTCCCTACCCCCTGTTAATTACTCTTGGCCACTCCTTATGTCCTCTTCACTTCAGCTTGAAGAATAGTCCCTTTCACTTCATGGGTCTCATGTTCTTAGCCTCCTGCAACATTGAATCTTTGGTGGTAGTTAGTATCTGCTGTTCTGAGGTGAATTCATCGTTGTGTCTGGGATCCATTACTCAGCTATTCACTCTGGAGCCCTTTTCTGAGTGTTTGCTGTGAGCAGGGATTTGTGGAGATTCAGTGACTTTGCCTGACACCATGTTGGATCATGTTCGCCTTTTTTATGAATGATATTTCAGTCTATCTGTACTTGACTTTAATAAAGTCTTATGAACTTTTTTCTGAATTTTGATTTTTTGGATTGTAATCTTAAAAAGATTATACCTGAATAGTGTTGTATCCTGTGGAGCCTTTGCCTTCTTCCCTGGAGGTGGAGGGTGACGGAAGAGGGAGGCGGATGTACTGGGAGGGACATTTAGCAGCTTTCCTCACCCCCACACTGTGGGTGTGTGTATGTTTGTGTGCACATACAAGAAAGTGGAGGTCACTCTTCGTCTGACTGTCTAGATGTAACTTGGAGGTCATTTAGATAGTGACGGGTTGAGATGTTTAGTAAGTGTGAGAACAGAGGCATTGAGTACCAGGGAGCCTCTGCATGGAACGAAGTGTCAGATACATTTTTACATAAGTGTATTAGAAAAACCTTGTCTTTCCTGTGGTTCCTGTTCTCAGGATTAAGCACTGAATCACTACCACTCCTGTTTGACTGTTCAGTTCTCTAAATCTCATGCTTAAGTGTGGCCACCACTCCAAGGCCAGAGCCTGATACAGTCACTAGCTTATGTGTCTTTTAATTCTTTGTGCTGTTTAATAGTACTGACATTTGTATCTTTCTTTTCTTTTTTGGATAAAGCCTGATTCTTTTTGAGTACAGGCGAAGTATACATCACAGTGTTGACGTTGATCAACGTTAGTCTGAACGTGCTCATTCTCTTCCTCTCCAGAGTCAGGTTTTCTCTCCACAGTGATTGGTAGAAGCCCATCCTGTAGCCTCCACTCCTGTGGAAACCCTTAGTCTGTGGGTGGCTGTATCCTTTGTCCACTGGTTTGTTTTGTGGTGACAGGTGACAATGTGTCTTCTGCATCTCTCTTGTGTGGGTCATCTTCAATACCGTGTATCTTACGAAGTCATCGTACTTTGTTTATCGCTCTGAGTAACTCAGCTTCTTCTTGCTTTTCCTTCTCTGCCTGTTGGGTAGGTAGATGGCACGGGACGGAAGTCCCAGCAAGGGTCAGTGGTGTTTATAATTGGAGTCCTGAGTGAAACGCTGGCCTTCAGGTTTCAGAGCCTCTCCGTGTAGGGTTTTGGGGATTTGTTTTTGCTGCATTTCTCTGGCTTCTGTCTCTCTCTCTGGTTTGATTGCAGTGCAGTTCTTCAGGTACAGTTAACAATCCTTGGCCTCACCTTGTGATGTGGTGCAGGCTTATGTATGTGGTGAGGGTAGAGGTGTTCTGGTTCTGATTCTTTGTCCACCTTGCTTTAGGAAGGGGTGCTCTCGCCTCTTCCCTCCCTCCCTCCCTCCTTTTTTCCCCTCCTTCCTTCCCTTCTTCCCTCCCTCCCTTTTACTCAGGTTTAGTGACAAAATTGCTCAGACACAGTTACCTCTCTCTCTCTCTTTTTTTAAAAATGCCATCATGGGTGTAGCACTCAGTTGTTCTGTGATTGTTAGTATTGTCATTAGAAGATGGGGATGGTCCGTCACCCTGTAGTTTGTCATATATGAGGAAGCGTGCAGACAGTGAACACAGTCTGACCCTGCTCTCCATGGTAAATGTTACCCATCAGTGTGTTTAGACGCTGGTTTAAGTTCTCTTTCTCTGACTAGAGCATCATAGCTTATAGAATGCCATGGGCTCCTGTAAAGACTGGTAATATTTCTTGAACATTTTAAAAATCTCATTATATTTGTCTTAAAAGGAAATACTACACACTCCATTGCAGAGAGGCCCAGCCAGTCATGTTAATTCCACTTTACACACACACATATACACACACGTGTACACATTCTCTCTCTCCTCTCCCCTCTCTCTCTCTCTCTCTCTCTCTCTCTCTCTGTCTCTCTCTGTCTCTGACACTCACTCACTCAAGAGGAATGCTCTTTATTTTTCAGATGGTTGACATAGCATAAGGTGGAAGGACTGAGGTATCTTCAGTTTTACTGGCTCTTAGGTGTTTATTCCAGTGGTCTGCTCATTTTTTTGATGTGGTTGCATATTTTTCAAAGTACATGAGTCCTTTGCTATTTTGGAAAAGTGCAGTTACTTTTTCTTCTTTAGATTTAGCTAGGCCTTTCAAGCCATGAAATGTCCCTTCCTGAAACTGTTAACAGAGGGTGACTTTGAAGGAAAGGTGTTGGCCTGGACTGTCTTCTTCCCTCTGCTTTCTGCAGGGTAGTTTTGCACGCACAGTGCCGTGCCTTGAAAGAAGTGCTAAGCATGGCAATACTTGGAGACAGAGTAAGTGGCATTATGTTTTGCTTCCTTATGCTAAGCAAAACACCTCTCTAATCCCCCCTCCTCAATCCAGGAACAGTAAATGTAGCAAAATAATCCCAAACAAGGCAGGCTATCCTGAAGGCTCTTTCTGATGACTCTTGCTATGAGTTTAGTCACTAGTTTGGGCTAGGGCACAATTGGTACCTTTGGGTATGTGTTCTAAGTGGCAGAGTGGCATTTTTCATCTTTTCTGGGAGTCTCTCGTCCATTTTTCTTTATCAGTTACCACAAGGTAACACCTGCCAAGCAGCTTGTCTTCTCTTATTCCTACCTGATAGTTTACAGGCAATGGTTGCTTACTGTGTCCTCTTGTGAGTTCTGCATATGTTTGGGAATTGCATGGTGACTTCCGTGAGAGTGCTTTGCCCACGTCACTGGACACTATTGTTAAACCTAGTGTCTGTAGTGATGGAGAAACCAGGAACGTCATCCTGTTTAATTTGTATCACTATTTGTTTATGGATGATGGCAGACCTATGTGTGGAAGCTTCCAGATGCACTCTTTCTTTTTATTACCATCTTTATCCCTCCATGTTTGTCTTTTTTGATTTTATTTTTGACAGCATCTCAGGTAGGCTAGGCTGGCTTTGAATACACTGTGTAATTGAGGATGGCCTTGAACTTCTTGAGCTGCCAGCCAGCTTCTGGGATTACACACATGTGCCTCCATTTTTGGTTTGGAGGTGCTCATTCTACAAACCCCCTTGCCCCACACTCCTTGTTTCTAGTTTTGAAAAATGTATTTTAGTTTTCTTTCATTGGGGTTGCTTGAGACTGCCAAGAATTATTTCTGAAGGCATGTGAGTAAAGTCAGGAATTTCTGTCTTTGTGAATTTAAGACTTGGTTTTAGTCCATTTCTGAAGAGTCTGTGTCCCCTCTTGGGTTTTGGAAATGATAAGAGATTATTAGGAAGTATGAGATCATAGGAAGCACAAAGCTGCTAGAAGGACGCACTGAGCCATCAGTGACTGAGACAGCCTGACAGTGGTGAGTGGACGTGTAACAGTGGAATGCCTGACTCTCTCTTCACTACAACGTTGTTGATGGCCTTGGTGATCTTAAAATGTGTTTTCCTTCCCTTCTTTTACAAAGTACTTGAGATAAAATAGTTTTTAGTGAAGAAAATGTAAAGTTTGGTGGAAGTTTAGCAACATGGAACATTTCAAAACTAGATTCAAGATAAGAATTTTTATTATGAATCCACAAGGGGGTAGTGGTGTTCTATCAGAGGTGCTTGTGGAAGTCGAGGTGATCGAGCATTCCAGATCTGTAGATAAAACCGGCATGTTTGCATTTTAACTTAATAGGATCTCCTTTTCAAAATGTTTATTGGCAGAATTGTTTATTGTTTAAATTAAAAAAAAAAATCCATTTTGGTGAATGACTATTTTAAGCTGTGCAAATGGTTATTTGCACCATAACACAGATAGTGAGACTATCCTTGTAGTCCTGTGTTGGGAGAGGTCAGGAAGGCTCTGAGACCACTGATGGGTTCCAAGATTGTAATCGTCTTAACATTAGGGATCAAGAACTGATGGCTTAGGTGTCTTGAATAGAAGGATTTAAAACATTGTGTTTAAACTTTATTTCTTTGTGTTTCAGTTTTGCCAAAAGATGAAAAATGTGAACAGTCTTACTCCTAGCTGCTTTAATAGCTCTGAATGAATCAAAACTTTTGATAATAGTTTGCTCGCATTGTTACATAAAAGCATCATCCTTTCCCTAGTATAAAAATCTAAGTTGTTCTGGAGGCCTGTGAGCCTTACCTGCTTTGTTTAGAATTATGTGTGATCAGGTGTGGTGGTGTGGCAGAGCTAGCTGTTGTTGCTGTCGTGTGCTCTTTGTAAGGACAGGTCACATGATGGGAAAGTCTTTTTTTTTTTTTTTTTTTTAATATTTATTTTATTTATATGAGTACACTGTAGCTGTCTTCAGACACACCAGAAGAGGGCATCAGATTCCATTACAGATGGTTGTGAGCCACCCTGTGGTTGCTGGGAATTGAACTCAGGACCTGAGCAGTCAGTGCTCTTAACTGCTGAGATGCTGATCTCTCCAGCCCTGGGAGAAAGGTTGTTTTTTTTTTTTTTGAGAAAGTTTTTTTTTTTTTTTTTAACAGTTTATTATTTGTGTGTTTTGTTTGATTGTGTGTGAGCTTCCTGATTGTGGATGCTCGGAGCCCAGCTCTGGGCTTCTGGAAGAACAGCAAGTTCCTTTAACTGCTAAGCCGTCTCTTCAGTCCCAAGTGGAAAAAAGTTTTTATGATGGACACCTCCTCCCCCATCCCCCACACTCCTAAGTGTTTATAAAGTTGAAGTATTGACTCTGATCACTTGAAATAATTGGGTCGTTCACCAGCAGTGTTTGTCTGTGCCTCATGCATTGCCTGTTTCCTAGAGCAAAAGTAGAAATGGGTTTCCTGTCGCCTCACCTTTCTTTGTTCTGAGCAAGGAGGGGCCATTCCACCCACCACCTTTCTTCACTAAATGACTTTAAGTTAACATCCCTGAAGATAGGTGCATACTTCCTTCTGTCCTCAGGCTCTGAGAGCTGAGCTATGACGTCAGCATTTTCATTCATGAGTTTTGTGCTCCATTTTATTTTTTTTAGCTTTGTATTCTTGAACTGGCATATTCACAAATCATTTTTACCACCAGTCACTTCACAAGTCAACCATAAAAAAATAAAACAAAAGATGAGACACCACAGTTGTTTTCATAGTGCTGTAGTTGCTCCTGTGGTCTGCAGCAGTTCAGTTTGGGCAGTGTTGCTGGCCAGACAGCTTGAGACCTGAAGCAGCAGTTTTAATTAGCTCCTGATTTTGTGTTGAGCTGTGTTGTGAACATATTGATAAAACCTTTTTGTTTTTTGCTAAAAGGTTAGAGTGCTATGCTCTGTTTCTTTTGTTACAGAGGATATTTATTTTATCATTTGCTGAATTGGAGAGGTGAGGCCTATGGATCAGATCACGCCACTGTTGCAATGTACTTGGACTACTTTGAGCATTTAGTTACTCCTGAAGTATTTCAAATAACTTGATTATTATGGTTCTAACATTTCTGTTTTTGATAAGCTGTTTTTGTGAAGGCATAACAGCCCTTGGATTGGAGTCAGACCGAGTTTCTCTGGATCGAACACTCGAGTAGCTGTGGAGTGTAGCTTCTCCTCCAGGGTCACTGGTGGCAAGTTGACCTGGTGAGGACAGTCTTGAAGAAATCTTACTTGAGTTTTCCTCTGCTGGGCCAAGTTAGAGGCTTGGCTTCTGGCTTCTGGCATCTTCCAAACCTGTGGTTGATGAATGGTTAGCTTTAAACAAGTTAATTTGCTTTCTTGGGGGTTTCACTGATTTTCCGACTATTGGCAAGGACGTTTGAAAATAGCATTATGTTAGTTTTAGGCAGTGCCATTTTTAGCTCAGTTCATGGTTAGAGTGGATGACAAAACTAGTCATTGCTGTTGATATCTGCCTTAAAAGGAGATGAACTAAGGACTTTGCCAACGTATCTTACTGTGGAAAATTTTTTTAAACTAAATTTCATTTTGTGTGTTCATGTGTAAATCCTGTTTACAGCTCAAAACTTTTTAGAAATCCTATAGAGGTACAGAGCTTTGACAGTTACAAAGTTTTATCATTAAATATTTCATTTTGGAGGTAAGATGGCTTAGTGAATAAGGGTACTTGCAACCAAGCTGTCCACATGGTAGAAAGAGAACTGACCTCAGCAAGTTTTGCTCTGGCTTCCATGTCTCCCCCACCATATAAATAAAAAGTAATACATATGGGGCTCAGAAGTTAGCTTCTGGTGTAGTGCCTTCCAGCTCTTTGAGACACTCAGCCCCGAGCTCATTGCCTACAATGGTGGGAGGTCAGAAAGCCCAGGGATCCATCTGAGCCTACCTCCCGGTGGTGGGAATGTGCTGGTGCACTCTTTCCTATGGGTGCAAAAGACGCAGAGGTGTCTTCTCAGACCCTGAAGGGCAGCATTTTAAGCCATGTGACAACTCAGATACATTTCCTTGTATCCTTAAGCAGAGCTGGAGTTTCAGGTGCTTTTGAGTTGTCTGCTGGCAACAAATGAGTGACCTGTCTGGGAGCTAGGGTTGTTTTGTTTTTGTTCGTAGATGTACTAAGAGGAAGAAAGCATTTAGCTTTCGGATATGCATTTGAAGGCACATATGACAGTTGTTATTTTTCCTAAGAGCTAAATAGTTTTGATATTATTTAAGTATGATTTAGAATTATGGAATTGTGTACCTATTTATATGTGCATTTGGTTGTATATGTGTATATATAGTACATGTAAAAATAAATTGTATAGATATGTTTTCCCCTTGAAGGGCTGGGAGTAGGATGCAGGGTTTTGTGGAAGCTACCATTCAACTATTTGTAATGTTGAAGACAGGAGTTATTTTTATTTTATTTTAAATTTGTTCTTACATTAAAAAAATTGATTAATGTGTTTTGGTGTTTTTCCTGCATGTATGTTTTTATACCACTTCTGTGTCAGAAGAATGTATTGGATCCCTGGAACTGGAATTCTGGAGTTACAGAGAATTGTGAATACTATGTGGGTCTTGGGAATCAAACCTGGGTCCTCTGGAAAAACAGCCAGTGCTCTTAACCACTGAGCCATATCCTTTCCAGCCCTGGGGATTTAGTTCTTAAAGATTATATTTTTAATTATGTGTATGTGTGTGCATGAGCACATGAGAGCGAGTGCCATGCCTTTACAGGCGTGAGAAGGGTGTTGGGACTCTCTGGAGGTGGATGGAGTCACAGGTGGTTGTGAGCCACTGACATGGGTGCTAGGGAGTGATCT
Organism: Mastomys natalensis; assembly: GCA_021653895.1. Classification (NCBI taxonomy): domain Eukaryota; kingdom Metazoa; phylum Chordata; class Mammalia; order Rodentia; family Muridae; genus Mastomys; species Mastomys natalensis. Next base: position 887,216 of record JAJTUV010000344.1, on the reverse strand, counting down.
CTAGGGTACTGGAAGAACAGTGTGTGCTCTTAACTGCTGAGACTTCTCTTCAGCCCCAGGTTTGGTTTTTGGTTTAGATTTAGCAATATGTGATAGGGGAGACATGGGAGGTGAGAGGAGTCTGTTCTCTCCTCCATGTGGATTTCAGGGATCAACCTCAGGTTCATCAGGTTTGGTGGCAAGTGCTTTATTGGCTAAGCCATCTTGCTGATCCCAAGAAAGGACTATTTACTGTTAAGACTGTAATTTTCAAAAAAAAAAAAAAAAAGAAAGAAAGAAAGAAAAGAAAGAAAAAGAAAAAAAGCTGGGCAGTGGTGGCGCACGCCTTTAATCCCAGCACTTGGGAGGCAGAGGCAGGTGGATTTCTGAGTTCGAGGTCAGCCTGGTCTACAGAGTGAGTTCCAGGACAGCCAGGGCTACACAGAGAAACCCTGTCTCGAAAAACCAAAAAAAAAAAAAAAAAAAAGACTATGAATTTTCAAAACTGTGTACCTCCGTTGGATGTCTGAATAGTTGGGGGCTGCACTGGTTAGGTTTTAATATTGGAGATGTCTCTTGGTGTCAGCAATACTGTCCTTCTCTTACCCTGAATCAAGCAGTGATAAGCTAATCTTCTGGCTTTAACAAGGCCCTATGGTTCCTGGGTAGGGCTGCTTCTTCACCTGAGGAGAGGGGTGACCTTGGAATAAACAGCCCCACCAGCAGGGTCCTGCTGACTTTGTTGCTACTTTTGGGGCCAGAGGTAGCAGCCTCTTCTCTTTGACCTCCTTACCTCTTGTTCTTATCAGACAATTCCCATGCATCCATTTGTTATTTTTGACTCTCCTCCTGTCATCTTGCCTTTCCCAGACCTCAGCTCCGTGTCCTGAGTTAGTTGGTAGTGCTTGTGAGGAGATTGTCCGATAAAGCACTGTCCTAGAAATGACCTCTGAAAGTTCTCCCCATTCTTCCTCAGGATGGTAAGAAAGTGACGGTCGATGGATGCGGTTTACTGTGCAGCTCCCTTGCTGATACTGGCTGCTCTGTGTGACTTTCCCCCCCCACTTTTGAAGTTCTTATACCAGATCAAGAATAAATATATAAGCTCAAACCATGACAGGGGAATTTGAAGTATAGCCTCTGAGGTGCCTCCTTTATGCTTGCTGTACATAGAAATGTCACCCCCCTTCTTTTTAAAGAAAGTTAAAAAAAATGGTTAAGGTTTTTACTGAAGATCTTCAATACGGAAACAGTCTTCTTAGGTATCTTCTGTGGTGGGTTTAAAGCCTTTATTTAGGTATGAATGAGGTTTATAGTTTTGGAAAGTAGACTTAAATAATATATGACTGCAGTTGAAAAATATTATTTACTGACCCCAGACATGTATGTTCAAGATAGTATTTATATTCATTTAGCTATGTTTTTTGGAGTTGATTAATATAAGCATTATTAAAATGTATTGATTGCCAGTAATTCAGTAAACACAGGCTCTTCCTATTAAACTCGTGGGCTGGAGTTTCCGTGGTCTGCTGCAATCAATAGTATAGCATCTTTGTTTGACACAATCCCTGGGCTCTTCCAGGTCGGGCATTGTGGGAGGTCTTGAACATAATTCATAGTTTGAGTTTCTGATGTACTTAAAGATACAGGAGGACAAGTTCAAGTTCCTGGTGTTCTTGTAAATATTCTTTGTCTTGTCCCATCTCTGCTGCTGTGAAGTGTGCTGGCTGAGTTGTTTGCTTGACAAAGCTTCAGTGCTGGTTTCTTGCTCATTTGTTTTACTGATGGAGGCGGTGTCCTCTGCTGGTAGGAGAGTGGTGAGTGGACACTCAGAACTTGTAAGGACTTGTGTTTCTTTCTAGGGGTCCTCCAGAAATTGATCATAGATTACTTGACCAAGTTTAGAACTCAGAATTTACTACAGGCGCTTTGGGTGGGAGGAGATTTCTATTTTCTGTAACCAGTCACATCATCCTACGAGTGAGCCATTGCTGCTCCTGCAGATGCTATGAGACGCCTCCCAGCCTGAGCAAACACCTAGGCGGCTCTTGTCTGTGCTTTTGGTATTTGTAGTTCGTCTGGCCTCTGGTTATGCCATATCATTACCTACTCCGGTGCTTCAGTTGTGGTGACTGCGCTCTGCCGTCTTCTGCATGTTTGCCAGTCCTGCCCTGCAGAAGCTCCTTGCTCTTGCCATTGGATGAAGGAGCAGAGGTAGAACTGTTGGTTCTGTGAAATAGTAAGAACTCAGGATCTTTCTGAACGGTTTTGAAAGTGATCAGTGATAAATGATGCACAGTGTGCGTGTGTTTACTGCCACCGCCTGTGTGTTCAGGAGTGACTACAGCGGTATATATGACTGGTCGCCACTGAAAGAAGAGGAAGCCGTGGTGACGTGTCCTTCTCAAGCCCATGCACTCTGGGCTAGTCAGCCAGGTCTATATAGTGATTTCTAGACTCGCTCTACATAGTGAAATCTTGTTTCAAAAAGGATTAGTGAATTTAGGGTTGCAAGAGTCTGGCCACATAGGACAGGTTAAGTGGGGGCAGACCTAGTACGATGACTTCTGGGACAGACAGTAAAGCAGCAGGGGTCTGGGACTGTCCTTGGTACATCTATACTGGAAGTTTTCTCTAGAGACACTCTGGGCTGAGCTGGGATCCCAGTTTCCATGCCAAGGCTCTTCTTCTCCTGTTGCCTGTTAGTTTTCTAGCAAGGTGGGGGGGGGTGGGGGGGGCTTCTTTTCTTAGTTTAAGTTACATGCAGGTGTTGCCTGCTGTGGCCACCAATTGTGGCTCGTGCATGACTCCAGTGCTCACCATTATCTGGCTTCCTCTTCCATGGCTCAGTAGGTATAGAAAATTCAAGACAGAATTGGACTGAACCCTGTTTTGTGTCCAGACACCAGGTTTTTGTCCTGGTGGAGGTGGGCTAAGATAAGTGACCTGCTAATTATGTAGAGGGGCTAAGCAGAGAAAAGACTGTGCCTCTGTAGCAGGGGTCATGGCACCTTAAACTGGCTCCATCAAGTAGTGTAAAAGATACTGTGGACTGGCAAGATGGCTTAGTGTGCCTCTAAGCTTGACCACCTGAGTTTGGTCCCTTGAACCCACATGGTAAAAGGAGAGAACTGACTCCTGAAGTCATCTTCTAAACTCCACAACAAAGGTGCACACACAAACAAATGTAATAGAAAATGTTTATTGTAGGTACAGATTGGAGGCTGAGGGTCTTGGTCAGCTATCCTTGTTGTATGAGACACCTTTGGGTGTTGTGACTATCCAAAACTGTGCTTTGATTCTAAAGTGGGATACCCAGAATACACGGGTTTGTGTGCTCTTTGCCCTGTGGGCATTCATTCCCAGGTGTGTCAGGCGGGTTGTTGCGGGTGGAGTGGGTGTCACTGTCAGCTGCGGTCTCATATTTCAGATCTTTGGGTAGACTTCACTTTCTTTCCCCTGGTTATGGGCAATCAGCTTAGTGATTGGAGTTCTGCATCCTTAGGTAAACTTGGAAGACATGGGCTAGAGAGAAGGCTCAGCAGTTAAGAGTCCTTTCTGGTTTTGCTTTTGCAGAGGATTGTAGTTCTGTTCCCAGTGCCCACGTTAGGTGACTTAGAATTGCCTGTAACTGCAGCTCCGAGTAACCTGTAGATGACCTTGTACATAGCTACATGCGCGCACGGACACACACAGGCACACACACACACTCATGTACATAGCTACATGCGCGCATGGATACACACACTCACACTTATGTACATAGCTACATGTGCGCACGGACACACACATGCACACACACTTATGTACATAGCTACATGTGCGCACGGACACACACACGCACACACACACACTCATGTACATAGCTACATGCGCGCACGGATACACACACTCACATGTACATAGCTACATGCACGCACACACACACACACACACTCATGTACATAGCTACATGCGCGCACGGACACACACACACACACACACACACACTTATGTACATAGCTACATGCGCGCACGGACACACACATGCACACACACTTATGTACATAGCTACATGTGCGCACGGATACACACACGCGCACACACACACACTCATGTACATAGCTACATGCGCGCAGATACACACACTCACTGTACATAGCTACATGCCGCACAGACACACACACACTCACACACACTTATGTACATAGCTACATGCTGCATGGATCACACACACACACACACATTCATGTACATAGCTACATGGCGCACGGACACACACACACACACACTTATGTACATAGCTACATGTGCGCACGGAACACACAGCACACACACTTATGTACATAGCTACATGTGCGCACGGATCACACACACCTCACCACACACTCTGTACATAGCTACATGCGCGCACGGATACACACACTCACACTTATGTACATAGCTACATGCGCGCACGGACACACACATGCACACACACACACACTCATGTACATAGCTACATGCGCGCACGGACACACACACACACACACACACACCACTTATGTACATAGCTACATGCACGCACGGACACACTCACACTTATGTACATAGCTACATGCGTGCACGGACACACACACACACACACACACACACTTATGTACTTAATTAAAAATAATGAACATAAATTCTAGAGACAGTGGAAGACAGTGCCCTGAGAATGGGCATGGGAGAGAAAGAACCCAGATGTGTTAGTGCCTGTGGCCACTTGTGTGCATCTTATTGGGTCTTCACATTGGGTCACCTTCACATCTCCTTCCTGTCCCCTGATCTCTCTCTCTTTTTTTCTCCATGATTTCTCATAGAATTACAGAAAACATATTGAAGACTATGAAAGAACTGTCTGGAAGACTGTAAAGGGTGGAGAGCTGCGAACTTTGCACACCTGTAGGGTTTTAACAGCTGGTGTTTGATAGCGATGACCTTGAGTAGATGGTGTGCAGGGAGCATTGCTCAGCGTTGTGCTCTGCCCAACAAAAGAAGAGGTAGAAGGAGGTTTACCAGGAAAAGGAATTGATTCTGTGTCTGTGTGTGTGTCTGTCTGTTTATCTCATGGTGCCAAGGCTGACCTAGAACTCTATATGTAGCTGAGGCTGGTCTTGAGCTTCTGGTCCTCCTGCCTCTACTTCCCAAAGTGCTGGGATTACAAGTGTCACTACCCACAGCTTGATTTCTTTCTTAAAAATAGTGTTATTAAGATAGACTTCATACATCACATACACTCTGTGATCAATCATTTTTGTTACAGGTGTGCAGCCAACTCCAAATCCACAACATTCTCATTACTCGAGGAAGAAAACCTGCTAAAGTCAAATCACACTGCAAAAAATGTATGAAAATGTCATAATGAAATGGAGCATTTTGTACAATTAATGCACAAATAAAATTTGGTTTAGGGGGCATTCCCCTTCTTCTCTTGACTTGAGCAGTTATTAATCTGCTTCCTGTCTTGATGGGTTTGTCTGGTTTGGACACCTCCTGTCTGTGGATTCACAGTATGTGCTGTGTGGCTGGCGATGCTCTGAGGTTCATGTCTCTTTGCTCCTTTTCTGGGTGCCACATCCCTGTACCTATCTGCCGTCCCTGAGTGTCCGTTCACCAGTCAGTGAGGTGTGTCCTCAGAGATGTTTCGTATAGGCAAGTTTTCTGTTCTCTTGGGTAACAGGCCTAAGCTAGAAATGCTGTTTTATAGTTTACTCTCTTGTTATGCTGTTGTTCCGTGATGGGGCTGCTCTGGAGTGTGCCCCCAGCAGCAGGGCTGCTGTTCCAGTTCCTCCCTTGCTACCTAGCTAACACTTGCTACTGTCTGTCTTTGCTGTTTCTCCTGGTTCTTGTAGACAGGAAGTTGACTGTTGTGTAGTTTTCATGTACATTTCCCAGTGACTGATGAAGGGTCTGCTTGGAGGTGTGTGGGGCTGTCTGTCTTCCCGATGCAGGAGGTGTGTGGCTGTCTGTCTTCCCGATGCAGGAGGTGTGTGGGGCTGTCTGTCTTCCCGATGCATTTCCAGCTTTACACACTCAGTTGCTATCATTTCCTGCTGGATTAGGAAACTTCTTTCTGCCTTGTGACTAGCAGTTCTTAACCAGATATTTTCTTCCATTTTGTGGACGTCTTTTCATTTTCTTGGTTGTCTCTTGAAGCATAGGACATTGCACTTTGATGAGGTATTACCTGTCAGTTGGCCACAGTTAAGGAGGCAAGCTCATCTGAGGTCACGGAACCTATTCCTATCCTTTCTTCTAAGTTTATAGCTTTAGCTCTTGTGTTTAGATCTCTGATTCAGTTTTGTATTAGTTTTGTTTGTGGTGTGAGGTAGACTTTGCGTTCCTATGTAATGTCCAGTTGTTGAAGAACACTGTTCTGTCCTCATTGAGGTGTCTGACCCTTGTTGAAAGTGGTTTTGCTGTCAGCGTGAAGGTTTTTTTCTGGAGGCTCGACCCTTGTTTGCTCTCTCTACACATATTGTTTCTGCCATCACCATGGACTTCGTCTCTTACTGGAGCTTTGTGATGCAGTAGTGTTTATTTTATTTTGAGGCTGAGTTGCTATGTGGCCCAGGCTGGTCTCACACTTGTTGCAGTCCTGCTGCTTCACCATCCTGAGTGCTAGGTCTGCAGGCCTGTGCAGGCCTCCAGGTGTGTTCTATTTTTAGGATTGCTTTGACTATAATACATTCCTTGTGTTTATTTGAATATTAGAATCAACTTGCCAGATTGTACAGTAAATGCAATTGAGATTATGCTAAATCTGTATCTGTTTGAGGAGTTAAAACCATCCTAATGGATCTGCCTATATGCTTAGTAACTCCTGCTTAGCTCAAGAAGTTGAGCATCTCACCTTGAAAGCTTACTGTTGCCTGAAATTATCAAGGCAGAGAGCTGTCTTGATATAACACTGATATTCACTGTTAGGCTGGAGCTAGACTTGTAGGGTATGAGACAGCGAGCAGCTGTGCTTATGGCCTAGAGATGCTTGAGTGTGTTCCTTTGATCTAAAGGTTTGCTCATAGTTTGTCTCTATAGAAAAAAATTTGGCATGCTGCTTAATATACATTTGGTTAATATAGAATCAGCACATTAAATGTGTGTGGGGGTATACGTACATATGTATGTATGTATGTATGTATGTATGTATATTATTGGAGGTGGAACAAGTGGCACTGACATTTATACAGTGGTTGGAGGCAGAAGATAGTCTAGTATTTACTGTGGGAATCTGCTGCTGCGCTTTTGAGTCAGGTCATTTACTCAGCAGATAATAACTGTCTGTGCAAAGCTCAGAAAAAGGACAGATTCAGTCTCTATTCCTGTCTTCATGGAGGTGGTGGTGGTGGGAGGAAAGAGGGGACTGACACTAGGATGTCATAAGAACTGCAGGTGGGATTCAGTGCTCTTAAGGCAAATGTAATACAGAATCAAAGCTAACCTGAGAGGCAGGAGGATTTTGGACAGAGCTTTGGAGAGCTTGTGAAGTCCAACTGAGGAAAGAATTACAGAGTTCCAGGTGACCAGGTGGGCTGATAGCTTTGGAGAGAGAGTTAGGTTCTTTTCTGACTCTAACTTTCACAAATGTTTCCAGAAGAGGAGTAGAATAGAATGGATAAAGTCAGTTCTCCTCTAAGGTACTAATCAGGACCCTTGGGCTCCACTTTACCCACAGCTCAGCCACAGCCACAGCATGTTGAGGTTTCCAGAGTCTGCTTGTGTGGAGGATCTGTATTTCTCCGTGGTTGTAGGCAAAGCACATGCCTACTCTTGACGAGAAGGTGTCCCTTCTTCCAGAATGCAGACCCACAACTCACATGTGCTCGATGGCTCTACCTGTCTGTCTCTGGATTTCGGTTTAAATGAAACTTTTCCAAGCCTTCTTGGCCTCTCCTCTGTCCAGATTGGATCAGGTATCAGTATGCCACAGCACTCCGCGCGCTCTCTGGTCACAGCCTTGGGGTTGCTCTATCACTCTTCCTTCCCCAGTTAGATACATGTTTCTAGAGGATGGGCGTGAGTATCTGGGCTTAAGTTCATTTGTTGGTTGAGAAATGAGCCAATGAGCAAACAAGATATGATCAGTATCTAGCGAAAATCATGCCTGACAAGAACTCTTGATAGTGTTTGGTTGAAGAAAAAGCTAAGTAGGTTTGAGTATACACACACCCACACACACCCCTCTGTGAATGAGTGAATAGTGAATGAACTTTGTAGCAGAGTGTAGGCCATATTAGAGGGTGCCTCCTAGATTTTGAACCATGTGTACTGACACTGAGACGAGAACATAAGAGAAAGATGATACGAAGAAGGTATGTGCACACACAGCCACATTGGAAACTTGGGGGAAGGTTTAAGAGTAATTCAGTACCTTTCTTTCTTCATGGCACTGTCAGACAGCAAGAGGATCCTGATGTTGAAGTGCATGGTGGGCAGTCTTCTTGGTACAGGGCAAAATGGAAAATAGTGAGTGCATCTGGAGGGTTCTGGGGGAGCAAAAGCTTCATTGAAGCAGCAGACATGCTTGACTGGGCTCAGTGCTGTGTCTTTCTGTTCAGAGAACTGACAGTGCCTTTTGGTTGGATAGGGTGAATCATACCAAAAGAATTAGGAGAACTCCGTATAGTGCTTGGGGTTGCATGGGGAAGAGAAGGTATTTGAGGGTAGAAAGGGGAAGAGAATACATAGGGGCTAGGAAAGAATGGCCAGAGAGGCAACTGAACAGGAACCCAGGCCCAGGACCCCACCATATGAGGCTTGGGAGTGGGTCAGGAGAGAGGAGAAGAGTAGAGATAGATGGGCGATTCCTTGTAGAATCTGAGGGGCGGGCCTGGAGAGACAGCTCAGTGCTTCAGAGCACTCACTTGCTGCTCCTGCAGAGAACCAGCTTTGATTCTCAGCACCCACATGGCAGCTCACAGCCTTCTGAAATGCCAGTTCCAGGAACCTAATACCCTCTTCTGTCTTGGGCATGCATCAGGCACATAAGTGGTACACAGATACATATGAGGGCAGAGCACTCATACATAGACATAACTTTATTGGTATATATATAGACTATTGAAGGAAATGATAGTGAAATGATGGTTTAAAGAGATAAACAAAACTGGGGCAGCTGTTACCTGTTGCCTATATAGTTGATCTGCCAGTGCTGTAAAACAAGACCACAAACTTGCCTCTTAAAACAAGCCAGCTATTCCTCCAGGGTTCTCTGTGGGTCTGGAGTTCAGAAGGGCGTGGCTAAGTTCTGCCTAGGGCCTCATGAACTTACCATTTCACTGTTAGTTAGGGTTTGGTCGCATGCAAAGGTTCAGCTGGAGAAGAATTGGCTACTAAGCTCCCAGGGTCATCTGAGAATTCACTAGTGGGAGGCTACCCTCACTTCCTTTAATGAGCCTCTCCTACTTGGCATTTTCCTTTATCAGCAAGTTAAGAAGACTGGGTAGCAAGATGATAGAAGTCACAATCTGTTTCACCCAGGAAATGAAAACTTACATGGGTCTAAAGCAAGTATGTTCTCTCTTCATACAGCCTTCATGTGTATGAAGACGTCAACATGACAGATTGTAGCAGGTCCACCAGGAAGTTTGCTTCCTGCAGTAGGGAGGGAGGGATGATGTGAGTAGAAGACATTGGGCAGTGCTGAAGTGGAGGCCCTGTGGGTGCAGATGGGATGGTTACTGTGATGGCAGTGATGGAAGAGATGTGGCCATACGGTGATGCTCTTCAGGTAGCCTGTATCACCACACTAGGGGAGTCACTGTCATGTCATTAGCATTACTGTCTTATAACTGGCCCTGATGAGAATCTCCATTGGTAAAAGTAGACTTGCTTACCCGAGGTTCCTGGCTAGTACAGGTGACTCCTTCTGTTTCAGGGTGCTGTTAATGAAACGAGTCAGTCTATTTGGATGTATTTTCTATGTTACACAAACAAAGGGACAAGACTGGTCTCTGATAATATGTAGAATGCATGGAATTTATGGCATCTTGTTTGCTCACTTGGCTTCATCGTGATGGACATAGGTTATAGAACTGAGCTGTGTGTATGACTGTGCTATTTCGGGGCCTCGTGAGTGCAACATTGACTTTATGGCAGACGGATTCAAGCTGCTGTACCTTTCTAAGTCTTGTGTTCAGTTTTTATTGTTTTCAGAAACAAACAAAGCCTGTCTTTGCTGTCGAGGCACTCTTGCTTCTGCTGATGTGTGGGGTTTTAGTACTGTTTCTTTCTTTCTGATTTGCTGCCTCTGATCTTCCCTGGGCTTGGCAGTCTGATAATTAAGTGTGTTAGAACTTGGGAGTAGTTTAATGGTAACCATGCTAGGAATGTGAGGTGAGCCACTTTTCTCAGTGAAGTAGGTGAGGTGGTGCACACTGACTTTGTAAAAGCCTCCTTTGGTCTTCTCAGCGTGCCTGGGCTTCCTTCCTAGCTCTGCTCTGTTCACATTGAGGTGCACTTCCATACTTCTACTGGGGCTGTGGTGTTAGGTGATAGGTGGTTTGGTTCATGAGCCAGAAAATGCTGAGAAGGTCTGAAGATCTTAGATCAGCACTGAGGCGTGCTTTGCTTTAGCCTGTTCATGTTTCCTGCTCTAACTCTGGGCACTTCCTAATGGGGCAGCATTCCCAAGTTCCTGTGGAGGCTAGGAGCTCTGTAGGGAACCTGGCTCCCTGCCAGTTATCTTGGTCAAGTGCCCAGACTTGTACTTATTCTTTTTCTAGAGTGCCCATAATGTCTGCTACTACTTGGAGGAATAAACTAAGATTTTATGTGAGATGACACTTGTGATGATGTGGTGTTAGCTGGTGTCTTAGTCAGGCTATGTGTTGCTGCAACAAAAGACCACAACCAAAAAAAAAAAAAAAAGGTTGGGGAGGAAAGGGTTTGTTTATTCACCTTACACTTCCACACTGCTGTTCATCATTGAAGGAAGTCAGGACAGAAACTAAAGCAGAGCAGGAACTGGTGCAGAGGACATGGAGGGGTGCTGTTTACTGGCTTGCTTCCTCTGATTTGCCGGCCTGCTTTCTTATGGACTCCAGGACCATCAGCAAGGGATGGCACCACGTACAATCTTCCTCATTGATCACTAATTGAGAAAATGCCTGATAGCTGGATCTCATGGAGGCATTTCCTCAAGTGAGGCTCTTGTCTTTGATGACTCTAGCTTGTGTCAAGTTGACACAGAGTAACCCAGTACAGATGGAGGGCCCGGATGAGTCTGCTGATATTTCATTTCTGTCTCTGAGGAGTCTCTAGCAACAGGGTCTAGGTCTTACATGGTTGTTTCTATAATATGTTGTATTGGATTATGGCTATTTGTACAAATGATGACATTTATTAAGCACTGTTTATTTTTAGATTGTTGAATATACTTGTGTCCTGGGAAAATTAAACTTATAAAAATTATGATAATAGCATGATTCATATCTGCTAAGATTCCTCCAAAAATTCTGAGATTACTTTCTACTGTACACACATCTGTGGTCATGGGGAATCAACTCGATTTCTCTGGCTGTCCATAGGCTGGATGCATTCCCAGATGTAGTTCTGCAGCTGTGACGGGCTTTGTCCTAGACACTCACTTACCTGTAGACTCAGCTCTCTTGGAGAGTCTCTAAGTTTTCCAGCTACCAGAGCAGCTGCTGTCTCGTTGTTGTCATCTTCGTCGTCGTCATTTTTTGCCTGCTGGGAGAAGGGAAGAACTGCCTTCTAAACTTGCCCCTTTTGGTGCAAGCGTTTGCCTTGGTTTTGTCTCTGTGCTGGAGTTGAGAGGGTTGTGGTAAGAGCCTGGCCCGTAGGGTATTCCAGACTGTGAAAGGGGGTGAGGTAAATAAGCGTAGACCTCTTCCTCACTGACCTTTCAGAGTTCAGGAAAAGGATAAAGCATCTTGCATTGGTTCTTCAGTCTCAGGTGTCATTAGCCTGGTTTCATGGCGTGTCTCCAAAGTGTGTCTTTTGACAGACCTTGCACTTTTCTTACTTAGCAGGTTTGTAGTGTAACCAAAAATTTAATATTGGCTCTTAGTGTCTGTGACAATTCATTTTGTCCAGTTTCTTGAATAAAGAGACCTGACTTGTTCTAAAAAAATATCCACAACATAGCTGGACTGAGAGGGAGTTCATGGCTCCTGATCTGCTCCTGTGTGCTGCAGGAGTGCTGAGGGACAGCACCTTAGAGCCATGTCTGAGGACCTGAGTGGGCTGTGGCTGTGCTGTGCTAGCAGGGGCCCAGGGCCTTGAGTCAAGTCCAGGGCATTGCTCTTTCCTTTCCGTGAACTCTTGGAAATATTGTTCATTTATAAATGCCACAAACACCGGAACTTCCTTTGTGGGCCAACTTTGAGTGAAGCACTACAGTCAATGGAATGAGCAGGCTAGGCAGACATCCCTTCAAGGCTGCCCTTGGTGTGCAGTCAGATTTGAATACGTTAGAAATGTTTACCAGAAAAGAAACATGACTAGATTGTTGTAGATGCAGAGTGATCTAGGGATTAAAGGTGGTGTGTTTGGTTAGTTGAAGACATTTCTAAAAGAAGTGCATCTTCTGCAATTAAAGGCAGTTTACAGATGTTGTTATGCTGAGATGACAGTGGTCTTGAGCCTGTTTCCTTTTCTGGGTCTTTCTCTGCTGCAGTTAGGAATGGCTTTGTGGTCAGTTCTCACCAGTGGAGTGAGCAGGGGAGTGACCCTCTCCTGTCCTGGCTCCTTGCATATGTGGGCTCGAGCATGTGCTATCCCATCTGTCCCAGTGCAGAGACCCAGAGACCCAGGAAGTCCCTGCCATGGGATGGAAGGGCCATCATGCCAGAGCTGCTGCTTGGAGGTGAGACTTTTGCTCGGACAGACACCTCTAGAGATGGATGGCGTTGGGACTTACTCACATGCTTTATGTTACTTGGTCTTCCTCATGAGATACTATACTTAGGATGCCCCAAGACTGATGAGGTGCTAACAGTTAACTCTCTTTAATCTCATGTTTTATGTGTCAGGACAGTGAGTTTTCAAGAACCAGCCCAAGTCTTGGTAGAGCAGGTGACAAAAGTATTTGATGTATCGTTTGTAATTGGAACAGTGGCTTACTGCATTTAATATGGTTGCTTCCTTTTGATTTATTCACTTTTGTGGACCCGTAACTTTAAACTCTTGAGTGTTTCCTGCAAAGACTGTGAAGAGCTTTCCTCCTCTCTTTCTCAAGGCCTTTAGTTACTTAGAGATGTGTGCGGTGGGAGGAGTACCTGTTTCTCATCCCTACATCTCCAGCATGCCTAACCCTGGGGCCAGAGGCTTCCTGAAGGCCTGTTAGCCTGCTGGAACAGCAGGACACACTGCTCGGGAGAACTTGGATCCATACCTCTACTTTTCCATGCTGTAGGGCTGTCCTTCTGGGGTTGATCTGTCCTGAATTGTCTGCAGTGAGTGGGGAACAAAGAAGGATGGATGGCTCCAGCTTTGCAGACCTTGGGACTAGCAGGTCTTCCCTTGGCAAAGCCACTGCACTATTGCAGAGAGGCACAAGAGATGGTGCTCATGTGGTCCTATGAAAGTCCCTTGATTCTAGTCAAGGTAGCTGCCTTGTGTGGGTCCCATTGTCTTGTGCCATGGCTCATGTGCTGTGAGAACCTGGAGGTTTTGAGGTTCAGATTTATAAGATTTTGTTTCATGTTATGCAACTTTTCTGGAAACTTTCTGAAGCCAGTGCTGTGGAAGGATGTGGTTGAGCTCTGTCCATAGTGTCTGTCATGTTCAGTGTCTAAACTCTGTGTTGCAACTTTGAGTGTTTTACTTACTATTAGACTTGGAAGCTAGATGTGAAAACCCATTGTTTGCAAGGCTATTTATGTTAGTGTGTCTCACCAAACACTAGTGATTTAAAAACCTTTGACTTGAGACTGTTAAGATGTCCTAAGGTAGTAGCTACTCTTAAAAACAATGTTAATTGGTTTTAGTAATAGGCAGAAAATGTTAAGCCTTGAATGGGAAACAGTTGTCTCTGTGTGCTTAGCATGCTTGCTTGGAGGCTGGCAGATGTGGGAGGGAGACATGGGCTTTGCTTACTTCCCTTTTCCCATGTTTCATGATGTCTTGTGATTCCCTGTTGTGTGCTGGGCATTTCTAACATGGGCCATATTCTTTAATTTGTAGGGATGGCTCTTGGATCTACATGTTTGCAGAGGTTGTCATTGCAGATGCCACATTGTAGCACATTGTAGGTTGCTGCTATTGGTTAAAGCAAATGGAGAAGGACAGTAAAAGTCCTACAAGAGGTTTCCAGAAACTGAAGAGAAAGAGCTAAGGAGCTAGCTGATAGCTGTTTTGAGTGTAGGCGTTGTATATGAGGCAACCATTGTATTTACTTCTGAGACTCTGGATCTTCACAGCTGGAAGAGAGAGGAAAAGGAAACATTCATGAAGTCATGTTTAGTCAGGCAACTTCTCTGCTCTTAGAAAATGTTAAAGTTGTTAAAGATTATCCTTGTTAACATTGCAAGACTGGTGTTTATAAAGGAGGTGTGGTAGTTGAATTTCCTTACTTTGGAGAAGATAGGAGAGGGGAGTACCATTATAGGAGGGTTACCTTGCTTCTCTGTAGGCTCCATTACTTCCCAAGGATAGCTAGTGAGTGAAGTGATCGAACTGCAGTCTTTGTACTTCACATGTAAATACCATGGGTGACTGTTGGACTTGAAACTTTGTTTCTCTAAGTGTAAAAATATGTCCATGTGTCTCATGGACATTTTACAGGTTAATTCTGTGTACAGTACATGTGCACTCTATTAAAAACCACACAGATAATGCGTGCTCTCATGTTTTCACATGCTTCTTAAGTTTTGAAGTGGTCTTCAGCCTCCAGTGCAAAGCACTGTTAACTCAGAACCATTTGCAGATCAGATGCCAGTGTCCCCACCACTCCCAAATCCTGTGATGTGTGTGTCTCATGAACAAGAACATTTCGATCCCTAACTACAGTAGCTATAACCCAGACACTGGCATTGAGACATTTCTAACATGCTGCTCCCCCCAAATCCTGTTTCACTTTGCCCACTGTTAAAAACAATCCAGTCAGAGTCCCGAGGCAGGTTCAGTAGCCTCCTCATTCTCCTGGGTCACAGATGGCTGTCACTGGCTCTCAGTCGGTCTCCCTTGACACGAAAGCTCCTAGGTCAGTCATTCTGTGGAATGCCTACATTTGGATTTATCTGATGTTACCTCATGGTTAGATTCAGGGTTTGCATCTTTGGCAGGAATATCACAGAAGAGCCAGAATATGTCTCTTTCAAAGATTAGTTTTACATTTTATTTTCTGTTTCCTTAGAGCGTTTCCCAAAGTGTATTCTGCGGAACTAGCACCTACTGTGTTCTCAACACCGTGCCACCTATAGAAGGTAGGATTTGAAAAGCTTTTGACTTTCAGGAATGGGTGGGCCTGGCAGCCAGAGTAACTCCTTCAAGTGCAGTGAAGACAGCCCTGGACCAGGAGGTCCTGGGCTTCTGCCTTTTGCTGTTGTGTGATCTTAGATAAGTTACTTGGTCCTCTTAGGCAACATAAACAGTGCTCAGCTCGTGAGCTTTCTGTGAGCACTGGATTCAGCCACACAGAAAAGTCAGAGCCCCTGAGTGCTGGTATTAGTACAGCACTTCTGTACCTGAGATGTCGGTACTGGGTGATGCAGAGGACGACGAGGTGCTGGTGTGCAGGAACCAGAGAGGAGTGTTTGAGTCCTTGTTGAGTTACTTATAAAAGTGGATCTTGGCCAAATTGGTCAGAACCCTCAAATTCCTTATCTGCAGAGAGAGAGTGTGTGTGTGTGTGTGTGTGTGTGATTAAAATGTCACAGTTCTCATGAGCATTAAACAAGAGAGCCTAGTATAAAATCCTGACTGGTGCCTGGTGTGTTACCATCAACCTCCAGGAGTGTCTGCCTCCTCTTCAGTACTAGAATCTGATCACCTGTTGCTAAAGCTGAAGCTGAGTGAAATGAAGGCCAGGAGAGCCCCGGAGCCTAGGTGTCACTCCGTGCAATGTGTCCATGCCTCTGCCTTTTCTGTTCCTGCCCCATAAGTTTATAGTGAAATATCATTGGTAGAATGAATAGGAGTTTATAGAACCTGGCTTATGGGTATTCTTAAACCTGGACCAGGTACACAGTGAAGTGATCAAGAAGAAAACAGTAATCCTGGGCTACCTCAGACAAGAAGGGTGAGGGTGGCACTCATCTCTCCAGGAAAAGGTTGTAAAGTGACAACAATAGTAATTTATTAATTGCTTTTTAACCATTGAGACTCCTTCTGGAGAATCACAGATGGGTTTCATTTGCTTCCCGGCACCTGCTCGGACAGGAACTGGAAGGTTAGGTTAGTCATGACACTGCGCTGCTATGAGTACTATGTCACCTGGGCTGCACCAGTGTGTGCTTGTTTCCCTGAGCCAGTTCTGAGCTCACTAATTAAATCTAAGCACATAATAATTAGAGACAAACAGAAAAGTGTGGAGCTTCTTTTTAATTCTTCCTCTCCACACTGCTGATCACATGCCCCTGTAAGAGTTAGCAGTTGGTCTTGCTGCTGCAACAGAGCATGTGTGCTGTTCACTCTAGAGGCCTAGAGTCTCCATTGCTCCACCTGAGGAAAGCTGCTCTCGTGGCCACAGGCCCCAGACTGCCTTATCTGTATTCTAATTGAAAGACAAGGGGTGTCATTCCCAGGCTCACCTAGTTTATATAACTCAGGACTTAGCTTGCAGAAGTCAGAGCGCCTAGAAACAGGCCAGTGCATTTACCTGGATTTGAGTCAGAGATTTGGCAATGCGAATCTCAATTTTCAGAACCAAAACTGAAGGTTAGAATTCAGTTAGCTGAGTGAACATTTTTTTTGTACATTTTAGAAAGATTTAGTTAAATTACACTATGAATCTAAAATTATCATTTAGAAAATATTTGAAGGTTGACTAGAAAGGATGGTTCATTCTCTAGAATTATAGCTGTCAGCCAGGCACATCATCTGTCAACTTCAAGAGCCCCACTAGTTACATTTTTATTGTGAAGTAGGTTAGGAAATTATATTGTGAAGTCATGTATCATGCATTTTTGCTAGACAGCGATAATGAAGTGCTTGCCTGTCATTTAGTTGACACTCTCCCACTTTGCAGTGTCGAAGTGTAACTGTTTGGGTTGAATATGGAGGTTCAGTTGAAACCAGATTATACCTTAGTTTTACTGTTAAGATACTATTACTGAGATTTTAAATCTAGCACATATGTTTGTTTGGTTATTTAATCGTTTACAGCTATTGTAAAAACATTAAACAGTAGCTTTTAATTAAGATTACATTTTTATGCAGTATTACTACATGAACAGTTCTGTTCCAATGTAAAGAACAGGTTTTTTTTTTTTTTTAATTAAAAAAATTTTTTTTTGTTGCCATACTTTAACCAGAAGCACTACAGTTGAATTATATTCCCCTGGTGCTGGGGCCTGAACCCAGGACCCTGTGCTTTTAGGCACACAGTCTGCCACCATGCTAAACTCAGAAGTATGAAGTATGTGTTTAGCATTATCCCTTCTGAGTTCCAACTCTGTCCAGTATTGCACTTGGTGTTCATAAGCTGAGAGATTATTTACCCATCACTCCAGCTCCTGAGAGCACCTGACTGTTTCCAGCAGGAACCTAGAATTCTGGGAATGGTGCAATTTTAAGGAGAGCAACCCTCACTGCACAGTCCTGTCAGTTGAGAGCTCTGGTGGATTGTGACAGTGACAGTGCTCACATAGCATTATGCTTTCCTCTTTAAATGTTTGCCTTTGGGTCCACTCACCACTGTCTCAGCTAGTATCGGAGTAGAATCCTGCCTGGAGCTTTTCCTCAAGCAGTTGCACTATTGAGAACAGGAATACACACACACACACACACACTCACTCAGGCACATAATAAACTCTTATACACACATTCAACATTCTCTCACACATAAACACACACACAAACACATGCATGCACATTCAACATTCTCTCATACACTCATACAAGTGTAATAATCTTTGTCTCAGTTCACACTTACGCTCTTTTATACATTTATGTTTTTTAATTTTATGTGCAATGGTGTTTTGTCTATATGTATGCCTGTTTGAAGATGTCGGATCCCTTGGAATTGGAGTTAATGGACTGTTGTGGACTACCATGTGGGTGCTGGGAATTGAACCTGGATCCTCTGGGAGAATGGCCAGTTCCTGTAACTGATGATCCATTTCAACAGCCCCCAAATTTTTACCTCAGTATTTTTTGTTTTTATTTTATTTTATTTTTTGAGACAGGGTTTCTTTGTGTAGTCCTGGCTGTCCTGGAACTCCCTGTGTAGACCAGGCTGGCTTCAAATTCACAGAGATCCACCTGCCTCTGTCTCCCTGGTGCTGGGACTAAGGCATGTGCCATCACTGCCTGGCTGTTCAACATTCTCTCACACAGACTCTCACACATACTCAACATTCTCACACGCTCATTTGGCATTCTGTCTCAAACCCATATGCACTCAACATTCTGTTTTTGCCTGTCTCTATCACAACACACACACACACACACACCATGCACACACACGCACACTCATACCCACTTACTTTACTGCTGGCAGCCAGGTTAGAGGTTAAAGGGACAGAAATTTAGCATTGGTTGTGACCACAAATGGAAATAGAAACTAGGGTTTCTATTCTGTTCTGCTTTAAATCGCTTCTCAGGGAGGTGACGGCTCATATACAAGGCATGCTCTGCATCGACTCAGTCTGTCCCAGTGCGGTTTTCAGAAAGATGCCCCAAAGACAGTGAATTGAACAGAGACTTTAGAATTTCACCTCTACACTCAAAACTGTGTGTGTGCGTCACAGTTTTGCTTTTTTTTTTTTTTTTTTTTTTAAGAGAGACTGAAACCACATTGGACCAGAGCACAGGAAGATCCTGCCTTGTGTGCTTTGAAGTCTTATGGCCTAGGTACCTCCCTGATGAAATGTCGGGGACACAAATGAACGCATGAGACTATAAAGGTCTTATAGTAAACAATTAATAGGAATATCCTACCATCTTTCCATTAGTTGATTTCCTCTCTGTTTTAAGCATTTTTTTTAAAAAGAAAGATAGGTTTTTTATCATGTAGTCCAAGCTGTTGTGGAAATTGCTCTATAGACCAAGCAAACCTTGAACTCACAGAGATTTGTCTGACTCTGCCTCTCTCTCTTTTTTTTTTTTTTTCCGAGACAGGGTTTCTCTGTGTAGTCCGGGCTGTCCTGGAACTCACGCTGTAGACCAGGCTGGCCTCGAACTCAGAAATCTGCCTGCCTCTGCCTCCCAAGTGCTGGGATTAAAGGTGTGCGCCACCACCGCCCGGCTTAAGCACTATTTTTAAATTTAATCTTAATTTGGAATTAACCTTAGATCTCCCAAGAACAGTTTCATAAGTTCTCACTGCTAAAGACACATAGCTCTGTTACAGTTTAATTGGCTGTGTATTTCATGAACCAAAAAAGAATTAGTAGGCTGAGACTCTCAAGTTAATTCCTATAAAACATTCTGTATGATGTGGTATATTTTCTCAGACTAATTTTGTGCCCAATATTTCTTTTGACCTTATCTACAAGAAGAAGAAACATGTTAATCAGTTGAGAAATGTTTGGGAAAAAATATTGTGGCCTTAGAAGAGTTTTGTTGTTGTTTTATTTACCCCTCAAAAGACAGTTTTAAATAGAAACTCCAAAAAAAAAAAAAAATAGAAACTCCAAGATGACTGGACAGATAAATTGCTGTATTTCTATGTTGATATCATCAAATGGCACCTGGAGAGCTGTGAGGCTGCTGACGTGTAAGGCAAGCTACTGCTGAAGGACCCTAAATTTTATAGAAGTTTGTACTGGAGGGAGAATGAAATCATCTCTAATTCTCTGATTTGTGATGTGGGAAAACTAGAGATGCTAAGTAACTCACCTAAGGTCACACACAGAACTACTAAGTAACTCACCTAAGGTCACACACAGAGAGAGCAGAAGCTGCACGGATACGGGCTGCAGACTCGGGCGGGTGTTCTCACTGTCTTACGGATGTCATGGATTCTGATGAGCCCAGGACTGGAGCAGATGGAGTCGAGGATTGTAATACGAAGTTCCCAGGACTCAGTGCAAGGCCCCTTAGGTGTAGACTGGAGATTTCAATTAACATAAAAAATTGGAGTGGGTAATTTGAATCTGACTGGATTTTGCCACAACTCGAAATGAGTTTGGAGGCAGGCAGGGAAGGGGTTGGGAAGAGATTGCTTATAGGAGTAGAAAGTAAGTACTGTGTAGACGAATGATGGAGGTAAATGCTGTGTAAAGATATGATCTGGGAAGGAAGCATCAGGTAGTCAGACCTGCCGTCTACTCTAATGTAGTGAATTCTCCAACTCACTTAGAAGGAGCTACATTTGATGAACTGCATAAATTCTGCAGCTATGTACATGGAAATCAACTTAAAGTGATTGATTTTTAGGTGGAGCTGAGAAGAGCTTCCATATTACCTGTTAGTCAACTACGGGCTTAAATTCTTGATGGGAGTTTGTGATCTCCTTTAGAAAGGGTAAATCTGATTTGTATTCTAAGGGACAAAGGAACATTTAGTTTATGAATAAAAGTCACATGTAATTATATTTCTTTAAACTTGGTTAACATAATGTTTTTGGATATTTCGTGAGGTTAAGTCATTTTGTAATTTTGAGAGTTTTTTTTTTTAGAAACACTGGAAGAGTCTTTAAAATAGCATTCTGGTTCTGGGTGCTGCTGGGGCACTTCCCATCTGCTCACTCGTGATGGGGCAGCGCTCAGTCTGTGGCTGATGCTCACGGGCAGGTGCTGCTGCTGTCCATCCGAGAGTGTAGATGAGGAATTAGAGGACTAGAGGCCTTCTGCTCTCTGGGTTGCAGCCCCACACAGAGAGCTGTTGCTTCTGACATTGTCAGTGTACTTAAGGAGGCTTTCTCTTGCTTTCTCTGAATTTATTGTTTTTTTCTTTATAGATGATCATGGGAACAGCAATAGTAGTCATGTAAAAATCTTTTTACCGAAAAAGCTGCTTGAATGTCTGCCGAAATGTTCAAGTTTACCCAAAGAGAGGCACCGCTGGAACACTAATGAGGTAGATACATTTCAACTTTTAAGGGTATATTATCTTATGGTTGGACTCTTTAGAATGTTTTACATAGAAGTACTTTATACTAGTTTTAAGTTCAATAGATGGAACAAAGAACCTGTCAATGAGAAGAATTCTTAATCTTGAGTTGGCACAAACTAGCTTATGTCTTGGCCAGTCTGTGTGCTTGGCTTACACTGATAGCTGTAAAGTGTGCTCGTGACGCCACTAAAGCCAGCATGAGGGTTGGTTGTGTTCTCTTGCCCCTAGCATCTTGCATTTGGTGGTTTATCTCCCTATATCTCAGGACAGCATGACTTCTACAGTCCCAGTGCGTGACAGAAAACAGTGCTCTGTCTGTCTTCTGAAATTCCAAGTCTGTAGAGTTGGGACGGGCTTATCAGGCCTTTGGTGATGAAACAGAGTTTGCTTCAAATACTGACTGCTTTGCCTTACTAATAAGAATTTATTAGCACTGCAGACTGGATTATAGGCCACACATATTTGACATCCAGATAAGGAGTAGGCTTGGAGTAGAGAGAAGGAAAGTTGATCTTCTTGGGCAGACTTTCCTTTTTGGTTAATTGTAATTTGGGAATCTTAGTATTAGTAGGGCGTTGTTTTGCTCTCTTAAGTTTTAGTTTGAAATCTAAGTATTTAAGGTAGGGTAGTAACCATTAGTGGTGATTAGGAAATTAGGAGGTTAGGTATTAACTACTTCAATGTAAGGCACATTGATTACTGTGGTGATGAGAACTGCGTGTATGTTTATCAGTTTGTGAACTGCATTCCTTTAGTTTACACGACTGGTTAAGGCCACGCCAGCATAAGTGTGTGCTTGGTTCACTGTTTACTTCTAAGTCGGTTTAAAGTGCAGTTCCTTCCTCCCTGGTGACGGGTGTGGGAGGAGCAGCGAGTCTCTTGAACCTTCATCTTGATTCTGTTTGGAGTGGAGGGAGGCCGTAGGCACGAGTCGCTCCACTCTCAGATGCTCACCAGAGCCTTCAGCTCCCTGCTGTGTCTCAAGGAGTAGCTCTTGGAGGTGTGTGCTGGCCTCACTTGCAGGGGGCTCTGCTCTGCAGGGAGAGCAGCTTCACCATGGTCAGTGTTAGTTTGGAAGCCTCTAACTAGCATGTTTTACTTATTAAGGATTTCATATATTTTAGACCTGAAAAAAAAGTAAATATGGTGAAAATCCATCTTGGTCATGGACTGCCTCTCTTGTCAACAGTACTGCAGACTTTTGAATCTCTGTGGGGATTCTCTCCTAGGTTAGGAATTACACAGAAACTTAGTGTTTCTTGATGTTCCCTGAGACACAGATTTGACACCACATTTTTATGCTTTAGCTCAGGTTTAGAATTGTCACAAAACATACAAAATTAGGCATTTGCATTCCATAGGAATAGGCACTGCACGTGTGGGCTCGTGATAGTTGATGCTACAGACCACCTGATAGTGTGCTCACAAGTCTCAGAAGTGACTGTGGCCAAGTCCGAGACTTAGCTGGTACATAGATTTACACTGATGCTTTAAACTTTTACAGAACTTTTAGGCAAATTCTTTCACATATTTATTTACTTCTAAGTCTAAACTATTTATATGCCCCACTTTCTAACATATTAGCTGTGTTGTAAATATCAAGGACTTTCTGAGTGTGCATGCAAGACTAGGTTTTGATATGTTGTTCAGGCTTGGTCCTCCTGCCCTAGCCTTCCAACTGTTGGTGTCACAGGCATGAGCCACCATGCCCAGCAGTGTTGATAGAGGATGTGATTAACG
The DNA here is from genome assembly GCA_021653895.1 of Mastomys natalensis. NCBI lineage: Eukaryota > Metazoa > Chordata > Mammalia > Rodentia > Muridae > Mastomys > Mastomys natalensis. The sequence continues at coordinate 864,311 of JAJTUV010000344.1, read as the reverse complement.
AGGGTGTTGTCTCAGTGCTGCGGGCTGCTCTTGTTGACCCTCTTTCAAGACACCTGAAGCATGAAACTGCAGGTCTAGAACAGAGAAGGTAGGCCGTTGTGTGTAGGTGTGCTGCCGAATCAAGCGCAGAGGGAGCCTGTCGCCGAGGAGCTGGATCTGACAGGGCCTCTCTAGCCGTCACTTCTTCCAGTGATTGGTCAGCTAACACTGAGGCTCTGAGGGAAAATCAGGTTTAAAGATGGGCCTGCAGTTACGTTCTCTCTGTCTCTTTCTGTCTCTGTCTCCCTGTCACCCCGTCTCCCTCCCTCCCTGTTTCTTGTTGTTAGAAGAACTAGAGGACTGCAGAGGGAAGGTGGAAGGCTTAGTTGGGAGCGTTTAGTCCTAGGGTGCCTGAGGTGACAGCACCCCATACCCTGTCCCTGTTGTATTAGGAACCCAGCTGAGCCTGCAGGAGGAGGAACTGCTCAGAGTGGTCATGTAGGCACCACATCCTTGGTTTGGCTGTCTGGGTACTTCCTGAGTTCTTCCTTCTGTGGTCTTCATGGTGATCCCAAAACCTGAAGGCAAACGAGTTGGACAGGTGTACCTCTCACTGGGACTTTGTGTTCCCAATCCTCTTGTCTACCCTGCCCATGAGGTCCCATGGCTTGTGGTGTGAGTGCCGTCAGCATCAGTGTTAAGATCCATTACTTCTAGAGTGTACTAGACAGCCGGGATCTGGCTGAGAGCTCTGTCAAGTAGTTGGCTTGTTAAGAAGCTTTTTGTACAGAGACTGCTTTTCTCTCGATCCCCTTCCTGGAAAAGGGGCTCGTGCTAGAAAGGGGTGTGGCCAGAGAGCAGCTGTGTGTGTGGTGAGGTGGTGTCTCACTCTGGGTAGCCTGTGTGCCCACCCAGCCATCATGTTCTTCTACCCCACCCCTCCTCACAGTTGAAGTCCTGGGGATAAGGTGTGACTCATTTGACTTTTGAGAAATTCCTTTACTCATACTTGCCTTTAAACATTTGTGGTTTGAGAAACCCGCTTTCATACTGTGTGTGTTGGCCACAGGGAGAGTTAAAGCTGTCTCTTCTCAGTGTTGCTGTTTACTGAGAACCCGCGCTTTGCTAGCGACTGAGCCCCAGTTATTTCTAAATCTTACAATGTAAGGTGAACAGTATTTCCTTTCAGAGCTGAGGCAGTGTAGGAAGAAAAATGGATAATTTAGTCAAGGCAGGACTCTTGTTCTATAGATTGTTTCTGAGTTTAATTTCTTAAACTTTATTTCTTGTGTGTGTGATTTGTATGTGCACCCCACCCCCCATGTTTGTGGAGGTAGAGGTCAGCCTAGATCCTAGGTATGATTGTTCAGCCGTCATCTTGGTTTTGAGATAGGATTCCTTACTGGTCTGAAGTTTGCCACGTAGAGTAGGTTGGTGGTTATTGAGCCCCTGGCACAGAGGTTGTAAGTACCCTTTGATCAAGCCTAGCTTTTATAATTTTTAAATTTCATTTGTTTAGTGTATGTGTACCTGTGTGTGTGTGCACATGCCATAGTGCCCGTACAGAAATCAGAAGACAACTTTTAGGAATCAGTTTTTCTTTTACTATGTGGATTCTGGGATTGAATTCAGGCTGGTAGGCTTGTGGCAGGCTCCTGGGACTTCAAGCTGTTTAGCTGGATGTATTGCAAGCATTTTACTGACTGCTCTGTCTCTCCAGCCCACTGAGCTTTCTTTCTGGAGGTGGTTATTTATGCAAAAAGCTTTGTTCTGTCTTTAGAGTGTTAGGGAGGTGACCCCAGGACTTGCATGTGCCAGGCCACGTGCAGTGCCTTGAAGTGCATCCTATTGCTTGTCTTGTCTTTCATTGTAAGACCTTAAACTACACGACATCAGTGTGGGCAGCAAGCCTCTTCTCCAGTGTAGGTCTGGGTTGGAAAGAGAGTGAGTTCATAGCCCACTGTGTGATGAAGCTGCACATTACCCAGGGCAAGGCAGCGAGGGAATGAGGAGGTGAGTTTTGGCTCAGTTAGCTACTTTTATTTAACTTTATCTTTTTTTGTTTTTCTTCTTCTTCGGACATAGGCTATCTTAGTGTAGCTGGGGCTGTCCTGGAACTCACTCTATAGACCAGGCCGGCCTTGAACTCAGAGATCTGCCTGCTTCTGTCTCCTGAGTGCTGGGATTAAATATGTGTGCCACGATACCCAGTTTATTTCTTCTTTCCCTAACTCACTGGGCTATATAATTTCCTTTCCTTCTTAAAAGTTATTTGCAACTGAGAAGAAATGAATGTTTTCTCTTAGAAGCAAATCAACTTTAGATATTTGCTTTCTTGGCTAGATATAGCTCCTGAGGTTTGAGGTCCACACAGGAAGCGCTGGTACTGACTACCTCAGTAATCATGAAAGTTAGGGTTTATTGGTGATTGATTGTAGGTAGGCACTGTGGGTTCCTCTTCATGAAGTGTGACATACAGAGATGCTAAATGGTGCTCTTAGAGTCCTTGAGCTGGGAACTAGGTGGCTGGGGATTGCCATCCCATCGGTGCTTTGGTCTGAGGAACTGATTCTGTGTTATTGATTACTGTCTTCTTCTTATCCCCTTCTTCCTTTCCTCTTTAGTGTCCTCCTCACATGGTTTTTGAGATAGGATCTCCTGTTTTTAAGGGTGGTTGTGAACTTTGCGTCGGGAACTCTGTCCCGCCTCCCTGTCCCAAGTGCAGGAATTACAGGTGACAACCGTTTTCCAGCTCCAGACTCAGCAGTTACTCAGTGACTTGTCATCTTTTGTTGTACAGAATTATTTGACTTGAAAATTTAATTGCTACTTTTAAGTATATAATGTCTCACAAAATGATTTTATTTTAGTACCATTAATTTCCTACGGAAATAGTTTTGCTTTAGTGTGTGATATGTGTGTATATTACATGTTTGTGTATATGTATACATGTATGTATGTGAGCACGCACACACATGTGTATGTACGTGGAGGCCAGATTCCTGTCCAGTATCTTCCTCAGTTTCTTTCCACATTACCTTTTGAGACAGTGTCTCTCTCTAAACACAGAGCTAGACTAGCTACCCATCAGGCTCCGGGCGTCCTCTGTTTCTTCTTTCCCAGTGTTAGGATTGCAGCTGTGTGTGCTGGAGGGCTGAGCTCAGCTCATCAAGCATTCTGTGGGCAGAACCATCTCCTCAGACTTTTCTTTTTAAAGTACACTTAAAAACCAACTAACTAACTAACTAACTGACTGTCTGTCTGTCTCTCTGTCCTTATTATTTGACAGTATGCGTGCATGTATTTATGTGTGTAGATGACTAAGGAAGTGGTTCTTTGCTTCCACCATGTAGGTTCTAGGGTCCTAGGGTCCTAGAGTCCTAGGTCAGGTTGCCAGGCCTGTGGCAGGTGCCTTTACCTGCTGAACCATCTCACTGGCTCCTTAAAAAAAATTTTGTTTTTGTTTTTATTTGTTTTGAAACAGTCTTATGTAGCCTTGTTTGACCTGATACTTGGCTCTGTAGTCCAGGCTGGCTCCATATGTTTGTCAATCCTCCTGCCTCAGCCTCCTGAATTACAGGCATGTGTCACCACATGGTCGTTTTGCCTCGTAATGATGAGTAGTTAACAATCTCCAGATAATGAAGAGGGAACATGGAAAATGGAAACCATGTTTTGTGTAACTTGGTGGCCAGACCTGGTTCATACTTCTAGGTCGGAAGTTGAAAGACCACAGCACATGTATTTATTATTTTATTTAGATGGGGACTACTTTGTAACCCAGGCTGTGTCACTCAAGGTGCCCCTGCCTGAGACTACTCAGTGTTTGGGGTGACAGGCATGCCCCACCTTACCCTGCTGGAGTGTGCACTGTACTGGAACCCAGTGTATGGTAGTTGTTGTTTTATCAGATGAACTGTTACTGCAGGATTTCTGCATTTGGAGTTAATATTTTTAAAGCACAGAGCCAGAAATAATTATGCTAATGCAAGCCTCTGATGGCAAATGGCTCCTTCATAATTACAGGTGGTACTGCTGTGCTGTATCGTCAAAAACACGCAGAAACAGTGCAGAGTTGCTTTTGTTTAGTCGTCAATTAACTGTTTGACTTAAAACATAACTGTTGCTTTCCTGGGTCTTAGAGCTGGGTCTCAGATGCCAGTCCTCCAGAGAGGGACTCACTGACACCAACAGAGTTTTGTAATGCAGTGTTCAAGTCATGTGACTGTGCTACTGTTTTTTTTTTTTTTTTTTTTGAACTTATTAATATTCTAGTTCTTCTAGTACAAAGTTTTCTGGAGTAACCAAATAGTTCCTCCTTGTTCTAACTCAGTTCTTAAAGTGTAGTCACATGATGGAGGCAGCGCCAAGGTTTTCTGTGAAAGATGCATTTGAGAAAGGATTTATTTTCTATGTGAGTGTTTTGCTTACATATGTGTGTATGTGTACTGTGTGTGTCCCTCGTCTCTTAGGGAACTAGAAGAGGGGGGGTGGATACTCCGGAACTGGATTTAGGTATATTTGTGAACCACCATGTGGTGCTGGGAATCCAGCCCAAGTTCTCTGCAAGAGCAGTAAATGCTCCCTAAACCACTGAGCCAGCTCTCCAGTTCCCAAGGTTCATTTTTAGTGCTTTAAATTTTTTTTTTTTTTTAAAGAAATCTGTGATAGAAGCAGGCAGCGCAGCTACAGATGATGCATTCCAAGCTGCCACAGCCAGAGAAAACCCGTGTGCACATCTAATGCTTTCATAGAAGACCCTTTTAAGTTGTGAGCATCTTTCTTGGCTTTCTGTATTTAGGTTTTGTTTGTTTGTTTTGTTTTTTTAAAAAGGACCGTAACACCATGGGAATTACTGTGTTTCATTTATATTTTTAAATACAAACTGCTATATTCTGTTAAAATTTCCATAATCGTTTTTGTGTGTAGGCATATAGTTTTCAGTCAGTACTTTTGTATTTTTAATTTTTTCTTTGCATATTTTTAAAAAGTTACAGCTTTAGGGCTGCAGTTTACAGTGATTGCCTTTGCTGGTCTATTATATAATGTTAACTCTGAAGTTTGAAACCACAGTTTGGGGATTGATTCCTTTAGGACTCCGGAAGCTTCCTGAATGTGAGCTCAGGCTGGAACACACAGTGTTCTAGTCGGGAAGACCACGGAGATGGTTGGCTTTGAGGACCTGGGACGTCAGTTAGCCTTGAAGGAGGCTTTGTCTTAGGCGTCTTTCTGACATGAGACGGTGGTGGTTTCTGAGTCTGGGCGGATAGAAGCATGAGACGTGGGTGTGGGCAGCAGGAGCAGAGGCAGGCTGTGAGAGCGACACCATCTGATCATGTCAGGTCAGACCTGTGACCAGAGGGCCACACAGTTCCCAGGACTGATGTGATGAGAGCAGCCTCTGCCAAGTCTGCAGAGGCACAGGTAGACAGGCTGCATTACAGTGCCAGCAGAGTGAGGAGGAACAGGCAAGGAAAACTAACTGCTCATTTCAGGGGGTTGACACTGAGGACTGACAAGAGAGGCAGAGGCCGATGCTTACAGAGTCCGAGTGGACGCTGAGGTTGCTCCTTACAGGGCGATCTTTGCTGTATCCTCACAGCTTAGGTCTTAGCTACTTACTACAGCCTTACTTCAGGGTGTGGTGCCTAGAAGAGCATCTGGCCTATAGCCACTGCGCAGTAAATGCTCATCTGGGATGAATGGAATACATAAGACTAAATTCTTTAAGTTTTGGAGCTCAGCTTGGTAGTTGCCTTTTAATTGTATTTTACCATTAATATAGTTTCAGATATGTGACACTCACAGAAACTCGAGAGCCAACAAGTGGGTTTGAATGGTGCTGGTAGGTGGGATGGATGACGCTCCGCTAAGTCAAGGCTCCCTCAGGCTTGAGCATCTTACAGGCTGGGCCGTTCTCAGGTCTTTGGAACTTGGCCTGTGGTACTGTCCTGTGCTATACAGTTTGTCTACCTCATTTCCTCATTGAGAAACTGGCTTTTGCACAGCATTTCTGTAAATGTTAGACCCTGGTACAAATACATCATTTAGTTTTAAATTCACTTCTGTGGTTTTTCTCATTAGCCCAACAAGAATTTAAATGACACTCTTGGGTGCCAAGGCAGATACAATCACAAGCCACAGACTTGAACAGTGAAGTTTTGTGTTAGAATAAGTTTGTAATTGGTGTTACTGTGTGAGATGATGAATGAAGATGGGAAGTGTTGCAGACTCATGGACCCTGGTAACCGTCCCATGGAGTCTGAGCTGAGCGACCCCGTGCACATGCAGCGCTGCTCTACACGGCACTCTGCTCTTGGCTCTGCTTGATCAGGTGTGTTCTGTGAGACTCTGGTCTGCCCAGGCTCCTCCAGCCGGAGGTGATGGTGTCCAGTGACCTCTGATTGCTCTTGAGAGGTTCCTGTTGCTTTCAGACTTGGAATGTAGGGCAGTTGGGAAGCTAGACAAAGCTCTGCTGTTGCACTGTTGTTGTGATTTTTCCTGCTAATCATCCCTCATTTTTGTTTGTGAAGTGTGCAGTTTAGTGACTTTACTGTAATGACAGAGTTGTGCAGTAACCACCACTTCAGTTTCCAGAGTGTTGTCACCACCCCGAAGCCTCTGGCCTTGCTGTGAGCGATCAGCATACTTTGGAGGGAGTACCGTCTTCTCCAAGGTCATGAGGTCTTGGTCTTGGTCTTACTGTTGTTAAGCCTTTGTGCCTGTTTAGCATTGGAAATGAAATTGTCTTTAATCCAGGTCATAAGTTACTGTTTCCAGAGATTAAGGAACATTAGGGTACAAATCCACTCTGGAGAACGGAAGAGCATCTAGGTGTTGTTGGAATAAGACAGTCCACCCTTTTCAGTAGCTGAGGGCCTTTGGGTAGTAGTGATTTTCACAGTTGAGAATCTGAAGCCCGTGGGCGGTGCCCTGAGATAGGGAGGGAAGCTACCTAGAGAAGCTGATATCCTTCAGCTCCATAGCCTGCGTCTGGGCTCTACTGGCTCTGTTTGGAATCTCTGCTCCTGTGTCCTGTGGATTGGACACATGGATTGGATGTAGCATCCTGATTGGATGTAGCGTGTGTTCTGGTGAGGATGTTCAATGTCCAGCCGTGCTCTGACGAGTGTGCCTTGCCTGAGACTCAGGTTGGCTGTCCTCATCCCTCTCAGGTGTATTCTGGGGAACTTTGGGTACCGGGAATGTGAGGAAGCTCTCTAGAGTCTGTTTCTTATTTTAGTAAGTATAGAGATGATATTGAATGCAGCTTTTAAAACTTGAGTGTTGTATAGGAAGGTCTTTTAAAGCAAGAGTGGTGGGGTCTGTGTGCAGAGGCACAGTCTGATGTGTTTGACATCTTTTGAGGAGGGAGCATTGAGGTAGTCTTCTCTTCTCTCTCTGGCCCATGAGGCTGAAGGCAGCAGAATTCTGAAGCTAAATGTCATAACTTACCTTCTGAGCCTCTGCCTGCTGCCAGCCCACCAGCTGCTGCTTAGTAATGAAACCCTGCCCTGCTGAGGTTTTCAGAGAGCTCCAAAAGTGTAACTCAAGGTTCCTAGTGCCGATGCTCCTGGAAAGTCAGAACAAGTGTGTGGCGGCGGCAGCAGGTGGGGGCTGGGTGAGGCTCAGTTGTTAAGAGTGTTTACCCCACTCAAGCAAGGCCCTGGGTTTGATCCCGGGCACCACATCATCTGGGTGTGATGGCTTACGCCTTAAATGCTTGGAGTATTTGGAGATAGAAAAAGATTCAGACGTTCAAGGTCATCTTCAGCAAGGGAGAGTTTTAGGCCAGAGATGCTCAAGAACTCATCTCCAGAAAAAGGAAACAAGCAACAACCCCCCTGCATGGGCTGTGGTGGATCAGAGCGAGATGGGCATTGTCAGAGGTCCATCCTCACCATGGATGGAGAGTTAAATTAAAGGCAAAATCGAAGGCACTCACAACTTGTATTTGAGGAGAAAACGGGAAACTGGGAGGACATCAGCCTTCAGGTTGACCAAGGTCTGTGCAGTCCTCCAAGTGGGGCCAAGTTCCTTTAGCTCTGCTTTTTATTTTATTGTAACTCCAAGGAGTTTGTGAAGAAAAGAGTTTCCATATAAGAGTCGTGTAAGAAAACCAGCATGGGTAGGTGGGTGAGGACAGCCACTTGTAGTGCCTGAAGGAAGGGCTTGGTCAGAGGAACCTCACAGCGGGCGAGCTAGAGCAAGCAGCACTGAAGCACACTGAGACTGCTAAGAGAGGGGCTTGATCTTATATCCCTCTGAAGGAGACCATAGTGCAGTGAGAAGGCCAGGGTGGAGAGAGCCTCTCATCTTGGACTCTGTGGTGGAGGGCAGGCAGGTGCCTGAAGCTGCCCCAGAGGGAAGCTTGCTCTGCTTCTAGGTGGGGTTCTCATTCAGAAACCTGTACGGACTTCTTCAGACAGACACATGCGCGCGCGCGCCGCGCGCACACACACACACACACAGACACACAGACACACACACACACACACACACACCTGCTTTCATCAACGCTAAGACAAAGTTGAAAGGACAGGAGAACGCTGCCCGCTGCCCGTTTCTGATGAAGTGTGTTAATGAGCTGGGATGAAGCAGGGTGCAGGAGCAGGGCCCATTTGTCATCTCCATGTTCCCTGGCTGCCCGCAGCTGTGAGGGACAGATCCCCGTCCAGGTATCACAAGTTTCCTGTTAATGTGAGTGTTACAATTTCATTTTTGAACTGTTGAACAAAATACAGGCTTCTTGACTCCAGTTATTTAAGGGTCATTTCTGTTAAGTTCTTTAGTTGTTATTAACCAAACTTTTTATATAAAGATAATTTTCAGTAAGTTTTTAATAATCCATTCTTCAAGCAAGCCAGAGAACCTGCTGTGTGTTTTTATTTCATAAACGAGGAAAGTGATACTTAAGTGTTTGGAATTAACATCTGTCATTATCTAATATATTATACTGCTTGCATCTTTAAAGAAAGATTACTTTTATTTTATGTTATGAATGTTTTGCCTGGTATGCATTGTGGTGTGTGTGAAGAGACCATCACATCCTCTGGCTCTGGAGATACAGATGGTTGTGGGCCACCCTGTGGGCGCTAGGAAACAAACATAGGTGCTGAGCAAGAGCAGCGGTTATCTTAAGTCTAAACTCTTCCCAGCCGCAGCTTACAGTTTGAGCTCTGGATCCCACTTGTGCTGGGGGTAGGTGGACACCGGTCTTCTCTGCTCAGGGATGGAGCCTGAGCACTTGGTGCAGTGCTCAGCACCTCGTAACCCTCATGGAGCCATCAGCATGGCTGCCCAACTGATGTGTCAGGGCTGCTCTAACTTACCTCTGGGTCAGATCACCGGGCTCACTAAAGCCATAGGAGAAACCAAAAGAGCCACTCGAGTTAGCCTTGGAAAATTTGGAGGAGAGGAGAGGAACCCCACCCCAAGTCCCAGCAATTCTTAGGAGGAACTCACCTCTGCATGTTAGCTCTTCCACCCCACCCCTGTTATGGAAGATGGGGCAGAGGATGACAGAATTGAGAGCCTCTTTAAAGAGCACTACTTGCTGGTTCAAACTGGAGGCCCCAGGAAGGAACTTGTCTTCCCTGCTGACGGCTGTACCCACCAGAGACACATGCTACTCAGGCCCTTCTCTGTGCTAGTGTGGACATCTGTTACAGAGTGACCCAAAAACAGCTGTCACACATGCATTTCTGTGACCTAGCTCTTCTGTTCCTGTGTAGGCCTTTCTTGACAGCCATCCACAGGATGGTGATTACTGAGTGCATGTTCATGTTTCAGCTCATGCCGCTCTTATGCATTTAGTAACTTTCTGAGGTACTGCTGTTTACAAGGCACTGACTGGAGATGCTGAAGGCACTGATGGACAGATCTCTGTTCTCTTGGGTCTGCCTGGCAGACTGTGTGAGTTAATGCGGGGGGCACGGCAGGGCGGCGGCAGGATTGTGCTTGGAGCAGGGTTGTGCTTGTTTGAGGTACAGCAAGACAGACACTGTTGATTGTAGCAGAGTGAGCTTCTGAAGATGAACTAGGTAAAGGGGGAGGATAGACATGGTACCATTTATAAATAATGGGGAAGCCCTGGGAGAGAAACTTTGAGGCAGCGAGTGACATAAGGATTTCCTCTTCACCATCTTTGTGTGCACCGTGGCTTCTGTGGAAGCAGAGAAATGAGCAAGGGCACGGATGGAATGCTGGTGGCCTTGGTAAAGATGATGATAGCAATGGAGGGGGTGAAAAAGTGGGTGTGTCATGAGGGGACCCTGAGAGGCCAAGAATAATCCCTACTGGATGGTGGCCTCAGCTTAGTGCTGGGGGCAGTGAGGTATAACCTTATAGGGCATGTATGGGGAGGCGGGTGGGAAGGCAGGTAGGGAGGCAGTTGTCTGCATGTCTGGGTGAGGTGTGCCTGGAGGTCATTATTGCAGAGCCACCACTGCGTAGGTAGAATTTAAAACTGTGGACTAAGTGAGGTCTTCTGGGTGTGAAAGGTGGATGGAGAAGGACACAGAGGAGCAGTGCAGACCCTGAACTGGGCAGAGTGAGATGCAAACAGAGTGTCTCAAGAAGGAAGCCTAAGCGGGTAGCCTCAGTGTGCTGGCTCACACCTTCATTGCCATCACTTGGGAGGCAGAGACAGGTAGGTCTTTGAGTTTGAAGCCAGCCTGGTCTCCAAGTGAATTCTAAGACCTCCAGGGCTACATAGAGAGACCCTGACTCAAAGGAAAGAAAAGAGGGAGTCTAAAAGCCGAGCTTTGTGTTCACCTTTAGTTCCAGCTCTCAGATGGAAAGGCTGAGGCAAGCAGATGTCTCTGAGTTTGAGACTTGCCTGGTCTACATAGTATCTCTACCAACTAGGGATACATAGTGAGACCATGTCTTAAAACAACCAAATACAACAACAACAAAAGCCACCTTGGTTTCTTGTTTGTGGATGCAGCAGATTGTCAGTTTTGATGGCTTACAATATAGACATTGCTGTCTGGCCTGTGTGCCAGGCATTGGCATAGCACTTAATGCTCTAGAGTCAAGGTGTGGAAGGGCAGCATACCTTTCCTGGGGCTCTGCTGTGCAGCATTCTAAAGGCCATTCACACTCTGTAGCTTAGGAATCTTTTGCAGCTCTGCCTCTAGCCCCAGGGCCTTGTCTGGGTCCTGCAAGTGTTCTGCCACTGAACTCTGCCCCAGCCTCCCCTTCCCCATCCCCAAAGCCAGCTTGCCTCTGTAGTCATGCTTCTTTCTCTGTCAGACTTCTGATTACCTCCTCCTGTTACTTTCAACATCATTTCCTCCTCCTCTTCCTCCTCTTCTTCTTCCTCCTCCTCTCCCCCCCTCCTCCCCCTTGTCTTCCTCCCCCCCCCCTCCTCACAGTATTGGGAATGTGGTGGATGAGTGCAGCAAGGGAAAGCCATATTCCCAGTTTGAGAATCCTGAGCTCACTTGGATAGTCCAAGGGAATCTGTTGTAAGACCAGTTTATTGGCAGCCTAAATTTCCCCTGCTGCCTGATTGGTTTTTACTATTTAGCGTATGTTCAGGAGGTGGGGTCAGATGTAGCTGTCTGAGTGGCATTATTCTGTGGTACAGACTGTAGTTAAAAGATAAAGGTTATGAGAGGTTGAGTTAAATAGAATAGGATGTCCTATTGGGCTTTGACCACCTGGAGGCCCTTGGTGGGTGACTTTGGGAGGTGGTGTCAGTGGAGCATTGACCCAGAGGCAGGGTGGAGTGAGGAAGGACGGGTGTGAGACCATAGTGGTGATTCTCGATGGGAGTCCTGTGTGGAGGAACATATATGTAATGGCATGAGGCGCAAAGGAAAGACACAGGGAGCTCTGAGAGTGAGAAGCAAGGCCTCTGAGTCTGTTGGAGAGAGAACCCATGGAACAGTTTGTAGCAATGGTGACCGGAAGCTAGACTGAGTGTGAAGCCCAGTGTTGTACTTCCTCTGCTTGCCCACAGCACACACACTTCCTAGCCTTTGAGACCAGGGTCCAGAGCAGCTGTAGTCTGGGCACAGCTTGGTGCTGTTGAGTACATCACACTCTGCAAAGCTCAGTCCTTTGTTCTTTCCCTCACTCCTCTGCTGCCTGCCTCAGTTTTTTCTTTTCATTGTTTCAGGAATGTTTCAGCAGGTTTGATGGGGTGCTAGTCATTGGGTGTGTTGTGGTGAAGCAAGGGTATGTACCCTGTGGTGCTTGTGTTCCAGTTGGAACCTTCCCAAAGGAGGTTGGTTCTTCCAAGATTATCTCCCAGGAGACAAGGCATGGGGTTTGCCCTCCTAGGGTGCCTGGCTGTCTAATTCCTTTATGTCATTATTGTAGCTGCCTGCTGATACTGACCAGTGTTTCCTGCTGTTGGCATCTGTCCTACCCTTTGTCAGTCAGCCACCACTACCCCTCACATCTCCAGCTAGACAACTCTGAGCCTCAGAGAAGTCGTGTGTTTCCTCCCCTCTCCTCCCTTTCTTACCCCTCTCCTCCCTTTCTCTCTCTTTTTGTCCCCTTTCCTTCCCTTCTTCCTCCATCCCCCTCTTCTGCCTCTTTCCCTCATTTCCCGTTTCCCCTCCCTTCTCTTCCTTCCCTCTTCCCACCCCCCTCATCCCCGCTTCTGCCCCTTTGCTCTCTCTGTTATATTTACTTGTATTTGTTTTGTGCTGAGTGTCTTTCCATGCCATAAAGATTGGCTCACTCAGTTTCTTCTCGGGACTCTTTTGGTGCAGGCTTCTCTCCTGGTTCAGGAACAGTTTATTCCTTTTCAGTGAGGATCATCTTGGTGTGGCAGGGGGACTCCTGTGGGTTCATCTAGTCCTGGGCGTTCACTTGATGTGTTTGATGACTAGAGAGTGTGTGTGACCCCTTCAGTCTTGCTCGCTGTGTAAGCTTGTGCAATAAGAAGTCAGCAGTCTGGGCACTGAGCCTGGGTCTAGCCCCATTCCTCGGCATAGGCACAGGGATTGATTGCACCATCTCCCCTCAGTGGCACACACTCCTCAGACACTGGGTGGTGGCTTAGAAGTGTGTGCCCTTGGTGCTCTGGACAGTTTCATGGGCAGTCAGAAAGAGCATGTAGTTAAGTTTTCGTCACTGCCTTTTAAAACCTTGACTTAATGTGTGCATATGTGTTTGGGGGCAGTACATAATCCGCAGTGGAGCTGATCTCTCCTACTTTCCTGTGAGTGTGGTGTGTCAGATTTAGGTTGTCAGCTCTCTGTGACGAGGATTTTACCTGCTAAGCTGTCACCTTGCCTGGTCAATGTCATCATTTTTGAAAGGTGGGTGAAAAATAAAGGTCTGTGGGTAGATACGTATATGTTATGTAGACAGGGTTAATCGTGTGTGCCTGATACATGCCCACGCTTAGGGGGAGGCTGTAAGACACCCTCTAGCAGTGTTTAGAACACACTTCTCACACTGATGTGCATAATTCCATGTGTGATGCCAAACTGGAGGGGTACACTCGTCTCTGGGTCTGGCAGCCTTTCCTACTGTTTGGTGCTCTGTGCTGTGAGGCAGTTCCACTCACTTGAAGTATGGTTTTGAGCTAAGAGCTGCGACACAGACAGGACACATTGCTCGCTGGCCTGGTGCTGCTCTACACAGTGCTGTCAAGACACAGAAGGCACAGTTATAAAGTAAAACTTACAATGTACTGGATTGCATTAACAGCACTTCTCTCTACTAAGTGACCTCTTTGAATGAATGAAAAGTCAGGCCACAGAGTGGGATTGTCAGCACGGCCCGTGTCAGAGGTCAGGCCACAGAGTGGGGTCGTCAGCACGGCCTGTGTCAGAGGTCAGGCCACAGAGTGGGATTGTCAGCACGGCCCATGCCAGAGTGTTTAGGAGTTTCTCTAAGTCAGTGAAGAAAAGACAGCACAGGAGAGCGGGCAGGAAGACGGACGTCAGCACCACAGATGGTCAGTAACATCAGAGGACACTCAACGGCTGGAGCCAGCAGGAAAAGGCAGAGCAGAACCGCGGCACCACACACTATTGCATTTAAAGATGGCCAGACAGAAAAGGACAGTATCAGGTACTGGCAAGGAGCAGCCAGCATCTACATGAATTTAACCACTGTGGAAAGTTAGAATTATCTCTCAGAATGGAAGAGGCACAGCATGCATCTTAGTAGTTCAACTTCGTGTGCGTGTGTGGTGTGTGTGTGTGTGTGTGTGTTCCAAACATATAGGAAATGTTCTCAGGAAATGTATTCCTAGTTCTTACAATCTGAAAGCAGCCCCAATACTTAACAATACAACAGAAAATTGACTGTAGTGTGCCTATGTAAGCCAAAGCCGTAACGCAGTGAAAATGAGTGGACTTTTGCTTCATCCAAGAGATGAAGTGCTTTAACAAGCATAGTTGTTGATGTAAAGAAAGCAGTGCACTCAGAATGAAATATTGTATGACTCCATACGTAAGTTAAAAATGTTTGAAAGTAGGTGAAATGAATTTATAGATTTGGTGTGAGATGTAGTTACCTTTGGAGAGTGGGGAGGATGTAGGCCAGCTTTTGGGCTGCTGGTAGTGTTTTGTTTTATGGGCCTTGGTGTGATACATCTATATAAACACAGATACACTTAGGAGTTTCAGCTTGCATGTAATATTTTAATATGTAGGCCCTTAAAATGGTATCTGGTTTAAAATAGATGGCAGAACATACCTGCACACAGAAGAGTCTCATAGAGTGTAGTTGCCTGAGTCAGTTCTAAAGTTAGCATGTGAGTGTGGCAGTCAGGCCACCATGAATGCTGCAGAGCAGTGGGTTGTAGATGGCAGGAATAAGCCGTGACTCTTGGAATACTGGAAACAAGTGCAAGAGGAGGAAAGAGAGGCTCAGGAAGTTCACTAGACCTTCTCTCCTGAAGCGCCTGAAAGGGGAGCCAGCATAAGCAGCTGCTAGCTAGCATGGGCGGCAGCCATCAGTCTGTTGAGAAAGTTAGCTTCCATCTCATTAGCCGCTGCTGAGCCTCTTGTGGTTGGTTGGAAGCCTGGCCACTGAGGAGAAAAGCTTGTTGTGAAGGAAGAGTCAGTAATCAGGTCAGTGGCCTGTTACCTCTTGTCGAGTCTGTTCCCAGCTCGTTGGAAAGCATGGGCTGTCTCCTCCATTTCTGGGTGTCACCAACTTTAGCTGCTCGGGCTTTGGCTCCGTGGCTGTCTTTTAAGTCTAGTGTAAATCCACAGAAGGGAGCCCTAGATTTCCCAAATCTTTGTGCTAAAAGCTTCTATAGTGATGATTGCATAACTTTGTGAATATTCTAAGAATACACCTAAGTGGGTGTACTTTAAGGTATGTGAATAACATCTCAGTAAAGCTGCTACTTAAACAATGGCTACAGGTAAACGTACAGAAAATCACGAGGACCGCAAAAGTTAGACCCGTGCATCCCTTTGGCAGGATATGCTTAGGAAGGGCTCCTTAGATAGGGGTAGGGGTGAGGTCTACAGTATTTGTTTCATTACCATCTTGTCTTCTGTAAATGGGAAACAGAAACGACAAAAATTTGCAGCCCAATGGTGAAAGATAGTGTCCAGTGTGGTGACAGGTTGGGTCCAGTGGTGGTGTGTGGTTTCTAGCGTGATAGCACATAGTGTCCTGTGGTGGGCGGTGATGGCCAGTATGGTGGCAGCTAGTTTGTAGAGTCTAGCTAGTGTTGCTTGCTAGCTGTCTAGGTTCAAAAATGTGTGATTTAGGGCCTCTGTTTTGAAGTTTGGATTTGAGGTTAGTAATTGCTTCTTTCTTAGCAGAGTCTGTAGAGAGCCAGAGGGAAGGAACTGTGATTTGTTGGGCATCCTGATAAGAGGAACCTAAGTTTCAGAGCTGGGACAGTGGAAGGAACTTGTCACACTGCATTCTTGGCTGGACATTCGGTATTGAAACATTTTTGTACATAACAGTAGAGACTATAGATTTCATCAAACTATATCAAAAATCCATCTTGATAATCTAGGAATTAGAACGTTCACATCCTCTGCCCTTGCTGGAAATTGCCCTTTTCTACTCTTCATGTATAGTGAGCTACGACTTGTGCTGTGCAGTGTCCAGGGCTGCAGTTGTGCCACAGTTAGAGGTAGAAGCCTCAGTCGAACAGTGTTTGGTCTCACTGTCACATGGATAGGAATGATGGGGACTTCTGATCCTTCTGGGTCACAACAGAGAAAGGTGCTCCTGCTCCGCTGAGTGAGACTAACTGTGCAAACTTTGAGTTGATGATAACGAGTCTGCTGTAGTACTGCATATTGCACCCCTAAACTAGTTGTAAAACTTCAGGGTTACACTTTTAAAGTTTTGTATAATGAGATTCTTCCAATTCTGTGACTTAAGTCAAGAGTTATTTTCTTGCTTTTTCCGTGAAGCAGTCTTTTGATGTGTTCTGAAGCGTCATATCTGTTAATCTGTTCAGTGGTAGTTTTGAGTGTCTGCTGTGTACTTCTGTAGAAGAAACTGCTCCGCACACTTGTTAAAGCAGCAAGGCACACTGGTGAGGGGCACAGCAGTGAGGTTTTGGAGTAGGACAGAGTTGGCCCAAGTCTGTCTGCACACAGGGCAAGGAGCTAGGGTGAAGGAGGGGTGTACGTAGAAAGTTAACAAGAAGAAACATGAGTGGTTATGAGGCTTCTGACTAAACCAACCTGCGAGATTCTTGCCAAAGGCAGAGAAGGGTGATGAGGTACCCGAGAGGGCTGGTGGAGGACAAGGATCAGGTACTGAGAATAGTCAGGTACTGAGGGTGGGGTTCTGACCACATCCCCTTGGTAGGATGTATGCCAACACTGGACTGTGAGCCTGTCTCCTGTGTGCACTGAAGAGAGTATTTCAGAGGAACCTGAACCAAGTTTGGGTGGGAGGCTTTCTGTCAGTAGAAATCCTCCTTCTGAGGTAATCCCGAGGACATAAGAGAGGCTCTCTGTCTTCTAGGGCTGTGAAGCTCAGTTGTATCATGATGTGCTTAGAGTATCAGGAGATCGCATGTATCAGGTGAGTGGGAGACCCTGTATGGACACAGAACACTGGAGTACATTTTGAAGGTTTTAGGAGTTTCCCAGGCAGGCAGGATCAGCAAGCAAACATGACATTACTGCATGTACAAGGAGTGGAAGAAGAGCAGGCCCTGAGTACGGTATGCTGGTGGATTGGCTCTACACTTTGCACTGAGGCAATCACATTTAATCACTGAGGTAAGATTTCAATCAGTAACCGATTAGGTCTTCATCGTGCAGTTACTCTAGATAGTGTAGAGCACTGTTTTTCAACCTATGGATCATGGCCCTTTTTCACAGGGGTCACATATCAGATATACTGTGTATCAGATATTTACATTGTGATTCATGACAGTAGCAAAATTGCAGTTGTGAAGTAGCAATGAAAATAATTTTATTTTGGGGGTCACCACAGCAAGAAGAACTGTGTTAAGGGACCCAGAGGCAGGAAGGTTGGGAACCACAGCTCTAGAGAGTGGTGTGGAGAAAAGCTGGAATTTGGGTGAGGACTCCAAACCATAACAGTTCATTTAGCCCTGTCTCTGGGCATTGGCCGTAGAGCAGACTGACACGTGAGTCAGTGCCAGTAGGGTCTGAAGTGAGCGACATGCTGGTGCACACATGTTTGCATGCTTATTTAAGGGTCACTTACAGAGAATTGTGATCGAAAAGAGCCAGATTTAGGGTCTTCCCTACTACGTTGGGGATAAAGGGGAGTGCATCTGCAGGCAAACAAACAAGGTTTGGGAGAGAAGGGCTCTCAAGTAGAGATGTGAGGGCCTGTGCCATGTGTTGTCTTGCCTGTCTTCTCGCCTGAAACAATTTGAGCCGTTCCAGGGGATGGGGTTAACGACAGCTGAGTTATTTGGAGTTCTCTGGGGGAGACTTTCCTTATAGGAAGATAAAGGATTTTGGAATTTATATTTGCAGCCTAAAATATCCTTTTATGCCTTAGTGAGTTAATTCTGAGTTTCCACTGGCGGAGGAGAGGCTTGGAGCATGTGGCTGGAGTGAACTGGAGCAATGGAGAAGAGAGTGCAACCGCACGGTCAGCATATAGAGTTCATGTTTTATAGTGGAGCGTGGACACACGCGGGCACTGAAGCAGACACTCTTGGGAGCAGTTAGCTATAGATGGCAGGTCCACAGAAAAGCCAAGGAAGACAAGAGTACTGGTGGAGCTTTCTTAGAGGAGTGGGGTGAGTGGGCAAAGAAAGAGGTCCTTGAGAGGAACTAGAGTCAGAGAGTGAAGGAGACTGGGATCGGGGAGCTGAAGGGCTGGGAAGAAAGTGACCTTTCTGAGGAGGACCAGCTGACGATGAGGACTGGGGCGTTATGGAATCTCTACTGTTGGAGGCAGAAGGGGCCTGACAGCAAACAGAAGGTGAGCAAAGAAATAGCAAAGGAACAAACACTCAGTAGCCATGGGGAGGGCAGGGTGCTGAGCATCCTCAGCCGGCCTCTGGGTTCTCAGAAGACCATGAGGTTTCCATCTGGAAGGAGCAGGGGTGGGAGTGAGGAACATGCTTAGTCAGGCCCTTGTGATCAAACTGGCCTGCTTGGCCATGTGCAGCCACAGACAAGAAGGTTCCTGCTGTCTCGGGGGACTTTCAACTGATCGATCGAATGAACTCATGATCACACTGCTGGTTTTTGAACATCATATCTCTTCAAACCTTGGAAACCCTTTACTCATGCCTTTGTGCACCTAGCCTTGATGGGGAGGATTGCCATTGTTGACCAGCGTTTCTCAAGTGATCAGTGTGTCTGCTGAAGAATTGAGTAGCATTCTGTCCCAGAGCAAGGAAGATAGAGCAAGGCAAAGGCAAAGATGCCCTGCTTTTATCCTGTGATTGTGCCCAAGCCAAAAAATAGTGCTTTTAGCAAAAGTAGCCCCTAAGTCCCTGTTGTAATACCAAGGGAGGGTGGAGAAGCAGAGAGAGTTTGCAGTATTGATGAGTAGTGCCAGGCTGCAGGATCCATTTCTAGTTGAACATATATTTTTAAATTTTGTGTATGATATCACTACTATCTTGAGGAAGGGCTGGAAAGTTATTTAATTGAATTTGGAACAGTTGGTTTATCCCTTAAAACTATTAAGTCATTGACTCATATCTTATGACAAGATAAGTTTAAAAATTAAATGTAAAAGTTAGAGTGCTAAAAATACTCAAGGAAAATATGAGTCAATATTTACATATTGTTGAACGGCCATTCTAGTCATGATGCCAGAACCAGACAGAAAAGGCTAACAATTTGACTAGCAAAAAAATCAATTTGACTACTTGTAAATTTAGATTTTCTATGTGCTAAAAAGTCCATAAGATTTAAATGTAACTGGCAGAAAAGATTTTGGTACATATTTGGCAGAGGTTTACTATTTCTTTTTTATCTCATAGTGCAAAGAAAGGAAGGACTCATTGAATATTGAGAATTGTTTTCATGTGTGTGTGTGTAGATGATTGTGTGTGTGTGTGTGTGTAGATGATGGTGTGTGTGTGTGTGTAGATGATGTGTGTGTGTGTGTGTAGATGATGTGTGTGTGTAGATGATGTGTGTGTGTAGATGATGTATGTGTGTGTAGGTGATGTGTGTGTGTGTGTGTGTGTGTGTGGTTAGAGAGAATTTTTAGCAAGTTGGTTCTCTCCCTCTCTCTCGTGGATTTCCGGAATCCATCCCCTCAGCTGTTAATCTTCAGGGTGATATGCTGAGCCATTTCTCTGGCCCTGAAGATGTTTTTGTTTCCTCTTGCTTCCAAAAAATTGAAAAAGTGCCAGGAGGGAAACCTGCACTGTTCAAACGAAAGGCAGGGTGGGAATGGGGTGGGCTTTGTTTTGTTGGTGGAAAGCCAAGTGTTTGGGTTCTTGTTCCGGGTGAATCTGTAGAAACCATGACTGAGGTAAGTGGTTGGAAGACAGTGGAATGATGGTTCAAGTTGTTACAGAGCAGAAAAAAGGCCGTGGAGAATTCTGGAAGACAGTGGAATGGTGGTTCAAGTTGATACAGAATGGGTAAACTGCCGTGGAGAATTCTGCTCAGCAAAACCATGGTTTAAAAGAGGGGACACAGTGAGAACCTTTACAGATGAATTAAGTTTGTTACTGAGTAGTGACTGAGTCTGTAAGGATGCAGAGCCTATGAGTTACATTATGATTGACTGACTAGGTCTCAGTGAATGGGTTCATCAGCAGATTAGACACAGTAGAACCAGGAAGTGGTGCACTGAGAAGAAGAAATGCTAGAACTGCAACATAGTGAAACATGAGTAAATACATTGCTGCTGATAGGCATTGGCTGGACAGAACTGCTCTTCCATAAGTGAGTCCTGAAAAATTCAAAACACTAAAGTTAGGATATCAGATTTACAAAGAGACATATCCAATATTCAAAAAATTGATTGGTCTAGATCACTACTAATAGAGTAAACCCCCAAATTGTGATAGTGTTAACACATGCAGAACTACTGGAGAGAAGCTGTCCAGCAGGCATCAGGTGCTGGTGAGAGCGGCACCCGTCCTCTCCAGCCTGCTGAGGACATGGCACTCACCACGGCACTTCTGTTGAGTGTGTTTCCCTGAGCTCAGAACTAGAAGAAAAGAGTTTAGCAGTTACAATGGAAGGAATGTGTCTGTTTGAATATATATGTATGACTGTATCTTTCTAACATCAGTAACAAGTAATTATTACTAATTATCTCCAGTTATAACTGTAGTTCTACACAGATAACTAACAGACAGTAGAGTAAAGCTGATCATTTGCCATAGTAAAAAAGCACATTACTTAGAAGAAACTTAGAAGCAGTACAGTCCATGCCAGAGAAGCAAACAGCAGGATATACCATATTCATTAATTAGAAAACTCACTTTTTAAAGATGTTGGCTGTTTGTAAATTTTGTGCATTTGATATAGTATCAGGCAATGTCATAGGACTTTTTTTTGGAGGAGAATGGAGTTGTTGAAATTGACAAATGGATGTTAAAATGTCTGTGGAGATACAAAAGGCTAGGCCAAGCTAATTTTGAAGAACAATGTATATAGACTTATGCTCCAGGGTAGCAAGACTTCCTGTAAACTAGTGAAAATATGATGTAGTAAGGTGAAGAGTAGTCCACTGGACAGAGTGATCTCTAAAGAGATGTACACATGCCTCCACAGAAACTGGACTGATCACATAGGTGTCTGCAGAGCAATAGAGAGAGGACTCACTACAGTAGATGGGGTTTGGGGTTGGTGACGTAGCTCATGTGTGGAAAGTAGTCTAGCATGCATGAAACTCAGCTTTGATCTTCAGCATTGCAAAAATAAATAAGTCAATTTTTAAGTAAATAACCAAAAAGAATGTTTGCTTAATTCGTTACTCATGGAATAAAGCAAAATATGACTCTGGCCTTACACTGCATACAGTCAGATTCTTGTCAGTCTGGATCAAGCCAAAGAAGAACTAATAAGTTTAAAGAAGAGTTTAGTAAAAGGATTACTAACTATAAACAAGTGACTGAAGTGTCAAGGACTGTCTAGTTATAAGTGAAACTGACTGAAGAATATGAGGAGTAGCACATGCATGAGCAGCTGACGGCCCCCTGTAGAGATTCAGATCCTACCCAGAGTGCAGGGCTCTAGTGGATTATATGGCAGAGAAGTCCCCAGACACATGCTGCTGAGAATTGCCAGCCATGTGCTACAGTCTCCAAGCTACAAGGCAGAGTGGCTGCACCTGTTGTAGGAGCTTGGACGTTGGAGAAGTCATTGATGTTGAAGAGCAATACATGAACTCCCAGAAGGCTAGAGCTGTCAAGATGGCAAGTGGGTATAATGGACGTCCTCTCCTGGGCAAATAAGACTGTGATGACCCTAGACACTATGTATTAATTCAGGAACATGCTCTTTATGTGCCAGACTAGACATCCAAGAGTAGACAGAGCAGACACTGAATAGAACTGTAGAGGTGAATGAAGCCTGTTAACACAGGCCAGCCAGTAACCTGACCAGCATTGACTGGTTTCTGGAGAGATACATGTCTGATAAGATACAGTCACCACCGAGAAGGTCATCAGAGAATAGATGTGTATTTAGAAAGCTATTCAAAAGGATGTGAAGCCATTGAAAATGTGAAGTGTTAGCTCTGTGAGATGACTGATCCAGATAGAGGAGGCTTATGTGGAGGCAAGCCTACAGTGCAGGAGAGCTTGTCCCATGTGGGCAAGTAGGGAACACCGGAGGTGAGAGCATAGAACCGAGTTGAACTATAGTAGAATGGTCAGCAGCTTCGGGCCTTAGGCTACTGGAGGAAGGAGGATATCCTACAGCAGGTCCCCATGATGGAGGGGGGGAGCTTTGCACTCTGCTGTAGGTGCTTCACTGCCACTTGGCTGGCTTCCAGAGACTGTGGAATACATTGGCAGGGATCCAGGGGACACTAGCATGCTGCTATGGCAGCATGGGAGCTAGACATGCCTGGACACAGCTACGGGGAGGGATAGACTCCTCCAGCCCTGAAGTAGGATGAGTGTGGCCTGGGAAGGGAGGGGGCTGTTGATGTTGACTCTACTCATTTCAGAGAGTGCGATGCTGGGTTTCAGTGACTTTCTGTGGTGACTATAAGCTACTTGTTCAAGCCATAAATAAAAATAAATAAATAAACAAACAAATAAATAAATAAAATAATAAGAAAGAAAGAAAAAAGAAGAGGAGGAGAAATTTGGATTTGGAGATGAAGAGCAAATAAAACTGAGCTAGTTACAAAGGGAGCTAGAGGCAAGGAAATGACAAGAGTACAGACCAGGGTGTTTTCACAGGGTCTATGGGCCGAAGCCTGTGTTTTCTTGCACAGATTGGAGATGTAACCAACTAGAAAAGAGGACATTCATTGGCTAAGCAAATATTTGAACCTCTATAGGCTAGATATTATTCTGAGCCTTTGTGATATAAACCATAAACTTACTTCTGAAGGGGGAAACAGACAATAGGTAACCTGTTCAGTACGATGTGAGTACAAACTAAGAACCTATTAGTGAGAGCACCAGAAGTGCGAGGAGGTGGGCAGTGAGGTGAACTCAGCAGCCTGTGTAGCAGGGGAGACATATCAGGCAAGGGTCATGCTCACTGTCTCCAGGGCTCAGGAGAGCCTCGTGTGTTTTAGTGCTCTATAGGCAATTGTGGGAACAGGTAATGATACTTGGTCCCAGGATATAGGAAGGATGGAAATGCAGAAGAAAGAAAGGACAATTGTGAATGAACATGCTGTTGTAGGGATATTAGTACTGATGACTATAATGCAAATCATGGTCAGGAGCCAGCAAGATGTGTCAGCAGGTAAAAACACTTGCTTGTGAACCTCATGACAGAGTTCAATCCCAGAAGCCCCATAAAGGAGGAAGGTGAGAACTGACGCCACATCGTTGTGCCCCACCGTGTCAAACACACAGCAATGTAAATAAACTTAGAAGTGTAACTCTGTTTGCTCTGAATGGATCTAAGTGTCCATTTGTGCTTTGGGTTCTTCAGTCATTCTTATTTCATGGCCCTGGTTTTATCTTCTTCTGCCAGGCACTCTAGTGAAGTGTCCAGATCTTACAGTCTAATACTCCTTGAGGGCCATGCCCAACAGAGGCAACTTCAGTAATCTAAAAATGAAACTGCTTTTATGTATTGAAGCTTTATAGCCCGTGTTGCCTATAGCATTATTCTGCTGTGCGCGTGCGTGCACGTATGCACACGTGTGCACTTATATGTTGTGCTTATTTTGTGGCAATTAAAATGGTTTGGCTGCATTCAAACTGTGGTGACTATATATTGAAATCACTCTTTGGATCAGTTACTAGTCTATTTCTGTAGTGCATATCTTCATAGGCCTTTGCTGAGTTCAGCCTCATGGGTGTTCTTTGCTTGAATCTTATTGGAAGGACATAATTCTTTCAAATTAGGCAAGCTTGAGGAGGATTGTCTTTTATTTGCGGATGCTTTTCATGTGGAGATCGCACGATGCACCACAAGACTTGACGGTAGCTCGAGACAGTCTGCTTCTGGCTGCTCATGCAGGACACTCTCTACGCTGGGAGATTTTGGTGTTCATGTAAGGACTAGTAAGCCATAGCTAAGAAGACCTGGTATTTGAAAGACTCCATGCTGTGCAAAAGGGAACACATGGATCAGTCTGTTCTTTGCCACAGATTATATATCTTTACTTCCTGAAGTTGCTTTATTACATTTCATTGTGCAAGACCACTTATATATGTGATTAATTGGAGGTGGTAATAAATTATCATTAAAAAAATCCTAGCACATAGAGATGTGGAGACTTACAAACTGACACTTGTCCTATGATTGTACTTCCTAGAAGATAGCCATTGTGTGAAATTTGACTTTGGGAATGTGTTATTCTAATTTTTTGTTAAGGCCTAAGGGTAGGAACTTTATAGTAAGACTTCTTTAACTTACAGTTTTGGAGGCTGATAGTTTAAGATCAGGTGGCTTACTGGCTTAACCTCTGGTAAGAGTCTGATGATTGATTTCAGGAGTACATGTAGAGGGAGAAATTATGTCTCCAAATAAGAATCCTGAGAGGCTGGGCTAGTCCAAGAACCCACCAGGGTCTTTTCATAGGCATTCGGACTGTTGCTCCAAGGACCTCTCTGGGTCTAAGCGAAGGACTTTTTTCTAGGCTCCACCTCAGAGGTTACACACCTTTACCCCTGAGGGCCAGACTTGTAATTCAGAACTTTTTGAGGGATAGTTTGAAACATGTCCAAACCATAGTAATGCCCTTTTTGGGGTTTAAGTGATGCTTGAGCCAATCCCGTGTGCTCCTGTGGTGCATGAGCGTGTGTAACACACACACACACACACACACACACACACACACACCTCACACACCTTTCTTGACTGTTTTCCCCTTATAACACAGAACATTATGGCCATTTTCCATGTTGCTACATATGTGTGGTTATGAATATGCATAATTACAGAACAAGGGTGTCCACAAAAATTTAGCAATCCCTATTTTATTCTTACATCATTTTGGTTTGGATTTTTAGCCTTAGATGTTTGATATAGCTGAGCCTTTTTAAAATAGCACACTTAACATTCTGGTTCACATATTTTTGCATACTTCTGTAGTTATGTTCTCAGGACAGATGTGCTTGTCACAAGATAAACATTTGCCATGTAACAATTTAACTCTCAGGAGTCAGATATGAGAGGACACGGTCAGTGTGTCCCCAAGCACAGTTGGTGCTCTCCCTCAGGAGTCTTACAGTCTGTTGGTGAGAAACTCCTACTTCCTTTGTTACCAGGAGATAGGGTCCCTCTGTGTAGCTCAAGGCTGGCCTTGAACTCACAACCTCCTGCCTCAGCTTCCTAAGAGCTGGAATTTTAGGTATGTGCCACCACGCCTGGCTCTTTGCGTCCTTTAAATTTCATTTGTTTGTATGTTCTTGTGACTTAGCATTTGGGACTGCTTGTGTAACTTGCTGTTATTTTTTTTTTCCTGAAGTTGGTTCTTCATCTTTCCACTGTCCTTGCTTTCTTCAAGAAATATATATATATATATATATATATATATATATATATATATATATACCACACACACACACACACACACACACACACACACACACACACACGTATAGTTTTTCTTGCACAAAAACACCAATAGTTGTTGTTAGCTTTCTGACCATGCTGGGTGCCAGCCCTGTGAACAGTGCACACTAACTTGGTTTTTTTCTGGCTTTGGAAGCTAACAGAAAGAACTTCCTTGTAATTGTAATTGGGTCATCTCTCTAGATTGTCTCTTTTTGTTTTTTCCTTAGGTGTTTAATATACCTAAACTCTTGAGAAGCCACACGAGCAGAGTGAGACAGAGTTGTAATTTCATTTTCTTCCCATACTTCTCCTTGTGCTGAGTTGTTGATTTTTCCTACTTGACTTGAAATGCTGTAGTTAATCTGTGCTGCTGTGACGTCCTGGGCTCTGTGTGGACTGTCGTCTGTGATCTGTTCACTCTGGGCTTCATGTTGCTGTCACGGTTTCCTTTCCCTACATAGCGACCTTCCCCTTCATTCTAACATAGAAAGAAAACTACTGGCTGCCTCTGCTTAGATACCTGTCAAAAACAGAGCATAGCTTTATGGTAGATAACTCATTTTCTGAATGAGTTCTGAGTTCCAGTAAATGAGCTCAAGTAATCTTAGAAACTGTGTATTGTTGAGGAAGTTGGAATTAAAAGCAGGTATTGCCACTGACTGGATAGTTTCTATCTTTGTTTCTGTACCCGTCACTTCTTTGCCTTTCTCACATCTTGGACATCACAAATATTGTTAGGTCTTGCTGTGAGGCCTGAAGGAATGAATGCTCTTGATCTAGTCTGGCTGCCTGGTTCCTCGTGAAAGGTGTGAGGGAGAGCCCAGCGCCCACAGTCTCTCAGCTTTAACCATGCTCCTCCATGGACTCCTGCTCCAGGTGCTGTTGAACAGTGATGACCATGATGGCCTGAGAGCTGTTCTGGTGCCCAGACAGGCGTCTTTACGTTTACGCAACAGAAAGTCCAGTGTTTTCCCTGTTTCTGTGTACCGTACAGTAGTTGAGAGTTCATTTTTATTGTGCAAGCACCATCATCATCCAGCTTCAGAAACTGAAACTTTGTCCTCATCATACATCCCGGCCTGCTTCCATTCTGTCATCTGTGCATTTGCTGTTCTAGTGACCTTGTAAAGGGAGTCAGGCACTGTTATCTTTTTGTGTGTGACTGGTATAATGCTCTCAAGTTTTCTCCACTTTGTAGCATATGTTACCATCCCTTTCCCTTCTGGCTTTAAAGATGTACTTTTATTTTTAACTATATGTTTTCATTTTGAACTATGTGACTGTGGGTTTGTGCGCATGGGTGCGGGTGCCTGCAGAGGCCAAAAGAGAGCACTCCCCCGCCCCCCAATCAGCTGGACTTAGAGGTGGTTGTTGAGCTGCTGTACAGGGGTTTGGGACCTGAACTTGTGTCTTCTACGAGAGCAGTTTGTGCTCTTAACTTCTGAGGCATCTCTCCAGCTTCCTTCCTTTTTAAAACTGAATGACATTCCATTATGTAGATAACACATGCTGCCTCTGTATGGTTTTTATAATGCTGCTATGAACGTGGGTTGCAAATTTGAGATCCAAACTTCTTGCTCCCCTAACTTCTCATTTTCCATTTGTAATTCAAGTGTTTCTGTTTGAACCTAGCTTCGTTATTCTGTAGCGCCTGATTTCTTGGATCATTAGTGATCCAGAGTTCTAACAAGCCAGGCATGTGATTTACACCTGTGATCCCAGTCACTGAGGAGGTGGCGGTGGAGGTAGGAGGATTGCTTTGAGTTCTAGGCCAACCTGGGCTATGTAGCAAACTTGAGTCTCAACAACTGTAACAATAATAGCATCACAGACCAACAATGTTGCCACCAACACCTCCTTAACCCCAATAGCAGCCACAGAGTTCTGTTTAAGGAACATTCATAGCACATAGCTCACTCCAGACTCCCAGTCCCTGGATGCTTGGCCCTTCTTCTCTTCTTTGCGGGATGCTCCTCCGACTCTCTTCCTGAACTTAAAGATGGAATCCTCTCAGGTTTTGGCTCTATGTCTTTTGTCTGGTACTGTTAAACGTGAACGTTACTTGCTGCCTCCCTCCACCCCAACCCCAAAAAGAGAGCCAAGGAGATTTTATCAAGTAGGCTAGTTTCATCTTTTATGTAAAAGATAAAACTTTTGATAAAAAGGGGATTGTAAAGAGGACAAGAAAATAGATTGTATGAATGACACTGATTTTAAAGGGTGTGACACACTGTGATGTATAATTGATAAATACTGTATGCATGGAAGGCTAAGGTGTGATGGCTCAATGTGTGTATAGTGTGTGATGATGAGCACAGGCAGTGTGCGCTGGACACACCTGCTGTGTTTTTTGGGGAGGTGACTTTTAGTAAATTTAAAATAAGCAATGTAGTATTGTTAACTGGTAGCAGCAGGAAGTCTGTACTTCTTGGCCAGCGTTTCCTCACCACAGTCAGCCCTAACAGCCATTGTTCTCCCGTCTGCTTTCTGAGTTTGGGTCTACCTTCCTCCTTCCTCCTCTACCCTGCCCCTCTATAGTGCTGTGCTGGTGATACGCCTACTGGGAGATCTTTCTTCTTCTGACACTTCTTCTTACTGACTTGCATAATCCCAGTTTGCCAAGGACTCTACTGAGATCTATAGCAGAGCTACCTCTCTGAGGTCTCCTTTGGAGTTCTGGTGGAGATTCCTGCTTAGTTGTTGAAATAGAGCTAGCAGTTTCTTCCTGCCCTGTTCAGAAAAGAGAATCTCAGCCTCCAGCTCTAGTCAAATCTTAGGGTCAGATTTAAGACAAACCTTTTACGTTAGGAGAGTTGTAGAATGTTCCTGAGCTCTGCCTCGTGTCTGGCTCGGAGGTCCCCAGTGAACTGCTGCCATCATAACCTGTGCTACACACTTCCTCCACCCTCTGTCTTCCGTCTTTGCTGTTGCAGGGCCTAGTCTGGTATGCCACACTGTCTAGTTGTTGTCTCTTCTTAGACTTCATCCAACTGTCACCTTTTTGTCTTGGTGGTGTTGACCTTGACAGGAGAAATATTTTGTGTGATGTTGTCAGGTTTGGGTTGGTTTGTTGTCTTTCCTCATGACTAGATGGGGTTTTGGATGGTTAAAAGGAAAAGAACCATTCTTGTTAAATTAGGTCAAAGATACTTGTTCTCAGCATGAGCTATTAACCGTTGCTGTTAATAAGAGCCAGAGCTATCCACTGTACGGCCACTGTTTTGTTTCCGTGGAGGGTCATCGGACACTATCCCTCTTGTGTTTTGTATTGCACGTTGCCCAGCTTTTCCTGCCTCCTATTCTTTCTGCCCACCACTCCCTCTGCACTGATAAGGCCCTTGGGCCCTGGACTGTCTTGGGGTTCTTCAGTCCCTGTGTCTACTGTAGCCCAGCCTTTAGTTTGGTCTCCATCCAGAGTAGTCTAGAAACGATTTTTCCGCAGGACTTTGTCAGCACCCTCCACAGGACTGAACCCTGGCTGCTGGCTACCTCTGCAGTCCTAGCTCTTCTACAGTCCTTTCTTGCTTGGATTGGTGGTCTCTCCCTCCTTTGTTTCCCTTAGATCTCTAGTTCCCCTACAGGGCCAGTGAGATGCCCTTGCTGGGAGTTTTTTATAGTATCCCATATTTTTTCAGTATACTCATGGTGTCTGAAATTTCTTGATCTGATTTGAGCTGTTCCTGGATCACTGTGGTAGATCTAGCTAGGACTCTGACTCTGTTCATTTCTATCTTCTATCTATATCTGTCTTCTTATATCTTCTGTCTTATGCTATATCTATCCTTGTTACCTGCTCCTGAGGTCTGCCCCAAGGTAGGCATACTTGATAAATGTTTGCCCACTGGGTTAATTTTTGTCAGAAAACAAAGACTCTTTACTTTTAGCTAATAAACAAGTTCTTGGATATATATTTTTTAATTCTGTGGATAGGAAGAAGTCTGCACCCTGTCCTGTGTCTGAGGAGCAGTGAGAGGATGAGTGTCAGCCGAGGAGTGCACACTCAGCCTCTTGATGCTCCTCCCATTTCCTTCCTGAGTACAGAACCCGGAGCCTCTTCACTGCAGTGCCCTGTGCAGAGTGTGGCTGTGGAGTGTGTTTGAACCAGTTGGGCATGGAGGAGACCCCCGTAGACCAGCCCTTTAGAGTTTGAGCTGTGTACCTTGAATTCCAGCTTTAAGATTTACCATCTTGAATCTGTAACCCCTCAACCCCCGTGAGTGTGTCCCTTGTAAGCTGGGAGTCAGACAAGATGTGCCAGGGCAGCTGTGTCATGCGGCACAGAACTCTACTGTGTCCTGCCCTCCTCTTGGGTGCTGATAGTGCTTCGTCACTTGAGCTACTTCTCACAGTGACTGTGTGATGAGGGGATAATATTTTCATGTTATAAGCGAAGAATATAAGGCATACTTGAAAGTGAAGAAATTGCCTAAGGTCACAAAAGGAAGAAATGGCAGACTTTCCTGCTTTAACGCACCTTTACCTACACATTGAAGTGAATCCTTAAGTCCTATAGCTGGCCACCCCACCTTTGCAGTACTGTTCTTTGTGTTTTAAAGACTTAAAAAAATATTCTTTGAGAATTTCATATGTGTTTTGATCAGTCACCTTTCTTCCCCCAGTTCTTCCCACATTTACTCTTGCTTTCCGAATCAGTGTTATTTAAGAAAATGATCCAGGAGGAATTGGGTGTCTTTGTCACTTGCCGCCCCCTCCAGTTGTATTGCCCAAAAATTCTCCACGTGTGGTATATTGTCAACTTATCAGGGGCTATGATTACAGAGAAGACAGAGCCTTCCTCTCCCTGTAGCTAACTGTTACAATAGCTTCCCAGCAAAGGCTGAAGCTTGATGCCTACTCTGCTTAGGTCTCCATGCTGGGACTAGTCCATGCAGTGGCTTTGACTTGCTTAGGTCTCCAAGCTGGGACTACTGCTGTGAGCTCATAGCAACAAGTGCCCTGCTGTTTCCCCTGGAGCCATCCCTGCCTCTGCCTCTTAACACTCCTTCTGCCCCTCCTCCTCAGTGATTCTAGGCCTTTGCAGGAGGGAGTGCATATGTATGTCCATTTAGGGCTGACTACTCTCCAGTCTCTGATTTTCTGTACCATGTCCAGTTGTGGATCTCTGTTGATCATCATTTACATACATAGAAGTACCTCTTTTGAGGGTTGAGAATGACTGAAGTCTGTGGGTATAATGTTAACTCACTAGGAGTTGGTTTAACACCATCTTTATTTAGTAGAGTAATAGTGGGTTCCCTCCTGGGATCTATAATCTGTGTAGCCCAAGGTTCTTAGGCCTCATAATAGTGCCAGATAAGGGCACTGCTGCACCAGAGCCCACGCCGTACCAAGCTTGTGTTTATTGTAGCTTGCTGGGTTCACAGTTGAGTAATATGGATTACTTCCATTATGCTCGTAGCAAGTATAGCACCTTCCAGCATAATGGAAGGTAGCCACTATAGATGATGCTTCCATGTCAGTACTAGATTGCTACCTCTTTTTATATGATCAGGTATGTCGTGTCTTCATTTATATGGTCTGGAGGTTATTAGCAAGCTCAGGAAGGTAACCCAACAGGCAGTAGCCTGTAATATTTGGGGGTCCTTGGGGATCTCACTGACCTCTCACTCCCCCAAAAGTAACCTGTTCCTGGAGCTGTGTTTTTGTTTTGTTTTAAATTAGCCTCTAGTATCTAGTAGGGGCATTGTTGGCTCATTGTATGACAAGTCCATTTTAACTCTTTGTATGTATGCATATAGATATATCTTAGGATACTCTACAGTTGTAAGTTTCCATGGCATTGTCAGAAATTCTCAGTGTCTGTCTTCTACCCTGCCCTTCCTCTCCACTCCACTTCACACATCATCCTATCAGGTTTTTAAAAACTTAAGGCATTTTTAGGCACCTAAGAGCTTTAAGTCTTGGTAGAGAGAAACCACTAATACTCTGTGTTTGCCTTTTCTTTCTTTAAAAACAAAACAAAACAAAAGCTTGTGGCACCAGCAAGTGTTTGGAGCATGTGGATGACGCTTGCTCTGTATCTGTGTGGCTAAGCTCCTGGGGAGTGTCCTGTCTCTTCTTCCTCTTGCTTTTGGAGCACTGGGATAATAGACATGTGCTCTCACACCTGGATTACAGATCTGTGCTTCCACACCTGCTTTACGTGGTCTCTTGCTGTCTGAACATAGGTCTTCATGCTTGAATGGCAAGCATTTCACTTGCGGAGCTCCCTCTCCAGCCTTGAATTTTCTTTTAAACTTCACATTTTAACAGCTTTGCCACTTACTGGCTTGTTACCTTGTGAGGCCGTAGGCTCAGCCTCCCTGGGTCCCACTCCAGAGGAAGGGCTGTGGACTGCCCAGACTCACCTGAGCCTTGCCAGGAAGGCAGGCACCTTAGTCACTTGTTTGGTATCTAGAATTGCAGTCTCCTGCTGTTGGAGCTTGAGATACTGCTAACGGGTGATGGATGAAAACATAGGTGAACACTGGTGTATGTTGCTAAGAAAACTGAAAACAAGGAGTTTGATGAAGTCAGTGTGGTGAATTTGTGTTCTTCTTTATTTACTTCTACATTTGTATTTGGGGGAACTTGTGCATTTTGGCAACCATTACCATGGTGGATAACTCTAGGAAGGAGTGGGTCTTGACTATACCAAGGGTTACTCAATTTTATAAAGGTGGTAGGTCAGTCTGGGATAATTACAGGTGTGCAGCCAGTATGGATAGCCAAGATAAAACTTAAATACATAGCATCTGTGTGTGTCCTTATGCATGAACAGGGAGGAGTCTTTCCCCATCTGTGGTACTAGACAGGCAGCAGAGGTCTCAGGAGCAGTAGCTTTCTCTGCATGGCAGTCCCAGCATGGCCACTTCCTAGAGTGGAGTGTGCGGCTCTGTCCGTGCCTGTGCTTCACTCAGCTCTGCTCCACACACCTATTTCTTTATTGAAGAAGTGGCAGATGGAAATAATACACTCTTTAAGAATAT
Organism: Mastomys natalensis; assembly: GCA_021653895.1. NCBI lineage: Eukaryota > Metazoa > Chordata > Mammalia > Rodentia > Muridae > Mastomys > Mastomys natalensis. The sequence goes on along the minus strand of JAJTUV010000344.1, from coordinate 831,772 downwards.
CTGTTTATTTAGACAGTATCATGTAGTCCTGTCTAACCTGGATTTGCATGTGACATAGCTCAGGACGATGTTGAATATCTGATCCTTTCGTGTCAGTCTTCTGCAGGGATTACAGACATACACTACTGTACCTGTTTATGTGTTTCTGGGGATCAAACCTAAGGTTTGGTTAGGTACATGTTAGACTGGCATAAAAACAACTAAGCTACAGCCATATTGATTGATCAAATTGTTTATTGTGTTTGGTGTGTCTCTCAGGGAGGGCAGTGTTCAGGCACTGTGTAGATCAGAGAGCGATGTTGGGTGTCAGTTTTTACCTTCCACTTTGTTTGACACATGGTTTTTTTGCCTCATACAACTGGCTAGCTGGTGAGCCTGTGGAGATGTTCTGTTTCTGCACCATGTCTTGTAGACTTACAGATAGGTACAACCACATGTACACTTACACAGGCCCTGGGGCTCCCAGATTTAATTCTTACACTTGTGTGACAAGTGCTTTATCCATGGGCCATCTCTTCAGCCCTTCTCTTTTGTTTTTAATTGATACATATTTATGGGATATATTATGATGTTTTAATATACTTATTTGGTGTACTAAATAAAAAATATTGATTGGTCTATCTGTTAACTGGAGGGTGTGTGTGTGTGTGTGTATGTGTGTGTGTGTTGAGACTGTTCAGAATCTTTCCTAGTTATTTTGAAACATATAATTGTTCACCATTCACTCCTCTGTTACAGAACATTAGAAGTTACCCCTTCCAGCCAAGCTCACCTCTGTAACATTCTAGTATTTGGGAAGGCTGAGGTAGTAGGATTATCATGAGTTTGAGGCTAGCCTGGGTCAGTGTGAGCTACAAGTAGTGTAAGAGCCTGTCTCAGAGTGACAAACGCACACTGTCCCCCTTTCCCTTGTTTTATTTTTAGCTCCCAGCCAAAATCCCAGGCTCTGCTAACTGCTGTTCTGCTGTGTTAACTTTTGAGGTTGACTGTTTAGTTCTTGCACATAAGACCGTGTGCTTCACTTTGCAGAGTGGTGTGTGTGTGTGTGTGTGTGTGTGTGTGTGAGAGAGAGAGAGAGAGAGAGAGAGAGAGAGAGAGAGAGAGAGAGAAAGAGAGAGAGAGAGAGGGGGGAGAACTGTATAGTATATACTCCCATGAGCAGCCTCAGAGAGAGAGAGAGAGAGAGAACTGTACAGTATGTACTCCCATGAGCATCCTCAGTGCCATGGGCACGGCCATCCTTCAAAAGTCCTCAGGTTCCTCTCACAGTCCTCTCCCCACCCTCCACCCCCATTCTCTTTATCGAACTAGTCTAAGCCAGCAGAGGGGACAGTTACATTTATTGTGCAAGGTAAATGTCTTAGGTTGTCTCTTCTGCCTCCCTCTAAATCTTCCCTTTATTCTTAACTGCCCTTCCTTCCTTCCTTCCTTCCTTCCTTCCTTCCTTCCTTCCTTCCTTCCTTCCTTCCACCTTATTGCATAGTCCATCTTGGCCCAGATCTCTAAATTCTCTTGCCACAACTTGCTTAATTTTGGGGTTACAGGTATGTGCTACTGTACCTCTCGTAACGGAATATAGTGGGGGCTGGGTATGGTAACAGACATCTTTAATCCCAGGACTTGGGAGGCATAGATGGCTAGCCTGGTCTATATGTGAGTTCCAGACTATCCAGAGCTACACAGTGAGAAAAAGACTATAGTAAGAGTACTGTGACTGTAGGTGTAGAGTGTGCTATCATGACTGTCATAAGTACTGTGACTGTAGGGGTAGAGTGTGCTATCATTCATAGAAAGTTTTGGAGAAAACAAACATCTTAGTTCATCTTGGAGACATGAAATAGAAAATGAGTGCTTTGAAAACTTGGAAAACCAGAAGACACGGTTATGTTTGACAAAGGAAAGGAGGCTATCTATATCATATATTGTGTCAAACGCAGGGCCTGTGAACATGGGCACTGCAGATGCAGGGACTGTGCACATGGAGACTGCAGACACAGGGACTGTGAACATGGGGACTGCAGACACAGGGACTGTGAACACGGGGACTGCAGACGCAGGGACTGTGCACACGGGGACTGCAGACACAGGGACTGTGAACACAGGGACTGTAGACGCAGGGACTGTGCACACGGGGACTGCAGACACAGGGACTGTGAACACGGGGACTGCAGACGCAGGGACTGTGAACACGGGGACTGCAGATACAGAAGCCAACCACTTCTCTTTCTGGTGTTAGAGTGGGCTCCGTTTCTACCATGCAAGGCAAACTAACATGAACTAGTAAAAGAATTGTAGTCTCCGCTATAACTGAAAAGCTGGATATAGCTCAGGTACCTTTGATGCTATGCAATTGCATGGGGATTTATATACTTATATTTATAGATTAAAAACAGTAAAATTTGCAGCATCACCTTAATCAGTTTTTTGCTGACTGTGTCTTTAATCAGCACACATGCTTGCTGAACGTCATGTCTGCTGCAGAAGCATTACACAACAGTTAATAGTCACTGTGCAAAGAACAAGAAGAATGTCTAGGGTTCTCTTTAGACGGACTTCTTCAGTTCTCTCATACCCTCCCTCACTCTGAATTCTTGAGTTCTTTATTATGCATTTCTTCCCAATTCTTCTGTATTTGTTACTTCAGAAGTTAATGTCTAAGGGAAACGTGACAGCACCTCTTTCCTCTAGCAGGTCTTTGCTCTGTCTGAGAAGTGAGCTGTTCTCTTGCTCATAGATCTGTAGAGAAAAGGAATTGAATTTGTTCGCAAGCATGTCCCCGACAGTCAGCTGAGAGTCCCTGGAGCATCCTGCTAGCAGTAGGTGGATAGATTTAGATCAAGGACACACAGAAGGCTTTGGAGGCTGGCTAGAGGTTCTGAGCATTTATTGTTTAATTCTCTTACTAGTTGTGGAAAGAGACAAACTGTAGCTTTGTAAAGTTTCCCTGAGATGGTCTAGAGCTCTGTCCTGGCTTGATAGAAAAATTCCCTGTGGTTCCTTAGCTGGGAGTATGTTCTAGTCTGTAGCAACTCATAAGTCTATTTTCTGTTACTTCAGTGAGGTCTTCATCACTAGCTGACTGTGGCTTTAGTGAAGGCAAGGGAGGCTTCTGGAGAAGAAAAAGAAGATGAGTATTTTTGGTTCATGAGGTCTACTGCTACTTGAGACCCGAGAATGGTCTAAAAGGCAGAACATTCCAAAGGGAACCCACATTAACTCAGTATAGACTAGCACTGGCTCCTTGGATGAAGATTGTAGCTATCCAGCTCTGAACCTCCTAGAGCTTGTGTTCCACAGTAATGGTGTTGGGTCAAGTAGGTGCCCAACAGACCTGGTGTCTGGAGCACCGCTTGAGGGGATCCCATGCTGGCCTCAGCAGGTCCAGTGGTCTTAGAGCTGCTCTCTACATCTTGGACCTTGTGCTGAGTCTTTGCCGGCCATGGTAGTGTGGACCCTTTACCTCCTGAGTACTGTTTTAAGTACGTGTTAGAATCGCAGTAAACTCCCTCTGGCCTATCTTCTCCTCAAACCAGAAAACACTGGTTAAAATTTTTAATTGATTATTATTTTAAAAACTAGCTGGATTGTGTCACCAAGGGCACAGTTGCATTCAAAGTGTGTGAGAGCTGCCGTGTGTTTAGGTAGGAAGCACAAGTCCACTCCTGTAGAGGTCAGGGTGTGGATGTGCCAGGGAGCGCCTGACAACGGGGAGGTCACGCTGGCCTTGGGAGGTCTGTGCCTAACACTGGCTGGGACTGATGAGTAATAGGCAGAGATTTGGGGAACTGTTTGTATAAGGTATGGAATTTTAAAAATGATTTAGAAGACTTTGAAAAAGCATCTAAAAGTGATCTTATTGTCAAGAAGACATTATGAGTAGATGTTTAATGGTGGATGTGCACATACAGTACTTGATCTGGACAGGCCTGGGGCTGCTTTTTAATATAAAATAGTCTAGGAGAACAAACTTGAGTTAATGCCACACTGCTAGCTGTTTGCCTTTTGTTACAAACACGCTGAAACGGTCTCACTAATGATGCTACTAAAGCTCTGTGTGCATTGTTTTGATGGGGTATTGATTCCTTCTGCAGTGTTCAGCGTTGCCTGCATGCCTTCCAGCAGCAACTGTGTGTGCGCCAGGCTGTGGGAGAGGAGTGTTAGTTTACTTTTCATAGCTATGAAGCTTAGGAGAGAGCAGTGGTGTTAGATGAGGCCGGAAGGCATAACTCACTGGAATCCAGTGCATGCCATCTGCAGTTATTTTAACAAAACCTAATCAGAGGAAGCAAAAACTGGCATTCATAGAATTACTGTATTGATTGCCATAAGCCACTAGAAGGAATATCTTACTCCTTTTAACAAACAGTTGTCTATGTTTTAAAATACAAGGCTGTGGGGAGGTGAGGTCATTGGGTTAACTCAAGTGCTGGGTGTTCCCTCCAGCTGTTCTTCACCTGCCTCAGGCTGCAGGCCACTGGGCACAGGGCTTCTTAGGCACTGTGTGGTCAGCAGGAGACCCTGGATCCCGAATGAGGACACAGCCTGCCCAGGCTTGGCTTTCAGAGTAAAGACAGTGAGGACAATTGTCCTTGTGTGCTGATCCATTTTCAGGGAGTGAGCATTTACTGCCATGTTACTATTTAGCTTGCTGTGGCTGTCAGTTATGTGCCACAACTAGGTGGTAGTTAAATTTCAAACAAAGCCTCGGCTTTCCCGTTCTTCGTAGGGACACGAGTCAGTTTGTTAATGGAGCTGAGTAAGTACAAGACTGGTTGAGAAATGAAGCCTGTCAGATCCTCCTCACCCCCTGGTTCTTCCTCACGTCAGGCTCCTGGTAACTCAGTGATTCCAACAGACATAGCAAGTTGTTATTTTGCTTAAAATGTGCTTTCCCTTGTGCAGTGAAAGTTGAATGTGGGAACAGACTTAATAGGTATAGTTATACAGTTTATTTTATCATGTATCACTTTATTGCTGTCTTCTAGAACATTGTTATACTAAATGTTTCAATAATGGGAATTTTATGCAGCTACTTCAAATGAAGGAAATTTGCAAAAACTCAATTTTGGAACTCATTCCTTGAGGAGAAGGGAAAAAAAAAAGAAAGAAAGAAAATCAACTCACCATGCTGTGACCAAATTAGATTCCTGATATGTTGGCAACTTATCGAACATTGTCATTTCTAGAAAACAGGGTGTGGATTCAACTGAAATAAAATGCCAGCACATTCTAGCCACTTTCAATTGGAAATATTTGAGGTTTTAATATGACTAGTTAAATATTTGCTTTCTTTTTCGGTTGGTAATAGATGATTAAAATTTGGTTTTGTACCGGAATAAAAATGGCTCTCCATGGAATCAGGGACGACTGTTCAGTTTCAGGGAGAGCCGCGCGAGCTTGCTTGTTGTCTGGGAGATGCTGCTTGTACTTACTGGAGCTCCTTTGTTTTGCAGAGATCATGATGCAGCCGCCCTTTTGGATTTCTTTTTAATAATGTGTGACCCTTCACCTTTGATCCCCTGACCTGCATTACCTTGGTAACCATTTCATTTTTTAATTTAATTTCATTTTTAATTTTGGTGTACAAGCTGTAACATTTCATCTCTCCAATTGCAGCGCACTGATTTCCTCAAGTAGAGAGTCTCTTTTGAGTGATAAAGTTGCAAAATGCTGTCTTCATTTTCTGTATTTAAATTCATTTTGATTTTTAAGAATAAAGTGTAATCTGTGTTTTCATCTTTTTAAAATTTAAGTTTAACGAGTGCATTTCCCCATGTAGGGTATTTACTTTTCTGTCCATGTTTTACGAAAACTATGAATTAGCTGATGTTTACATGTCGCTCACATATACATGCTCCACGGGCCTGAAGTCTCCCTTCCCATCCCACCCCTCCCGTGCACACGCACATGCACACGCACACGCACATTTGCCCGTACCCACACCCTCCTCACATCATCACACGGCTGGTGCCACCTTCCCTCAGAACCAGCAGCAATTTATTGTTATTCTCTTCAATGCCATAGTTTGAATTATATTTTGTGTTCTCAAGTTTAACTGAGAGAAAAAGTTTAAACTTATGTCATTAAAAGGCAAGAAGAATGCAGCTCTCTCATTAAGTCTCACCCTTCTCCATCCTTTAATAATCTACTTGTGTAAACAGAAGGGAGACCGATGGTGTGCCTGACCCACAGTGCTCTGTCTTTGCTGAGATCTGCTCAGCCATGGTGGGCCCTATGCCAGCTTGATTTATGCCATTTACCCTTACAGTTATCTTTCAAATTAATAAAGGTTGGGTTTTTATTTTTATTTTTTCATTTATCTTAAATATGAAGCAAAACAAGCTTCAAAACCATACTTCATTCTTTGAACTGATAAAATACCACTCCCCAAATGTAACTTCTTAGCGGGGCCGGGGAACACAGGTTAACCCTGAATGCACTTGGGCTGCACACAGCATTGAAGTCAAGTTCAGGTCTTTGCAAGCTCGTTGATCGCCTCGAACTTTTATGTCATTTATTAGAGCCACAGAGGACAAGAAGCCGCTCGCTGCTGACCAGGGTTCTTGCTCTTGGAGCGTCTGAGCTTGTTTTTGCCTGTTACACCTACATCCTGCAACACTGCCTCCGGCCTGCTGGCTTTCTTGTCACAGAATTGCAGAACACAAGAGTTGAGAAATAGAAATAAAGTCTCCTGTGATTGTGCAGCCTCTGGGACTGTACCTGTCCTGGGAGTTGGGGACTGAACTTGACTATTGTGATTTAAAACAATTGTCATCATAATGCACTTGCAGAGTTGTGCAGGAGCATTTTCCTTCTCCCCAAAGTGCTCTCCTGTCTTAGTTGTGTCCTTTGTTTTTTGGGTGCTATGTCCTTTAGCAGCAAAACAATAACCCTGACATAAGAATTGGTGGGCTCAGAGTGGCAGGCGATGGATGGTACTGTCACCTCTCCTCTCAGCTGCCTGATGGTGCCCAAGGGAGTCCCAGGCTCCCCGCTGATGGAGTTGGCTCTCTAGAGTCTAGTACTTTATTCACAAATCTAGTAGAAGCCGAGGACACATTAATAGATGCAGAAGTGAAATGTTTTCACTGTCACTGTGACTAAATAAATTAGATTTTTCTCTAACGCTAACTGCTTAGTACATTTTGAAGATAACCTGTTTTTGTCTCAGAGAGCTAGTAACTTATGTTTGAACAAAATAGTTGTGGGTTGGCACTTAGGACTTGTACCAGGTTGTCAGCCCCATGGGTATTGTTTATGAAATTGTGGTTCACCGAGGGGATTGGTGTCTGAGTGAGGGTCTGCTCTGCACTGCGAAGGCCTGGACATGCCGTCCGTGTCTGTTAAGGCAGTTCACAGAGCCAGAAACTCCATCACAAAGACCAGAAGACATGAGTGTGGGTTGAAAACAGTAAATTAGGAGCTTGGCTGCCCAGGTAGGAGTTTGTAAGCCGTTTTCTTGCTACTTCCATTGTAATGTGTATGAAATACAGATACTGTATGTCTCCTACTTGCTTTTTTAGGGTTGTTGGGAGGATAAATGAAACACACTGAGAACTCAGAAGAAAGGTGCTTTTGAGACTGAACCTCATCCTATGGCTGTGCCAAGAGGCAGTGGTAGTGATCCGTGGTGGAGGGCCAGGACCATGGCTGTGGAGCCAGGCTGCTGAGGTTCGATTCCCACCTTGGCCTCTTGCAAGTGTTCTGACTGCAGCACATTACGTAGCCGCCCTATTCCTGAGTTTACTGCCTCTTTAATGGGGTGACAGTGATAGCACCCACTCACAGGATCATGGTGAGTTCTAGCAGTTGGTGTGTGTGAGGTCTGTAGAGCAGCGAAGTGCAGTGTGGGCAGATGTGCAAAGTGGGCTCCAGCCCTCCTTCCCTCCCTCCCTCCCTCCCTCCATCCCCCTCCCTCCCTCCCTCCCTCCCTCCCTCCCTTCCTACCTCCCTCCCTCTCTCCTTCCCTCCCTCCCTCCTTCCGTCCTAACAGAAGACCACAGACTTGGTGAGTAAGAACATCTGCAACAGACGCAAGCTCAGGGCAGAGCTCCACGACCTCCTCTTCTCTCAGAGTCCAGCTACCAGGAGCGGCCTCATCTACTACCCACGGGTTTTTTTTTTTTAAGATTCTTTTATTTACCTATTTTGGACTTTGGAGACGAAAGAAAGAAGAGTAAAGGGGTAAAGTTACTGTTTGCCTGGTTAGCTGACCTTGCCCTTAACTCTACCTTGGTGAGCCCTGCAGCCAGCATATTGGGAGTCAAGGTGTTGAGCTACCTACCCAGTGTTTTTTTCAACTGCAGAAGTCTTCCCTGTCCTCTTAAGTCAAGGGAAATGACCTCACTGCCACCGTGTGTGAGAGTATGTATCAGGTGTTCTTCCCAGTACTGTCTACACATTTTAATCCTCACATTTCCCCAGGAGGTAGGAGGCCTGCAAGAGTGTGCTGTCGTTCAGGTAGGTCTCCACACTCGCCAGGCTCATGGCACAGGAGCCCAGAGCTGTCACTGAGGGCAGCTCTCTCGGCCACCTTGCACAAGACCGTTTTGCCATTTTGGCTGCAGGGCCTCAGCTGGGTTCACTCTCTTCCCTCAGTCATGAGAAGCATCAGTAGCAGGACTGCCCTGAGCTGAGTAAGGCGTTGCTGGGATCAGTGGCTTCTTTAGTTCTGGATGTGTATCGAGAGTCCCTGGATAAATGTATACCCTTGCTCTGATCTTTTGCTAGCTGAGAACCACTGATCAGAAATCCTGGAAGTTTATAAAGAAAGAAAAAAGGCAGGTAAATGATTTGTACACATGGAACTGTGTCTGTCTGGAATGCATGAGCCAATGCTGTTCCTTCCAGAGCAGATTGTACTGCAATTAAAATGGGTCTCCTCATTGTTCAGCCAACGGTAGCCAGTGTCTAAAGCCCCCGTCATCCACTGTTGTTCAACCAACACCAGCCAGTGCCTAAAGCCCCGTTGTGATTGCTCTGCCCAGCAGTCCTGAGTGAGAAGCCATCACAAAGCCAGGCTTGTGCTTACAGTCCGAGATTCCTGAAGTAAAGGTCTCTGGTTTCATTTCTGTTGCTATGATATAAAACCAGAAAACTTACAGAGAGCAGCTTAGGGGGAGAAAAGGTTTATTTCAGCTCAAAACTTGCAGCTACAGTCCAACACTGTGGGGAAGTCCCAGTGGAGATTGAGCCACCTAGTCACATCAGGTCCTCACTGGGGCTAAGAATAACAAACACTGACCCTAGTGCTCAGCAGGCGCTCTGCACTTAGAGTCAGGGAATGAGCTGCCCACTTGCAGGCTGGGTCTTTTCATATTAATTAAGGTATCAAGACAGTCCCTGACACGTACCCACAAGACAACCTGGTCTAGACAGTTCTTCATGGAGACCATCCTCCTAGATGCTAGATTATATCAAACAATTAGAACTAAGCACCACCAGGACCATGCTTGTTTTCTCCTTCTGCCTCCTTTCCTTCTTCTCACGTCTTGTACATTTAGTTCTCCTTCCTCATTTCTTCCTCCGTAGCTCTGCGCTGCACCCTCCTCCCAGTAAATCCCCGATGTTTCCAGTGTATCTGTCATCACAATGTAATATGTTTACAAATCCTCCAGGGGTCTCAGCACATAGTAGATGTTCCAATGGACTTTTTGTTTGTTTTGATATCTGTTTTTTTAAAAGAGTAGGTGCCACCCTCATTAGCCTGACTATCGTTAGGCTTATGGTCATCTGTCCTGACTTCGTTCATCTTGAGGACTTTGGTAATTTACCACATGGCTTTAGGCCGAGAAACACCGTACTTTAAGTCATCAGGCAGTGCTGCTTAGGCACGAGGATTAGCTGGTGTTGTCTTGGAGGCCTCTTACCTTGGGCTTCCACATGGCTGCTATATAAGCTTTTAAACTGTAAGGGAGATGATCACCCATGTTGAACGCCTTAGCTTTGGAGATGAGGAATCTGCTCCTTCACACCCACTGCCTCTTCTGCTGCCACACCAGTTCTGTTAGGGTGGAGCAGCAAACATGGCAGCACAGAAGCTTGCCATTAACTGCCTGCCTCCAGCAGTGTTGGTAGAGTAGTCAGAGTAATTAATCTTGTGCTTTCCCTCCACAAGAGCGAGTGACATAAGGGTAGGCTGATTCTGAGAGAAGCAGAGGCCTCAGTCTGCAGTGTGGTGGCTCTGTGTGAGTCCCTAGATCTGAGTATTTTGGCCTAGGTGCCACCTGATGACCTTTGAGGCTTCCTGACGGCCTGTGCCCCTGTGACTGTGGGAAGTGCTCTGTGTCACTCCCCGCGAAGGACTGACTGAGCCGGAGGTCTGCCTGAGCCGGAGGGCGTTGATAAAGAAGATGGCGTCAGACTTAGGGGGGTGTCATGGAAACAACAGCATCTTGTAGTTCTCATCCCAGTTACTGGCTCCACCAGAAGATGGTGGCCATAGTCCTGTGGAGTGACTGACCCTTTACTTCCAGTCCTTTTCCTCCTCTTGTGCAGATTTGGTTTCTTAATCCTTCATCTTTCTAGAGATGGTGCCAAGAGGACAGGTCGAGGAACAGGTGAAATTCTTGGCCCAAGTCTTGTCTCTGGGTCTCCCCTGCTGGGCTCTGGTTCCCCTTAGGCCTCTGGCACATGCTCCTGCACATAGTAGACACTCAGCGAATGCTAGCTCTTCATTTCTCATTAGTGCAGGTAATTAAGAGCAGGAGCTGATAGACTGCACGTATCTGTGCAGAGATATATCTGTAATTAAAGTTTTAATTAAAGAAATACCAGACCAGGCAGATGGTTCTTATCCCCGCATCCTGTAAACCTAAGAGCCGTGTCGTCTCGATCCTGCAGACAAAGGCAAGAGCAGCAGCCTCCATGGTGGTGCCAAAGGGGAGAGGGAGTCTCACTAGCTGGCCGTAATCTAATTTTGGTAGCACTCTATGTGATGACACATCTGGGGGTAAGCGTTGCAGTCTGATATGGAAAGACAATACATCAAAGGGACGTCCTGACCAAAGCTTTTAAGCCTCCAGTCAAGGGCGTCACCGCAGCCCAGCTGGTAGATCACAAGGCGTGTGGCTTGGTGCCGGGTTACAAAAGCTGACAGACTGTTATTTAGGATCATCAGCTAAATACAGTGTTAAAGTAGAGCAGCAGCATCCTGGTGCGTGAGGTGTTGCCGACGTACAGCAGTCAGAATTGAAATGTGACTTACGCTGCCTGCCTCACAGCAGGCCTCTGCTCTGTCTCGGTGACCTTAATGGTTAATCAAGTGCAGAATTTAAAACACACAACAACCACAAAGGCTAACAGAAAAGACCTCTTTAGATCTTCCTTCTATTCAGGACCTCCCAGTGACCTCCAGCCGCTCCCATGACCATCGCAGGAAGCAGTGCAGGGAAATGAGCAGGTCCTGCATGGGGTGCGTGACATCTCACTGTGACCTCTTGGGCCTCTGCTGCCAGGTTTCATTTCCTCAGTCTGGCACCAGGGTTGAAGGCATCAGTGCAGGTGTGGCCGTTCTACACAACACTGGTCCACTAACGCCTCGTTGGCTGCTGTGCACAGTCCTGAAAACTTGTGTTCCACAGAGTTAGCTCAGAGGTTAGAAGCCTCATCCTACTTTTGCTGAGCACTGGGTCACTTCCCCTCTGCCATCCCTTCTGTATGGCTTCCCCAGAAAGAGTGTGTATTATCTATCCCAGGATGGTAAAACTTAACCTATCAATACCATCTATAAATAACTGTCAGTTAGCCTGGGAGAAATACATGTGTGTAGGTGTGCGGCAGACTGTACCCAAGGGACCTGGGATGTCCTTTGAACAGAGTGTTTGTCTCAGGGCTAGTGGGAAATTCGTCTGCCTCTGCATGGGAGACTTCAGTGTTTGGTGAGCTGGTCTGTGGTGTTTGTTCAGATCATGGTAGTATCCAGAAAATGTCACATGACCTGTGTAGGGCAGTGCAGTGATTTCAGTCAGCTTTGTACATTTGTGAATTTGAACCTGGCAGACTGAACAACATCATCTTTTTTTTTTTTTTTTTTTAAACGTTTGAGCACAGAGTTTAAGATTGTAGGAAGCTTCCAGTCTGTAAAGTTAAACTCTTGCTACTTAGAAAGTGGTACATGTGTCTTGCTTCAAGGTAGCAAAGACATTCATTTCTTCAAGGAGGGACACCCAAAATGGTGTGCTTTTTGCTTTTTGTTTTAAGGCAGTGGATAAAATCTCACTTCTTGATCCAAGCTGATGTTAAATTTGTACCCATGCCCTACCTTAGCCTTCTGAGTGCTGGGATTGCAGGCATGAGCCAAGCCCCAAGCTGAGTAGCCTACTGTTTCTGGTGTAGATTGGAAGAAAGCTTTTGCATCCTCCTGAAAGCTCCAAAGTAATTAATGTCCAGCATTTATTCATTTGTTCTTTAAACTGTTATCAGATGTCTAGTCCAAGGCTGACTAGTGCCTGGAATAAAGCAGTTAAACAAGCCACACCTTTCCTCTTGAAGACCTTTGCTGGTTGGGGAAAGCAACAAGAAACAAAAACCAAGTTCCGGTTACTTAAGGGTGTATATGTGTCAGCTCTCCGTGTATTAGCTCATAGACCCCCAGCACACAGTGTGGCGTATCCCACTCTGTTCCCAGACCCATAGGCGAGGAAGCCAGAGCACTGCAGAGCTAACTTGTCCACCTCACCTTAGTAAGCCCTGCTGTTGGCGTTGCAACCAAGGTGTTCTGACTCCAGATTTTGTGTTAATAAAGCTGTCTGACCAGTTTATTTCTTTCTTTTTTTTTTTTTTTTTAAATATTTATTTATTTATTTTTGGTTTTTTCGAGACAGGGTTTCTCTGTGTAGTCCGGGCTGTCCTGGAACTCACTTGGTAGACCAGGCTGGCCTCGAACTCAGAAATCCGCCTGCCTGTGCCTCCCAAGTGCTGGGATTAAAGGCGTGCGCCACCACCGCCCGGCCGACCAGTTTATTTCTAATTATTAGTGGGAACAGGTTGATTGATGCACTGGGGTGAGCTTTGCCTCATGGCTCCAGAGTCTGAGAGTGCTCTTGTCACACTCAGGTATGACTTGAACACGTGCCTCCCATTAGTTGATGGGTAGGATGTGGCATAGTGAGTGATTTGGAGTGAGGGCATCCCAAGTAGGTGGGACAGCCCAAAGCAGAGGCCCCAAGATGTGTGCAGATCTGGGAACAGTGAAGGATGTGAGGAGGACAGCTGCTGCTGGGCAGATAAGAACTGAGCACCACAGAGCTGGGCGGGTACCAGGAGTAGCATCCTGGGAGGTTTTGTGGGTCATGGGTAAAGCTTTTTTGAGACACAGTCTCACCTATGTAGTCGAGGCTGACCTGCAACTTATCATATAGCCCCAGGCTGACCACTCTCTTACCTCAGCATCCTGAGTGCTGGGATTACAGGTGTGTAGCACCATACCTGGCTAAGGCCTTTCCATTTTTGCTAAATGAGGAGAAACCATCCAATTTTTTTTTAATAGAAGAAACCAGGAAGAAGACCGTTTAAGGCCAGGGAGGTGGCTGAGTGGACAGAGTACTTGCTGTGCAAGCACAAGGGCCTGGACCTCGCTGGGGTTTGTATGACTCCAGGGAGGGTGGGTAGGGCAGCTCCCCAGAGCGCACCGGCCAGGCGGCGGAGCTGAGAAAGTGAATTCCAGGTTCAGTGAGAGATCTATCTCAAGAAGTAAGGTGATGCACAGCACGAGTGACACCTGATGTCACCTGCACATACAGGAGTGATCGCACCCCCACAGGTGTACAAGTGAACACACACGCACACCCCCCAACTCCAGCAAGCTCAAATGCTGCTTACATTTTTAAGTAGGCTGTGGAGCATGAGTGACCCTCTTCCACATCACAGTTCAGGGCTAGCTGTAGTCCTGTTGGGGGAGAGCCCCGTGACCGCATGAATGTGTCTCAGCCACACACTGACCAGCAGGGCAGCTCCCACGCAGGAAGGCCTGTCAGACGCAGTGTTTGAGCTGTGTAGCCCAGCCCGGTGAACCATGTAGCTGCCTCGGGCCCTTTATAGAAAGCTCTGCTACTCATTGACTTAAGGAGACTGGAAGCAGGCAGCCCAGTGAGGGAAGAACTGAGAGTGGCTTAGACAGGAGTAATTGGGTATGAGGAGTTTGTCAGCCAGAGCTGATGCATGGGATTCTCGAGGAGTTGTGGTGTCAGCATTGAACACAGAGAAACTGGAAGCATGCAGTTCCTTGAACTGGGAAAACTGGGAATGACAGGTGAGGAAGAGGGACAAGGAGAGTACCTGAGGTGTGATTTGGACAAATGAGTGTTAAAGCTGTCTGCTGTACATGTTCGATGCACAGTCATGTGCCTGTCCAACTCACAGAGGAGGCCTCGCTTGGCTAGAGCTAGACATTGGAGCAGCGTTAGCATTACTGTACTGCCTGGAGTGGTGAGGCTGTAGAGCAGGAGTCCTGCAGGGAGGATCTGTGCGTGGACAGGGCTGAGCGTGGGTCTCTGAGCCGCCAGTGTCAAGGAGAAGGAGGGAGAGTGAAGACACAAACAGAAGGTATACAAGAAGGCCTGAGAGACAGACAGTATGGTCATCAGTCAGATTCTGATAGAGTTCAAGCAGGACACCACAGAGGAGTCACTGGTGGCAGTGCGGGTTATGGCTTGTGAAGAGCTGTGGGAAAACTCCAGTACCAGCTGCTTCAGATGAAAGTCCGAGGGTAGAAGTTGAGTGTTCGTTTTGGGGCTCTGGTTTCAGGAGCTGAGTGCAGACCAGGCCAGGACTGGAGTAGACATGAGTTAACCTGAGATGAGGCTTCTGTGAGTTGTGTTCAGTGCAAGAGCTGAGTGTTTACAGAGAGCACACATGGTGATGACTGTACGGTGCGGGGCCGAGGGCCGGAGAGAAAGGAGCAGGCAGCAGGCAGGAGGTGCTGGGGTTCCATGGTGCTCAGGGTGGTGCTTGAAACTGAACTTTGGAGGGTGATTGTGCTCACACATAGACGTCAGGCAGACTCTACCAACAGTGTCAAGGCAGATGCTTTGAAGAAGGCAGAAGGAAGCGAGCTTCCACCCAGTACGCGTGATGTCTGGGAACAGGTGTTTAGGGACCCTGCTTTAAGCTTCTGCTGTGGGCTGAGTCTGAATATCTGTATGCTCTGAGGGCTGGTCTTCCCCACTGACATTCTGGGGTCAGAGAAGAATTTCTCATAGTAACACCAGAAACATAGGCCATAATTTCTGAAGGCTCTTCCTCACATAGCGGCTTTCTGGTGCCCTCTGTCTGCTTTCATTCAGGCAAGGCCTTTCCTGGAGCGACTAATAAAGGTGTTGCCCTTGTGAGCGTTTCAGATAGTTCTCCCAAGGGGAGAGTAGCCTTCAGAGTCTTGTCTTTATTCCATGTATCTTTAGATGCTGATCTTTATTTTGGCGTAATCCTCAAATCCCTCAAATTCAGTTAGTAAGACTTAGCTCAACAGTCTTGAAGGTGCTTGAATCCCCACAGAGGCCGGCATTATAGCAGCTTCAGGGCATTTCTGTGTGGTGCAGACTGCAGTGTGCACACTTTCTTTGTCCTTTCTGGTCCTCTTGATAAGGCCCAGGTCAGCCTTCTGCCATGAAGCTTAACCGCTGTACAGTTTATATCTGCACGTGCACAAGTTAGTATATTTGTATATTTGTGTTGCTTTGACTCACATTGAATCTTTGAAGATTAATAAAAATCGATTCAATCTAGAAACTTTTTTAGTCTTAAAAGCTGGAAAAAGGTGAGATAATCTGCAGGCCTTGGCTTACTCTGTTGTTGCTTTTTATGCCAGCAGCAATGCAGACTTAGTCTGAGCCCCGAGAGAAAAGGGATCGACCTGAGTCCACCCCTTATCAGCCCTAAGGCTACCTATGTCTCCCTTTTGTTTTTTTCTCTGCAGTATTAAGATTAACTAAGAATTCCTGTCAAGTTCTTCTGAGCATGGCATTTGGGAAGAGCCTGTTCTGAGCCCTGTGGGTTGTGGTCTTTAGTAGCAGCTGGTATGAAAAGAGAGTGAGGGACGCACAGGTCCGCAGCCTGTCAGGGCCCAGGATCCAGTGAGAGAGTTGGGGGAGGATGAGGGAGGGTACCAGGAGCCAGCTGGAAACGAGGTAGGAGATGGCGCTGACGGCTGGCCTCCCTCACCACCACGCTAGACTCTTCTCTTCACGTGTAAGTCCTGAAGAGGTGTACACTTCAGTGGCCCCGCAGAGGGAGGGCTGCCTTGTCTGTCACTTGTAAGTCACAGGCCGTGGAAGAGAACCAGACTGTCAGGATTCGAAAGGCAGTGTCACACAGTTACTTAAGTGGCATGTATGGAATTGTAAGTCTCGCTGAAAGTGAAGTAGGTTTGTCTAGACTGGGAAAGTGAGTGATCCTTGCTCACAGTTTCTAATATAGATCTGGGCTACTGGAGTGCTTAAAAAAAAAAAAAAGAAAGAAAGAAAAAGAAAACAAAGAAATTCAGGTATAACATTTCAACTTGTGAGTTAATTTACTTTAAAAACTTGCTGGTATGTGTTCTTCCTTAGGCACCGTGCCTGTCCGTCCCTTGTCTTCATCAGAGAGTCCACGTACACACCTGACAACCAGACCCACGGCCCTGCACGCTCACGCACATGCACGCACACGCACATGCACATGTCCTCCCTTCTATTCTGCCCTCTGTTTGCTGTGCCAGCCCAACCCTCCTCCTGCTCAGCCTCTGCAGGACAGCTGGGATCTCCTTCTCATAATAACCCTTTTCTCGGGCTTTGACTCCAGTTCACTGTTCCTGCAGGTGTGGTCCCCAGTATGAGGGCCCGTGCCACAAGTGTATTGTCACAATCTCTTTCATGCAGTGAGTTAGCTCTCTGGTGCTGGGCCTCCCTCTTCCTGTTTGCCTAGAGCCCAGCCTGGCATCAGCATGTGTGGAGAGGAGGAATCAGGGAAGGGGTGGGAGAAATGATGGCAGGATGAGGTCACTCAAGTAAGAGTAAACTTTACAACTCTGGAGAAGAGAAGAATAAATGCTGTTTTTGTTTATGCAGGTCTTAAGATTTTGGTAGCAGAAAGCAAATGTTCAGAGAGCAATGGAAACAAGTCAGCAGCTGCTGTCTGATCCCAGAGATGTCACAGTGTGCACACATGTGATTTATGTTGAAGTCCTCACTCTACCCCATAGCTCACGTTGCTCGTTTAGTTGACGAACACCTTGGGGAGCAGGTCATGAGGACTGTGACCTGCGAGAGGCCCCTGTGCACTGAGCTTGCCTGCTGCTGTGGGTCTTGGACTCCACTCAAGCCCTGGACAACACAGCCCTGCATCCACTGTGCTGATGTGAGGGCTCAGAGGCAGCCAAGTGCCCTTCACTCATGTGTTTCACGACTCGGGAGCCTAGTGCTCCTCCTCCCTGCCTGCCGCTCAGTGCTGCTGCTGTAGCTCCTGAGCCAGGGAGGCAGAGGTCTCTGAGGCTTCCTTTCTGCACTTTTGTGCTTTGGGGTGGATTCAGGGTCACAGTGGAAGTTACTGGAAGCTTGTTAAGACCTTACATTGATTAGGAAGTGTCCTTGACTTAAGCCGTCAACATCCCTTTGAAATACTGCATTTTTCTAACCTGGGGAACTGGCCTGTGGTGAGAGTCGGAGGTGCTGGGAGTTAAGTCTTCCTTCTCAGTGCTGTGCGTCACAGACACTCTAGCCAGGTAGCCTCGCAAAGCACTGTCTGCTCTCTCAGTATGTACTTAGACTCGTTAGTCTGAATTAGAGAGCTGATTGTACCCAGTGGCTCCCCGGGACACCATGTCAGAAAAAACCAGAAGGTGCAGGAGTGTGCTGAACATGCAGAGTAAGTAAACAGTTCTGTAAAATTAGTGACCGTTGAGCTTGGACCTTGATGTCTCTGAACTTTGCATTTTTAATTGGATTCTTTAAAAGTTTTGTGGTCTCCCAGAAATATAGTTTAATAAAAGTTATACTGTAACATTGTCAAAAAGATATTTATATAAGGCCCAATTTTGAATTATCTTAGGGAAATAGGTCATGTGTGGGGTAGAGACACAGGTACATATACACACTCACGTGTGTTTAAAATATACTTTAGTTGGCCTTTATTCCCATGTCCTCTTCTTTCTCTGCCTCTGGAAGTGGGGCACGTTTTCTTCAGTTAAACACAGAAATAGAAGCACGGTCTTGACCCATTTCACACCTGTTTATTTCAGGCTCTCACCACACACATTGTTCATGGGCGCAGCATGAAGAGAGACCCACAGAGCTGGAGCCATGAGGGCTGCCACATGGGAGCAAGCCGTCAGGGCATAGGGAGAGCTTGCCATCCATCCTGCCAGCTCCAGAGCTGCTTCAGGACAGTTCTGTTAGTGAATTCATTGTACAGCACACCCTGGGTTTATATGAACTGTATGTTACTAACAATGAACTAGATTCAAGTGACGACTGTGAAAGCACAGCAGCCGCTTCTCTTGGGAGCAGCCTGCACCACGGATGCCCTGTGTCCCTGTTGCCCCAGCAAACTTTCCTTTCCTTATGAACACAGCAGTGACCTGTTTATGTGCTGATACTGCCTCCCAAAGAATGGAAGCTCCTTGAGAGCAGGGCCTGTCGCTGTCTCTGTCTTTAGCACACAGGACAGCTCCTGTTACATCAATAAATGCTGTTCAGTGAACTAGTGGGCCAATAGTGTTGCGTCCTTTCTCAGTCTTTGACTTGCTGTTTATGTAATGTATGCCATTGAAGATGGTAACATACGTAGGAAGTCTTGTTTGCAGCTAGTTCAGGGAGATACAAGAAGCCAGAGCATCTAAGATGGTGGGATTATGAATTGCAGAGCCACTGTGTGTTGTGGTGTCTATGACGCCTGTGTAGCAGCAGGCAGACGGGAATAGGAGTCACTTCACTGGTGTAGAGTCCAGGAATGTAGAAAAGCAGCAGAGACCCTGAATCATCTCCTCAGTTAGCTAGTGATCCCACTGACAGTTTCTGGTACACCCAGGCGCTGTCTAGTGAGCAGGCATTTGCCAGCACAAGTGGAGCTCAAGGTAACAGCATTTGGCCATCAATAGACAACACACTTAGCTGCCTCATGAGAATTTAGCACTTAGTGGACCCAGGACTGGCTTAGTCTATGGGGTAGGTGCACTCTGTCATGTTCCTGTGTTGCCCAGAGCACCCAGGGCCAGTTGCTGAGCATGCACGTCGGTATGTAGAGACTAACGACAGAAGTCCTGGCCCGGCAGCCTTTGCTACCTGTCTCTATCCCTTGTGTATAGGTGGAGGTCACAATACCAGCATTACTCCTGCAAATCTTGAGTCTTTGTTTTGTAACAAAGACGAAGGAGCCAGTCTCCTGTGATGTGGGTCATTGTCTCCAGGTGAGTTGGTAGTGCTGGCCTCTGATGACAAGTCTGCAGAAGTCAGACATCTCTAGGGTAGTGTATTTCATCTGTCAGCCTTGTTCATCTCATTGTAAACTTCGCTTATTACACAAAGAAGCAGTCAACTAAAACCATGACAAAGAGCCAATCAAACCCAAGTTTTCTTCACTTGGGAAGTGCCCAATAGATTTGATCAAACCAGACTCAGCCATTTTTAAGGAGAGCAAAGGCTAGACCTTTCTGTATCCCACAGCAAACCAAGAAGCTAAAGCTGTGGTAGTGTTGCTGTGTGCCCCAGGCAAGTCACTGAGTGACTTTGAATGTAACCTTTCCCTCCGATGGAAGCGGAAGAAGTGTGGATTTTGAGCTGAGAATATAATTGCAGGAAGTGGCTAACAAGGCAGAGCTCACAGACTCCTCTCAGAGTTGTGTACGTGAGTAAATCCTGCTGGGAGTACAGATGTGAGGATGAGGTAACATAGAACAGCAGCCCGGAACATAGAACATACATGCTCTTAGAGAGGTTGAAGTACAAACGAAATCATGTTTCAGCTCCGCTTAATAAAGTGCACTATGATTTTGTTATGGTCAACGTCTCTTTTCTGATTCATCATGGCTTCTCAAATTAAGAAACCAACTCGTCTTCTTGGTTGGTGCCTGTTGTATGCATGTGAAAACTGCTGGGAGAGGTTCACCAGGTTACAGACCACATGGGCCAAAGATGGAAGAGAAGTTTTTCATGTCTGCTTTTATTTTGAAATACCTTTTCATCGATCTAAAGATCTGATTGGCTTACTGTTACTTACTTATATATCTACATATGCTTCTGCTTGTTCTCTCTCTCTCTTCTCTCTCTCTCTCTCTTTCTGTGTGTGTGTATGTGTGTGTGTGTGTGTGTATGTGTACACCTATAAGTTTTATGGGGTTCAGCGAAATGGATTGTTTTATGTCACTGTTAAAATTACATACTTAGCACTTCATCCATTTAAAATCCAGTTCTCGTTCAGTGTTCCTGTAGTTTAAATTACATATCATAAGCTTTTAAAGAGTGATTGCATGAATTAGTGCCCTCTGCTGGTACACAGAGGACATCAGGCAGAGGAACTTTGACCCAGAGCCTTTAAAGAGGAGCCACTTTACAGGGAGATGTCTTCTGTCAGCGTTTCCTTGTGATTTTGAAGGCCCCTTGGTTGATGATTTACACCCACTCGAGTTTGTCTTTTTTCTTGTGTTTCATGCCTGCCAGTTACTCCACTAAGCCTGGGCCATGGGTTGAAAGCGGTGCTCTGAGTGAGGGACTTCTCAGACGGGCTTGCTGTATGAGAATATACTGGCATTTAGATTTCCCAGGGGGATCTCTGGATTAATTTTAGATGCATTCCTTACCCTGTCTTTTCGAGAAGGGGCATTGCTGTCAGTTCTTGCATTAACAAAAAGTACTCCCTGCTAGCTTTGTATGATTTACAAGCAAGGCTTGGCCCAGACTTGGTGGGTAGGTCTTGATGGCCTTATTTGCCCCACTGGTGTTCTCTGGAGCCAGCTTTCCCACTGAGGTCTCCTGGCCAGATTCTATTACTCTGGATTTTGGCATCCGGTAGAGCAGACACCAAGCTCTGTACAGCCTTAGGGCCTAGGGAGGTGACTCTGCTCACGTGGGTCATTGTGAAGTAGGGAGGAAGCCAAGCCTGTGTCTCAGACCCTGAAGAGAATGAAGCTAAGAGATAAACTCAAGGGCCAGACAGTCAACCTTCCTGCATGGCTGCTAAAGACGTGTTCTTTCACTTAACAGCAAGCCCTGCCTTTAGTATGTAAAAGACAATTAAAAAAAAAAAAACACCCTTATTTTGGGTTAGCTTCATAATATAACAACAAAGTTACAAAGATGAGACTGAGTTTACACATACTGGTAATCCCTTTGATACTGCTGGGTTTCCTTGAGGACTGGTTTTATAATCAATGCACCTGGGTCAAAATGGGTTTAGGTGTCCACTTAGCATTTTGCTGAAGAATGAAATGTTTGCCTTCAGTACCTGAGTTTCCACTGCAGGTAGACCTGGCACTTGTCCCAGACCACCTTCCGTCTTGGCTTCATTCCATGTCTCTGGCTATTTGATGTTAGAAACACTTTCTGCGATTTTCCAGCATCTTAATGTGTAAGTATTCTCCCTGTTGGTACCATTACTGATACATGCAGCCTAAGGAGAGAGGGGGTGGTCCGTGGCATCGTGTTTCAGCTTTGCGTTTCTGTAATCTCTTAGCTGCTTCTCATACACTTAGATTGAAGACAATGTAGAAGTATGTCTGCTTTCAAAATGAGTAAATGATTCCCCAAATGTTTCTTTAGAAAGGTAAAGTCTCTCAGTTCAAACTCATTTAATGCACCTCTTAATCCAGTCTGCTAGCTAATGGTAGTACATTTATTGAAATACGTGGAAACTCCTTGAGGTTCATGTACTTCAGTTTACGAACGTGATATGCCAGACACTTGTCACCCGACTTCTTCATGCTGGGGATGAGAAGGGAGAGCATTGTTCCTTTTTCATGAGCCAGGTGAAGTAGGGGGATCAAGGGATTGGCCTGGTGGAGGACCACAGTGAGAAACAGACCCTGGCTGGTCCTAACCATTCTGCAAGCAGCCCAGCCCCTCTAGCACACAGCTCCTGTAACATTCCCATTTGAAAAGGCTGCTGTCCTCTATATTGGTAAGACTCATGGTGCCATCAGGCTGTTGATGAAAATAATCTTTTGATGCCCTGTAGGCAGTTTCTTCTAGACCTTTTATCAGCTGTTGTGGAGTTGACACTGTTAGGCCTGAGGAAACCAGGGCTTAGGCAGCATGGCCTCATTTCTAAGTGATGGCTGCATTGACACCATTGGCACCTTAATGGGCTCCAGGGTAACTGGGGCTGCTTCTGTGAGGCTTAGTGACTCTGCGATCTAGGTGCATGCTGTGCTGCAGATAAACCTTGGCAGCAGAGAGATGTGCAGCATTTTTATTTTGTAAGTGCCACTGAGCTATTTGAGACAGTTGGTAAGGGTGTATTCTTGAGAAGATGGCAGAACGTCTTTTAGAAACGTTGGGATGTGGATGGAGACAGCAGAGCATCTCTAGAGAAAGTGTTTGCATGTATGACGGAGGTGGCCATGTGTTAGATAAATTAGAATACCCATTCCTGTACTATGAAAGTTAAATACTATTGTCGTGTGCCTTGTTCTTCTTAACTTTTGGTTGATGTCCATTTCTAAGAACAGCTCAGAAGAGTCTCCTGTGCTGGTGCTTGTGGTAACAGCACACTCGGCTTCAAGGGTCAACAACCACTCTGGTGAGTTTGGTAGGTGGCATCTGTTGCTTTTCTCTTCTGCTCTTTTGGGATTTGGCTCCACCTGCTTTCATAGCTGAGGACAGTCTGTAATTTCTGATTCCCCTGCCTTCACTTCCCGAGTGCCACCTTGTTTGTTTATTTTCAGATAGTGTCTTTGTACCCCTGGCTGTCCTAGAACTCACATGTAGACCAGGCCTTAAATTCAGAGATCCTCCTGCCCTGCCTCCAGAGTGCTGGGATTAAACGTGTGGGCCACAAAGACCTTTTCAGTTGGTCGTAAAGGTGGCTCTACAGAGAGGATTCTCTGAAAGCCTAGCGGCTTCATTAAAGCTGAAAACCTGTCTGCAGTGTGGTCTGTTGCAGTCTGGCACCCAAGGTTCAGGAGAGCTGTCCAGAGTCACTTTCTGGTAGATGTCCTTACAATTTCTAGTGTCTGTTGTGCAGATGGTAGGTTTTGGTTTGCTTACCCTCTTTATAAAACATCGGACAGTCTGGCTGGAATGGGTAAACTTTGAACTCTGTAGTCCTGTCAACAGAGACAATCTCAGGTTGGCAGAATCCAGGATGAAGATGTTACTCCCAGGGGAGTTTTACATTACAGTGAGTTATTTTCCTCCTGAGCCCACGTGAGTGGCCATAGTGTGTGGCTACTTTTGCAGAATGAGTTTTCCTGTCTGCCATTTGAGATACTTAACACTTCCCTTTCTCTTGTGTTGGACTCTGTAACCTACTTACCGATCTAACTGGAAGAGTGATTACAATTTCAGTTTGTGTAAAAATTCCAAACCGTCAGGCCTACTCCCCACTTACCAAGAACTAGTTATCCAAATAGTGAGGCCACAGGTCTCTCAGCCACAGGTTGTGCTTGTCTACATCTCTGTTGCCTTTCCCATCACAGAGATATGGAAAAATGAACAGAGTCCAGTTGAAAATAAAGATCTAAGCTGAGTGGTGCCTGTGGCACAGACAGGGAAGCAGCTTGTGTGAAGGTTGGTGGGACATGGGAGCGAGCCTGTCTTTTCAATACCGGTGGGACTGCCCTGCACTGGCAGAGACCTTTAAAGTAGGCTTTGCATTTTAAGTTTCATTTTGAGAACCAGCTATTCACTGTGCAAGCTAAGTTGCTGGGAAGTTTGTTTTAAAGATGCGAGCACCCTCTATTTCAGTGAACCCAGTAAAAATAGCATGGAATAAAATTTAATTACGCTGTACTGAATATTTCATGTGGAATTAAGGGGCAAAGCTGCCTTTAAAAAGCATTAGGTTTGGGAAGAAGAAAGGCTTTGTAGGTTCTTTGGAAGATGCTATAAT
Source organism: Mastomys natalensis (assembly GCA_021653895.1). Lineage (NCBI taxonomy): Eukaryota > Metazoa > Chordata > Mammalia > Rodentia > Muridae > Mastomys > Mastomys natalensis. Next base: position 807,757 of record JAJTUV010000344.1, on the reverse strand, counting down.
TAAAAGATTTGCTCAAATGTATTTTCTCCCTTTTTGAAGAGTTTAAAGAAATCCATCCATCCTTTCCTAAATTGATTCTCTCTCCAATGTCATTGCTGTCTGGCAGTCAGTACGCTGCCATGGCGCTGATTTGATGGCCGCTTTCTGTCAAATGTAAAGTAGTTTGTTTTTTAATCCTCCGATTTAGACATTTAATAGAAAGCAAATGTTTGGCTTACTTTGGTTTTTGCTGAACCTGTATTTAAACCCACAAACAGTTTGAATAAAGCGAAGGCACCACTGGACTAGCTATTTTAAACATCTCAGGATGTAAGAATGCTAAATGGGGTTCCCTTTTAAAAATAGAAATGGCTGCTTGCATTTACATAATTACTGCTAACTAGCACAACATTTTAAAACAGTGATAAACTCAAGCTAGAGAAAGTACCTGCTTTAAAAGGTCTGGTGATAAGAAGTTGTTCTCTGAGTGGTGCTGCTGATGGAGGGCCTCAGAGCCAGGTTCTTCAGTAAGGAGGGGCATGTGGGGAGAGGGGTGGCTCTGCCAGGCTCTGGCTTGATGCGCCGGAGTCCGCATCCGTGTTAAAGGGTGCTGAGGGTTGGGATCAGCGTAGGTGACAGAGCACGGAAGAGTGTAAAGATGGCGGGTAAGCTGGGCTGGGCCAGACCTGCAGTCCCAGCATTGGGGAGACTGAGGCAAGACTGAATTTGAAGCCAGCCTGTGCTGAGTATGCCCTGCCTCATAGAACATAAATAGCTTATTCAGACTGGTTAGTTAAAGCCAGAACTTTGGAGTGTCCAAGGTTTTGCCTTTCTCCATCTCAAACATCATCTGATCATCTGTCAGTTCTTCTATTTCCTTCTAATCTGCATCAGACTGTACATCTCCACCCAGCACCAGGTCTCCCCCTCTTTCGCTGGACAGCTGCTCCATTTCCTACTTGGACTCCCTGCCTCTCTTGCCTCCCTGTGCAGCAGCCATGCTGTCTGCCCAGAAGTGAGAGCAGCTGTTACATAATACTTTGAATACCTTTGGTCTGCTTTGTCATCCCCTCCCTCCCCATCCCCTGACCCGGGTTGTTTACTCAGCCTTTAGTTACTGAGGCTGTCCAAACCCGGAGTACATCAGACATGGCTCTCTTAGGCATTTCCTATTTTGTCTACCTGCTGGCTCCTCTGTACCAGCCAGGGCTCATTCCGAGGGTCATCTCCTCAGACCTGATGCTACTGCCATATTCGGTCTGCGTCATTCACACTGCATCTTTGTCTTTTCCATAGTGTTTATTAGTCAGGCAGTTGTTTCCTTATCTCGATTCCTGTCTCTTCCCCACCACATCAGCACTCTCAGGTCTGCCTCCTCAGCTGTGTCCCCAGCGGTCAAGCGCCTGGAGAGCACAGGTAGTTGTTGACCAAGTGGGTGTGGGAGAGGAGCTTGTATGGGAGGAGACCGCCCCCAGGACAGCTAGCCCCTCTTAGAGCATCATGAAGGCCGTAGACGGCATGTCCTATGTGGAAGCTTTACTGCCCCCCCTAACCCCCATGGGATGGGTACTAATGTCCTGGTTCTTGTCTGCAGTATGAGCTTGCTAGGTGGTTGACTTCCTGGCTAGGGCCAGAGAGGTAACATGGCCTGTCTCTGCAGAGGGCCACTCCTGAGAGAGGCAGAAGCCATTTCTGTGATATCTCTCTGTGGAGTATGATAAGGACACTCCAGGTTCAGCAGTCACTCTGGCCTGGAAACAGATCTGTTATGATACAGGTATTGGCAGAACTCTAGACCTCAGCTAGCAACATTTGGCCTTTTAGTTTCCCTGCTGACAACACTAGACCTGGGAGAAAATAGACAGCTGTTGGCACTTGGAAAAGTGAGGGTGCTCACATAGCTGATTGGTCCTTTTACACAAAACTTCCTTAGGGAGAGAAGAATTACATTTCCAACTTAGACTTTTGGATATATCCTGCCTCTCCAAACTGTCAAAGTACTCACTCTGGTCTTGAATGTGTTAGTTGGGGACTGGATTGTGAAACTCAGGAGACCCGTCTGCTGAGCAGAATCTCCCGGGTGGGACTTCCCATTCTTGCTTCTGTCTTTATCAGGGTGTTTTGTAGTGATTGGGTTGTAAGCAATGACTCCTCTGTATCAAAATGGACTCAAGAGACTTGGTTACTGCTCCTTGGAGTGGGAAGACTTGGGTTACTTCTGATGGAGTGTCATTTTATCAGCTTAGGCCGTGCTGAAGATTTCTCCTGTTTGACTGGAGCCTATGTCATGGGAATACAGATACTGTAACTGCCCAGCTAGGAACCAGGTCGGTCTTAGAACAAACAAAGTGGGAACAGAGCAGCGGGCCTCTTCCGACCACTGTGGGTGCTGTGTATGCCAGCGAGGGGATTAGACAAGGCTGCTGACCACTGTTGGAAGTAAGAGCAGCCACAGGTTTCCCATGGCAGCGAGCGGATGTGTTTAAGATCAGCAGGGTATGGGGAGGAGAGTGGCCTCCATTGGTCTCCGGTATCTTTGTTCCGAGTGAACTTTCCCTCTTGCTGGGAAGTCTGTCACTTCATGCCATCAAATCTTGTCACTTCGGACTGGACTGCTGGTTGATGGTATTTGAAGATAACAAGGTGGATTACTTGAACAGAAGGTTGCAGCCATATTCTTGTATACACCTGGCTGCTGCTGTTCGGTGACCCTGGGGTTGAAAGGCCACGTGACTCCTCCATATATTGTTATGAACTTGTGTGTACAGTGAACCTGATGCTGTCTGACAAACAGGAGTGATAAAGTCGTCTCTTCTGAGTTCTCTGGTGAGTTGTGAGGTAACAAACAGGATTGGTGCTTTTGGACATTCTGGGTGTAGTTTCTGGGCTGTGAGTGTTAGTTAGCCTTGGACAGTTCCCACTCACCGTCAGTCTCTCTTCTCAGTCTTAGAAGAGCCAGAATAGTTTCCTCCCACAAAGGGCCATGTTCTTCCAGCCTTTGTTTCTATGGCTAAGATACTTGCATGGATTTCTTGATAACCACATGTCTGTAATTTCTCTCACCTTTGAAGGGTCATGTTTAGAGGTGTCTAAAAAACACCCACGACTCTGACATTGTTACCTTAAGATAGCATGCTCCAGAGGTTCAGTTCCTGAGCAGTGCTCACACTCTGGTTCTGGTAACATGGTTGGCTGATCGTTTCCTAAAATTGGTTGAGGAGATTAAATATCTGTTAAACTTATTGTGTGCCCTGATTGAGAGGACTAACCACCGTGTTTGGTTAACAGGGTCCATCTGCTGCTTACTCCTCTGATTTATTGGTAATATATTGTCTTCATGCAGGCAGACAGGTTAAAGTTCACAGTGGGTGCTGGGTGGGATTCTGTAGAATTGGTGTGTGAGTTGGCCTCTGAAGATGGTACAGAGAGCTTTCCGGGGCCTGTTTGGATAGCCCCAGCCTTGTATTTTGATCCTAGTTCCACCCCCCTGAGAGGGGCTCCAGAGGAGGATTGAATCAATGTTGTAGATAGCTTCAGCCTTGTATTTTGATCCTAGTTCCCAGTGGATAGCCCCAGGCTTGTATTTTGATCCTAGTTCCACCCTCCTGGGAGGGGCTGCAGAGGATGATTGAATCTGTACACAGGTGACATCTTGTAAACCTTCTGTCCAATTAAAACCTGTAAAATAAAGGCTAGAGCCAGAGATTGGGCAGTAGAAGGGAGGCGGAGAAAAAGGCTTAAGGGAGGAGAGAGTGAGAGGAATTCGATATAAAAGGCAGAGCAGAAGCAGAAGAGAAGGAAGTCGCCGGGGGAGCAGAAGCAGAGGGAGAACAGAGGAGGAGCAGGAGGAAGCAGAGCAGAAGGAAGCCTGCCATAGAAGGAAGCCGATGATGACGGAGCTGGACAACCATGTGGCCTGGATGAACCACAAGTTATAAGGGATCTCATAGCCAGGGATTAGAGTAGTGTAGCAGTAATTCTGCCCAATCCAGGTGTGCTATTTATACCAATAATTATCGAGTTGTGTTTTCCTTTACTGGTCTCCTTCGGGTAGGAGATCATACAGCAGCAAATTTGGGGGTTAAATAATTCCTTCTACAAATTGGCACCCAATGCCAGAGGTCGATTAAATAATTTCTACTACAGGGGCCTGTTCAGGAAAGGCACTGGGAAGGCTTTGCCAAGCTGTGGCTTACCTCGCTGAGTGATCTAACCTGATTTCTACAAGTACCTGTAGCCTCTTGGCATGTTGACCTCCGAGGAGGAGGCCCCTGGTTAATGTGAAGCTGTGGCTGTCTTGTTCAACATACCATGTTTTAAAATATAGAGATGGATCATGTCCCTCCAGCATCAAGGCAGCTGACTGTCTTCTTCCTGTGTCCACAGGCTTATGCAGAAACGCAGGTATGTCTCTAGGGCCTGTGTGGTCATCTGACCTTGGGCACAGCTCTCGAGCGGGAGCTTTGCTGCCCATGGCAGCCGTGCATCATTATGGGCATGTGCCCAGCCTGCTCATCCACCTTGGATGCATGTGGATGATAAATAGTCACCAAGGCCCCATGATAGCTGAAAGGCACACTCCAGCCAGTGTGTACGGGGCTGTAGGGTTTCCTGATGGATGGAGCCTATTCTGGGAAGCAGCTTATTGTCTCACGTGAACAGGCCTTCTAAAATAAATGACTGCTTTCTTAATGTTTTGAATCATTTTCCTCAGCACATGTTTTGTTGCCATGGCTTGAAAGCTTGCCAAATATATGCTTTTGCACAACTCCCTGCAGGGCCGGGTCTGCAATCAGCGCAAACAGTGATTTAAGGTTGAGCATAATTGGGAACTCAGCAATCACTTGCCTCCAGTTTGATCGAATGGCAGTGGAGTGCTTGAGACTTACTCCTCTGTTAAAAGTTACATACATATAAGTCGTGCACTCGAGACACAGCTCCACTGCCTCATGGGAAAGAAGTCGCTGTGGGAGGCACTGGGTGAGAGCCTGGCCATGCATGGTAGAGGGCCAGCTTCTGTGGTGGAGGCTGTAATTACAGATGCCACTGAGGACCATAGTCAGATCGTGTAACTGCAGGAGGGACAGGAACAGTCACATGGCAGAAATGCCTTTGCAGCCTTTGTCTTATCTGATGATCTGTCGGATGTCACTGTACCAGCTGAATTTGGTGTGGCCTCTTGCTAATCGGGGCCTTCGGTTTTTTTCCATTTCGAACACTGTTGTGTTTTTAGGTGGTTATTCAGGTGTCTGTAATTGAGACCCTCATGTGGTCTGCTGGTGGGAAGAACACTGTTCACAGCTCACTCTCTGGAGCTCTGCAAGTCAGGTGTGAGCCCTCCAGGCTGAGGTCCTGTTACTGTACACACAGAGTAATGCTGGGTATGGGTGGAGAGGCATCTGCCCTTGCTCCTGACCGCATGCTGCTCCTACAGGGGACAGCTTAGCTGGGTGATGTGGCAGCTCCCATCGGCCCCACAAGAGCTGAGTGCATCTGTAACAGAAGACAACAGAAGCTGCATTTTGTCACCTTATGTGATCTAAATCTAGAAAGTGAGCTTTCTCTGAGTTGTTTCTGGGTTTTTTGTTTGTTTTATTTGGTTGGTTTTGGTTTTTCAAGACAGGGTTTCTCTGTGTAGCCCTGGTTCTCCTGGAACTCACTCTGTAGACCAGGCTGGCCTCCAACCTACAGAGATCCACCTGCCTCTGCCTCCCAGTGTGGGAATTAAAGGTGTGCTCCAGCACACTTGGCTGTTCTGTACACTTGTAATTGTTGAGAACAACCTGTTGCCTGGAGTTTCAGACAGTTAGCAGAGCTCCAAAATTTACCTTTATTTGCAAAAAAACATATGAATTATGAAAAATTATGCAGTTTATCCAAACAAAGCAAAACATTACCTATGTGAATATTTGAGTCTGGCAGGGTATTATCAACAACTGAGATGGAGATTTGAAAATAGTATTGGTTATAGTAGCATCCCTCACATAAGCACTTTAAAGAAAATGTGTGTGACTGTGACCTCAGAGAGAACTTCGATATCCGAGTAAGAGGAAAGAGGGCACAGTGTCAGATGGCTTGGCACTGTCATGGCACCTGTCTTCTTATGTTGGTTCTTAATCAGTGCCATTCTCATCCAGATTTATCTGGCTGCTTGTGACATTTGTAACACAGAGGACATAGGAAAATAAGTCGATTTTGAGAATAAAGCTAGATTACCCTTGCCTGGTTTCCAGGTTTACAGCTCTAGCAATCAGGACAGTGGTATTGCAGAAGGGTAGACATGGAGATCAATGGGACAAAGTGAGAGTCCAGAAATAGACTTGGTCAATTGATCTTGACAACGGTGCATAGGTAGCTTGATGGAGGAAGCCTCCAACAAATAGTAATCAGAGAGTCATGTGCCTGGACTCCCGTGTAAAAAGAGGAGGAGGCCCAGTCTTCACCCTAGATTGTGCAGAAGTTACTCAAGATGGCTGTCCATAGATGCAGTCTATGTTACAGGATTGTGAAACTTGAGGGGAAAACCAAAGGCTTGGGTCAGAAGGGACTGCTTGATTTGGTACATTCTGTAAGAAGTGAATGTCAGACTTCACAGAAATTAGAAAGACAGGGTCATGGAAAACTGAGGCAGACCTGGAAGGCTCACGGAGCAGAACAGTGTTTCCCAGAACTGCGTGTGTGATGCACAGACAACTCTTAGGCCTCAGGAATATGAAGACCCAATGAAAGACAAGCAAGAGATTGGAATAGACACTTGACGATACACAGAGGGGTGAAGTGCATGGAGAATGTTATCAGTAGTCACCAGGGCAATTACACCACAGTTACACCAGTACATACTTATTGTTGTCACCAAACCATGGGAAGGGTGGCCACCGCCACGTGCTGGTGAAGAGTCAGAGCACCTGAAGCTCAGCTTGGGATGGAAATGAATACACAAGGCCAAACCTCGAGTCCAGCCTGCTTTGGCCTTGTTTTAAAATAAATCTGTACTTTAAGAAAATCTAATAAACCGCTGTTCATTAGATGACCCAGCAGCTCCTCTTCAAGGTACTGACTAAGAGAAGGAGATGCTGTGTCCATACAGACATCTTTACGGATCCTTTCTGTGGTGGGCCGAGTGATCTCTAGATCCAGAGGCAGCCCGAATGCCATTCAACAGGAGAGTGGAGGCAGCAGTGAGGGTAAGAACATGGACGACTCGCAAGTGTCCGAAGTTTAGAAAAGAGAGACTAGAATCATTCTGGAAAGGAGGCAGGCTGCTGAGGACTGTGGGGAGGTCACCACTGCCAAGGCCCAGGGGCCCTGGGGTCATAGAAGCCTCCTGTATCTTGGCTGTGGTTGTGGGTACGTTTGTGTGTTGTTAGGAGTGTGTAGCCATAGAAACAGGAGTTAGACAAAGGAAGGTCCTCAAATAGTAAGCTCCATATCAGGGCCCCCGGAAAAGCACTGTCCACCAGGGGGTCTGCAGCGAGGGAAGGGCTACAGGCAGCGGCTGCTGAGGTGAACAGAGACATGCTCAGTGGCTGTGAGCACTTCCTGCTGTCTCAGAGTTCTGTCTTAGCACCCACGTCACGTGGCTCCCAACCACTTGTAACTAATCCCTGGACACCCAGCGTCCTCTTCTCAGCCACATGCACACTTGGCACACACAGATGTACATACATAGAAATGGAAAAAATAAAAATAAAAGAATCAGTCTCTGAGGTTTTACATTATTTCCTCCTGCCATCTATATTATGGCCCAGCAATTCCTCTATTAAGTAATTACCTTAAAGAAATAAGTATGAACACTCCCTTAAAGGACTTGGAAGATAATGTTGATATGAAACTCCAAGCTGGGAACAGCCCATACCTATCAGCCGGCAAACATCGGATGAAGTATTACAGATCTGCTGACGGCTACAGCGGCGGAAACTCCAGAATGAGAAGTGTTTACTCCGCACCCGCACAAGGATGCGAAAGCCAGGGAAACCTGCCAGTGGTGACCACGAGACGGACGGGAAGCAGCCAGGAGGAGACCCAGCTTTCTGTGGTGTCCAGGACAGAGTTCCATTTGATGGGTGGTCACATGGTGTGACCAGGTTCCCGTCTATACCTCTGACTGTGTGCTATACTTTGTATATGAGTAGCTAACTTCTATGTACACTTGAATCCCAGGTTCCAATAGCCATCTGTTTTCTTGACCGCTGTTGGGTGGATCCTTCGTACCTTAGTTTCTGGGTGGTGCACATTGTTGGTCTGCGGAGGCAAGAGCAAACAGGTCAGCTGCTGACTGGCTCATGGCTCTGGGGACTCAACCTACCTGTGTTTGCTAGTCGGCCATCTATAGAACCCCCGTATTACCCTCATCTTAGGAAGAGCTGGGGGACTTGTGTGTGCGTAGCCATTTAGCAGGCCTTGAAAGCCAAGGCAGCTGCAACTCACACACACTTGGGAAGGAGGGGTGTGGACGATGGTGGAGGTGGACCCTTGGCCCAGCCTTCTTTGAACCCTACCGTTCTTTGGTCTGTCCAGGCACTTCTTAAGGGTGGTATCATCCGTCATGTCTAGACGGCTCCGCGGTTACCTGCATTGTACCCTGCCCCTGCATTCAGACTTCCCCTCCGCTCACACTGTTGCTGCTCTCAGTTTCAAATGAAATCTCACCCAGCTTCTGCATTACCGTCTTTGCTGTGTTCCCTTCCTCATCCTTTCCTTAACCGTAAAAGCGAAGCTTCTGCTTCCCTGCCACAGTGGATTGGCCTGTCTTCCCCTCCCTCACCTGCAAGGGCTGCACTGAAGGCGTGTGCCACTACTGGCTCTGCTGGAAGCTCTCACTAGTCTGTTGTCAGACTTCTGCCTTTGTGTTCTGGGGTGGGTGTCTGTCTGAACATTGGCTGATGTTCACGGTCCTTTTCTTTGAAGTAATCATTGTCCCTTCCATTCAGGGCACCGTCCCCTGCCCCATTCCTCAGTCCCTGCTGTCTCCTGGCCAGCCTTCCCTCTTGGCCTTCTCTCTGGGCTTTCTTCTCTTCTAGTGGAACACATACCCATATTCCTGTGATAGTATCTGCCTCTTTGTTCTTAGCCTTACATATCCTTTATTTATATTACACATTATGCTGCCAAAGCCAAAGCCACCAGCCCCATGCTAAGGATTCGGGGTTCCTGGCAGCACTCTTTTTGAGCAAGTGAATGGGGATGAGCTTTTCCAGGGAACCTTGCCCCTGACCTGCTCTGTGCTTGCTGCACCTGAGTAAGGAAGTACAGGGGAGCCTAACCGTGCCACTTCCATCCCCTGGCATCTCTGGGAACGGCACCTGCATTTCTCACTTGCATCTTCTGGGGCCAGACAGCCTTGGACCTACAATTATAGAGGCTGGTGGTACTACCACTTTGCCACTGGGCTTGAGTCTCACACAGACTGGATGTCCCCAAGGGTTGTGTCCTTGGCCAGTCTGTTGGAATGCCTGGGCTCTGGTCACAGGAGTCCAGTGTCTGTCTGCAGTCTTGAACCTCTATGTTGCCCAAAATATACTCTGGTGAGCCAGGAAGGAGCACTGCTTGGTGTGCAGGCTTTCCATTTAAGGTCAGAGGAGGAGGGAGCTTCTTTTCTATCGGGTCCTAATAATCCTGCCAATGAAGTTTCCCAAGATGGTCTTCTCGGCAAAGAGGGGAAGAAAAGAAATGGGCACAGTGCCTGTCAAGGGACTCTGGGAGACAGAACTGCCAGCCTCCTAAAAAGGAAATCTCCCGTGTTCTGTGCCTTGGCTGAGCCTGAGCTACTGATGCCAGTTTGGAGGGGCAGAAGTAACTTGAGGCATATCTGCCCTATGTCCTCTGGTAGGGCAGTTGGCAGTAGCCCTTCCTCCAACCTTAAACAGCCAGAGAAAAGGTGGTACTTCAGATGGTTCTACTCCACTGCCATAGCAAATGAGGGTGGTGGGAAGCATGCCAGAGACCTCGGCCATGGGAGCACTGGAGCTGGGCACTCTTAATTGATGCCTTTAATACTTACTGTTTACACAGCAGAAGGCACAGTGAGATTGTTTCAGAGGCAGACCAGAGCGGCGTGAGTTTGGAAGTCGGTGCTGAGACACATGCCTCTTTTCCCACTCTGTAGCTGTTCCTTCGATGTTTTTTTTTTTTTTTTATTTAATTCCCTCCCCCTCACTTCTGAGTGCAGCAGTCTTCTCCCTGAAGAGAGTGAGAGGGGAAGGTGCTAAATGAAATATTCTCATGCAGTTATTATTTGCCTGGGGCCAGTTTGAGTTTCTTGAGTAAATCAAAATATGCATTTTAGCTAAGTTTAAAACCTTGCTTCCTGAGCCCCGTGGGCAGCAGAGGAGGAATGGTGGTGACCAGCCAACGAGGTGCAAGCTGCTGCAGCCTGCTCCTTGACAAGCCTGCCTTTCTCCTGAGGGACTCCAGGGTATGAAGAGGAAACTCTGCACCTTCCAGGTAGCCATCACTTAAGGCTTCTGTCTGCAGATGTTTTCGATTTGTCTGTTCTAATTTTTTCAGTCTGTTTGCTTTTTTAAATCCGGCGTGTGGTTTCCACCCTGTCCTTGAGTTGGGGAAACAGGGAGAGTTACGGGGCATCCTGGAGCCAGGCAGCAGTGTCAACACTTGCTATCTGCTGAGTCGCCAGACATCTGGGCTCAGGGATGGATGGTGGGCCGCAGTCCCTGACCTCAAGAAACTCTACCTTAAGGAGACAGGACGGATGAACCTGCAGCCTCAGCAGTTGCCCTCCCCAGCGCCCCCTCCTGCCCCATAACCTCCCCCATTTCTGGGAGGCACGAAGGAGTGTCATTGTACTTTGATGCAGGCATGCTTCCGAGTGGGATGGGCTATGGGTTAGGTTCAGACAAAGGCAGTCAGGAGCTCCAAGCATGGTTAGACCACAGGTAGCACTGTGACCTTCAGTGACCCAAGGTATCTGTCTGACAGGGCTGCATGTAACCGCCTGTCGGTGAGTTTGCTGTCCCTTGGTCTCATTGTCCCTTCCTGTGAGATACCATTGAGCAGCTGGTACTGGGCTAGCCCATCGGGGAAGTAAGAGCTTCCCCCTGGCCTGGGAAGAATGCCTTCCATCACACCAGAACTGTCCACAGACCAATCCAAGGGCCAGGCAGACCTTAGTAACTTCCTGGGAGCCAGCGTGGTCCTCCAGCCCTTGTGCCTTTTTGGGCTCGAAGAAGTCTGGCTTGTAGCCTCCCTCCCTCAAGTCTTTCCTTCCTTTCCTTGTTTCCTGGATCATAGTGGCCACTTGCTTTCCCCCAGATAACTAAACAGTTGTCATTTTGATGCCCATTCCTTCTTCCAGAGACCTTCACCACAGCTCTGCTTAAGTCCTCTGTTTTCCTGTCTTCCTTTCTGAATATACCCCCCCACCCTTCTCTGCATTCCTAATATTCTTGGAGGTACGTCCCACAGTCAGATTCTACCCCTGGAGGATGCTGAGCCGACAGCTACCTGCATCTTCATCCCTGTATGATGCTAGTGGCCCCTAGCCCTCTGTAGCCCCGCAGCACAGACCTGGTGCCTGTATACAGGTTGGTGCCCAGCGGTGCTCAGGGTACACAGCCAGCCAGGGCCCACCTCACTCTCAACAGCCAGCCTTGGACCCAGAAGGCCCCTCTTAAACCTGTTCAGAGGACACGCTTGCTTTCCTCAGGAGAGGGTTTCATATCACAAGCGTCTGGTTTGATGAAGTGCAGCCTCCATTTCATAGTTTTGGGGTGGAGAGTTGGGAGGGCTGGAAATCAGGTTCCCCGCGGGGTGGTGTGGGGTGGTGAACAACTCAGTGTGGGGTGTGAACAACTCAGTATGGGGTGTGAACAACTCAGTGTGGGGTGTGAACTCCAGCCTAGAATGGAGTTCAGATACCGGGTGTCCCCTCTCCCTGCTGCTCTGGGGCAATCCCTTTCTACTGACAGGTGAGCTCAGTATTGATGGGGTCAGATTCCAACGTCTTCAGAACCACACAAACATTGAGGACCCACTGCTGGAACTGCACGATCAGTTTAAATGTAATGAAAGGTATCAAGCCCATGGTGACGGGTGACATTCATAATAACACAAGCACCCTGGCCGTGTTACGTCCGACCCTTCCTTTGCTCTGCAGTGGAGGCAAGTGCCACAGTCTCTTTGGAAAAACAAGGGTTTTCTGGCCTTTGAGAGACAACTGTCTGCTGTGATCATCTGAAGAGGTTGTTGTGAACAGGATAGTTTTAAGAACTTTTAATAATTTAGGTGAAAGGGCAAACAAAGTGGCCTACACTCTATAGCGTTTAGATAGGTTATGTTTGAATTAATTCAAAATACTCATGGGAAGCTAGTTTGTCTTCTTACCCAGATGTACTTGAAAACAAAACGTAAAGAATGTCTAAGTATGTGGGCTGCCTGGGACTGGGACTGGTATAATCTGGGAAGCTCCATTTTGGGCTGGTGGGCTTGGGGGTTCTCTAGCAGGGTGCAGTTCCCTGGTGCTTAGGTTTTCTACCCTGAGAGGGGTACTGGAGAAGACCCAGGCAGATAGATTCAGCTCAGGGCAGAGTTGTACTGGCAGGATGCAGAGCCGCCCTGATGTGAGGAGGGGAAGTTCCAGCTCACAAACCCAGTGCCTTGCAAATGCTACCGCCTGAGCCAAAACCCACCTGCCAGTTTGCAGGCTGACTCTAGCTGGAGCCCTTAGGGACGAGAGGTACAGGAGCGGGTCCTGGTATGCTCACCCATTGCCTTGGGCTGATTGTGTGGCCTAGCAGAATCTGTGTGAGGAAGACTTTTGCGAAACACCTTGCATGAATGCACGAACATTACAGCTCTCAACTATTCGTGTCTCAGGTTCAACTCCCAAGAGGAGTAGGAGTAGGATGGATGGCCTCTCCCTCGAGCATTAGCCTAAAGCCAAGGAACGGTTTCTCCATCGGGTCAGCCTGCACTAACGCCAGAGCAGTGCACGGTTCGGTCTCCTGTTCCTGGAGGTCGGCTGGCCTGTCAGAGCTTTCCTGGAACTCAAGAGCTCTGCTTTTCAGCCTTTGCTGCTCTGGGGTCAAACAAAGCCCTTGCTGCCCTTCCAGAGCTGAGGTGATGCTACCTGTTAGGCTCTGGTGGCTGCTCCGTGATCCAAGGGGCTTGTTGTTAGTCATCTTCTGCTAGGCCAATAGTTGGAGTTCATGATCCAGATGAGCCCAGCCTGCTCCAGCTTTCTGTGTATACCTGACTGGGTAGAAGAGAAAAGCCTTCACCTGGAACTGGTAGAGCTTACATAGAGTAGCGTCTCAGCTGGGCTGTGACAGCGGTGAAAACCCAAGGGCAACACTACCTGTCCAGCCTGTTAGCATTCCCTCGTGGGCATGGGGAAGGACCATGAAGTTCAGGAGAGCTTTGCTCTACCTCCCTCCCCCTCTATTTATGAGGTCAGTGACAGACTGTCTGGGACTTCTTGGCGCAGCTTGGAAGGTGTCCAGGGGACTTCCTGGTGGTGGAGATGTCTTTCCTGTGCTTGTTACTCCTACTCCTGTAAGTAAAGCCACCTGGACAGGACCCTTGGGGCTTGGTACCTTCTCCCTAGGTTAGGTCTCCCTAGGAAACGTCATGTGAAGTTACTGTGGTTTTCCCCTCTTCTTCTGCCAGGGCTCCTCTACCTTATTTGGGGCACTGTCACCCAGGAGGCTCGGCACCCCAAGGATGAGCTGTAGCCAGGCTAGGATGGAACCCTGAGGGGTTAACTCGCTGCATAGACTGCTGCTCCTAAGCCAAGGCCAGCTGAGGAAGTCTCCTTTGTTTTTGATTTTGATAGGGAAATGCTAGTGTTTACGGAGTGGAAAATTCTGACAGAACTTTATGTGCCCTGGAACTACTGGGGAGTTGTCCTCTGCACCTTGAATCCCCATGTGTGACTGTTGAAGGTCGCTGTGTCCTTGAAGCCCATCTTGTACCATATCTGTTTGTAGAGCACAGTCAACATGGTCAGGTAGTCACGCTGAATATTTAATGAGAAAATCCTTTAAAGACTGAGGTGTGTGCCCCTGTTACCTAACAGGTCTGTATGTGGGAGTTCTGGTGGCTGGGCTTGGACCCTGCACCCCAGAACCACGTCACTGGGCTTCAGCCCCTCAGAACCTTCTGCTGGGAGTGCTTTGCTCATAACTGTTCAACAGTAAGGAAATTAAAGTGGTGCGTGAGCCCTGGACCTGCAGGGGAGCATATGTCCCCACCGCTGTCCTCTAGGTTGTCATCCTAAATTGCAGTACATCTGCTAATGAGGAGACAAGGTGTTGCCTTCCATTTGGAGCAACTGCATTAATTAGACCCTCTCAGCCGTCCCCTGTGCCTACCACTCCTGGCCAGCTTCCTGGGTTTTAAATTAATAGTTCAAGTTAGAGGGAGTTGGGGAGGGAGTCCCTGGAGGGCTAGTGCCCTCTGCTCCTTGGACAGACGGGGAAGAGGACTTAGCCTTAGAACCAGAGCCAGTGTGGATAAACTGCAGGTTGGTTCTCAGGCCACGCTGGGAGAGGTTTGGGGCCCAAGAGGCTGCTCCTGTGAAGGAGGCCATTTGAACTGAGAGGCACTGCCTCTTGTTGCTTCTGACTGAGCTTGGCCCTGCCTGGGAGGAGGCCTCTTTCTGCCTGCTGGTGATTGTCATGAGCACCTCTGTGCCTTAGGCTGTCTTTGTAAGTTATCTCTCAAGATGGCTAAAGCAACAGGGTATGGGAGTCCTATGGCCTGGGTAGAGCTTGCACTAGGCCCTTGCCAGCTCAAGGGGGAAAGAGACCCTCCCCCCAGACACCGTGCTCACTGAGCCCATCTGAAAAATGGGAATGTTGGTAGTTACCTCCCCACCACCTGCAGGGCTGCAGTGAAGCACAGATTAACAACTGAAGTCAGTGTCCTTGCTGCAGGGCTGCAGGCTGCAGCTGTGTGTTTGTTGCTGTAGGTGTCCTTGCTGCAGGGCTGCTGGCCGCAGCTGTGTGTCTGGCATCGAGCACATTCCTGGCCCTCGCCATGTGCACGATCAATATTTGTTAAGCAAATGAATGTGACAGTGGTCTACACAAGTGATAGCCGAGGGTACTCCCTTTGTCTTCTCAGTCCTGGCTTCTATGCCCCTCTTCCTTTCAGACTCTAATGGGGTAGGGATTGAGGTAGGTCTCCATGGTCAGATTTTAGGATCCCCCCAACTGGCAGATGCTGTCCTGCCATGTACCTGGAGATGAGCTCAGCTCAAGAACCCTAAGAAAGACCTTTCATTCTTCTCCAGCCCAGCTTTTAGATTCATATCAGAGTAGCAGGTTTGTAGGCCCCTCTCTAGAAGTCCTCGCATGCTTGAGCTGATTGGCTTGAGCAGCCATAACCCTGAAGGTCAAATCCTATCTGACTAGCTGCTTCAGGGTGCTTAGCGGGCTAGCAGGGTGAGATTTAGTGGCATCTTCCCTTTGTTTCAGAATGAAGTAATATTCCCAAGAAGTCATCAAGTGTGAAAATGTGTGTTGTGTTGCTAATGGGACACTAATGAAATATTAATGTTCTCCGTCTCTTCTGTGAGTATCCCAGGCTCTCAACATTCTTCTACCTTTAGATCAAGAGCTCCAGACACTAACATTTCTTAGCGCTTTCCAGATAACCTTGGTGTTTCTGGTGAAATAGGCAAGCTTGGTCATTTGCATTTGGTAACTATTCAGTGGGGGAGAAGCGTTGTCACTTTGTTGGGTTCTTGGACTGGCACTTACCAGCTTAGATGCCACGTAGACCCCACTCCCAGTAGAAGTCTTTGCCTTACTCTATAGGGATCGGCTGTCACAGCCGCCAAGGACCAGCACATTGCAGTCTCTGTGCCTATCACTGAGCCCTACAGCTGGCACCCACAGACGTGACCCTGTAACCAGTTACAGGGACAGAAGTTTAGGCCCAGGCTGGGAGGCCTGTTCAAAGGCACTAGCCAGTATGCCACAGAGGCAGGATGTGAACCTGGGCAGGGTGCGAACCCAGGCAGGGTTTGAACCTGGCTCCACACCTGGAGCTATAGAGAGAAACAGAACAAATTGCTACCTGTGAGTCTTCCCAGACTCTCTGTCCTCAGTTCTAGGACCCCAGGCTTCTATTCTTGCTTGTGGACTGGGCTGATTGGCATCTCTATGCTTCATTCAGTTCCCTGTTCTCTGAAGGGAAGTGCTGTATGTCCTCATCCTATGTGTGTGGTGTGTATCCACATCCTATGAGTATGGTGTGTGTCTTCATCCTAATGTGTGTGGTGTGTGTCCTCATCCTATGTGTGTGGTGTGTGTCCTCATCCTATGTGTGTGGTATGTGTCCTCATCCTATGCGTGTGGTGTGTATCCTCATCCTATGCGTGTAGTGTGTATCCTCATCCTATGCGTGTGGTGTGTATCCTCATCCTATGTGTGTGGTGTGTGTCTTCATCCTATGTGTGTGTTTTTTGTGTGTGTCTTCATCCTATGTGTGTGGTGTGTGTCTTCATCCTATGTGTGTGGTGTGTATCTTCATCCTATGTGTGTGGTGTGTGTCTTCATCCTATGTGTGTGGTGTGTATCCTCATCCCATGTGTGTGGTGTATATCTTCATCCCATGTGTGTGGTGTGTATCCTCATCCTATGGTGTGGTGTGTTCTTCATCCTATGTGTGTGGTGTGTATCCTCATCCTATGTGTGTGGTGTGTGTCTTCATCCTATGTGTGTGTGGTGTATCATCATCCTATGTGTGTGGTGTGTATCCGTCATCCTATGGTGTAGTGTGTATCATCATCCTATGCGTGTGGTGTGTATCCTCATCCTATGTGTGTGTGTGTGTCTTCATCCTATGTGTGTGGTGTGTGATCTTCATCCTATGTGTGTGATGTGTGTCTTCATCCTATGTGTGTGTGTGTGTCTTCATCCTATGTGTGTGGTGTGTATCTTCATCCTATGTGTGTGTGTGTGTCTTCATCCTATGTGTGTGGTGTGTATCCTTCCCATGTGTGTGGTGTGTATCTTCATCCTATGTGTATGGTGTGTATCTTCATCCTATGTGTATTTAGTATGTGTCCTCATTCTATGTGTATTTAGTGTGTATCCTCATCCTGTGTGTGTGGTGTGTATCTATCTATGTGGGGTTCCATCCTATGTGTGTGGTTGTGTACCTCATCCTATGTGTGTGGTGTGTATCCTCATCCTATGTGTGTGGTGTGTATCCTCATCCTATGTGTGTGGTGTGTATCCTCATTCTATGTGTATTTAGTGTGTATCCTCATCCTATGTGTGTGGTGTGTATCTTCATCCTATGTGTGTGGTGTGTGTCCTCATCCTATGTGTGTGGTGTGTATCTTCATCCTATGTGTGTGGTGTGTGTCCTCATCCTATGTGTGTGGTGTGTATCTTCATCCTATGTGTGTGGTGTGTGTCCTCATCTGTGTGTGGCTGGCTTTTCTCCTGGGTTCAGGACCAGGTCAGCTGCTGTGCCTGCATGTGTGGAGAGGTTGAAGTGGCCATCCACCTGACTGCTCTGACCCAGTGTGGCTATGCTGCATGGCCTGAATGTCCTCCTTGGGCTCCTCAGCATTGCTGGGGAGCTGCAGTGCAGCAGCCTCCTAGATCGGCCTCTGGTGGTCAGCACCATGGTCAGCTCCCAGGCCACCAACTCTGTCCTAAAGCACTCTCACTTGGAGTGGGCGGGGGACCCCTACGTTTCCAGTGCTGTCCTGTGAGCACTGTCCATGCTTTCCTGTTATCAGGCTCCAAAAGAAGCTTTTGGTGAGCCCTGGCCCTGCCTTGGGTACTCCCTTCCCCTGAGTTTCCAACCCAAATTCTCCCTCACAGGCCCAGTACTCTGGTCTCCTTTACTTAGCGTCTTGTGTCGCTTTGTGAGTGGGCATCTGTATTTGGCCACAGTAGCTGTGCTCCACCAGGCTCTGTGCTAAGTGCTGAGGGAAATTCAGTGGGAGGAGCTGGGCAAGACCATCAGAGGCTTCACAGCACAAGTAGTGTCTGTCGGCTTGGGTCTGCAGGCAGAGTGGGATATTTGATTTGTGGGCTTCGGGAAGAGAGAGTGAAAATTCAGGCAAGGGAATTGTCCTTTTGGTCTGGAGCACAGCCTTGAGTGCATTAGTGTCCTGATGGTAGATCCGAGGTACATGAGGCCACTGTGGATGTCACCACATCTCACAGTGCCATTGGGATACTGGGCACAATGACTAGTTATCTGTGGGATCCATAGGATATTGACTTCCTCCACATAAGTGTAGGCTTCAAAAGGAGAGGCTGAGCTCTGACTTTGTTGCTCTTCTCTGGTGCTTGAGTACTACCCAAGGTTTTCACATGTGAATGTGCACTTGAAATGGAGCACATTTAGACACACGTGCATACACAGCTCTTCATTGTGGCCTCCGACCAGTAGGAGGCAGCACGGGGCACCATTTGCATGGGCAAAGCCTCTCCCAGAGCAGACACTCAGGCTGAGAAGAAGAAGGCTGTACACTCGCTGGGAGCCTTAGAGTCGCTGGCTCATTCGGGGGCGCGCTTTGCCGTTTTCTCTCTCCTCCCTGGAAGCACCTTCTTGCCCATCGCACCTGCTTTTTATCTTGATTTGTGTGCCTACTGCAGCCCCAATGAAGACATACTGTACTGTCTATAAGGAGAAGCCCGGCTCAATTCTAATTGTGTGCAGCTCGCTTGCAGGCAGGCTTTTGGCCACAGCTGCGTCAGGAGTAAGGCAGAGAGGATCCACAGCCCTGTTTGGTTCCGCAGCCCATCAGGACATTTTCCCTGGCCTAGCTCTCATTGGTCTCGGGCATAATTAAGACTTGTGACTTCAATTCATTATTTTCTGAAAAAGAAAGGCTGCTTTGTTAGAAGCTTTAAAGTCAGGACTCTGGATTGTCAGGCAAACGGGGGTTCCTTTAAATAGTTTGAGTTTTTAAAAAGGATATATGTATGAAATTTTTAAAGAGTATTCTTTTTTCACTCCAAGAATGTATGCACCACCTCTGGAAAAGTTCAGTCAAGAAATGTAGTTTTTAAAACAAAAAAAATTTTTTTTTAAAGAATGTGAGTGTTTTGTCTGCATGCATGTCTGTGCACCGCTTGCATGTGTAGTGTACTGGGGAGGTCGGAAGAGGACATCAGATCTGGGGCTGGAGTTCCACATGACTGTGAGCCACCACGTGGGTGCTGAGAGTTGATCTTGGGTCCTCCAGAAGAGCAGCCCCTAGAAATGCGGTAACTTTCAAGTGCTCTGAATTCCTGTGTTTTATGCTTTCCCTCTCCTGGCTTGTATTGCCACATCCTGGGGCGTTAGCAGTCAGCCATGACTGTCTGTCTCTGCTCTAAGGGTGAAGCCCAGGCTGTAGCCAAGAGCTTTGATGATCAGAGAGGCATAGCAGGCCTTCAGCAGAGCCAAGGCCACATTTATCCTTAGAAGGGATGAGCTGCAAAGGCCAGAGTCCCTAGACTGAGGGGATGAAGCACTGCAGAAGCCAGAATGGGAGGGTAATTAATTTGGAGGAAGTAACCCCTGGGCTTTGGAGTCCACCTTCGGTAGCCATGGTCACTCACATGGCAGCTGGGATATAGCTCAGTTGGTAGAGTGCTAACCCAGCATGCCTGAAGCTCTGAGCTCCAGCCAACCCCAGCACTGCATAAAGCTGGGCAAGTCGTGTGGTAACGATGTCTGCAGTCCAGCACTTGGAGGAGGAAGCGGGAGGATCAGAGGGTCACTCAGCTGCAGAGGGAGGCTAGATTATGTGGGATTCTGTCTTTAAAGACAGAAGGAAGCTGGCAAACAGCAGCCCCGCTCTCACGCTCGTGAGGCTTTCCAGTTGCCCAGCAAGACCCTCCCAGACTGTCAGCTGGTTCTCGTGGCTCTTTCTGGACTCAGGTCTGAGTCCTTAAGCTCTTGGGCACGCCTGGATGGTTTTTGGTGTTCAATCATGTTTTGTGTCTGCTGTTGGAGCCCAGAGTCTCCAAGGCATGTCCCCATTCCGAGTGCCATCCCTGTCTTCTTGTTCCAAGACTCCAGAGCCTGGTAGGTGACCACGCTACCAGGGTAGGGAAGGAGAGAGAGAGAGAGAGAGAGAGAGAGAGAGAGAGAGAGAGAGAGAGAGGACAGTACAGTGAGGTTTGCAGGGGGGACGGGAGGAGGGAGTCCTCTGTTCTTTTCTGCCAGCAGGTAGGGTTCCTCAGCAGAGCGAAGAGCTGCTCTCACCCGAGCTGGACTCTATCAGGCTCTTGCACCTGTTGGCACAGCGTAGGCATCATAGAGTAGAAAGCTCATCTGTTTTCCAAGAAAGAATGCAGAGAGGAGAGAGAGACACACACACACACACACACACAGAAGAGAGAGAGAGGGGAGAGAGAGAGAGAGAGGAGAGAGAGAGAGAGAGAGAGAGAGAGAGAAGAGATGGCCAAATTGAGTTAGGAGTGCCAGGAATCCAGCCAGATCCAGGCGCAGCCCTGAGTTCCTGTAAGGCCTGCCCCGCCCACCCCTGAGTTTCCTCAGGGGGGAAACAAGCAGCTCCCTCCATGGCATTTACAAGAGCTTGATTTACAGGCCTGAGTGTTTGCTGCACATCCATCTCTCTCCTCTAAAGTGTAAGCCCTTGCCTTGTGAATGAGGCCACTGGTCTTCTAGGTTTTTCCTTTTAGACTGGATTTTCCTTCCTGCTTTGTACATGAGCATGTTCAGACAGCTCCCCAATTCCTGACCCCATGGTACCCATCCCCATCCCCACCCCACCCCCATGCTCTGTGTCGAGACACCCTTGGGGGTGCAGAAGTGAACTATCCTTAGTTCTAGGCCTCAAGAGATTGCCTATGGGAATCAAGAAGAAACTACCAGGCCTGCAGTAGAGAAGTTGTCTTAGTTGTACACCCAGTGTACCCATGAGAGAGTATCTGGCTTTCACAGGCAACGTGGTGGACATGACCAGGGCATGAACTTGCTCTCAGGGAAGGTAGAGGCCCCACTGGCCTGCTCAGGAAGACTGTCCAGGCAACGAGCACAAGTAGCTCCATGAAGCTTGGCCTTGCAGGAACATGCTACGTCTGGGAGGTTGGGGAAAGCTGAGGGTGCCAGTGAAGGGCGTTGTGGGTGTTGGTGATACCCGGCTACAATGGACAGGCCCAGATGCAGTGATGACATCTGGCTCAGAGGGGACGTCCAGATCAGCAAGATCTCAGCCAGGAGAACGGCAAGGCCGGGGACGCTGTCCTCAGTCCAAGCCACAATGGCAAGATTCTGAATCCAGACAGAAACGACAGATTCAGGTGTTAAGGAAAGGAACCTTGAGGACGACGTGGACATCTGTCACTGAGGTTGAGGCCAAGAGCCATGCCAGGATCAATCCTCGTTCTTAGACCTGGCTGGCTAGGCAAGAGATCACCTGCACTGGCTTTGGGGCCCCAGAGAGAGGACAGCTGGAGGCCCCCTAGCAAGAGTCCATAAGGACACAGGGCTTAACAAAAGGCTGAGGCTGCCTTGAATACCCCCTTCCCCCCACCACGGGCTCCCTGTGGGCAGGTCATGGGGAAGACAGTGGGTAACAGGACCATGTGACAAGGTCAGGGGTCTTGATTTCTTTGCAATCTGACAGGCTGGGTGTACCCAGCGACCCCAAGACCCTGAATGTGTTTCTTTAACTTCTGAGGCAGTGCCCAGGACAACCTCCCAAGCTCCTACTTGGGAAGAATTAGGTAACTGTTCCTAAATGGATTACGTCAGCAGCCCTGACGCAGAACAGACTAACGTAGGAGAAGAAGAACCTCTCCCCGAGTCCTGAGCCAGCTGCTTCACGAGAGGACTGAGGAAGAATAATATTTTTTGAAGCATAGACCACATTTGTCCTGGGAGCCAATAGGAAGGCAGAGTTTAGGTAATCTATGCAAAGGCCCCTCAGTTGCCCTGCATCCATCATCCCAAGTGACAGAATTACATCATTAATCATTGGTGGTAATAGAAAAGTCATTGGAATAGAATGTTGTCACAGGATAAATGTCTCCCAATTGCATATAAATGTCTCAGCTTTACTGTTTGTGCTTGAGAAATACTGTGGCTTCAAAATGTTGTTTATCCACTGTCTGGAAACCGTCAGCACTAGCCTGGCCTACCCACAACCTCACACCGAGGAAGCCAGAACTGCCTCCTTCAGCTCAGGCCTGCCTCCCCACAGCCGGCCACAGAGACAGGGAGGCAATGCCGTGGGAAGCACAGCGTGGAAGCATCCCTCCATGGTGTCCCTGTGGGCTGTCCTGTGGACACAGACACTTGCCCCCTCTCCTGGCTTCCAGCTAGGAAGCTCAGCTTGTCTGGCCCTGACCCAGTGGTGTTGGATGGTCACAACTTCAGATCCCAGGGTGTGGCTCCAGTAAAGCCACCCCAGGCTGCAGAGAAACCAGGGAGACACAGCAAGCCAAAGGCCGACGAGCTGAACCTTTCTGTGCCTCTGTACCATTTTAGAATTAAGCCAGCATTGCTTTCCGGCTGGCGGATTTCTGCTCCATGACCTGAAAACACTCCGTTTTTGGAAACTGTATCTGCTGACACCTTTTTCCTGGGGTTTGTGTGTCTCTGTGTGATGCACTGCCCTGCATTGTTGGGTCAGGTGTTGGCTTGCTGTTGGCGCCTTAGCCTCCCTGTCCCCTCAGAGATGTAGAATTGTTTTAAAGAAGTGCCAAGCACCTGAGCTGATGGGTGAGGTGGGGTTTCACCAGTATCTTGGGAGGAAGAAGAGGCTCCTAAATGAAGAGATTTCATGAATGACGGTGTGTCAGATGTGCAAGCGACAGCTACTCAGGATGTCACAGTCTGGTCAAGTCCTATACACACTTGTGAGTGGATACAGGATGGCCAACTCTCAAATTTGACTGACTGAGGCAGTTAAAAGCCATTTCTCACAGAGTTACGATCCTCTCATAAAACGTACACCAGCAACAGAGGTGGGGCATGCCTTCGAGACGAAGCATGCTTCTGTGGAGCACATCTGTTCCCGGCTGACTTCTCCCATGCCCCGGAACACTGGCAAGAACCTTTCCCTGGCCCCAGTCTTCCTGCTTCAGAAAAGCAAGTGGAGGAACAGAGGGAAAGGGCCCGGCAGGAGCTCCTGAGGCTTGTACATTCCAGTTGTTCTTGGCTTTGTTAACAGATTACTCCCGACAGGGCAGTGCAAGACAACAGTCATTTATTACGACTGCCCGACTCTTTTGGGTCTGGGTTGGCCCAGCAGCTTTTGCTGGAGGTGTCTCAGTATAATCCCATGGCACTGGAAAGAGCACCCCCAAATCCTCCTTCTGAGAGTCTGGGGAGATGCAGACATGTTGGGGACCCTCCCTCTGTGTAACCCTTCAGCATGGTGGCTTCAGGGTTGTGAATTCAGGGGATCCGAATGCATGGAGACCTTGGCCTTTCACAGAACAGCCTAGCAAGTCACTGCTGCTTTAGGCTTTTCATTACAAGCCAGCCATTAAGGCCAGCCTGCTTGCCCATGAGGAGGGAACCAGACACAGCTTCTTGGCGGGAGGCAAGCCGGAGGCTGTGCAGACTTGTTTTAAAAACCACCCTACATTTGCAACCAGTAGGCCAAGGCTGAGGCTCCCCTGGGAGGCTAGGTTTTAATTTGGAGCACTGGAGTCTTGGAGCCCTGCCCCCATTCCCTAAGAGTTCCAGGAAGGAGGCTGCTGAAGTGCCTTGCTCGCTCGCTCCGGTAGGCAGCTTGCTCATGGCGGGTGACAGTGGCAAACTCCACTTTCTGGTTCCTGCTTGTACTTGGATGAAGTAATAAATCTCATGAATAAGGTAGATTCCATCAAATAAGTATCAATTAAAGTCTTTTATGATCATAACGGAGACGATGAATTAAAGTCAAGTTAGAGAAATAACCAATAAAAGAGCAGGCTCCAGAAACACAGACGAACAATCCCAGGATGGCAGGCACTGGGTGCTGTAAAGCAGCAGCCTTCAACCCGTACAGAGCACCTTCTGCAAATCAGACTGTTGCTCCAGGATGTGACTTGGGAGTGGGAGCCTCCTCCCCGGGACCTGAGGCAGGCAGGAAGGGGTGAGGCTAAGGCCTCTCCTCCACACAGGAGCCGGTTGCTCTGTTTTAAGGACTGACATGTGCTGGAGTGTTCTGGTTCCGATTCCCAGGGAAGTGAAGACAGCACCCTCTGGCAGGCAGCATCCGGCCAGGCCCCTGAGGGGACCACTCGCGGCTGCTTCCTTTGGTTGGCAGCCCTCACCGCTATCTGACTGCTGTTGATCCAGGCTTCCCCAGCTGTTGGTTGCCTTCCCTCAGACTCACTGAGCACAAAGGCCTTTTGAGTTCCATGTCGCTGCCCCATGCCGGCTGTGTCTCTACACCTCCTTCCTTTGGAAGCAGACTTTGGAGCCTTGGAAACCCTGGCTTACCAGCCCACTATTTGGCTTACCCTGGCTTACCAGTCCCTCTATTTGGCCCACCTAGCCAACCTGCTGCTTTTCTGCAGCTACTTGGGCGGTCAGAGTGCTGAGCCTTTGCTCTCTGCCCTGCTCACAGCTCCTGAAAGGGGAGTAGCTGGTGGTTCTTTCAGTAAGGCAGACTTGTGAGTAGCCCCAGCCAACACACAGCAGCCATCTCCGGTTAGACAAGTGGGAGCAGAGGTACTCTTGCTACTCAGATCCCCATCCATTTGTGGGTATTGACCAAGCCAGGCACACTTCTGCTTGCCCCCGCCACGCCCCCCTGCAGTCGTGGGGCAGTTTTCCTCCTGAATCTCCTAGGTCTGCCGGATTTAGTGAATTATTTAATACTGCAGCTCTTGCCAGAAGGATGGTAGGAAATTCATCAGAAATGCTCTGCTCTCTCTCCAGGCTGGCCTGGAGCTCCCTACACAGAAGGGGCCACCTGGGTTGGTTGGTGACAAGCCAACAGAAGCTTACCTGGAGTCAGTAACAAGCCAGGCCACTCAGTCATCAGATAGATATTTCCTGTGTGCCTATCCCAGGCCAAGCACCATTCCTAAGTCTGCAGTGACAAAAGGAGGAGCTGTCATGGCTTCTTTGAAGGAGGGCCACGGGAGACAAAGGCACAGAAGGGCCAGTGAACTAAAACTGGTGGCGAGGGGCTTGTGGGAGAGGGTGGCTAGGTGGTCCTGAGGAATGGCCTGCAGAGACAGGGTCCACGTGGCCCCCTTTGCCCAAGCAGGCATTAGAGCTCAGCTCTATCCACTTGGTAGCTAAGTGCGCATACAGAGGTGACCACAGCCACCCCTCCCCTGTCTGGCTACCGAGGTGACCACAGCCAACCCTCCCCTGCCTGGCTACAGAGGTGACCACAGCCACCCCTCCCTGCCTGGCTTCTCCCCCCCCCCCCTTACTCACAGAGCGTCGACTCTGCTTTTCTGGTCTTGGCCCTGTGAGCAGGAAGTATATATTTAGATTGTCCTGTACTCTCTGTGTAACAGTCTCTTCATTCCTGGTGAAGACGGGAAAATGGGTCAGCTGTATTTACTAAGACGCGTGTCCCAGCTCCTTTGCTGGGGCTATTTATAAACTTTCAAAGATGTGAGCTAAGTTCCTACATCTTACTGGAAGCCGAGAGTGCCTATGAATACTCTTTCTATTACTACGCTGGGGATTTAGCACTTCGGGTGGCAACACATTGAGTAGAGCTGGCCGAGAATCTTGCAAATAGCGATTTTGATGGACTCTGGCAGCCCGAGCGGCCCCTTGGTCCGATTTCTCCGGGCATTTTTTTTTTTTTTCCTTGTGACATGGTTGTAGCTGTCTTGGATATGATAAGAGATTATGCTGTGACTGTAAGTGTCGGGCTCAGGCCAGGCTGGGCCCTTCACAGCTGGTACTGTGACAGCTTCATCTGGATAGTGAGGCTTTAAGTGTCCAGTGCCAGTGACTGAGGCCTGCCCTTGGGCCAGCACTGCCCGCTGAGCATGGGGCAGTGGATCTCCAGAGCCTGGGACTGGGGCGAGCTTTTTCTGAGTTTTCTCCCACTGTTCACCACCTGGAAGCTGCCTCAACTCTGCCTCTTTTCCTTGCTGCCTTTGCTACTCCCCAGCCTCTGCCATCTTTCCTGTCTTGAATGTCCCGCCTGTATACTCTGGAGTCCTGACTCAGGACCGTTATGCCAAGTGTACTCAAACAGCCTGTGACAGTTCCTCAAGGTGACTGGCGTGTGTTCTTGCCAGATCCCTGATGCAAAGAGGCAAGGCTGGGTCTCAGACCCTGTGGATGGAAGCCCCACAGCCACAGAGTTCCATACCATCCCTTCCAAAGAGACCCCCTCAGTGCCGAGCAGCTGGGCTCCCAGCTCCTGACAGCCCCTGGATCACAGGGGTCTGCAGCTGATTGTCTCACTAGGGCTAGTGGGTGCTTCCAGTACTGCTCAGCTATGTTGCCTCCCACTATCCCCACAGGAGATGCATGCTGACTATAAAGAAACTACTGATTGTGCTAGTCTGAACCCAAGGCAGAGGGGCTGGTGGGAGGGTGAAATAAGTCCGTCATGGGCTGGTGGGAAGGTGAAATAAGTCCTTCACGGGGTAGTCGGAGGATGAAATAAGTCCTTCATGGGGTGGTGGGAGGATAAAATAAGTCCTTCATGGGGTGGTGGGAGGATGAAATAAGTCCTTCATGGGGTGGTGGGGGTGTGTGAAATTAAGTCCTTCATGGGCTCGTGGGAGGGTGAAATAAGTCCTTCATGGGCTAATAGGAGGATGAAATAAGTTCTTCATGGGCTGGGGGAGGATGAAATAAGTCCTTCGTGGGCTGGTGGGGGGTGTGAAATAAGTCCTTCAGTCATTGGTTCGAAACTGTATCTGGCCATCCGAGTGCTGCTTCCAACATCATCATCTAGCCACCAGTCTTGCTTAGGGGTGAGAGATGTCTTGGGGACCATTGAGCCCAAATGAAGTACCTGGGTTATTAGCCCCTAAGTCTCTCTGAGATTAATTTTTAAATGACATCCTTAGACCCAAATATCTAACAATATCTATCTAGTTTATACCGAAAGTCCTCAATATATTCATGATCTAAAAGCTTAATAGTCATTTGAAAATAAACCTGATTTTTAAAATGTCCTTTGTGACCACATCACCATGGTGGGTTGTGTACCCTTCAGATACTCTGTGAACTCGCAAACCCTGGGTCACGTCGAACCTCTTCACCCTCATTTCCTGCTCCAGATGTTGTTTTTTGTTTGTTTGTTTGTTTGTTGTTATTTTGGTTGCTTTGGTCTCTTTGTTGAGGTCCTTGCCTTTTATCTCAGCAAATCCCAAGAACCCAGCTTTAGCCTGGCGTGGCATCCTCACAGGGTCATCTCAAAGAACAGCCAGTGGTGACGGTGAGACCCCCCTGGGCGGACCGACAGGCCCCAGGTACTACTGAGGGTTGCATTCCTCCACCCCAGGATTTTAATATGCCCTGTGGGTCTCCTGCCCACAAGGTGCCCATCGGGAACGTCTGCAGGAGAGTTAGGCAGGTCTAGGCCCCCTCCCGCCCCACCCCAGTCTATAGGACAGGAGCAGGTGGGCCCTGCGTCCTCTTTCTGCTGGAGCATCAGCCTTACTGTCTAGCCATTGGTGGAGGTGATCTCCACATTCATGGCGGTACTTGAACTTATGGCTCTTCTAGGATGTGGGCTCAGAGGACCCTTCCTGTCAGAGTGCCTTAAGTCCACTGCTGCATTCAGCCTCTGCGGGAGCACAACACTCCACGCGGAGCCAAGTGTTCCCTTTGCTGTTGTGGTGGGTACGTGCCCTCAAGTGCTGAAAGCCAGGGCTTCAAAGGGGCTGAGAGCAATCCCCCCAGTTTACAAAATGGGGGATCTGAAAGGATCAGAGTCCACCTCCACATCCAGCAGGTGCCTGTGTTGGGTAGAGCTGACTGAGCTCAGATGGGCAGGGCCACTTCCTATTAAACAGGTGTGCGGCCCTCCCTCTCCCTGCCCACCCATCTGCCTTCCGTAGGCAGGCCCTCAACAGGGCTTGCTGCATTGGCCTTCTCCAGGCCTCGATTGTCTACTTCCCCCTTGGGACCTTTGCACTTTCTTGTCCCCCTCCCTCAAAGTCCTCTGCTGTCAGCCTCTCTGGTGAAGGACCCCCCTCACTTCCCAAGAGAATGACTTCCAGGTCATTCCTCAAACAGTGGCACCCTGCCGAGAGGAGACCCAGTTTCTCTGTTTCCTCCCTGCCCTTGGAGCCCGGCTTCCTTGCAGCTGTGGAAGACACCTTTCCTCTCCTGTCAGTTAGCCCTATTCCACTGTCAGTGAGCCTCTCCCCATGGTGCTTTACGAGGAGGCAGCGTGTCCTTCGTGCAGATGGATGGGACTCAAGGTGAAGGACTTTCAGTTTTGCCAAGTAAGGCTTAGAAGACTTCCAGGTCCTGGGCATCACGAATGTCTGAGCAGAGAGAGACTGGAAGGACACTCCTTGAGTAAAGGGCAGATCTTCTAGCAGAATAAATGTGGCATGATAGAAATAACCAGTGTCCCTCTCCCTGTCCCTCGGGGGATGGACGAAATCCTCACAAATGCCAGAGGTCATTGATGACCATCTGGGGACATGGGTCTCTCCAGCATCGACTTGGCACCATTTTCCCGGTGTTCCCTGCCATGGCGTCTTCACAGGGTGTAGGCCCCTGGTTGGGATCCAGGTCTTCGACTGAACTTGCCTACTCTTGCCATGGCTACAGAAAAGCCTTTGTGAGTCGTTCAGTACTTCCTGGTTCCACGGATGCCCCTGTGAGCCTTTCTACCTCCGGGCTCATCCCCCTTGCCATGTGTCATCATGTGTCCACTCGTCTGTCTTTGTGAGTCCAGGTCTCGCTCCATCTGTGTTGAGGGTCCCCAGCATACCACAGTGCTCCAGAGGGTACATAGCTGTTCACTTTCGGTGGCCATGACTGCCTTAGTTTCCTGTTGCTATGACAAAATACCCTGAGCAAAACGCCCTAAGGGAGTTCTCAGTGAAAGTCCCTTATTGAAGAGAAGCCAAGACAGCAGGAGCTGGAAGCAACCAGTTCCATCACACCCACAGTAACAGAAGCCATGGATGGACGCATAAATACTCGGTTCACCTGCTCACTCTGTGTCGTAGTCAATGTGCTATTGCTGTGAAGAGACACGATGGCCATGACACTGAGTCTTATTAAAAAAAAAAAAAAAAAACATTTAATTAGGGCTTAATTCAGAGGCTTTCTTCATTATCATCATGGCAGGAAGGATGGTGGCACACAGGCAGACATGGTGTTGGAGAGATAGCTGAGAGTTCTATATCCAGATGGACAGGCAACAGGAAGAGAGAGCAACACTAGGCCTGACTTGAGCATTTTAAACCTCTCTGTCCCCACCAGTGACATACTTCCTCCAACAAGGCCATACCTAATCCCTGTCAAGTAATGCCATTCCCATTCAAATCTGTGAGCCTTTGGGGGCCGTTCCTATCCAAACCACCACATTCTTATATAGTCAAGGATGCCCAGGGAATGGCGCTACCCACAGTGGACAGCACTTCCCACGTCCATTGACATAAGAGAATCTCCCACAGATATGTCCACAGGCAACTTGAGCTATGCAGTCTCTCACTGAGATTCCCTCTTCTGGTAATTCTAGGATGTGATATTGACAAACTGTCACAGTAAGTTTATAGGTGGGACAAATATCAGGTGACAGCTTGGGTACACAAACACAGGCCCTCCTCTCTCTGCAACTCATTTTAACTTGTAGATCAATCCCTCATCTCATCAGGCTACAGAAAGATTACTTTGTTTAATTCTATGTTTTCTAAACCAACTCAAATCTTCCCCAAGGGCTGGATATGTAGCTTCAAGGCAGAGTGCTTTGAGCATGGTAAGGCCCCAGGCTCAGTCTCCAGTACCTAACCCTGATCCAGAGTTCTACCCTGTCCGGAGCCAGTTCTTGTCACCTGTGTCTGCATCCCTCTTAGGGGTTTGAGAAACCATGTGGTTGTCACATGTAAACCTCTGGGGTTCAGGTTAAATGATCTCCAACTCCACTTAAAGAGCAGACTCGGGCCCTATGCTGGTGCTCGGGCCTCTCGGAAGCTCACAGCTAGGGAGGTGGCCTCTCGTTCACCACTCTGGCTTGCCCTGCTCCCAGGCTCGCCCTGCTCCCAGGCTCGCCCTGCTCCATGTCTGGGTCTTCACTATGGAAATTCCAGAGCCAGAGCTTTCAGTGTCTGTTCTCTGGATTTGGGTGACAGTCCTTCCTTGCAGTGGAGAGGCTGTAGTTCAGGTCAGAGTCTCCGAGGAGCCAGCACAAAGAGTAATCTAATAGCGACTGTAGTGTGTTCTCCTGGTGAAAGACTTCTATAATGTCTGCTTACTTGTGGGTGGAGAGTCAGTGCAGGCTGAACTCTCTACCTGGGCATACCTGCAGAGTTCAGGGCTGGTGTGTGTTGTCGTGCTAAATGTCATAGCTTCCTAGCTTGCTCGCCTACTTGCTCATGTGGGTCTCTTATCGACTTCAGTGATGAAAACAAAGTACCAGAAATCAGATAGACTAGAGGCACTTGCTCTAGCAGACAAGGACTTCGACACATCCCAGCATGTGTTTCTCCAGGTGATTTAGTCATAAAGTGTTAAATGTAGCACACACAGAGTTCCTAAAAATGCCTGACACGGTGCTAAGAATCACACGGGTGTTAATTCGTTGGATCCTGACAACCCTGTGGGGCGGGGACTACTGGTTTCCTCATTTTTCAGTTGAAGAAATTAAGGCACAAAGTGTCATCTGCCCGAACCCAGTTCAGCCAGCTGGGCAATCTGGCTCCGGATGTGCGCTTGCACACCTGCATGCAGATGTGCAGGCTCGGGGCCAAGGCACAGAGCAGTCAGCACACATCAGCAGAACGCTGGCTCTGGTTTCTGGCAGGTGAGAAGCCGTCTCTGTACCCTCAGGGCTCGTATGTCATCTGTGGGGTGGAGGGATGAGTGAGCGGACGCGTGTGCTTTTGAGTTGGGGCGCATACTTTTTCACCAGCAGTGACAGGCAACCCCCTGTTTCTTTTGACAACTCATTTTTCCCCCCTCTCCTGAGCAAGCAGCACCTGTGCCGACTGGAGCCCCTTCACACGGCCCCGTAGGGCTCTGCCCTCATTGCACACTTAAACAGAAGAACTCCCCCGAGCCTGATTGACACGGACTAAGCTGCATCAAGAATGGACAACGTGGTGAGTCAGGCCTTGCGAACAGTGAACCAAGACAGGAAGGCTGTCCCGCAGTGCCCAGCCGTGTCCTTTAGTGCCGCCTTAGAGGCATGCCCTCCTCTCAGGCAGCTGTGGATTTACCTTCTGTCATTATAGACCATTTTACATTTGCAGAGTTTTAAAAAACTTAAGATAGATTTTTTTTTTTAATTGTGCGGGTCTTAGGGTTTTACTGCTGTGAACAGACACCATGACCAAGGCAAGTCTTATAAATAGCAACATTTAATTGGGGCTGGTTTACAGGTTCAGAGATTTAGTCCATTATCATCAAGGCGGGAGCATGCCAGCGCCCAGGCAGGCATGGTGCAGGAGGAGCTGAAAGTTCTACATCTTCATCTGAAGGCTGCTAGCAGGATACTGGCTCCAGGCAGCTAGGATGAGGGTCTTAAAGCCACACCTACTCCAACAAGGCCACACCTCTCAGCAGTGCCACTCCCTAGACCGAGCATATACAAACCGTAACAGTGTGTGTCTCTGTGCACATCTGCATGTAAGTATTTGCACAGTGCAGGCAGGCACTCACAGAAGCCAGATGATGATGATGGATTCCCCGGGCTGAAATGGCAGGTGATTGTAAGCTGTCCTACATGGGTGCTGGGAACTGAACTCTGAAGGACAACAAGTGCTCTTCACTGCTGAGTCACTCTCCAGTTTGAGAGTTTTAGATAAATGCGGCAAAGAGTGTACTGTTCTTCTGTCTGTTTATTCAGTGACATGACGCTGGGATCCATCCCGTGTGATAGGAAACCCACTGATTCTTACTACTGAGTAAGAATCTTACTACTGATTCTTACTACGTTCCGTCTTATGGGTATGAGACAGTTTGTTAACCTACTGCTAAATATTCAGGATGTTTTGGACCTTTACAAATAACACTGCCACAAGCATTTACATGGATGTCTTTATGTGGATGTGTTTTCTTGTTATTGCATGCACGCTAGTGCTCAGCTTGCATTCTTCACTCATACACAGTCCAGGATCCTCAGCCCAAGGAATGGTACCGCCCACAGTGGGCAGCGCTTCTTATTTCAATTAATATAATCAAGACAATTCCCCATAGGCATGTCCACAGGCCAACCTGAACTGGATAGTGCCTCATTGTTGTCAAAATGACAATTGCAATTAATATTACAATAAGCTCATTGCTAGGGCAGTGGGTAGCAGCGTGGGGTAGAATGGCTGAGCCACGTAGAGACTGCCGTTGTTTTCCAGTGTGGCCGTACCAGTTACCATCCCACCATGGGGTAGGTGAGGAATCCAGCTTCTCCATGTTGTACTGCTTCATGTCATCAGCTGTTTGACTTCAACTGACCTAATAGGCATGTGGTCCTCCAGCACTCGGCATGATCTCTGTGAGTTCAAGGCCTACATGGTCTACATAGTAAGCTCCAGGACAACAGTAAGACCCTCTCTCAAAACCAAAACAGAGCACTGGGTTTTTTTTTTCCTCTCTCTTGCCACTGAACTCTGAGAGACTCCCCTCTGTCAGTCTGTCATACCACAGGGTCTTCATACCAATTTCCTTCCAGTCTGACGCCCCATGTCTTTAAGTACAGAGGTTCATCTCTGCCTTTCTCGTTTTTATGGGTTGTTCTTACGTCGTGTCCAAGCAACTTTCATGAGTAAATGCATTTCACCGATGTTTCCAGTGTTTTCTGCTGTTTCTGTTCTCACTGGGGATTGGCCTGGTGAATAATGCCAAGTGCGCGCTCCACCGCCCAACTAGAGGGGTATTCTGCTTTTGTTCTTTAATGTTTTTAGATTTCTTTCTTTTTACATGCATGAGTGTTTTGCCTGCATGTATGTGTATGCAGTGTGTGTGTGTGTGTGTGTGTGCCTAGTATCTGTGGAGATCAGAAGAGGGCACCGGACGCCTTGGAACGGGAGTTACAGTTGTTTGTGAGTTGTCATGTGGATGCTGGGAATTGAATCTGGGTTCTTCAGAAGAGCAGCCAGCGGTCTTAACCACTGAGACACACCTCTCCAGTCCCAAATTTTATCTTTTTGTTTTGTACTTCTGTTATTTTTTTTAACTTTTTAATTTTATTTTTAAATATTTAATATTATATATAATCATATAATATATACAATATAAATCATATAATATATAATATAAATATTTAATATTATATATAAAACCATGACATTTCTTCCAAATTTTATCTTTTATTACATTTATTTATTTGTGTGTGTACTCACACCACAGCATATGTCTGGAATTCAGAGGACAACCACGAGAGTCCTGGGGACCAAACTCAGGCAGCAGCCTTGGCAGCAAGCACAGGTGAGCCATCTGAGTTTGACTTCATTCATTTTCAACTCAGCTCTGTTTGAGCCCTTTCTTCCCTGTGTGAGGAGTGGGCAGAGCTCAGTCTTTCTCATTCAGGGATCCGGTTACCACAGCTTCCTTAACCGGGAGGCCTCCAGGGCACCACAGTTTGTTCTTTTGTAAAGAGTGATGGTCCCTGTCTGTGGGGTTTTATTTCTGGATCTATCCCATTGATCTGCTTGTCTATTTTAAAGCCAATACTACACTGCCCTGATGCTGGTAGCCAGCTATGTGGCAAGTGTTGGATCCTTTGACAAAAGGCTGTCCCCACTCTCACCGTGATGCCTACCTTCTAATTCTCTTGGCTCTGTCGAGTCCCCTCCATGCCCACAAAGCCTCCAAAATTGGCTTCTTAGATTCTGCATCAAAGCTTGGCTGGACTTTGGTTGGGGAGCCCTCATGCTGTGTTCTCCGGAATGTCTCCTTTGGAAGTGTGTCGCCTGGCATCCCACTGTGTAGACCCACCTGTAGCCAGTAAGAGCAGGGGGCAGGGGCGAGTGTTTTTAGTAAAGCTGTCTGGTAACCTTAGGGTTTCTGTATTTTTTTTTTATCCTATGCTCAGGTCTCATCTGAGGAATGTAGACCTGAAAACCTCCACTGTGCTTTTAAAGTTACCATCATTCAAGGTCCTTGGTCATAGTTTGGTAAATTTGCTTCTTCCCTTCCAAGCAAGCATCTTCAAAGCCTTCCTCTTCACCTGTCCCATGTCACCAGCCTTAGGCTTTAGTGTTTTAGGATTCATAGATGTGAGGACAAGGTGAGGGTTTCCTTTCCAGAAACTTGAGGAAAGTAGCTTGGAAATGGTGAGTAGTCTAGTCGCAAGCATCTGGGTGTGGTAGACCGCCCTGACAAACCCCTCACCACTACTCAAGGCTGATGTGTTTATAAAAAGATAAAAAGATAAAGAGATATAGAATATGTTCTATGGGGTGTGGTGAGGTGTGGGGGAAGGGGGTGTCTCAGCAGGCCCATGCCAAGGCAATAGAATTTATTCAGAGCATGGGGTAGGGGGAAGTTAAGAGGGTAGTAGAGACAGAGAAAGGGAGAGAGACACACACACACACACACACACACACACACACACACAGAGGGGAGAGAGAGAGAGAGAGAGAGAGGAGAGAGAGAGAGAGACACACACACAGAGGAGAGAGAGAGAGGAGAGAGAGAGAGAGAGAGAGAGAGAGAGAGAGAGAGAGAGAGAGAGAAGCGAGTAGAGAAGTAGAGGCAGGCCATGAGCACGTGGAGAGAGGGGGAAAGGAAGATCAAAAGAGAGCAAGAGAGAGGAGGGGGCAAGCAGCCCCTTTTATAGTGAGCTAGGCCTACCTGGCTGTTGCCAGGTAACTGTGGGGGTGGAGTTTAGACAGAAGGCTGGCAATGGCGGGTACCACCTGAGGCCCCCCTGGGCAAGCGGCCTCCTCTGTGACTTGTGTGCCTTCCCTGGCGGCTGTAACCAGGCTCACCCTTCAGCGAAGGTATTTTACAGAGGACCTGTCGCTGGGAGAGGGAGAAAAGGCTGAGGAAGCCGAGGCGTTCCATCAGGCTTTCTGAGGACTGCGAACGCACACGCACACGAGGCTGCCCCTGGGGAGAAGGAGCCGTTAAACTGTCAAAATACAAAGTCAACCAAACTCCTCAGGCCAATCGAAAGCACTTAACTCAGGCTGCAGGCGGCACCGGCAGCGGCTTTGCTGTGATGGGCTACAAGGAGAAAAGGGGCTGGGGGGAGATTTAAAGAATGCCGAAAAAGTTCTAAAATATTGGAATAAACCTAAGTCAATAATACATTAAATCTGGGATTCATAAAAAGAAAGAGTGGTGAAAATCTTCTCAAATAGAAATTTATTCTAAAATCCGATGATGGATCTCTTGGAGCCCTGGTTATCCTGTAGGTGTGGTGTTCTGAAATACAACCTGACGCGTATATATTGTCAAATAATAAAGTATCATGAAACCAATCAGCTGTGAGCTCCCCACTTGGCAGTTTGGAAGTAAAAACCCTTTCTCCTTTACAAGGCCAAGTGACTCTCAATTCCTCCCAAGAGATCTCAAGTTAAAATGTGTTCACTGCCAGCTGACAAAAGAGGCAAGTTTAGATTTATTACCCTGGCACCTGCAAAAAAAAAAAAAAAAAAAAGAAATGACGGATGATGAAAATATATTTAATTATCATTCGCTGCCACGGCTCTGTCTGCTCTGTCGTTGGGCTGCAGCTGTTGGCACGCACGTTATTTTAAAGTCAATGTGCTTATCTGGAGAGAAGGCCGCTCTCTGAGTAAATTGACTTGGGGGAGGAAGGAAACTGCGAGATCCTCTCGACCCAGCTGAACAAACTCAGATTTGTATTCTGTGCGGCCGCTTTAATTGTCTAATCCACCGCACATCAACATCGGCTCTGGGATTTGGCTTTGGTAAAGAAAACATTTACAAAAAAGTAAACTTTTCCAAGGCCTTTCTGAGCCAGATATGAGTGGGTTTTTTTGTTTTTGTTTTTTTTTTCCCCTCCTCCTCGGAGTGTGAAGTGACGGCTAACACTAGATGCTTGGGTGTGAGAATAGCCAACGGCTCCATCCAAGAATGGAGGGAGGACAAGCGAGCCCTGGCTGGACTCTCTAGGCTCGGAAGGTTGGGCTTAGGATCTCAGTGCAAGCAGGCTTGGATTCCTGTTGTCATGAACTCTGGCTGTCGGAAGTGATGGCCGGGTGGAGACACGGCTTCACAGACCCTGCCCCTCCTCACTGGAGACCCCCGGCTGAGCAGTGGCATTCTGCACAGTGTCCTGCGTGCAGCACATCCGATCGCTCGGGGATTCCACTAGCCTCCTGGGACTCCTATGCTGTTTGTTTTTGCCCAGGTTGTGTCAGTTGCAACAAAAATAACCCAGATAATAAGCAGTGTCTACTGTGGCGCTTTTCCCATGGTATCTCTCCTTATCCAGAGAAGCCACACAGCGGTTTGTGTGTGGTGGTATTTAGTCCAAAGGGATGGAATGCCACCAAAATCGGAATACAGCAAGCTGGCACGGCAGATAGGATTTCAGGATGGGGATGGTGCCATTAGGATTCTGGGACGGGGTGGCGCAGGACCTCTCTGAGGGGCTGGCAGCGGTAGTGGTGGCCAACGGGCTGCAGATGCCTGTGGATGGGGTGACTGGAGAGAGGTGTCTGGGGATGTGAGCCAGTGCGGGGAGGGGCTCTCCGCTGACCTTCTCTTTGATGAATAAGGATTCAAGATTGCATCTGCTGAGCCTGCAGGACCTGAGGACTGAGAGGGAGGGAGGGAGCTGAGCTCCGGTTTGTGGATTTGGGCGCAAGCAGAGCTCGGAGCCCTCAAGTGTTTGGTCAGATGGGTCGAATTTTGTCTAAAATCCAGAGAGCTCATCTCATGGTCTTCATAGACACCAGTGTTACTGTCATCGTCTTCATCATCATGACTGTTGTCGCGGCCGCCATCTTCATCTCTCATCACGAGCACTGCGGTCGTCACCACCATAGCTCTACCTGTACCAGCATCATTGTCGCTGTCATAGTACCACTGTCATGCGGTCCCTGTAGGTCACTGATGTCATCACTATCCTCTCCAGCATCAGCATCTCTATCACCATCATCACCATTGTCACCATCATCTTCTCCGCCTCCATCATCATCATCATCATCATCATCATCGCTGTCATTACCATCATCGCTGTCTCCATCCTCATCTCCATCATCTTTATCTCCGGCATCATCACCATAATCAGTACCACCTCATCTCACTTAATAACCTATATTGTCCTTTATCCTGTATCCTGGCACTTGGGTGAATCATCTAAATCAGTTGTCTCCTTTAATCCCACAAGGCAGGCAATCTGTTGTACAGATAAGGAAGCAGAGGCTTAGGAAAGCGGCTGAGCTTGAAGCCAGGCCCTGGAGCCCACTGTGTTACTTACACCTCGTCATTAAAGGCCCACAAAGGGAGAGAAAGGCTAGCCGAGCGGTTTTGTCAGGAGTTCTGAGACTAGAGACCAGCCCCTGTCTGTCCCTCCCCTGTGTGTGGTTTGTGGAGGAGGGAACCCGGCTCCTCTGGAGGATGGGCTGCTGGGTGGATGTGCTACTTAAGGAGGCTCGCTGGAAGCTTGGGGTCGGGGCACCGCTGCAGTGGGGAAGGTGCAGGAGTCCCCGAACTCCAGCCTCGACAGAGGGCTGTGACGATCTCCATGGCACCCAGCAGCCCATCTGCGTTCTTGGTTTGAGGCTTTCTGGGGTGCGGACTGACCGGAACTGTGGCTTCCTGCTTCCCGGCTGAGCTACCCAGACACACGACAGGGCTATGGTCACGGATGGTGGGGCTTGGTCAGTTGCTGCTCAGTTGCTCTACAGTTCCCCTCTCAAGCAAGGTTTGGGGTTCAGGCTGGCTCCTGGGGACTGCTGGGTCTGAGGATATAAACCTCCCAATGATATTCCAGCAGACAGTGGTGTGCCCCATATCAAGCTCCGCCCCCATAGTCATGTGTCTCATGTCAAGCCCCACCCTCATAGTCCTGTGTCCTATGACAAGTTTTGCCTTGATAGTCACGTGTCCCATGTCAAGCTCTGCCCTAGTGGTCACGTGTCCCATGTCAAGCCCCTCCCTCATACAGTTCTTTCCCTGGGACCCAACACAGCCGTGCATAGGGAACTTGAGGGAGGTACCAGGATTCACAGGACTGTGCTGATGAGAGCTTGGGCCACGGGGGCTCCAGGGGCAGAGAGGGCCAGGCGTCTCCTCCATGACCCCTTCCTACATGGAGGAAATGGTCCCGCCATCCCTAGCTCATCAGACTGACTGTGGGCAAAGTAATTAATACCGGTTTTATTTCCAACTAAGGCTGATGAGTCTCTTTTCCACATTAATTTTTATTAAGCTTTTTATGTATTATTTCAAAACCACATACTATTCAGAGACAGTTTAGGACACATTAAGGGTTGTACATTTTGTAATTATCAATGACCTCCGTCCAGAATACGGAAAGAAAACAAACATAGTTGTTTCCCAAGGAAGGGAATCACCATGGTGATGTGTAGACAGGCCTTGGAGCTGCTGGCAGCCCACAGGCTCGGTGCTCGGGACCCAGTGCTGCCTGCTACCATCCGGGAGAGAAGCTCTAACTTAGCGTCCCCTGGAAGCCTGTCTCCTTGTCTCCAACCTCAGGGCCCCTTTCAGCTTGAGTCCCTGGGACAGACAGGAGCTCCCTTCTCCATGGGCTCAAATGCCTTTCCATCCGAGTTGTCAGACAGATCGTGTGAATCCTCCTTCTGCCCAGGTCCCACCCAGCGGAAGCATTCTCCATTTGCCAAAGCCAGAGCAGACGGCCAGCACATTCATAGCACCGGAGTTTGCTTTCACAATGATTGTTCTCTCTCGAAGGGTTTCCCCCTGCCTCAGTGTAAGATCCAGCCGGGCTGGTAGCTTGTCTGCTGGTCCATCCAATGTCTGGCTAAGTGCATGAATAAATTTCTCCTCTGGACTGCGAACTAGCTCCTCCAGCGCAGGGATAGCTGCAAAGCCAAAGTGGATTGGCTTCCCATTCGAGGCCAAAACAGAGTCTGCACGACAAGGTTCCCATAAGTTAAGCCATGGATGAGCCCGAGGATGAGGAGAACTGAGTTCAGATTGGAAAGCAAACCATGTACTAGTCCCAGCATGGTGGGCTGGGATTGTACGGCTGGCCTGGGGAGGCCACGCCCACTAGGCTGCCTCTCTGGTTGCCTGCCCAGACTCAGAGCAAACTTGCCTCTGCCCGCCTCCGTTGAATCTCTTTTTACTTTAAATCAACTTTGTTTCTGAGCCAGGGTCTCTCGTAGCCCAGGCCACGCCTTATAGCTAAGGATGACCTTGAACCCTGGATGGCCCCCTGCACCCTCCCACTCCTGCCTCCTCCTAAAGGCCGAGATTAGAAGCAGTTGCTACCAGTCCTGGCTTTTCTTACCTTTTAAACGGTTGGGGTGTTTTTTTTTTTTGTTTTTTGTTTGTTTGTTTTGTTTTTCAAAAGAAGAATTTTCATTTTACAAATGGTTTCCTGTACTTTCCAAGTAATGCCCACAGGACTTATATACTCTTTCAGAATCAGCTCACACAATACACCCTGTTCAGAATTTTTAATCAGCCATGGCAAGTGGCCCCAGCAATTTAAATAAGAAAGTATAAAAATGAATTTAGTATTTTAATATAGCAGTGGCATTAGCCTTACATACATGCTTAGCGATTCCATGCAGGCTTACAGTCTTATATTCCTTTTCTTTGGCTGGTGGGTAAGGCCCAGCATCCAGGCCATGGCTCTTTATGTAGAACTGGCCAAGAGGAGCGCAGTAGGGGAGGCTCTCCTAGAGGGTTGGTCATCTGGGCAGCCCCGCGGCCTCAGGGCTGTACAGGGCAGCTAGGATAGGAAGGACTCTGGCCTGCTGGTGTTGGACACACTGTTCCCTTGGGCGAGCTTTGAGAATGACATCATTAATGTAGACTGTGTGAGGGATGATGACGTATCCCTTCTAGCTTCTAGTGGTTTCTGTTGAGGGCCTTTGAGCAGCAAGGCAGCATGCCGACCGCTACATGCATTTCTACCGAACATTGGTTGGCTATGTCTAAATGTAACGACCTTTTCCATGTACATGACCATCAGCCCGTCGGGGACAGAAGGTGCAGCCACCTTACCATGCATCTGCCATCATTGTCATCCCTCTCCAAATGTTTTACATTATCCAAAACTCTTCAGTGTACAGTCCCTCAGCGCCCTGCCCCTGCCAGCTCCTGAGCCTACCCTGCTTTAGCGCCATGATTCTGGTTGCCATGGAAATGTTTACGGAAGAGGCGCACGGCGCATGTTCAGTTCTCATATGTGAACCACACAGCGCATATCCAGTTGTGACCGGCTCCGTCACCAGGCATCATGCTCTCAGGTTCAATCTGTAACCGAAGCAGGTGTCACCGTTTCACTCTTTTTAAGGATCCGTTAGGTTTTATCTGTTAGTTCGTCCGTAAGTGGACCCTTGGGTTTCTTCTGAATGATGGCACCGTGGACATGAATGTACAGACCAGGAGCGAGTCCTGAAACTCATGCTGAGCTGACAGTTCGTGGCTTGGCCAAGGGCCTCCGCCTCTAAACTGAGCTCTTAGGACGAAGCCTAGACCTACCCACCCTGCCTCCTTGCGCTCTGTCCTCTGCAGCCACACCCAGTTCCCTTCACGGGTGTGCTCCTGCTGTGCGACACAAAGGCAAGATGCCCCTTTGTCCCTCTACTCCCACCCCCCTGCCCCCAGAGTTTCCCAGGTCCCTTTCCCTCCCTCGAGTCTTAGCTTCCGTGGTGCTGCTTGGCAATTGCTACACCCCTCTGCCCCATCTCTGTTTTATAAATGGCCTTAGCTAGACAGGCGGTGGTGGCGCACACCTTTGCTCTCAACTCTCAGGAGGCAGAGGCAGGCGGATCTCTGTGAGTTCAAGGCCAGCCTGGTCTGCAGAGTGAGTTCCAGGACAGCCAGAGCTAAGTAAGAAACCCTGTCTCAAAAAGCCAAATAACTAAATATAATAAAATTGTTTTTGTGTAACTGACATATATAGTTTTAAAAAATGAGATCTTTGAGAATTTTGTACAGTGAGTTTTGAGCATATTCCTCCTTCCCTTGACTCCTCCCAGATCCACGCTCGTCCTCACCCACCCAACCTTGTGGCCTGTTTCTACATCCACCGAGTCCAGTTTGTGATGCCATGTATTATGGGATGAGTGGCCTTCCACTGCAGTGTGGCTGACCCCGCCATTAAAACTGAGTCTCCCTCTTCCGGCAGCTATCAACTGCTACAGCTGCTGGCTGGGTGAGACTCGTATTCACCTGGGATTTGGTCTGGCTTGAGCTGGAAAGCCCTGGTGTACACCGTCACAACTGCCATGAGCCTACGGTGCAGCTGCCTGGGTGTGTCCTGAAGACCATGTATTCATTTACTGTCTCTGGCCGTTACAGTCTGTTCACCCCTTCTTCTGCAGTGATTCCCAGGCCGTGGGGGGAGGGGCGTGCAGTAGAGATGTTCCCTGCACAGTTGAGCATTCTCTAGTGTCTTACTCTCTGCCTTTTGGTTTCTACTAATCACCATTCACTGTAAACAGAAGTTTCCCTGATGAGAGTTGAGAGCTTTGTTAGTCTATGGGCAGAGCCCTTAAGCAGCGCCCTATGTATGCAATGCTAGGGTCAGCCTCAGAATCCTCCAAAATCCTGCAACCGTCAGCTGCAGGGTTATTGGTGTGTATGAGGATTGGATGGTCTGGTGTCTGGCTTTTACCTGTTGGGCTATCTGGCCAGCCTGGTTGTCTTTCTATTACTGAATTATGAGAGTTCCTTAAATAACATGTACTACTATTGTACTTGTGTGTGTGTGTGTGTGTGTGTGTGTGTGTGTGTGTGCATGCATGCCATGGCATTTGTTCAAAGGTCAGAGCACATCTTTTGGGAGTTAGGTCTCTCTTGTCACTGTAGGTCCCAGGGACTGAACTCAGGTTGTCAGGCTTGTGTGGCAAGAGCTTGTTCCTGTTGGGCCATGTCACTTGAATCCCAAGGGTTCTTTACATATTCTGGACACAAGGCCTCTATTAGACATGTTATTTCTTTTAAAATTATGCATTGTGTTTCTACTTTTGTGACAGTCCTTTGGGAACCAGACGTTTGACGTTTTCATGATGTTCAGCTTGTTGGCTGCTGGGCTGTCTTCCTCCTTCCCTCCCTCCTTCCCTCCTTCCTCCCTCTCTTCCCTCCTCCTTTCCTTCCCTCCTTCCTACCTCCCTACCTTCCTTCCCTCCCTCCTCCTTCCTTCCTTCCCCTCCTTCCTCTTCTCTCCCTCCTCCTTCCTCCCTCCTCTTCCCCCTTTCCTTCCCTCCTCCCTCTCCCTTCCTTCCTTCCTTTTCCTATTTTTTTTTGTTGTTGTTGTTTTTAAGACATTGCTGCCTAACACAGTGTCACAGAGACAGTCCCAGTCCTCCTGGTGGTTACAGCTCCAGCTCTTAGGCCCAGGTCTTTGATCCCACTCAGTTCATCTTTATGTAGGAATCGGGGGATGGGTCGTCTCCACCGTGCACACCTCCTCACCCAGCGCCATTTACCCGCTGGGTTACCTGGCACTTGGTTTGTAGGTCATTTGGACACAACTGCAAGGGATTGTTTGCAAGCCCTCTGCCCTGATCTTCCCGTCCTCCCTCCTGACGGGCCACGCTGTCTTGACCGTGGTAGTCTGGGAATAAGTTTTGAAATGAGGAATTTTTTTTTAAGTCTTTTGTTTTTGTTTTGTTTGGTTTTTTTTTTCTTGGCTATCCTGAATCTACTACATTTCCCTATAGATTTTAGAACCAACTCAGCTGGTTCTACAAAGAGGCCAGCGTGGGTTTCAATAAGGACTGTGCTGAGTTTCGAGATATCTCGAAGACAGTGTCCTCTTGACAACAGCTAAGTCTCTTGATACAGGAACACGAGAGGCCTTTCTGTTTCCGTAGCACTTTCATTTCTTTACAACATGTGGTTTTGAGAGTTTAACTTTTTATACTACTTTTGCCAGAAACTTTAAAGCGTCTTGTCCTTTCAGAACTGTTGTAAATGGAATTATTTTCTTAATTTCACCTTCAGCGTTGCTCCTGCAAATGTCCAGAGCTACCATTGGTTTTGCCCGTCGGTGCTCTATCTGGCCATCTTGTGGAACTTATTAATTTAATCATGTTTTTGTGGGCTACTTGGGATTTCCCGTGTATAAGATTATCTAATTTGTGAATTAAGACGCTTTTGTTTCTTCCTTTCCAGTCTGTGTGCCTGGTTGGTTTTTTTTTTATTGTTGTTGTTGTTTTTTTTTTTTTTGTCCTATTGTACCAGATAATATTATGGTACTGCAGTGTTGAGAGAAGATACAGATGAATACACGCTAACCCTCGAGCCGTCCAAATAACCGTCCTTTACCCTCTTTGTACAGACTGTGTAGCCAGACCTGAGGTAGAGGACCAGTCTGTGAGGATTCTGTGAGGCCCAGAATTGCTCCATGCAGGCCACCTGTTGGGGTCCCTTCTCCCTCAGTGGAAACATCTCTCTGTATTTATGTAAGGGTTTGGGGGAGATGT
Source organism: Mastomys natalensis (assembly GCA_021653895.1). Taxonomy (NCBI): domain Eukaryota; kingdom Metazoa; phylum Chordata; class Mammalia; order Rodentia; family Muridae; genus Mastomys; species Mastomys natalensis. The sequence goes on along the minus strand of JAJTUV010000344.1, from coordinate 764,159 downwards.
CAACCAACCAGACAGATGATATTTTGGAAGGCTGAGTGGAAAATCCTAAAAGTCCTTCCATGAGGCATAGGCTCCTCTCCACATGGCCAGACACTCCCTGCGTGCATTTGTATGAATGTGAAAGGTAAGGGCAAACTGGAAAAGAACACAGGGACATTCCAGCACCTCCTGCCTCAGCTTCTGGCATCATGGGGGTTATTGGCGTGCACCACCATGGGTAGGCTTTATTGAGGGTTCCCCCATTCACCCTCTCAGCAACCTTGATGTCCCCATTTTGTTGACAAGAAGTTGGCACTGAGAGAGGCTGGGTGGCATGTGGTGGATGACGCCCAGACACTGCCCTGATGGTTCTATCCAGCGCTCCACTGATCCTTATCCACACGAGTTCCCTCTTGCTGGGACTCGGAAGGCTGCTACAAAGAGAGGTTAAGTGCTCTGTGCACGGGGCTCATGAGTAATGGGATCCCCCCTCAGGTCCAGCGTTTGACCCAGCTCTCTATCTGTTTCCTTTGCACCACAAGCCTAGAGACAATTAGGAAATCCATTAAAAGGATAAGAAAATACAAAAATAACCCTTCCCAGAAGGCCATGCTGGCAGGCATTCTTTGCTCTCTGCCGTGTCTCTGTGTGTCGCCCCACTCTGATGTTGCTGCTCCCTCAGGAGTGGGATAATCTTCCAGGGAGACTCGGGGAATGGACCATCTGGTGACGCAAGAGAGATGCTAACACAAACTCCTGTCTTTTCTTAGATAAATCCAACTAATCCAGTCCTTGTGGTTAATCCACTCCAAGACGTTGTATTTGGGACTGACGGTTAATTGTAACAGGATAAATTGTTTGTGCTTCAGACCCAGTGCCTGGAGGTTCCAGGGAAATGGGGTTGAGCAAGAAGAGGAGATCCAAGGGTTAGGGGGTTCTCGAATGGCTGAGATTTCAAAGTTGAGAGTGAGAGGGCCGGGACCAGATTCCCCATGAGAACCACAGCCTTTTCCAATACCTGGGAAAGTAAGGTGGCCCGGTGATGCTGAGGTGAGAATTCTGGGAAGCCAGTGCTGGTCTCCTCATGAGTTTGCTTTTCTATCCCACCCCAGAGTCAGTATTTGCTCAAGAACGGCAGATCTCTCTAGTTGCACACATAGGGGTTGACTGTGCTGAAGTGCTACAGAAAGGCAGGCCGCCCCGCCCACGGGAATGGTTAGAGAGGAGCCGTCGGACCCTGGTGGTGGCAGGCAGACTCACAGTGACTCCTCAGCACGATGCTGAGCCCCATTTTGTGTATGTGAGCCCCAGTCTTGTCTCATAGATTACCTGGCTTAATAAGTACATTTCTCAAATGGCATCAAACTATGAAACCATCTCCCAAACTACAAAACCTTGGTGAATCCAGAAGGGACAGTAACAGCCTTGATTGCCCTTGAATCCCTCCCAGGCCCTCCCGGACCTGGTCTCATTTGCTTTCCACACTAGCTGTGGAAGAGTTGCCATTCTCCCCTCTGACAGGGAGGAAGGAGCCTGAGATGCAGGTGCGGGGGCCAGCAGCACAGTTAGGGCAGAGCTGGATTGGGACCGGACACGGGGCTGACTGCAGGCTCCATGCAGGCCCCACAATGCCCAAGCACAGATGAATCAGTGTGTCTGTCTGCCAACTGGCCCTCAGCTCATCTAGCTATAGTGTCTCTTGGAGAAGGGCTCTATCTGTCCCAGGGCTGGGGACAGGAACGGGCGAGATGTCGAGGAAGGGCATGGCTGTCTCCTCTCAAGCTGCTCCACAGGATCTCACTTTACATAGAAGACTAATGCTATGAAGAGCTTGGGCTAAGGCTGCAGATCCATCAGTGTATATATTCTGTCTGTCAGTCTATCTATTTATCTATCTATCTATCTTATCTATCTATCTATCTATCTATCTATCTATCTCTATGTCTATTTATCTATCTATCTCTGTCTATTTATCTATCTATCTCTATCTATCTCTGTCTATTTATATCTATCTATCTATCTATCTATCTATCTATCTCTGTCTATCTATAATCAATCATCTGTTTATCTATCATCTATTTATCTGTCTATCATCTCTCTATCTTTTATCTATGTATATATAATCTAAGTATCATCTGCATATATATGTATATATCTATCACCCCCTCTCCTTTTTTCCTCCTTCCCTCCTTCCTTCTCTCTCTTCTTCTCTCCTTCCCTTCTTCCCTCTTTCCCTCTTTCCTTCCTCTCCTTCTGTCCCTGGAAGTGCTAGAATGGTTCCCAGGGCCTTGTGCATACCAGGCAAGTGACCCTCACTGAATGCACCTGTAGCTTCCTATCTCTTTACTCTAAGTTTAGATTACAACTTCAGTTATTGTTTGACATTTGAGGCAGAGAGTGTTGGAATGTGGAACAGGAAACAAAGGAACCTAGGTACCTTTGTCACCAATTTCCTTCCAAAGCTTCATCTGACAGTAAGCATCAGGACAGCATCTCCCAGCTTCTTCAAACAGCAGGAGTGAATTCTCACTCCCCACAGGTCCCAGGGAAAGGCTCGCAGGACGGATTGTGCTTTTACACATTTTCTGGGGTCAAGAGGAGATGGGGGTCTGGGGGAGGAGGACAGGGAGTCACAGGATGAGTAGGAGTATACATCTCCTGCTTGTGCAGTGCGGTCTAGGTAGGGCTGTGATGGCTTGAGGTTGCGGGATCTAGGTCAGGGGGATAGTGATCTAGGTAGGGTTGATGTGGATCTAGGTCAGGGGAATCTGCAGGTGTGGGATCTAGGTCAGGGGGAATCTGCAGGTGTGGGATCTAGGTCAGGGGGAATCTGCAGGTGTGGGATCTAGGTCAGGGGGAATCTGCAGGTGTGGGATCTAGGTCAGGGGGTATCTGTAGGTGTGGGATCTAGGTCGGGGGAATCTGCAGGTGCAGAATCTAGGTCAGGTGGGATTTGCTCATTAAGCTGTTGTATCATAAATCATCTTCTGTTGAGCACATGTCTTTAGTGGAGTAATTTAGCCCCTCAGTCTTAGCCATTGCCTCCCTAACATTTGTCAACTATGCCCATGTCATGAGCAACAGTGTGAGGGATGAATGGGAGGGACAGTGTTTGGAAGTGGGGAGCCTGGCATGTTTTGTCCTGCATGGAGCAAGTTGCCTTTGAAAGAGAAAATCAATATTTTCTCCTCTGTAAAATGGGGTTAGAATGGGCTCTGGAGCGACACAGCAGCTAAGGAGGCAGCTCTGGGAAGCACCAATGTGGTACAGATCTGTGCAGATAGCATCTCCTGGAGACCTTGGGTGTGGTCTGGGGAAGAGATGCTTTTCCCAAGCCAATCAGGCTGCAGAGCCTTCGGTGCCTTGTCCTCAACCTCAGGGACGTTCATCTCTCCCGCCATGTTGGAGCAGAGAGTCTAGACCTAGCCTGGAAATGCTGTGTCTAGGCTGAGGGTTCATGCACAGTCAGGTATAGGTGCAGCTGGCTGGTTTGCCATATCATCTGCTGGATGACTGTGAGGTGTGGGCGGAGTTGTGAGCACAATGTAACCGAGGAGGGAACACAATGTAACGCAATGTAACGGAGGTGTGTGGTGCTAACTGTCAAGAACAGCGTAGCTAGAAGCAATGCTCTGCATGGCTGTGACATGAGTCATGCAGGTGGCTTGGATGACGGTGACACCGACAGGTGCACTAACAGTATCGGTTGTGTGCAGCATGGTTATGACACAGGCTGTGCAAACTGGTATGTTCCAGATTAGTCTCAGGCCATGTTTTACTATCTCCATCTACGGACAGTTCCTGTTGCTTCCTTAAGCCATGCCCCCACTTCCCACCTCCCACCTCCCACCCATTCAGTCTCTGTCTGGCAGATCCCTCCTGCCAGCTTGCTGTCTAATGATGACATTGGTAGTTAGCTGTCTAGAGTGACATTTACATGTATTTTAACCACTCCTCACCCAAACAGTATTGGAGTTTGTTTTAGCCAGCCTTTTCTTTCTGCTACAAAATATCTAAGATGGCGAGGTAAAGTTTACTATGGTTTCTAGTTTCAGAGAGTTCATGGTGGGCTGGTTCAGTGGAGGGGCCTCAGGTGAGGTAGAGCATGCCGGGGCAGAGAAACAGAGGCTGGTTCCCTCACCGTGGCCTTTGAGCCCCCTGGGAAGCAGACAGATGCTCAGAGACAAGATGCACCGCTATGTCAGTCACTGCTCTATTGCTGAGAAGAGACACCACGACCAAGGCAGCTTATAAAAGAAAACATTTAATTGGGAGCTTTCTTATAGTGTCAGAGGGTGAGCCCATGAGCATCATGGCAGGAGCATGGCAGTGGGCAGACAGACAGACAGACAGACAGATGAACATGATGCTGAGCAAGCAGTAACTGAGAGTGTACGTCTGATCTAAAAGCAGGAGGCAGAGGAGAGAGATGAGGCCTGGCATGGGCTTTGTTTTTTTGTTTTTTGAGACAGAGTTTCTCTATATAGCCCTGGCTGTCCTGGAACTTGCTTTGTAGATCAGGCTGGCCTCAAACTCACAGAGATCCACTGGCCTCTGCTTCCTGAGTGCTGGGATTAGAAACCTCAAAGCCTGTCTCCAGTGATAGACCTCCTCCATCAAGACCACACCTCATAATCTTCCCTAAACAGTTCCACCAACTGGGACCAAGTTCAAACATGTCAGCCTATGAGGGCTGTTCTCACTGAAAGTGCCATAAGCTCCCTGGCCTGTTTCCTTTAACAAGGTCCCACCTCCTAGCTCTTGTTACCTCCTGACGATAGTATCAGATGATGCGTCCATCACCGGGTGAATCCATCAGTTAAGTCAGAGGCCCCATGATTCAGTCCCCATCAACTGAGGACCAAACTGTCAACACATGGCCCTCCTGGGTATTTCACCCTTGAATCATTGCAGATGTTCGGACACTTCTGGCATCAAATTGGATACAATAATGAATTCTCTTTGGGAAGAAATATTGTTTCCATAATAGATTTTAACACAATTGGTTGCAATAGTAAAAATATTCTTCATGGCAGGCCTTTGAAACATACAGAAGAGCATTACAGGGATGGGGAGATCGCCTCAGGTCTGCCCACCCAGCAGCTGACGCCGTCTTCTCTCCTCCAGCCCCAGCCAGGCCTCTGTTCTTTTGTTTTTTGTCTTTTTTCGGGTTTTGTTGTCATATTCAGTAATGCTGGGGTTGTATTATTTTTCCTAACTTACTTTTTCATTTGACAACACATTGTGAATACTTCCCCAGTCATTAAACATTCTTTGCAAACACGGTTGCTAATGTTTGCCTAATAGCCCGTCCTGCGGCTACCCCGTCATGTTCTCTCTACGCTGCTGTCTCAGCTCGAGGAGTTTAACTGGTTCCCACTCCTGGCTCCCAGCCCAGCCTGAGAGAGAACAAAGAATCCAGAAACAAAAATGTTCTCTCTTGCTATGCATGTTCCTGGCTACAGGAACAGGGACGGCTCTGCAGGGCCCACAGGAACTCAGAGGTCAGCACTGATCTGGGACCAAGGTGGACAGTGTTCCTTTGCAAGGCAGGTGCCTGGCCCTGCTGTTTTCTTTGCCAACCTGTCTTTCTCTACCATATACAGATGTGTTTTCTGCTTAGGGACCAGGTCACACCTCATCATAGGTTTTCCCAAGCCAGGAGGGTCAGCCTGCTCTGGGATTTCCAATATCCTTGACCTTGGATTCTACTTGGTCTTTCAAGACAGAGTTTCTCTGTGTAGCCCTGGCTGTCCTGGAACTCACTCTGTAGACCAGGCTGGCCTCGAACCCAGAGATCCACCTACTTCCGCCTCCCAAGTGCTGGGATTAAAGGTGAGTGCCACCACTGCCCAGCTAAGGACTCTACTTTTCTTAGATCCTTATGCCCAGAGTCTGCTCTGGTAGAGGGATGCTGTAATTCAAGGGTGTGGAAGTCTCTGTTCTTAGTAGCTTGCTGAGGGCCTTTCAAAAACAATGTAACACTCAGTCCATTTTTTTTTCCTTTTAAATACTGATCTCTTTGATACATTCACAGCACACAATCCCCGCATAAAATGGCTGAGCATTGCGTAAGACCTCAGCAGTAGTGTGGGAATTATGAAGTTACGGGCTAGCTTCCACAGAGAAGCCATGGTCCTTCAGCCCCAAGCCCATTTTTGCATTCCCACAGGTTTTCTGATGTTGCTGACCTCCAGCACCAGAAAGGCCAGGTCCACTGAGGGAGGCACAGGTCCTGCCTGGGAGCCAAGCCGCTACAGTCATCTACACATGCTGAGGGACTTGCCTGTCCTTTCTCCTGGAAGCTTATGCTTCTCTGGTCCATCTGTCCATCTGTCTGTCTGTGAGCAGCTCCCAGGTCATGGTTTTCTGAGAGTGTCACCCCTGGATGAGCTCTTGACTGGCTAGTGCATCACCAGTGAGGGATACAAACTGTATGCAGAAGTGGCTGGTGCCGTGTGGGAACTGGGCTGGCTTGGTCTCAGTTCTCAGACCTCTGTGGGTTTGAAGGGATCTGCAGGTTAGGCCAGGGCTCTCCTACTGCAGAATCCCCAGTCTGGATGCAGGCACGGGAAGCCTTCTGTCCCTTAGCTCCAGCTCTTGCATTCATCCTAAAATGGCTGTGTTCCCTCTGGCCTCTCAGGTTCTCAGACCCTATGACCAGATGTGTCTGCCAGGCCACCCCTCAGCCTCTTGGTTGTTTTGTCAGATCTGACTCTTGAGTTTGGCTTCAGAGATGAGGAGGGAGGGATCCTATTCAAGGGTGGTTGCCACGTGCCAGGCTTGTCTGCTGCACAGTAGTGTGAGGGGTGTGGACTCTATTGGTGAGGTGATAGAAGTCATTTGTCCAAGGTCACAAAGGACACAGGCTAAGCTTGGAGGAACCTGGGTGCAGCAAACTCTTAAGGACTAGGAACTTTCAAAGTTCACTAGAGCACAGTCCCCACAGCAGGGGCGGGGTCAGGGCAGCGCAAACTGGCGTTCATTGTTTCTCTCTCTTGTTTTGTGCAGGTTGACGTCCGTATATATTCTTTTAAAATATCCTTATTATTTGAGAATTTTGTTCAGTGTATTTTGATCATATTTACCCCTCTCCAGCCCCCTCCCAGACCTGCCCCTTCCCCGCCCCCTCCCAGGTCTGCCCCTTCCCCACCTCCTCCTAGACCTGCCCCTTCCCCACCTCTTCCCAGACCTGCCCCTTCCCCGCCCCCTCCCAGACCTGCCCCTTCCCCACCTCCTCCCAGGTCTGCCCCTCCTTCCTATCCACCCAACTTTGTGTCCTCTTTTTGTTATTTTATGCCCATCCAGTCCAGTTTGTGCCACCTACAAATTCTAGGGTGTGGCACCTGCTCCGACCTGTGTCGGCTTATCAGAAGCCACACCCTTAAAGCAAGCAGTTCCTCCCTCCCTCTTAGAAGCTACCAGCTTCGGATAGCTCCTTGGCTGAGGTGCCCACCTCCTTTCTCCAAGCAGGGATTTTGTCTGGTTTGAGTTTAGCGGGTCTTCCGTGTGCTGTCCCATCCCTGAGAGCTCACACAGGCAAGCACCCCGTTATTGGAGCTGCTTTCTTGATCCAATCCTTTTCTTCTCGCTTCCCTCTGTCCTTGGTGTCTTTGTGCACCTCTGACATCCGGAGTCCTGCTCTATCTATCTATTTCCCCATTTTCCTGAGACACGGGGGTCTTCCACTAAACCTGGACTCTGATCGTCTTTGTTGACTAGAATGGCCAGAAAGTTCAGTGATTAGTGATCTTCCTGTTTCGGCCCCTCTTCCCAGCCACACGACGAGGGTTGGAACTCCCACTCAGGTCCTCGTGCTTGTGTGGGAAACATGTTTTTGCACTGAACCAACTCACCAGCTCCCTCTTAAAATGACCTTTTTTTTTTTTTTTTTTTTTTTTTTAGACAGCTTGCTGTGTAGCTTAGGCTGGCTTTAAACTTTTAAACTTGTGGCAACCTTCCTGTGTCAGCCTCCTGGATGCTGGGATTGCAAGCATGCCCCTCCACACCCAGTCTTTGGAACGTATTTCTGAGCATGCCTGCTACTGGCTGGGCCTCAGCTGCTTGCTTCCTTCATCCCCCTTGTCAAGATGGGCTTCCTCTTGGACCCTGCCCCCTGCTTCTCAGGGCCACCCTGACCTTTCTCAGCATGTGAGCCCGATTTCCAGGTCAGCATTTCGATTTCCCTTCCACTCTTGCTCAGTGCTCCCGTCTTATCGATTGCTGTCTCTGGTCCTCGCATCTTGCTCTGCGGCTCTGGCAATCTGGAAGTGAGTCTTCCAGCCTCATTAACTGTATTCCAAAGAGCGCCCATCCCCCATCTGGTCACCTCTCACGACTCTCAGCTGCTGGTGAGTCAGGGTGAGGGTGGGGAGCAGAGACCTTAGGCTGGATGGCTCTAGACACTGGGCCAGAATCTGCCCCATCTCCTCCGCTCACCATGGTCTCCCCATTCCTCTACCCTGGGGATTAAGGTACTTGGTCCTCAACATGTAAGGACTGTAGTAGTTTTGAGTCAGGCCCAGACTAGACAGAGAGGGCTCTGTTACTTACAGCCTTGGGCCAGTGGAGACGACGATGGGCCAGTTAGAGCTGCTCTAATGGCCAGTTAGACGTGTGGAGTCCTGGCCTTCAGTGCAGCCCACTCTCTCATGACTTTGCCTTCCTTGTAAATGGGACACCAGAGTACCCAGGACTTAGCATCTCTGTGTGTGCCCTGGGCTCTGTTCTCTCTGTGGCTGCCAGGTAGAACAGGTTTCTGCGTATGACCCTGACAGGCGTTTCTGTCCCAACTTTCACTACTTCTATGGCACGTTATTCACAGTGCTCAAGGGAATCATGGTCAATTAAACTCTGACTAGGCCATGGAGGCCTCTGCTGTGCTACCTGTGGGGGTGGGGGATGGGGTGGGGGGGGAAGCCATTTCGATGGGGGGTTGGCTGTCGGAAGATCAAATCTGGACTCCATTTTGTACCACCATCCTGCAATGTGGCTCTGCACCACTGCCAGAGACAGAAGAGTCAGTCACCCAGGGCTTTCTCTCTCATGTCCTGTGTGTAGCCAGCAGCCCTGCAGGTGACAGGCAGTGAGGAGAGAAAGCATGGAAAGACCAGATTCCAGCCTCCTCTGTAGCAGTGTTTCTGGTATGCTGTGTGAGAAGGCGCCACGGCAGAGCCTCATTTGGGAGCTAACGCTCACCCACACCCACCCCATGCACACCCTGCTGCACAGACGTGTACTGCATATCTACTCTGCTCCCTGAGTTTCAAACCCACCTAGACACTGTTGCACAGCAGACCCCGGGGCTGTTCCCTGTAGGGAGACCCTGAACTTCTGTCCACACTGCAGTCCTTGGAGGCAGGTCCCTGGTCAGGTCCCAGGCACATGGTCAATTTCCGGGGCAGCGTGGGTCTGACTGGGTCTGCTGGGGAACTCGGGGTCACGGTATGGTTGTTTTGGGGTTTGCTGGATGCACGGCTGGCCCTCCTCATACTCTGGCCTACCGCTCGCTGTTAACAGCACTTACAGTATAGTTGTGAGATAAAAACTTGACTAAATTATGACCACGCTTGTGGAACATCTCTGAAAACCGGCCCAGAAGGCAACAGATGCACAATTAGGCCATAAATTCTCTTTCAATGAATTTGTCGGTGGCAACAGTACCTATGTGACCATGTTGTGCAAGATAACTAGGCTTAATGGGCTCGGGAGGCAGCACCCAGGATGGCCCTGGGAAGCAGGAAATATTACTGTTTTTGTCATGAACTCCTGTTGTCTTAAAGGAAAGGGGGAGTGGTGTTCAGCGTTGGCCCATTGACTACCCTGTCTGTTGGGACCAGGGCTCGGGGCAGATGAAGCTTCTGCAGGACAGGCTAACACCAAGCATGCTGCAGGCCTTCAGGTGCCCAGAGTCCTCCTAGAGCCATATCCTACCAGGGTCCCAAGGAGAACTTGTCAGTTAGAGCCCAGGCAGGCACAGCTTTTGCAGAGGTGACCTGCTGCAGTCCTCCTAGTGGCCTGGCAAGCTTAGCCATCCTTCTTTTCACTTTAAACACTGTGTGACTGTGCGTGTGTGTGTGTCTGTGTGTGCAAACGTGTGCGTATGCATGCATATGTGCATGTGTGTCTGTCTCTGTGTGCACACGATATGTCTGTGTGCATATGTGCATGTGTGTGTGTCTGTGTGAGTGTGCCTGTGCAAGTGCATGTGTCTGTCTGTGGGTGCATTGTGTATGTGTATGTACATGTATGTGTGTGTATACACATGTGCATATGTATGTGTACGTGCCTGTGAGTGCAGGGTGTGCAAAGGCCAGTAGAGGGCATCAGATCCCATAGGACTGGAGTTACAGGCCCTTGTGAACTGCCTGATGAAGACGCTGTGAACTGGACTCGGGCCCTTTGCCTTAACCACTGAGCCATCTCTCTAGCCCCCACCTGTGCAATTCTTGGGTTTAAGAGCAACGTCTAGGATCTGCGCACCTTGGGTGTTACCTGAGGAATGTAAAGTCACAGAGCTCAGTCAGGTACAGGGTGATGGAGGCCTACTTCAGTGCTGTCAAGTTTGAAAACAAAGCTTCTCCTACACCTAAGGAGAAGTCTGGAAGTGGGCAGTCTGTTAAAAAAAAATGGTTTGTAATGTGGTGGGTGGTGTGAGCTCAGCAGGGAGCCCCCGGGGAGCCCGACTCCCAGGCTTTCCTCCTGTTGCCAGGTGGGTTGCCTCAGATTTCAGGGGTTAAAATAACACATTTGGATAGCGGTTCTGAAGCCAGAACCTTACATGAGCTTCCCTGGGCTGGAATCAAGGCTGGGTTTCTGGATCGAAGGGAGAGTCCTCCCTCTGCCTTGTCCAGCACTCAGAGTTGTTTCCTTCTTTGTGGCTCATGGCCCCATCCTGTCTTTGAAGCCAGCAACAGCGGACCAGATCCCTTTCGTGGTGGTTTCTCTGAGCTCTTTTCTGTCCCTTACTTCTCTTCAGTTTTTAAGGACGCATGACACCGCATTAGGTATAGCTCAATAGCTTTGCCACTTCAAGGCCAGCTGACTAGGGACCTTCATTGCATTGCCACCCAAATCCCTTGTCATGTGTATTAATCAGCTTTCCATTTCTGTAACAAAATGCCCCAAGGCTGGTTACCTTAAAAAAAAAATGGAGATTCGAAATCCAAACAGGATGCCATTGGTTCTAGTGAGGGTGCCACCCCCCTCCTGCCTGCCACCACCCACACACTGTGTTGCCTCAGAGCAGAGAGGGTTGTGGTAGTCCATGCAGGAGGGTCTAATCCCATGTCCAGACTGAGAGGTAGAAACCAGGGAGGGCTCTTTCTCAGTAACATGCTCTCTTGGGGACAGTTAACTCCCGAGGTTACTATCATCCTTTGTAAAGGACAGTACTCTAGTGCCCAGGCTACCAAGTGCCACCCCTTAACAGTCTTACCCCACCTCCAAACTCCAAGGCCTATGTTTGTAGTACACAAGCCCTCCTTGAGTCACACTCAAGTTACAGCCAATGTTAGCACCATGTAACATAGTCACAAGCTCTGAGGATGGGGACAGTGACAAGTCTAAGGGGACTTTCCCCCTGTTGACCACATGCAGGTGGAGATCAGGACCTAGGGCCAACTTGAACATGTGCCCTCTGACCTGGACACAGGAAGGACTTGGGTTTGAGAAAGGTGCGTTAGCTCTGTGTTGCTGGGACAGAGCTGGAATCAATCAACTTGAAGGAGCAGAGGTTTGTGTGACTCTGTGGTTTTAGATGTTTAGTTTGGGTCACTTGGGCCCTGTGGCTCTGGGGCCTGGGGTTGAGGTAAGACTTCATAGCAGGAATGTGTGCTACAGGGAACTGTTCGCCTCCTGGAGGCAGAGAGAAGGAGGATCCAGGTTCACTGTGGCTCCCGTGCCCACACCCAAAGTCCTAACTTCCTCTGGGCAGGCTCCAGCTCCTCCAGATTCCAGCACCTGCTGATGATGCTGAAGGCCTGTGAGCAAACCTTCATCTTGGGCCTGAGTTCATGATCCTGCTGTTTCCTGAGCTGTCACCTCCAGAGTGGCCACAGACTGTATTTATTTATTTATTTATTTTAATTACTGTGCCTTTGGAGACATTTAAAATCTAGACCATGATGTCCAGGTCCTAGAGGAGACCATAGTTGGACCATTAACCTGTCCTGCGCTGGTAGCTCCGCCTTTGATGTTGCTGCCCCTTACGGGACAGTAGCAGCACCCTGCACTGCACTCACCATCGGGGTCTTCCTGAGTGTAGGTGACAAGTGGGCACCCTTGCTTTTCAAGACTTGCCCCTCTCGGGAAAAGTGCCAGTCAGGAAGTGGGCACACCCTGAAAACCTGTCCAAGTATACACAAAGAACATGTAGACCCTCTACGTTGAGCCAGCGCTCCAGCTGGGAGCCACAGCCCTGCATTTGACTGTGTTCCTCACTCAGGGACTGAAGAGTTTCTCACTCACAAGTGTGGCTCCACCCTCCCTCTCCATCCAGCCCGGCCAGGAGGCAGCCACACGCTGTGTCAGATGGCTTCTGTGACGGGTTGTGGGCATCTCCTCAGACCTGTCCACCCAACAGGCTTGCGGAGCACATCCCCGGAGACTTCCAGCTCTAGGCCTATTACTGGAGTCTGTCACCCAGAAAATCTGTTGACGGAACCGTTCTCTCTGAACTGCAAGCAAATTGGGGGATTTGAATGTTATGCAATGAGACTGCAGTAAGACTGAGCCTCTGAGTCGTGGGGGGAACGAACGTCTCTGCTCCTGGCCACACTTCCCCTCTGCCACTTCCTGAGCTGTCACCCTCCAGGGTGGGCACATACAGTATTTATTTTTTTTAATTAAGCTGCATAGCCATGTGGCCTCCACAGTTGCTTTATAAAGCTAGGCCTTCTAAGTCCCTGGAAGGTTTTTTTTTTCTTTTCTTTTTTTTTTTTTAGCGGATAGTAAAATCAGGCTGTTATTAGTATTCACGAGAAACGCTGGTGGCAGCTCTACACACGTAATGAGAAGCCACCTGCAGTTCAAAGCGGGGCTTGATAATGCTGTAATTAGATTTGAGATGCAAAAACGCTCATTAAAATTAAATAACATATTTGTCACTGTTTTAAGAGGTACACATTGCCTAGACCCACGCTGGTCTCTTGACCTTGAGTATTTTGGTGGAGTCCTTGCTGCCAACGATTCCAAAGCAACAGCGGCAGTCTGCAGAGTCCCCAAAATTTGGTAGCCCTCAGCGCTGTGTGTGTGTCGGAAACATTAGACAGATCCAGGAGAGATCATGGATCCTCATAGAGTGTTCTGGAAGGAGACAGTAGGATCCTCTCATTAAGCAGTTCAGACAACCGTGGAGATCAGTACGTATTGGTGGGATGGTTGAATGGGTAGATGGCCTCGTCCCCCACAGGACAGGGCAGGGACACTGTGGAGGGGTCTGCAGGAAGCAGTGGCATTGGCTGTCACTGCTTAGCCTTGACCAGATGAAGCCCAAGACAGCTGAGAATCAGATTGCTAGTATTTCCCAGGGGCCATCAGTGTTTTGCTACTCTGAAGACTCTGCTGGGGCGGGGGAGCGGGACACAGCCTGGAGGTCAGGTGCCTGCGATACAGCTGTGCTAGAAGTTCAGTAGCAGGTAGCCATCAGTGGGGCAGGCACTTATCCCAGGGGCTATGACACAGCCCTCGAGGTCCCCTGTTCTTTCAGGGGTTTAACAGGCTTACTGGAAGTTGCCCAGCTAGCACACAGATGAACCAGGATTCAAATCCAGGCTGCCCTGGATCCTCTGACCTTATCACAGAGTAGCTCAGGAAAGATGGTGGAGCAGAGAGTCCTAGGTGGTGGGAAGGGCAGATGTGTTTACTTAAGGGTACCAGCACTGGATCGCCCACTCTTTCCTGGATCCCGTTCTAAAATCCTTCTGTCTGTGAACCATCCCAGACACACTGCAATGGCTACTCAAATGTACAGCCGGGACAAGCGAGGCAGAGAAGTGATACATACCACCATCCGTGGACACGACAGCTGGCGGCAGGCTGCGATGAAACCCTGCCTTGACTAGAGTTCTGCTCTCCTCTCAGAGATACATGACGCATCTTCTAGAGGGGCTGATTCCGTTTAAAAGAGGTCATGATCATTCTTATTAGGGGAAGAAAATTCAAATTGCCTTCAAGGGGCAAAGGCCAAAGAAGTTTGCCTGGAAACCAGAGCCCCGAGCTGGTGGTGAGCAGACAGGCCTGGACAGTGGAAAATGATGTCAAGTGTACATGGAAATGTGGGCCAGTCTCCAGAGAGAGTCTGGACACCCACACTGTAGAGCAGCTGGGCGTCCTCAGGGCAGGGAGTGTCTGTGGCTAGCTGCCCCTCCTCTGGGTGGCAGGATCGATTTTCGAGGCTGACAGTCTTGGCACTGGGTCCAGATTTAGTTCTGTGGAGAGGTCGTCTTTCAAAGTCCAGCTCAAATGTCACCTCCTCTGCGAAGACTCCCCAGTCCCGAAGCAAAATTAATCACTGGTTCCCTGTGCTCCCGTGGCACCACTCAGCACCTCCCAAACTGTCGTATCATACCGGATGCAAACTTACATGTTTACCAGTCCAGGACTTCTGCAGACAAAATTCACTGGGCTTATGTGTCACTGCGCCTGGAGCAACGTAGGGTCCATTGTGGGTGCTCAGAGAATCACGAACTTAAACTGAGGGGCAGTAGATGGTGTAGTACAAGACTGTACCACATGAAGGGCACATTTATCTTGTGTGTGGGTGTATGCACATGTGTATGTATGTTTGTGTATGTAAGTCCATGCCATGGTGCAAACATACAGGTCAGAGACCCACTTTTGGGAGCGAGTTCTCTCCTTCCACCACATGGGTCCTGGGACTCCACCATCCAGGTTTGGTGGCAAGCACCTTTACCTGCTGAGCTATCTTGCCAGTCTCACTGTAAGCTGTTTATGTAACACATATATGACACGTTTCATCCTGGTAAAGGCTATACAAGATCTGATAGCTCAGTCATCTCCATTCTGCAGGTGAGGGAAGTAAGTTCCTCCCAGAGAGGTCAGCCTCAGCGACTGGTGGGAGGAGAAGCGGGATTTTCAAACCTAGGTAGTCTGGGTGGGAACACGTGTGTAAGATTCTGTGGATGAGCTGTTTCTCGTTGTAGGTGCCTAGGAGGGGAATTCATTCTCGTTCCACTTGTGGGTTTCCAGGGAGGGTTTCGGGGAGCGCTTGCACTGAGCTGTACATACAGCCCTCTGTGTAAGCCACAGAAACAGCTCTGGCTCTGTTAAACAAGAAGGGATTCCACCGTGAAGTGCAGGGTAGCTTGTCTGGAGAACACGCGGGAAGGACCAGATCCCAGGTGGGGGCCAGATCCCAGGCTTCCTGAAAGGGCCAGTTGCCTTTCCTCCACAGTCACGCCTCTGCCAGTTTAGGACCCGGCACCATCTTGATGCCAGCATCAAGGCACTGACGGGGGTCAGGGCGCTGAGCTGAGTGGGCGTTGGGTACGTAGGCTTAAGGTTTGTGTTGCCTGCCTGGTCCTGAGATTGCTGTCAGGCCTCAGACCGGTCCTGGCCTGTATTGGCAGGGCTGAGGCAAGTGGGAAGGTGTCTGGGGCTCCTGAATACACAGTTTGAAGTGGGGGTGGGGGAAGATGATGCCCTGAAGGGAATGGTCACAGGCTGTGGACTCTGCTATTATTATTATTATTATTATAAACATCACTATTATTATTTTAACATTTCCAGGGTATTGATTGACCTGAGGCCATTTATTCTCCCTGCCAAGGGACATAAATGCCACCAGGCCAGCTTTGGCTTGGATGCTTGATGCTAGCACACCTCAGGCGCACCCAGTCTCTGAGACAGAATGAGGTGGGGTCTGGCTGGCTGTCCCTGGTGGGGTGGGAAGGTTGGGGCCAGTTTCTTAGGGGCTGCTCTAGGCTTGTAAGGAGGGCTCTGCACATCCTTTTTGTGACTGGTCCTGAGGTGGCCACGATGGGAGCCTGCCTTCTCTTAGCCACCCGTTTTGGCATCTGGCCGGCAAGCTGCCATCAGCCTTCCCCTGGGCACCCAGGTGTCGGTGTCTCGCTCTCTGGGTGTCTCACAGAGCGTGGGGGAACCGCTGGTTTGCACCTCTGTGGAGACATCTTACTTGTTGTTCAGTGTGCTATGATCTCAGACCTCATGGAGATCAGCAGACAGAGCCACTTCTGCACAACTGAAGCATCTGTACCAGGCTTCTCTCTCGCTGCCTCATTTCACCTCACTAAGGTCACTCTGCCTTGCTGGGAGGCGGGTCTCCAGGGGGAGGAAGGCGCCTGGCCTCTCCTGCCACTCTATGCCCTCACCCCCACTTCCTGTAGGCTCAAGACCCTCCAGGGCTCTTTTCTCTTCCCATTCCAGGCTTCTCATTTCTCAGCCCCTGCTTGCAGAAGCCAGAGTGACAATGTGATTTGGAGGTGGTCCGGGGAGTGACCATAGACCCTTTTCTTGAGGGAATGGCTATGCTTGGATTAAATGCCCTCCGAGGAACCCCCTGTAAGGCCATGGCTTGGATGTGGGTGGAGCTCCTCATCTAGTGGGCGGGGCTCCTCATCTAGTGGGCGGGGCTCCTCATCTAGTGGGTAGAGCTCCTCATCTAGTGGGTGGAGCTCCTCATCTAGTGGGCGGGGCTCCTCATCTAGTGGGCGGGGCTCCTCATCTAGTGGGTGGAGCGCCTCATCTAGTGGGCGGGGCTCCTCATCTAGTGGGTGGAGCGCCTCATCTAGTGGGTGGAGCTCCTCATCTAGTGGGTGGAGCTCCTCATCTAGTGGGTGGAGCTCCTCATCTAGTGGGCGGGGCTCCTTATCTAGTGGGCAGGGCTGTTTTCATCAGATCTGATGGCTAAGGGGGTAGAAGAGGGGCCACAGGATACACCCTTGACTTACTTAGTGTGAAGGAGGGCCCAAGGCTCTTGCTCTTCTAGTCCCATAGGTAATGTTGGATCCTTATTGAGGACTGAGATTGCCGTGTGGTCCTGAAGTTACCTGATTATGTCCAGTAGTGTCAGCATAGAACACAGCACCCCAAGTGTCTGGGTCAGGGTGTGGCACATGTCCCCTGCCTGCAGGACCTGGAGGACCTGAGATGGCCTGCCGCACTCACCACCCTTCAGCCTTGCATTGCAATTGAGGTCTTTAAGGAAGACTTAGTGGAGCACTGGGAGGAAGAACTGATGCCTGTTCCTCCTCTCTCCCAGAGCCTCCAGTGTAGGAGGAGGTAGAATATCCTGTCTGTGGGTGCACCTAGGAATTCTCTGGAAGGAGGGCCAGTGGCTTTCTCTATAATGTCGATAGGGGCAGGGAAAGAGTGGTCTTGTGCTAGAGGAGTCTAAACCCTTCTCCCTGGACCTCAGAGCAGTGCTTGAAATGCAGAGAGGGAGGATCTCACCTAGGAGACCTGCCCTGACCTCTCTTCCCTAGATCTATGGCCCTGGCAAGGGAGACCAGGAGTTTCTCTACCAAGACACAATGATGCAAGGTACTTTCTTACGAGGTATATGTGAAAGCCACTTTGGAAAAAGCAGCACAGTGCATGTATGTATGTACCTATATATGTGAGTGTGCCTATATATGTGTGTGTGTGCTTATATATATGTATGTGTGCCTCTATGATACAAGCTTGTATGTATCTGTGAATACATACATGCATACATTTTTGTGTTTGTGCATACATGTGTATATAAGCTTGTATGTGTCTGCATATGTATATACAAGTTTGTATACAAGCCTCTGTGTGTGCATATATGCAAGCTTGTGTATGTGTCAGTGTACATACATACATACCAGCTTATATATACTTTGTGCCCCATATGTACATGTATGTGATCATGTGCTTGTATGTTTGCTTCCTTTCATGAGTGTATATGTCTCCACATGTGTTTGTGTGTAAGAATATGTAAGCTTATATGTGCATGTTTGTATCTCTGTGTGTGCATGTGTACAAGCATGTGTGCCTATATGCTACAAACTTGTATGCATCTGTGAATACATGCATTCAAGCTTATGTGTGTGTTTGCACATACATGCATACGAACTTATGTGTGTTTGTGCATGCATGTGTATACAAGCTTGTGTGTGTCTGCATATGTGTATACAAGTTTGTATTCAAGCCTTTGTGTATGTGCATGCATGCAAGCTTGTGTATACAGTTGCATGTGCTTGTGTATTTTATGTGTGTGTGTGTGTGAGCGCACCCGCATAGCCAGCTCTGACCTGAGGAGCAGTGGCGTTCAGTTGTTATAAATAAGACTGGCTTTATAGTCCCCTCTGACTGAGTGCACTGAGCAGAGGCCATGCATTTCCACACCTGGTGAAAAGGGGACTGTGCTTTATAAGTCCCCATGGCTGGGAGGGGGAGCTGGGCAGTGGTGGCAGCTGAAGCAAGGTGGCAGACGAGAGAGTACAGTCACTGGTTTCTCCAAAGGAAAAGAAAGATGAAGCAACCTGTTCTCTAATCAGCTGCGAGGAGGAGAAAGTCCTGACAAGCAAAGAAAACTTAGCTGGCCATAAACCCAGGGGCTGTTACAGTGGTTTTATGGGGACATTCTCACTCTGGGTTATTAGAGTGATAAGAACTACATTTGCATATCACTTGTGATGGGGCTGGATGGAACTGGATGGGGCATCAGCTGCAGAGCAGAGACCCTTCCAGAAGCAAAGGGGATGACATTTATCGAGAGCAGGGTGTTCATGTCTGGTGTTAGTTACGGCGTGTTGTGTCCTTTGGAAGGTAGATTCCCAGTCCTGTGGGCTCCACATGGGTGCCTCTGTCAGGCCTGCAGGTGAGGACCAAGGGAACTGTCTCTGAGTGGGCAGGGCAAGGCTTCAGGAGGCTGCTGCAGGCTGACCTTCACCACAGACTGCTGCAGGAGTGCTCAGGGAGCAACAGGAGGCCTGCCTACTGTGCTCTACGCTCTACACCACAGTGCAACCCACACAGCGTACAGTTATTAAAAAATCATTTTTAATTTGTGTGTATGTGCGTGTGTGGCCAATGAAGGCTGGCAGCATTGAATCTCTGGAGCTGGACTTGCAGGCGGTTGTGAGCTGGCTGACGTGGGTTCTGGGAACTGAACTCAGGTCTTCTGGAAGAGCAGTTTTACCTGCTGAGCTGTCTCTGCAGCCCAGTTCACTCACTTCAAGTTATAATTCAGGTGCTTCTTATATAGTCACAGAATTACACCATCAGCACCACAGTGTAGACCGTTTTCATACCCTGAGAGGAAACCCCAATCCCTTGTCTGATGCACCCTGGAACCATTACCCACCCGTTCTTCTCTCTGGACACTTATGCACAAGGACTCACAGCTCGTCATCCTCTGTGACTGGCTTCTTTCTCTTTCGAGTCTCTCTATGCTATAGCAGGCATCATGGCATTATCCTTTTTGTGGCTGAATAATATTCCACTGCTTAGTCACATTTAGTTTGTGTCTTGGGTCCCCTTTCTTCCTTTTAAGGCTGGTTCCCTTCCTCCTTGATTTGAAAGATGGTCGTGAAAAGAAATCATGGAGGCTAGGGAGTTGGCTCAGCTGATAAAGTGTTTGTCACGCAGGCATGAAGACCTGAATTTGATTCTCAGAACCCACATAAGAAGCTGGGTGCATTGCTGTGCACCAGTAATCCTGTCTCTGTGGAGACAGGGCTGTAGATCGTGGTGGACTCACCAGCCAGCTAGCCTAGATGAATCGGTAAGAAACTCTGTCTCAAAAAAAACAGAGTGGCTGTCTCCTAAGGAATCACACCCTGGGTTGTTCTCTGGCCTCCATCCCCCCCCCTCCCACATACACATTAACACAGGCTCACTTCCCCATAAACAAGTGCACCCCCCAGATATGCAAGTTCACCCCTCACAAGCGTGAACATCTACACGCACTGAGAGACAGTCCTAGTTAAGGCTCCCCTGTTGGAGCCCTGAAGTCTGACTGAGATGGGTCTTCTGGATTGAGGATTGAACAGTGTTCAAGGGTGTTGAGGAGGAGACCATAAGAAAGGGCAGGGAGGAGCTTCATGTCCTTGTCAAAGGCCTCTGTTCTGAGGTTGAGGTACTGGGAAGGATGGCTTTGCTGCTCTTCAGTCTGGGAGCTTCCTCTGCCGATGGGGACCTCAGCATCTGTGTTGAAGTTTCTCTAGGGATGTTGGTCTGGTCAGGGTCTCCAAAGCTGGGCAGTCTGGAGGCTGTGGTCCCTGCTTAACCCCCCCTTCTATCAACTCTGGCTGCTACATGGGGCTTGCTGTAGAAGTCTGGTAGAGTCTTATGTGGCGGGTGGGTGGGGGGGAGGCATCCCAGTCTCCCAGAGGGTGGCCTTCCACTGAAGGTCTAGGGTGTTCAAGGTGAAGAGACAGCTGTATTCTGACTAGCTCCCATTTAGGAAGCCTCAGAGCAGGGCTGAAGCCAGAATGTCCCATTTTTTTTTCTCTCCCAGAAAGTCAGGAGGCTCCCTCCGTGACTCAGCTCCTGGTCTTAATTATGCTGCTATGTAAATATTTCTGAGGTCCCTTGGTTTTCTCAGTTGGCATTATATCACCGTTAATAACCGGAGGGCGCGTTATAAATATGCACACTAATAATAAGGCATTAACTCGCAGAGCATCGATGAATTGCCAAACGGAGCATCAGAGCTTGCTGCTCTCTTTGCGGCCAAACCCAGACCCCCCTCCTCCTGAAGCATTGACCCCGAGAATTCTACCAGGTTCCTCTGCCTGGTTGGCACCCCAGGAATAGCAGCTGCCTCTTTGTGTGCCAAGGAAAACTGCTCTCAACACGGACTGAGTGTGTTCCCTGGCACTCAGGGACCTCCTGAGAGACAGGTACCTCTTGTCCTGGCTTACTCCATCTTTGAGTTCGGACAAGAGGGCTAGCCCTTCTTCTTGTTCATGGTGAGGTCACAAAGATCAGAGCCCCAGAGTCAGAACTTCATGAGTAACATCCCAGCTCCCCACTGACAGACTACCCAGGAGTCATGGCAGCTTCTTAGTCAGAGATCCTTTGATCTGACAACGCATATCCTCCTATGGGCTGTGCTGTGCTGTGCTGGCCAAGTCAATGAATAAGCAGACAGTAAGAGTGAATGTGGTCAGTATGTGTCCCCAGCACTGCCCACTGGAGCACCTGTCCTGGCTGGACATATAACACCCTGGGCATCCAGGGAAGGTTCATGGGAAATACTCTGTAAATGTAGAGCTGGAAGAGGAATAGATGCTTTGGTAAAGGAGACAAGCTAGAGGATGCTGGGAGAAGCATTAGGCAAAGGGAATGGAACATAGGGGTGCAGAGGATTGCTACATACGGGGCTCCTGAAGAACGAGAATGCTGGGAGCCGTCCCTCTGTGTCTCTGCTCCGAAGGCTTCGATCATCTCACAGACTCTGCCACTGGCTGTCAGTCAGCTGAGACATTAGTGAGGAGGAAGAGTGACCCAAGACAGAGAGTCTGGAACTCAAGTCTCCAGAGCAGCTTGCAAGCAGGTCTGTGCCGGAAGGTCCCCCTCTCCACCCAACCCTGTGCATCTACAGTTGTCAGTGTGCAGATACATTCTGGGCAGGTCTCTGATGGAAAAGAACCTCAGGTGGCCCCTTCATTAAGTTTTTATTTACCTTTTATTTGTATGTGTATGGGTGTGCAATTATATGAGCTTAGGCGTCTTTCATGTATGCAGGACTCTGCAGAGCAGAAGAGGGCATCGGATCCCCTGGCTGGCGTTACGGACAGTTGTGAACTGCCGTGTGGGTGCTAAGAATTGAACTTGGGGCCTCTGGCAGAGCAGCGAGTGCTCTTCACCCCTAAGGCATCTCTCCAGCCCTGTTATCTCTTCATGAAAGGGCATCAGGGCCTGAGGAAATGGCTCAGTCGGCAAAGTATCTGCTGCACACATATAAGTAAGGTCCTGAGTTCTGACCCGCCCCACCCCCAGCACCCATGCAGAAGCTCGACTGTGGTGTTCCGCGTCTGTAATCCCAGATGGTGGGGGCGGTAACACATGGGGCCCAGAGCTCATTAGCCGCACAGCCTAGCCAGTCAGTGAGCTCCAGATTCAGTGGGAGTCCCTACATCAGAAGATAAGGCAGGTGGGAGCTAGAGAGAAGGCTCCGAAGTCAAGAACGCTTGCTTTGGCAGAGGACTTGGGTTCAATCCCCAGCACCTACTTGGTGGTTCACAACCACCTGTAACTCTAGTTCCGGGGATCCGATACCCTGGCACACAGACGTACAGGCAGGCAAAACGCACATAAAATGAATAAATCTTATTAAAAAATCGGGTGGATAGCTAAGGAGGACCTATGCATATGCACATGAGAAAGTACATACAAGTGGATACACAATGGTGTTCAATATGTGTGTGTGTGTGTGTGTGTGTGTGTGTGTTTATAGGTATACATGGAGGTTGGAAGTCAATGTTGGGTGTCATTCTTCACAAGCTATCCTCCTTGGATCTTAGAGACAGGATCTTCGGTCCTGAGGCTCACTGATTCAGCTACTCTGACTAGTCCCAGAAATCCAACCATCTCACCCCTCCCTCCCCACTGGATTACAGGCGTGTGCTACTACATACGTCTGTTGTGTTTTTTACCATGGGTACTGGGGGTTGATCTCTGGTCCGTATACTTGTATGGCAAGCACCTTATTGATTGAACCATCTCACTAGCCCCTTAACCAAAGACTTTTGAGACCTGTTACAGTTGACACAACGGCAGACCGTGATGTCTGCTGGGACGAGCACCACAGCTGTCCTTGTCAGTGCTGGGTAAGTGCTCAGATTTCCCCAGCTCTCGAAAAAGAAAGGGGCTGTCCTGGAGGAGCAGGCCCTTGTCTGTGGCCTCCACAGAGCTTCACAATGACATCATCTGTGCTGACCGGTGTCACCTGTCCAGTCAGCTCCCCAGCAGCCTTGCAGAAGCAGAGAAGATGGCTGGAGTAGAGGATGTTTAGGGCAGGGCAGGGCTGCCTCTGTTTGTGCTGGCTGGACCTTGAACAGGAGGTAGGTTATCTTGTCAAGAGTGTATGTCAGGACCGGGCTTTGCTGCCTCACTCCTGTTGGGAGGGCAAAGGGCAGGAGGTAGAGACCGGGAACTTGACTAGAGGTCCTTCTCATTCTCCTTTCTGAGGGAGGCTCACCCAGGACGTTTGCTAAGGCACCACAGGCTCCTGCCCCCCCCATCTCTAGCTGTCAGGAACTGGCTTTCTGCATCTGATTCTTAAGCATTAAACTTAAACTGCAGGGAATAACGGGCACTCTAAAGGAAGCCACACCTGGCCAAATGGTCTTTAATAAAGACAAAAGAGGAAAGACCAAAAAAAAAAAAAAAAAAGGCAAAGGCGCTTCCTTATACCTTGGAGTAAATTAGTATCAATTGACCTTTGACAAGTGTTTGAGTTTTTGCTTTTTCCATATTTGGCGATGAGATCGTACTCACTAAGCACTCTGGTGCACTGCGTTTAGCTTCTGCGCTCTCTCTCCTTCCGTGACTACTACAGGGACCAGGCTCCTCGCTCATGGTCTGTGACCCCTCGTTTGCTGACCTTGTGTTCTAAGCATAATATGGGGAATTTCTGCCACCTTCCTCCTTTCTCAGTGCTGGAGACTGAGCCAGGGTCTTGAGCATGCCCAGTGACACTGCCGAGCCACCGCGCCAGCCCGTTTCCATTTGTTCTTTTGAGACAGGGTCTTGCTAAATTGCCCAGGCTGGACATGAACCTCACAACGTTCTTGGTTTAGCCTCTCAAATGCAGACCTGTGGCGTCAGGCCCCGCACGTCTGGCTGTCTGGAGAGCTGACCCTTAGCCAGGAGCTGTTACCAAAAGGGGCAAAGTGGAATGACAGGCAGAGGGTGGAGTAGGAACAAACCTTACTCTGTGTCCACATGCAGACTTAGCTTGATTTATTTTTATTACAATTACCGTCTTAGTCACGTTGTTTCCTGTTTCTGCAACAAAGTATTCCGGCAAAAGCAACTTAAGAGAGAAAGGGGTTGTTTTGGCTCACGTTTCTGAGGCCGGGTACATTATGGTTGGGGAAGTCAGCTCAGTTGGAGCATGGGGCGCAGGTGACATCACACCCACAGGTGTAGAGTGTGGCGCGGCCTGTGACGTCATACACACAAGTGCTCACCTGCTTGATCAGTGGAGACTCCAGCCCACGGAACTATGCTGCTCTCAGTGCGTGGGTCTTCCCTCTCGATTGATCTAATCGGGGTGATCTCTCACACGCAAGCCCAGAGGCCTGTCTCCCAGATGATTCTAGATCATATCAAGTTGAAGATTGAGATCGACCATCACACTGTGACTTTGATAAGAACACCCAGCGGGAGCTCCATCTCAGCACACTCGGAAGTGCTGTCTGCAGGCACAGCCTCTGCAGTAGATCAGTGCAGTGAGTTCCTTCGTGTAACTCATGCTCCATACACGTTGGCTAGCACACCTCACGCCCTGCCTTCGGCCTCTGGCAGCCGTGTGTGAACCCCGACTCTATGGGGTTTCCTGGGTACTTTATGTAACTATGGCCCCCAGTATCTGTCTTTCTGGGGCTATTTTGCTCCACTTAATACCCTCAAGGCTCATTGTCACATGTCACAGGATTCCTTCTTCTTCAGGACTAAATACTATCTCAGTGTATGCATTACAGTGTGCTCTACCATGTTTTCTTGACTCCGTCCTCCGGAGGTGGACATGAAAGCTAGTTCCCACATTTTGTGAACATGGCACCTACATTCATATGTGTGTATTCATGTATGTGTGTATGTATTCTTGTGTGTGCAGGTGGCTGTGTGATTGTATTGTGTGCATGCATGAATATGTGTATGCGTGTGCATGCATGAGTGTGTGCATGTGTGTGCAAGCGTGTATGTGTGAGTGTGTGCAGGTGCCTGTGTGATTGTGTATGTGTGCGTGCATGAGTGTGTGAGCAAGCATGTGTGTGTGTGTGTGGAGTGTGTGTGTGCATGAGTGTGTTTGTATGTGTGAAGGCCAGCGGACAACCTCAGCTGTCATCCTTATAAATGTCTCTCACTGACTTGGAACTCACCAATAAGATGATTGGACATTGAGTTCCCTCAACCCACACCTCCTCAGCACTGGGATTTTACGTGTAGCCTACCATGTCCAGTCTTTTCCAAGCTTTATTCTCAATTCATTTCCTTATTTTGGGTTTGTGTGCATGTCCATACCTGTGTACACCTGGAGGCCAAAGCAGGCATCAGGTTTCTGCCTTACATGTTAGAAACAGGCTCTCTCTAGGAACCTGGAGCTGGGCTATTGCTCAGCAAAAGCCCCAGCGATGCCCTCTTTCTCTGCTCTGGGACTAAGGCATGCATTAGCTACACCTAGCTTTTTGTGTGGGTGCTGGGGATTTGAACTCTGATCCTCATGCTAATGGAGCAAGGCTCTTGCTCAGTTGAACCAGCTCCACAGTCCCACGCCTTGCCTTTGTGTGTGGGTTCTAGGGTTCAAACTCAGGGGCTCACGCTTGCAAGGCAAACACTTTATAGATTGAGTTATCTCAGTCTCCAGTGATGCTTCTTTTGACCTTGGGACTTTAGTGCTTTTGGAAAACACTCAGGAATGCTATATACCCTGTAGCCTAACCTGTTGTCCATATTGAATCTGCTTCCAAACCTCTTACTCCAAGGAGATGGTTTCCTCTTGGGGTCACTGTGACACTCAGCTCTCTTAGTTCACTGGACTGTGGTGACTTCAGCCCTGTGGCCTGAGAGCATGAAGGAGCCACTTCCCCTCATTCCTACGGTGGCTGGCATGGGTCAAAGCTGCTGCCATGTCCGTGGTGTCTGGCCCAAGAGAGCTTTCGCATCTTAGAACCTCATTGCTCAGAAGAGCTTCCCTGGGCTGGAGAGACAGTTCAGCAGGTAGATATGTACTTGCCACCAAGCCCGAGTGACCGGAGTCCCATACCTGGGAACCCCAGGATTGAAGGAGTGGACTGATACCTAAGGTCATCCTCACACTGTGGCACACAAGTGTGCACATACACACGTGTGCACACACACAACCCATGCCAGGGCTGCTGCACCAGGAGCCCTCTGGTGAAGCTACGGAGCACGTTTGACATCTGGCCTGGACTGGCAGGCTCTGCAAGTGTTCAGGAGGATGGGAGCTTGCCTGGGCCTCAGCAACGTGGACATAGCAGCTTGGGACCCTGGAGCTTGGCGTGGTTGCTCTGCTCTGTAATATATCTTGTGCTTAGCGCCAGGAATCACCATAGCGACTCAGGTGAAGAAGGAGGAGAGGGAGGAGCCAGAGCAGGAGGCGAAAACTGGAGTCAGAGAATCCAATTTTTCATACAGTAACAAAACAATGTGGTTGTGTATTCCCATAATGTCCCTTCAGTTTCTTGGGGTCTGGGGTTGCATCTATTTTTAAAAACACTTGGACCCATAACTCTGCTCTAGGCAGACCAAGGGGAGGGTCTCTGGCTTGGAGATTTAATGCAAAATAAACTTTGAATGGGGTGGCAAGCTGCACAGAGGCCTGTACATGGAGACAACCAATTCGTAAGTTGAGGGATTGATGTCAATAATTCCCGTGTGAGGCTCCATCCTGGGCGACGGGATTTCTGTGAAGAGATAATGTAGAAAGATGAGGTTGTCTGCCTTCAGCCTTCCTGTTCCCTCTGCCCATCACACTTCTTGTGAGGCTAGCCCGCATCCTCGAAGGCTGGAGGTGGCCCAGAGGAAGACAATAAAGAGGATGGACTTTCATCACATGGTAGAACATTCTAGAAGACTGTGCAGACATTAGGGCTGGCTTTCTGCACAGGAGCCCAGCTAAGTAAACTGAGGCTCAGGCAGACAGCCATAGCCATGATTTCCAAGTTAATGCAGTGGCTTGGGATCATCTCAGGGCCACAGCAAACTAGGATTCTCTCTGTCCATCTTCTGTGGGGCCCCATCCCCTCCTTGTGCTTTTATCCAGAGAGATTGTCCTGCTGCCATCCATAGCCACCTACCCTGGAGCCTCAGCAGGGCCAGAGAAGTCTTTGTTCCTGCACCCTCTGCTGGAGGTCCTCCATGATGGCTCCTCCTCCTTCTAATTAAAAAAAAAAAAAGCATGCATGTATAAGTGTTTTGCATAGGCATGTGTGTACAACCATGTGCCTGCCTGGTGCCTGAGGAGGCCAGAAGAGGGCATCAGATCTTCTGGTAACAGAGTTAGAGACAGTTGTAAACTGCCATGTAGGTGCTGGCAATGGAACCTGGGTCCTCTGCTCTGTCTCCTAAGGGTGCAATCAGCAGGCACATGTCACTGAGCTGCCGGTTGCTACTGGCTGTGTATGGACAACATAGAAACGTTTCTCAGGGCTGGGGAGATGAGTCAGTTGGTGAGAATCCAGCAGTGGTGAAGGGGAACCAGGCCTATCTTTGGGGCTTCCTGGTCAGCAGTCCCAGCTAACTGGTGAGAGAGCCCATCTCAGAAGATGGAGCGTGAGAAAGACAATAGTGTTGACGCCTAGCATCCACATAGGAGTGCACGTGCACCTGCGTGTGTGTGCACGTGAACACACAGACACATGTATAAGCCGGAGATTTTCATTCCATTGCAATTTAGATCTCACTCTCTTCTTTTCTTGCCCTTTACTTCTTCCCAGAATCCTGTTTCCTCTGCTCGGTGTCTTTCCCAGAGTTTTGAAACATTTTTCTGAAAGCCTTTAAGGCTCATCCCTTAATTTCTTCCCCAGGCTTCCCCCAAGCGACGGCAACTTAGGAGAAGTAATACCTCCCACTCTGCGCCCAGTCTCTCACAGTTCTCTGGTCATTGTCTCAAAAAAAAAAAAAAAAAAATTCAAATGTCAGTTGTTGCTAAGTCCAGGAATTGCATGTGGTTGGTGAGGCAGAATTAATCATCTCGGAGAATCCCCCTAAATGTCAGACTGGAGCTGTTCCAAGGCACGGGGAGTGCAGGGAAGATTACATTTCTTTGTTTCAACCTAATTAAATACAGTTCAAGGCCCCACACGCCACCATTAGAGTCGGTCCCAAAGTGAGAGTTCCTGGGCTCCTCCCTCCGAGTTGTGTTGTGTGAGAACCCCGGGCTGGACATACAGAGTCCTGTCTATGTGCAGCTGCTACATGGTTCATGCTTGAGTGGTCCTTCTGGAGCCTTGACACCTGGCAATCAGGCCATGGGAGCATGGGTCAGGGGCAAGAGCCACAGCATTTGGTACCCTGTCTTCACTGGTCCCATACTTTATAAGGCATTTGTTGGGGTTACATGCATCCCCAGATCACAGAGAGGCCTATACCATAACACCAGCTTTTCCTGTGAGCAAACACCTATCCCTCAGTGTAGGCATACATTTGGTTTTGCCACCTACTTTTAATAAGGGCTCAACCTCTCCTCTAGCCCACCACCCAGCAGAGGTAGTGGAAGAGAAAAGTTATTAGGATGTGGGGGAAGTGGACCTGTTCAGCAATAGTTCTTTGGGGGGAAGCTCAATCTTCTTGGGCAGCAGTTCAGCCTGTAGCAAACACCAAATACATTTCAGCAGCTGCAGACCAGTCCTCTAGGCTGGCAGACCCCAGGCACGAACCAGCAGCTACAGACCAGCCCTTTCAGCAAGCAGATTACCAGACACAAACCAGCAGCTGATTACTGAAGACCACCAGGCTCGCCCACCAGCCTAAGGCGAGGCCACAGAAGCAGCAAGCTGCCACAGGAACCTCACAAGCGGTTCTTGGGAGAGTTTCTCTCAATGGTGGTGTTATCACAAGCTGAGCTCAACAAAGCTATGTAAGGCGAACCAATACATGTGTGTTGTTAGCGGAGCAAACCAAACCAAGGCTCAGTGCTCCTCTCCCACTGTCTGTGGGGTCACATTTACACTCCCTCATCAGGAGTCCTTTCACGTGTCTGCTGTAGCCAAACATCCTTTCACCTGTGTCTGCTTCAGGAAAACAGCCTTTTACCTGTTTGCTTTAGCAAGACATCCTTTCACCCGTGTGCCCCAGTCAAACCATCATTTGACATAACTGACTTTCCAAAGAAACTAGAAGTTTCCACTTCACCTCAACACTTCTCCAGGGTCAACCTAGAGACTACCAAGGAGCATTCCTTCAGGGCATCCAAACGTCTTACTCCCATGGGGGCAAAAAACGTTAGTCAAATCATTCATCTGCCCAAGCTTGTGATGAGACAAGTGAGAGGGGGAAGGGATTCAGGTTTTGTTCTCTTCCCCATTTTTTTTTTTTTGGTAGTACAGAGATTTGAACCTGCAACCTCATGCATGTGAGGCAAGCACTCTATCACTGACCTACAGCCCCAGTGCTGCCTTTTTCCCACTTCAGAAGGGTCTACAAAGTACTTGGTATTTTGGTATTTGGTATTATCATGCCAACCTACATCCTCACAAATGCCCTGCAGAGGGAGTTTCTGTGAAGGACTTACCCCTCTGCTTTCCAGGGGGAGACCCCACTTGGGAAGGAGCTTGCTGGGGGAGACAACACTGGGGAGGACTTCTTGGGGGAGGATGCTGGTATGGGGGACCCTGCTGGAGAGGATTCTGCTTCATAAGACTCCTTTGGAGAGAGTCCTCCTTGGGAGGAGGACTTTTCTGTGGAGGATCTCACTTGGGAGGACTTCTCGGGCCATAGGATGGGCTACCTCAGCCAGTCACAACCACTGGGACCAGACTCCAGGCCTTCTGAGGGCCACAGCATTCTTCTGGCACCATGTGTGAGCCTTGGGCCTCCAGATCCTCTCTAGAGAATAAGAGTGACCCCTGAGAGACTGAGCGACACACTCAGAACCAGCAGCACTCTGATTGGTGCCCTCTATGGAAACTTAGGCTTGCTTCTTGCTGCCACTGCTGTCTGTTTCTCTGTCTGTCATCAGGCAGGGGGCTTCTTGGGAGCAAGGCCTGAGTACCCTTGGCTTTTGAATTCCAGGGAGATGCACAGCTGGGATTTGTTGAACGAGAGAAGGATGAATCAATGAACTTGGGGAAGGAGCCTTGAGGAGCAGGTGGTGCTCTCGGGGTGGGTGAGATGGAGTGACCCCAGGACAGCCTGGTATGGTTGTGGGAGGAGAGGAAGGGGGCTGGAGCCTGCTCAAAGAGTATTAACACCTTTATGGGGCTATAACTTACACAAAGAACAATCTGCCCTCTTTTAGTGGGTGACTCAGTGGCCTTTAGTGTATTCCAGAGTTTGCAGCCACCATTGTCCCCAAAAGAAACTCATTGTTTCAGCTGTCTATACTTTGCCATTCCAGAGTCCCTAAGCTCCTGTGAATCCTACTGTATCTATGCCGTGGATCTGCTCGCTGGCATTTCATATAGCTGGAAAGAATCTCTGTGGCCTTTCATGGTGCTTTATGGATGTCCACATTACAGCCCATGCTGCCCCTTCTCGTGCCCTGTGACACTCCGATACGGATAGAGTTTGGAACCAATCGAGCACACACACAGCTGATGACCTGCCTAGTCAGCTGGGGACTCAGGAGGAATGAGAGGAATGTCTGGAGGGGAGGCCTGTGGGTGTTTCTTGTTCTTCATGGAGGGGCATGAAGGTCTCAGCCAGGGGCAGAGGGAGACTAGTCAGCAGAAGCCAGGAGAAACCTGGCCATCCAGCCTGGGGTCCTGGGGTAGGATCTGGTGGTGTCTGATAGGAGGGAGAGGAATCTTCACTCGTCCTCAGCTTTGCAGGCATAGAGAATCCAGTCGCTTTCAGGCTCTGGAGTGAGGTTCCAGGCAACGAGAATTCCTGCCTTGAGCAATGGGACTGAGAGTAGTTACTGGACAGTCGGCCTTGGGGGCAGGTTGGATCTTGTGTGGGCACTAAGCACTAAGGAGCCTCTTAGAAGGGGAAACTTCAGGGCAGGTGGGCCAGCAGGGCAGAGATGATGGAAAGCAGTCTAGACCCAAGTCAGGCCGAGAGAAAGATGGTGGCATGTGGGTGTGAGCGTGTACCGTTATTGAGAACAAGCTGGAAGGCAGGATGGTGGCAGCGGATGTGTGTCCACACTGTATGCGTCTGCATTGCTGTGGCACCAACTGGTTCATGTTGGTGATGGTACTGGGTTGAACTTTTCAATGTGCACTGAGGCAGTCACTCATCCTGGTGGCTCTCTAGGTGGTTGATATCATTATTGCTGCTTTACAGATGTGGACCCTCAGGTTTAGAGGCAGTGAGCCCTTCCCCCAAGTCACCTTTGCCAAAAGAATGGCCAGGCCTGGGTTCTTGGTCAGCTTCCATTTGTGATAAAAGTCAGAGCTCCTGCTTTAAACAAGAAAGCATCGGTCTGTGATGCAGATGGCAAGTCCTGGAGATGATGTTTCAGTGCAACAGATATTCATTTAGGGGCTGATTCATATGCCTGGGCTGGGGACATGGCTCAGTCTGTAAAGAACTTGCTTTGTTATCATGAAGACCCAAGTTCAAGCCCCAGGACTCACATAAAAAGCTGGGTGTGTGGCCCACTGCTTATAATCCCAGCCCCAGGTGAAAGGGAGACAGAAGGATCCCAGGAGCCCGCAGGCAGAAGGCCTTGCCGGCTTTGCAACGTTCAGGGACAACGCTCGAAGTCATCCACCGACATCCATGCACTCTCCTCTCCTGGAACTAAAAACACACGCACACGCACGCTCACGCACACTCACGCACACTCACACTCCCAGCTGGGGTGTCTGAGACAGATGTAAGAAAGCTGCGTCCTTCCCACTTGACCCCTCTTGGTAAACGCTGATGGAACACCTGCCCGGAGGCCTGCTGCCTCTTACAGCTGGCAGAGTGGGGTCCAGAGCAGATCCAACAGGACAGAGGAGGCTCAGGCTCTGGAGGGTTGTTAGTGTGCCTGGAGGGAGAATCACAGAGAACAGCAAGATGACAAGGCTGAGCAGGAAGCAGGCTTGAATGATCCAGAAAAGAAAATGTAGCTGAGAGATGGTCCTGGGGATTGGTTATGGATGGCTACCTCTACTCTTGCCCGTTTCTGTCAGCATTAGTACCAGCACTGCCCCCAGGTCCGACTTCCCTCAGCTGCTTCTGGAAGCCTCCTCCAGCTCCTGTTCCATGTTGTGCAGGGTCAGGGCCATTGTGTTCTGCATTCAGGTGCTAAATGGCTCTCCTGCAGCTCCAGGGGAAGAGAGCTGGGAGGAGACTCTGGAAGAGCCACCCTTCCTGAGCTGAGCTTTGCAGCCTTCTGGAACCTGAGCGCCTTTAGAATTTCAAGACACAATTTGTATTCAAATGAAGGTCATTTGAAAGGTGTGACACGGTAAACAGCCATTATTTCATTTTGATGGTAGCGCTGAAATTGTAGTGATGGTTGAATTATTTTAGTGAAGGGCCATTACCGTCTCCCTAAAACACTTAGGATAGTGCTGCATGCCCCAAATTAAGAGAAAATTAAATACCACAAAGCTGGGTGCCGTGCATTTAGAGAGGACCCCCAACATGTGGGACACTTCTGTGTACCTCCTCTGTGATGTTCTTGCTTGCTGTGGCCCTCCTAGGGCTCTGGTTCCTCAGGTCACAGGACAAAGGGGAAGCCAGTGCTTCCCTGTTGTGTGACAGAGAAGAATCTGTCCTCTAATCCTTCTCTCTGTCACTGAAACCTTTATAACCCACCATGGACTTTTCTTCTTCAGAACAGCAACCCCAGAAAAGCCCCACTGGGTGGTAACCTACTAAATTCTCCCAGCTCCTGATGGGTTCTGTGACAGTTGAACAGTGCTTACTGGCTCCTTTCCTCATGGATTGCTCAGCCTGCTTTCTTAGAGGACTTACATGACCACCTGTCCAAGGGCAGCACCGTTCACAATGGGCTGGACCCTTGTCTTAGATAGGATTTTACTGCTGTGAACAGACGCCATGACCAAGACAACTCTCATGAGGACAACATTTAATTGGGGCTGGCTTACAGGTTCAGAGGTTCAGTTCATTATCATTAAGGTGGGAACATGGCAGCATCCAGGCAGACATGGGGCAGGAGTTGCTGAGAGTTCCACCTCTTGTTCCGAAGACATCTAGAAGCAGACTGGCTCCCACATGGTGAGGAGGAGGGTCTCATTGCCCACCTTCACAGTGACACACTTTCTCCAACAAGGCCACACCCACTGCAAACAAGGCCACACCTCCTAATAGTGCCACTTCCAGGGCCAAGCATATTCAATCCACCACAGCCCTCCACGTCAATCATCAATCAAGAAAATGCCTCACAGACTTGCATGCAGGCCAAGCTGATGGAGGCACTGTCTTAATTGAGGTTCTCTTCTTCCAGGGGAACTTTAGGTTGGATTTTGTTGACATATGACTCTGAGTAGTTGGTTATTGTCAGGTACTGTCCCCCCATCCCAAATGGGCAGATACCTTCCTACCGTCACTGGGCACCCAGAATCCTCTTCCAAAGGTCTAGGCTCCTCTCTGGACAACAAAGGCTGCTTCAAAGACCCCTAGGGGGCTAAAGGGAAGGGTGCCCATTAGAGATCTTCCGTGAACCAAGAGCAACAAGCACAAGACAGACATGAAGAGCCAAATTTAAGGGAAAAGTTGGATTCTTGGTAGACATAATGACACAGGCCTGTGAGTCCCGTCAATTGGAAAGGTGGAAGCAGGAGGATTGAGTGTCCCAGCTCAGCCTGAGCTACCTGTCTGAAAAAAACAAACAAACAAACAACCATCACAACAAAACTCCTAATTGGTTACTTTTCTCTTGTGATAAACACAGCAACCAAGAGAACACATGAGTTTATTTGGGCTCACAGCTCCACCGGGATGAGAGTCCGAAGTGACCAGGAGGCTTGGCAGCGAGCCGAGAGCATGGCGCCAGCAGCAGGAAGCTGAGCACGCCATCTCCACCCTCAAATGTGAATCGCTGAGCAAATTGAAATGGGCTGAGGCTATAAACTCCCAGAGCCTGTCCCCAGGGACAGATTTGCTTTGACAAAGCCTCCCATCTCCTCTCCAAACAGTGCCACCAATTGGGGCTGAGTGTTCAAACACGGGACTTAATGGGGGACTCTCTCCGTTCACTGTAAACTCCAAACCTCTGCATTCCACTTTTTTTAAAAAATAATTTTTTATTGTTTAGATTTCTTAATCAAAGATAAGGGCATGTCTAGGGTAGTTTCTCTGGAGATGTTCAAACTATGAAACTGGCAGCAAGTGCCTCAGTTGCCTAGTTTCTGCTTCTTTTGTCTAGGTGCTTTTTCATGGTCACGTGCCTCCCTCCAGTTCTGTACACTTTTCATTAGACAAGTGTATAATACATAGTTTCCTGCTTTACACACGATCTATTTTACTGTGTTTCCAAATAAACACAGTTACACATTTTAAACACTTACAGAGTCCAATGACCTCGGGGTTGGAAGGTGGGCTCTTTGACTCTCCGCCTGCTGTTGCTATACTGAGTTGTACCACAAGCCCGCAGAACGCCTTCCAGAACACACTGCTGAGCCTGTGGGTGAGCGGTGTGTGGCTCCCCCTGGGCATGAGCTTCCCTAGATGCTCTTAGGGAGTGGTATTTTGGGCTAAAGGTGATGGGCAGCCCAGAGGCTGCTGTTAAGCAACTGTTGTCCTCTCCCACCCTGTCCGAGGCTAACTGGGACATTGTTTGGAAAGTGAAGGTGGGCCTCTTGTCCACCTGCACCCCTGGAAGTGGAACGAGCTGGCTCATCTCATCACTACTGCGGGCAGTGTGCGTCCTCTCTTCAGATTATAGATCTTCTGAGCAGTTTCTGAGGTTATTCGTTGTTCTCTTCCTTGAGTGTGTCTGTGTGTGTGTGTGTGTGTGTGTGTATACATGTGTGTCTGTGTGTGTATACACATCTAAATGCATGAGCATGCATGTGTATATGTGTGCACTCATGTGTGTGCCTGTGTGTGTATACATGTACATACACACACATGCATGTGTGAGTGTGAGACCAGAAGACAATCTCAGGTGTCTTTTCCTCAGGTGATATCCATCCTGTGTTTTGAGGCAGGATCTCTCACTGGCCTGAAACACACCAAATGAGTCAGGTTGGCTAGCCAGGGAGCCCCAGGGAGCCCCGTGTCTCCACTGGTGCCTGACTTCTTAGCAGGGGTGCTGGGTTCACTCACAGCAGGTCCTCCTGCTTACATTTTGCTACTGGGCTGCCTCCCGAGCCTTCAGCCCACCCCCTGTTACTCTGAATGGTTCACTCTCAAACCCTCCTAAGAACAGGGATGTAGGCTCTCTTTAGCCCTTTACTTTCCCTTAAATTGCAGAAAGAATGTGAGTGTGTGTGTGTCTGAATGTCTGTGTGTGTATGTGAGTATGTACGTGGAGTATATATGGGTGTCTTTGTGGTATGTGAGTCTGTCTGTCTCTGTGTATATGTGCCTTTGTGTCTATGTGACTGAGCATATGTGTGTGTGAATGGGTGTGTATGTGTGTCTATGCATGTATGTGTGTCTGTGCATGTGTGTGCATGTATGTATGGGTGTATATGTGTCTTTGTGTCTATGTGAGGGAGTGTATGTGTATGTGAATGGGTGTGTATATGTAAGTGTATGTATTTGTGTATATGTATATGCATGTGTGTATGCATATGTGTGTGTATCTGTGTATGTGTGTGTGTTGCATTCCAGTAAATACTTCCTGTCTGGACTGACTTGACCCAAAGTTTTAGAACATATCCAAGAGTGGGTTTCTAAGACTGAATCCCCACATCATCTGTCCCCTCCCCTCCTCTCTCCTGCACTGTGGCTGTCCCAGTGCCTGTCCCTGGGAAAGGCGAGCCTGTGGGCTTCTTTCTCCCTTTCTCCCTCACCTCTTCCTGATCCTTACACACCAGTTCAACAGCCTGGAGAGATCACTGGCACCCTGAGGTCCAGGGCCTGGCTTTTGTGAAAGAACCTGGAGTCTTGTGTGGCCGTGTGTCAGGCCATGTAGCTGAGCTGCATGAGGATACCTCTTTGGTACATAGTGAGGGTCACTATGAAGATTCACTATGAAGAGGGCAGACTCATGAATGAGGAAGACTTACTGTGAAGAGAGAGGGCCCACTGTGAAGCAAGCAGGAGGGCTTACTATAAAGGGAGGACTTTCTGGGAGGATGGAGAGTCCACTGTGAAGAGGGAGGACTCTCTGAGAAGGGGAAGGCCCATTGTAAAGCAAGGGGATCTATGCAAGGAGAAAAGGACCTCTGTGAAGAGGACGCCCCGCCTGAGCTGTACACAATACCTGCCCCGTGAGCTTCTTCCCAACACTCTTTTTGCAACAGGCAACGCTGCTGTTGTTTTCAGAATAGAAATTTTCTCCCAAGGAGAACGAAAACCCGCGCCATCTAATCTAGGCTTGCATGAGGGAAGGGGGGCTGTTAAATCACCTATCCTGGTGCCTTTTGTCAGTGTGTTATATTTTTTTTAAAAAAAAATACTTTCACCAGGAACCTGATACACATTTACAATCTCTATGCATTTATTTTCTTTTAAGAACACATATAATAAAGCTCAAAGTTAATAGCATGAGAATAATTTCTACAATAGCAGTTGTAGCAAATCTTAGAATCGCGGGGTGAAGGTGGCTAGACGGAGAGAGGCAATTACGTCTATTATTAGCAATGCCCGGGAAGGATTGATGAACACTGGGCTGTGTATAAGCAGAAGCCTTCAGACGTGAACTACATTTTAATAGTGGAATTCTCATAGATTATAGCTCCCTTCATTAACATTTTCACACACCGCTGACTAACAAATGAGGAGAGAGGCCTTCTGCACGCGTGGATTTATTATGCTCCGGATGCTCTGGGTACCTCTGTGCACGGGCAAGAGTTTCATCTTCTAATCTCTGACTGGGAGGATTAACTCTTCTCAGGCTGACTTCTCTCCTTCAGGAATGGTGGAACATTTTGGAAATGCAAACTCCGCACGTTATTATTTTGTGTGTGTGTGTGTGTGTGTGTGTGTGTGTGTGTATGTGTGTGTACAAGTGCGTGTGAAGACCATGGGCATTATCTTCAGTTGCTCTCCACCTTAATTTTTGAGTTGAGCCAGGGTCTGTCACTGAACCTAGAGCTCACTGGTTTGCTAGACTGCATGACAAGGGGGTTGCAGAAATCCACCTGTCTCGACCCCACTGAGGCAAGGATTGCAGATGTGTGCCCCTCACACGGCATTTTTATGTGCGCTGAGGGTCAAACTCAGGTTCTCCTGCTTGGGTGACAGATGCTTTACCATCAGAACCATCTCTCTGTCCCCCTCCCCCTCCATGTACACTGACTTTGACAGAATCACTCCTGGATGATTCCTGAAGTCCCCCGTGTTTCCCATGTTGGTACCTGCAGGTGTTGTCACAGCTGGGAGGAGATTGGGGTAGACCTGGGCCGCGTCATCTGCCATCATGGCTTCCTTGGCAGGGTGGTCTCTGCAAAGATTTTCCCATTCAGGGATTGGAGGTGCTCAAGGGACATGGAGCTCCTCAACTTCGCGGTGATCATTTGGTATCCTAGCCACAGAGTGACAGTGACACAGCCTTCTGTCCCTGCATGGCAGGCCCATAGTTAAAATCTGACAAAGAGAATCTTGGGAAAGTCTTGCTAGACAGAGGCCAGGAAATCCTCTGGTGAGGATTTGGGAACTGGCTGCCTGCAGAGAGGTTTCTGATGTGGTAGTTTAGGAAAGAAGGCACATAAGTCTCTGTGCTACCTTCCCTGGAGAAGGGAGAGGGAACATGGAGAAGGAGGACTCTGTCCTTTGGCCACTTCCATACTGTGCAGCCCAGAGTGATTTCTGTGTTTTGATCGTCTGTAGCTTAGGGGGCTCACTGGTGCTACACCAGCAGTGGGAGTTTCCCTGTTTCCCCTCCTCCCTGGGATATTAGCCCTTAAATAAAATTGATCGACCTAGGACATGCTTGGAATCTCAAAGTGAACCCTCCAGTTGGGGTTCTCTCAGTGAATGCTGAGCTCTGCAGGGATGGACAGGGAGTATCCACCCAGGCTACCGGGGAGCAAAGGGCCCAGGTTATTCTGGAAGCTGGAGTTTCACAGCCCCCCTCCTCTGCATCCTGGCACCCCGTCAAGGGTTAGGGAACACAGGAGGCAGGCCTGACGCAAGCCTGGCTTCATTCTGCATAATCAGGAGCTATTGAAACATCCTTTCAGTGGTGTACGCCGCAGATTGACTTCCACACAATAAAGCCGGGGAATTGTACAAAGCAATACTTCTTAGGTGGTGGGTACACAGATGGAAACTCATTTAATGAGCTACAAGTCCCCAAATAGATTCTCAACTTCTTGTAATTACCCTGGAAAGAACCCCAGTAGAAACAGAAAAAAGCTTTCTGTGCTCCACCACCCCCTGCATTATGGCAAGCCAATTTCTCCATCCTTTGGGCTGCCTCGTCAGAAATGAACATCTTCCGTGATGAATTCTTACTGGCCCTTACAACAGGTAGGATTGGGCCACACAGAAGCGAGTTAGCAACCTCTCCCCTCCTCCCCAGGTTGTAATGATGGAGATGCTTGTAAAGATTTAGATAATAAACAGAATGGCTCTTTAGAACTGTATTGAATTTTAATTTTTTAAAAGTCATGTATATGCGTGTCTATATGAGGGTATGCGCATGCAAGTACAGTGCCTCTAGAGGCCAGAAGGGGGTGCTGGTTGCCCTGCAGCTAGAGTTACAGGAACAGAACTGATAGAATGAATATATATAAAAAAAAGAAATTAATTTGATTGGTGTCTTAGTTAGGGTTGCTATTGCTGCCATGAAACACCACGACCAAAAAGCAAGCTGGGGAGGAAAGGGCTCTTTTTCTCTTATACTTCCGAATTGCTGTTCATCATCAACTCAAGCAGGGCAGGAACCTGGAGGCAGGAGCTAATGCCGAGGCCATGGAGGCTGCTGATTACGGGCTTGCTCTTATGGATTGCTCAGCCTGCTTTCTTATAGCACCCAGGAATACCTGCCTAGGGGTGGCACTGCCTACAGTGAACTGGGATCCCCTACCTCAATCACTAATTAAGAAAACACCCCACAGGCTTGCCTGCAGCCGAATCTCATGGAGGTATTTTCTTAATTGAGGTTCTCTCCTCTCAGACAACTCTAGTCTTGTTCAGACTGACATCAAAACCAGCCAATGCAGTTGACTGACATGGTGTGTGCTGGGTAGATGATCCCTGATGGGTGTGCACATGCTGGAGAGATGTGAAAGATTGGAACCAGCAGCTGTGTAGACCATGATGCTGGATGTCTCTACAGTCCCAACTGGTGCAGAAGGCCTGGAGGAAGCCGGGATTGCTGCTGCTCTTCCATTCGGGATGGAAGTACAGAGCTGTGTCTCTCTGCTGATTCCAGATCCAGTCAAGTTGACAACCAAGATCAGCCCCCCTTCCCCTGGTCAAATGGTATCAAGATGCATTTAACCCAGAGCCTTAGGAGCAGCCGGTGAGGAATCTGCCTGACTTCTGGAAGGGCTGAGGAAGCCCTGATTTCAGAGCTGGGTAGAGCACGTGGGCTAAGAGGATGTTAAGTGGTGCCACAAGTCCACAGGATTCCTTGAAAAGTCGTCCCTAGAGGGGAGACCATTAGCAGAGTTTGATCACCATATTGAAGATGGAGTGAACAGGACCTACTGATGGCCAGCCCCATCCTCAGGGGTCTGAGGAAGGAACCATCTGTGGCTGTGCTCCTCCTTGAGGGGACATGCTAGCAGTGGGTCCAGCCTCTGCCAAGTGTGCCACACTCCCTGAGTATCCTAACCTGTTCCATATTTATTATGGGCAACAATTTGACTAAGGGAGAATTTAGATTAATAACATTCAGGCCAGAGAAGTAATTTCCTTAGAGAAAGCGATTTACATGCACTCTGCCAGAAAGAGCCGTCACCGGTCTCTTGTCGTGTCAGCTCAAATAATGAAGTTGAAAATAACATGGAAGGTTAATAGGTCTGAGTTATCTCCTTAGGACTGAAAAGGAAGATTTACCGTGTGGAGGCTGCTTTGCATATTTCCAGTGGGAATTGAAAGGGTTTTTTTTTTTTTTTCTCTCTCTCTCTCTTCCTTTCCCCAAACAAGATTTATGAGAACCCATGGCTCAAGGTATCTGCCAAGTCGCTGCTTCTAAGCAAGACAGAGCCTCTTCATCTGGTGGATGCCCTTGCCAGTTACCAGGAGCCATCTCCCCGGGGTGACTCGCTGGGAAAAATTCAAGTTTGCTCTGAAGGGAAATCCAAAAGCTCTGGAGTCCAGAAGGGCCACATTGTGTGTTTGCTAACTACAGAGGCAAACTTTAAACTTTACTACCTAGAAGTAAAAGCAAACAAACAAACAAACAAACAAACAACAAAACAACCCAACATTCTTCAAGCTGGGCAGTGGTGGCACTGCCTTTGATCCTAGCACTGAGGAGGCTGAGGCAGGTGGATCTCTGTGAGTTTGTGGCCAGCCTGGTCTACACGGTGGATGAGTTCCAGGTCAGCCAAGGCTAAGTAGTGAGACTCTGTCTCAAAAAACCAAACCAAACCAAACCAAACCAAACCAAACCAACAACCAAACCAAACCAAACCAAGACCTAAACAACAACAATAACAACAACAACACAGCAAAACACAAAATTAAAAAACAAACAAACCAAAAAATCAAAACCAAAAACACCAACAGAAAGATCGTATTCCGTTTTGATTCTTGTCCCTGTTCCTGCCTTTAGCACTGGGTTTATGGGATGTGGAGACACAGAACTGGGGGAGGGAGAAAGCCCAGAATGACTTCTGGAGCCACTCCAGACAAGAGGAGGACTTTGATAGAGGTCTCACCCAACGCTTCTGCTAACATACCATTGGCTGACTTTGTCTGCAAAGGGCTTGGGAGGCCCGTCTGACCCTCCGCTCCTCCTTCCCTGATAAAAGCAGAGTGTCTTTCAGGAAGAAGTGGCTGCCAGTTTTTAAAGCACAAATGCTTAGCGGATTATTTTTAAACCTTGTTTCGCGTTGAATGCGGGCTGTTAGCGTTCCCCTACACACAGCTCCAGCCGTGTCCCATTTATTTTTCTTCCTCCCCTTCAA
This sequence comes from Mastomys natalensis, assembly GCA_021653895.1. Taxonomy (NCBI): domain Eukaryota; kingdom Metazoa; phylum Chordata; class Mammalia; order Rodentia; family Muridae; genus Mastomys; species Mastomys natalensis. Next base: position 723,162 of record JAJTUV010000344.1, on the reverse strand, counting down.
TATTATAATGAAAAATTCCAGATGTAGAGAATGGCTAAAGGCCTCAAGTAGCTCCCTCACTTAGCATTTTGCTGAGGTAGGATGTTAGCCCTCTGCGGGGGCGAACACTTGCCTAGCGCATGCGCATGGGGCACTCCAGGTTCAATCCCTATACTTCCCCTCCGCCGTTGCTATATTGCTTTATCCCCACTCCATTCGCCGAGTTATATTAACTGATGTTCTGCATAGTAAGATGAAGATAACGGCACACCATCTTGAAATATGTTGCCGTGTGTTATCATGAACATTTATTTGCCCTTTTGGTAAAATTTCTTTATAGCAAGATGCACGATCTCATGAGCCACATATTAAGTTGACTGATGCACAGAACAGTTCCACAATTCCAGAGTATTCTTTTAGTGTCTTCCCAGTCAGCCCATCACCAGGTAGCCAGTAGTTTGATTGTTTTTACTCTAGCTGGTTTTTGCATGTTTTTTTTTTTCAGACATGTTTGGGCTGGGTGAGCATGCTTGCCCATGTATGCACACCTGGAGGCCAGAGACTGACATCCAGTGTCCTCCTCTTCTTCTCTGCATATTATTTGAGGCAGGATCTCTCACTTAGTCGTCATTGTAGCTAGACTGGCTGGCCAGCGAGCCCTGGGGATCTCTCGTTTCTGCACCCTCAGAGCTGGGGCTTATAGGCTCCCATGGCTTCTCCATGGTCCCTCCTGGGTCAGAACTCCAATCTTCATGATTGGTGCATTGCTCACCCTCTGAGGCAGCTCCCCAACCTGACCTTTGCCTCTTCTTTTTTTGAACCTCATACAAAAGAATTCATATGCTCTGTGCTCTGAGGGAAGATGGTTTCAGTGTGCAGGCTTCGGGGATTCCTGTAAGTTGTCATTGCCCTTTCTGCTGAGCGGTGGGTGTTTCGTTGTCTGAGTGAGCGGCTCTGTGTGCGTCCGGCCTCTCCTTGGCATCTGCTATGTTTTCTGTGCGAGCCTGCTTATGAGTAAAGACACTGGGAATGTTTTACACGAGTCTCTTTGAAGGACACATGTTTTTGTTTCTTTTGGGTAAGTGCCTAAGAATTGGGGATGTTGTATTTTTATTTTCTTAAAAGAAGAGAGAAGAGAGTCTGAGAGAAAGACTTGTCCGGTGAAGGCACTTGCCTCGAAACCCAAAGGCTCGAGTGCCTACACTGGGGCTTCTCATTTCCTCACGCACACTGTTGTACGTGTGTGCCCCCCAAAACAATAAAAGATGTAAAGCACCCCCCTCAAGCTCCCCCTAAAGGGATGGCTGTTTCCACCAGCAGACTGAGCAGATTCTAGCTGTCCTGCGCATGTGCCAACATACATCGGTCATCTTTAGTGCTGGGTGTTCTAGAGGGTTTGTGATGGATCTCAATGTAGCTTCGGCGTACATTTCCGAAATGACTGAGCACTTTTTTTTTTTTTGGTTCTTCTTAACCATCCACACATCCTTCTCTGCGACAAGTCTGTTCTAATCTTTTGCCCGTGAAGGTCTTTCGTTTTCTCCTGCTGTTGGCTCGTAGGAGTACCGTGTGCCCGGTAGCTACTGGCTGTGCTTCGTTACGTATTTCAGACTGTTCCTCCCAAGATACAGTCCACATATTCGTTTTTATGCTGTTATCTTTTCCTGAGCTGAAGTTTTTAATTTTGTGGAGGGATGATTGATTTATCGCTCCCCCCCCTCCCTTTATGGCTCTTGCTTCCTAGGTCTTTTTCCTTTTGGTGTGGAGACACTCTGCTGTGTATATTTCTGGAAGCTTTCTAGTTTGAGCTTTCTACCACAGGTCTATTCTTCACCCCTGACTAATTTTTAGTGTATGATTCAGGGAGGGACATATCGTTGTTCTTTGCCTTGTTACATTCTATTTCCTTGTGTCCTGTGTCTACGTGTGTGCACACACATGCATGTCACAGCATGTGTATAGAGGCCCGAGGCCAACTTGGGGGAACTGGCTTTCTCCTTGCACCATGAGTCTCTGGGATGGAACTCCAGTGTTCGGCCTTGGTGGTGAGCATCTTCCCCCCTCCCCCCAGCCATCTTGCTGTTTCCAGCATCTCTCTTTTTCAGATGTCTATTTATTTGTTCAGCACTATTTACTGAAAAAGTGTTCTTTTTCCCCTTGGGTGGCATTGACACCTTTGTCTAAAGTAAATTGACCATACAAGGGCGTCTGTGTTCTGGGCTGTATTCATTTTATAGATTGCTTCTAAATTAGCATTACTATGTCACTGTCTTGATCGCTGTGACTTTTATAATGAATCTTGAAGTTGGTCCTTAAAGTTTCCTTTTTGGTTGTGTGTAAGTGTGTATGTGTGTGTGTGTACGTGCGTGCACACACACGTGAGCATGGTGCCACAGTGCATGTGTGACAGTTACAGGGCAAATTGTAGGAACCAATTCCCTCCTTCTCCAGTGGGCTCCGGGGGTCGAACTCAGGTTCCCAGGCTTGGCAGCAGGGGTCTTTACCCATCAGTTACCTCACTGGCCCCAGAAATTTTTACTTATGTTAATAAGAATTAATTTTTTAATAAAATAGTTTGTTGATGATTTTGTATCTTGCTTTTTATAAATTTAAATATTATATTTTGCCTTAATTTTAAACAATCTTGTCTTTTTCTTTTTGAGATAGGATGTTACCATATCATAGTCAGGAGCCATGTCAGAGGCCCTATTGTTTTCTTTTAAAAAGTACTTATTCATTTTATTAATGCATATGTATGTGTCAGCATGAGTTTGTGTGTACCACCTGCATGTAGGATCCCAGGAGAGGGCATCAGATTCCATGGAACTGGAGTTACAGACGTTTGTGAGTTCCCATGTGGGTGCTGGGAACTGAACCAGGGTCCTTTGGAAGAGCAGCCAGTGCTCTTAATGACCGAGCCATCTCTCCAGCTCTTGTTTTAAAATCTTTTTCTAATTTCAGTATTGCTTCAAAAAGCCACTGATTGTCATTTAGGCAGGGTGAGGTCAAGAGACCGACAATTGTCCTTGTCAAGACAGCCTTTCCCATAGAGGAGGGACTTGGCTTTTGATTGGTTGCTCGAATATGGGCGGGACCTGTGAGGAGAGACGGTGGGCCAATCTAGGTGTACTGTTGTAAAGATGCGGAAGAGAAAGATAGAAGTGGTCCAAGCCTCCCTGAGGATAAGGTCAGGCAGGTGAGCAGATTTAGGGCTGGTTGGCTCTTGGAGAGCACAGCATGTGTGGCCACATTCCTAATTGCTGAGTCTCTGACTCTTGGAAAATAATGGAGGGTCCTGCAATATCCCACAGAGGAGGGATTTGGATAAGACTTTTGATTGGTTGCTCGAATGTGGGCAGTTTCCTCCCCAGGAGTTAGTTCACTCAATCTAAGAAAGCTAAAGCTTAGCCTAGGGGAGAAGAGAAGCCAGATCATCAGAATGAAGCGATGTGCTGAAGACTGATGTTTCTGTCACCTCAGAGTCAGCAACCATGGCATGACCCTTTTCGTGACATGGCCTCTTCCCTGCCTACGTCCTTTATAATTTAGGATTGTTTTGGAGACCCTATGGGTGACTCGAGGTGGAGACTTGGAACTCTGGCTTTTGTCAATAAGGGACTTTTTGTTTGAGCACACTTAGGTTTGCAGAACCCACAGTTTAGATTGTTTGCCTTGCATGACAGGGTCGTCTTTGTTCAGGTGGCACTAGGTGTCTGCCATGTCTCTCTTTCTGTCTGTGTGCCCTCTGTCCCTCTCTTTCTCTTTTTGAGATGGACTCACTCTGTAGCTTACACTATTCTGGAGCTGTGTGTGAGTCCCGGACCCGGCTCTCTGACTCTTGAAGAAGGACTTTGCAGTTTTCTTAGTGTTTGCTGCATTGTGACACTCACTGGATCCTGCCACCGACAAAACACTAAGAAACCAACAAATATAGAAACTCATTATTTCTTTCCTCTTCTTCCTCTTCATCATCTTCATTCCTCCTCCTCCTCCTCCCCCTCCTCCTTCTCCTCCTCCTCTTCCTCCTCCTCCTCCCCTTCTCTTCCCACAGGCTTCTTTCTGCTTTGTTCTCTTTTTGGAGTTTTCAAAGTAAAAGAAAAATATGTTGAGGTGGGCATAGGATGGCTCAGGACTCTAATCCTAGCACTCAAGAGGCTGAGGCAGGAGGATTGCCATGAGTTTGAGGCCAGCCCGGGCTACAGAGTGAGCTCTAGGCCAGCTTGAGCTACAAAGCGAGGAATGAGACCCTGTTTCAATCACACCATTAGTACCAAAATGTTGACTGTTGGAGAGTCCATCCGATGTGAGCTATCCTTCTGTCGTTGGAGACTGAGTTCTTCATGTCCCTTAAGTTTTGATACAGTACTTTAATGTGGTCTAATCATGATTCCTTGTCATCCATGCAAGGGATGGTTCCAGGACCCCAAAGATACCGAATCCTCGAGCTCTTCACAGGCTGGAGGCTGTTTGGATATGACCAACAAGACGCTCCTCCAGGCTTTTGAATGGCTCTAGCTGACTCCTGGTACTGAGTCCAGTAAGAATTCATTAAACACTGCATTGCTCAGGGAACGTTGATTTAAAAACAACAACAACAACAAGTTGTCTGTGCACATTCAACAGCTTCCCCCCGAGTGTTTTCTGTCTGTGAACATCTGTTGAGGCTGAAGGTTCAGGCTCTGTGGCTGAGAAAGTCTATCCGACTTAAATGTTTCCTTTAGTGTGGATCAATGAGGTGTTTTTTTTAGTTTGCCGATATAATGAATTTGCAAGCAAGCAACCGTTTTGATAGTCATTTAAAACGATATTTTAAAGAGATTTATTTGTTTTTACTTTCTGTGGCTGTACGTATGCACAGGTTTGTGCCCGGTGCCTGCGGAGGCTGGAAGAGGGCGTTGGATCCCCCTGCTCCCCAGACTGGAGTTACTGGTGGTTGTGAGCCTCCATGTGGGCGCTGGGAACTGAATCTGGGTTCACCGCAGGAGCAGCCCGTGCACTTAACTGCTGAGTCATCTCCCAGACCCCATGATATTTTTTATTTTTTGAAAATGTCATGCATTTACACAACTTATTTTGGTTGTGTAAATCCATCCACTGCTAAAACCCTTCCCCTATTTCGGAAACCGAATTCCATCTTCCCTTCAACTTCATGGCCCTTTCCCTTCCCCTCTCCCACTTACTCCTCTTTCCTCCCTTCTTCCCCCTCCCTCCCTCCCTCCCTCCCTCCCTCCCTCCTCCCTCCCTCCCTTCCTCCCTCCCTCTCCTCCTCCTTCCTTTCTCTTTCCTCCGTTTCCCTCTCTCTCCCCATCGCTCCCTCTTTCCCCCCCTCTCTCCCCCAACCTGTTCTCATTGTTTTTTGTCAACTTGACCCAAACCTAGACATATCTGGGAAAAGGATTTACACCTGTGGAGTTACCTCACAGAGTGCCCTGTGAGTCTCTTCCTGGGGCGTTGTCTCAGTCGATGACTGAGGTGGGAAGGCCCCGCCTGCTGTGGGTGGTGCCACACCCCTGCACGTGGTTCTGAAAGATACAAGAAAGCTAGCTGAGCTTGAGCCTGGAGAGAAAGCCAGTAAGCGACGTTCCTCTGTGGGCTCTGTTTCAGATCCTGCTGCCAGGTTCCTGCCTTTATTTTCCTTAGTCAGCTTGTGGTGGAATGAAAGCCAAATGAACACTTTCTTCCCCAAGTTGTTCTTGGCCAGTGTTTTACCACAGCAGTAGAAGATACCTTTTGAGTGTGGTCCATATGCCCGTGGGTGTGGAGCCATCCACGGGGGCGCAGGTAACTGGCCAGTGGTCATGTTTGGTAGACTCAACTGCCAATGGCTCTGCCCACGGGGGTGGGGCCATCCGGTTCTGAAAGTTTGACTGGCTTGATCCTATATAGATAGCCACAATTGATGTGAATTCCTGATGCAACAGCTGTATTGTGGTCGGAAGGCAGCATTTCTCAACTCTCCACCCTTTCTGTTGACTCTGACATTCTTAAACCCCCCCGCCCCACCCCCATCCCATGATGTTCCTGAGCCTTGGATGGGGGTTAGGGGAGTTGTATGGTGGAGGTTGTATGGTGGGGGTTGTATGGTGGGGGATGGGTGGTGGGGGATGGATGGTGGGGAGGGGTGGTGGGGGATGGGTGGTGGGGGATGGATGGTGGTGTAGTTGACCCCTCCACAGCTGAGCAATCACAGTTATTCATACTCAGCACTTGGACCCGTTTTGAGTCTCTGCATGAAGCACAACGCACCAGAGTGAGGCTTCTCAGACCAAAGCTGAGAGCAGCACAGATCTAGGTACAAATGTAGATTTTTTTTTTTTTTCTGGAAGGCAGTTTAATAACATGACAGCGACATCGTTCTTCATTTTAAATTCTGTTAGGGCCCTAGTCATGCAAATGTATAAAGCCGATTCTCCGACGCTGATTGGAGCCCCTCCCCCACTCAAAACTACTAGCATCTCTTGGGGAATTCTCTATGCATTTGTTAGCCCGACCGTAATAAATCTCCTTTCTTTGTTTTTCCTCCTTTTTTGTTTTTGTGCGCATGAACCATCAATTTCTGAGAGGGATATGTTAAAGTCTCCAAAGAAATCTCTTGATTTATCAGTTTCTTTCTGTGGCTGTGTCCAGTTATTACTCTGCATTTTCTGAGGCCAAGTTCTTAGGCTCGTATCTTTTCACGATGAGTCTATCTTCTTGAGTTACGGGCTCTTTTCAGAAGCATCTACTATCCCTCTGTCTTACGGCTCTGTTGGCGTGCTGCCTGGTGCTCAGTGTGAGGTCTTTATACCTTTCTTTAAATACTGTCCTTAGTTCATCCTGCCCCATTCCTATTCACCCTTGCCCTTGTGTATTCACGCCCACCTATGCCTCTTCGCCCCGCCCCCTGTCTCCTCACCCCGCCCCTTACCTCTTCACCCCACTCCCTGCCTCTTCACCCCGCCCCTTGCCTCTTCACCCCGCCCCTGCCTCCTCACCCCGCCCCTTGCCTCTTCACCCCGCCCCCTGCCTCTTCACCCCACCCCCTACTTCCTCACCCCGCCCCTTGCCTCTTCGCTCTGCCCCTGTCTATTCTCCATGCCTCATGCCTGTTTATGCTCGTCTTGTTATAGGAGGTTGAATAATATTCTCCTCCCCAATTTTCCTTTAAACCTTAAGAATCTCTGTCTGCTCCTTTCTTGATGCTTCTTGGGCGAGGTCCTTTCTCTGCCCACGGTCAGCTCACTAAATTACCCTTCCACTACCTATCAAATGCTTCTTTTAGGAACAGAATAATGCTAAGTCTGTGTGCCTCTGGCAGCTTCCAGCCCTCAGCAAAGGCCAGAGCTCTGCTTGCGGATTGGCAAGTGCCACACCTGTCCCTCTGCCTCACAATCTGCCGTTATCTGATGCCCTTTGGTCTTGAGGAGCCTGAGTCCTTAGAGTCTCTGAGCCACCAGACTCCACCACTCCCTGTAGCCTTCCTTCGCACACCCTGTCTCTGAGCGCCCAGCTCCACCTGGCTTACTCTGTGTCTTGTCTTCTCTTGCTCCTGCTAAAGTGTTTGGGGCCACGCCAGTGGCGCTTTGTGTCTGTCTTGCCCTCCGATGTCCCTCGCGCATTTAGCTGAGGTACCTGACAGACACCAGCCGATCAGTGCATATTTATAAATGAATCAATTAGAACACTCTAGTTCTGTTTATTTCGCTCATGTATTTTTAATAAAGTCATCTTTTACTGGATGTCTGTATATCAGGGAACATGCTCAGATCTTTATACTTATAACATTATTCATGTATTTATTTATTCATTCATTCATTCTCATAGTCTCATATTGTGATAAAATATACACAACACAGAACTTGCCATTTTAAGCATTTTAAGGGTACAATTCAGTAGTATTAAGTACACTGGCCTCACCATCCATCTCTAGAACTCCAACTTCCCAAGTGAGATCTCAGTTCCCATTACCAGAAGTAATTACATTGTGCCCAGAGTGTTCACCTGGATCTTGTGACCCCCACATTCCCAGCAAGTTCCCTTCCCTGGGGCTGTTACTTGGTTCCTTTGCATTCAGTCCTGCCTGTCAGCTCTGCCTCCTGGCACACACAGAGGAAGCTACTCTGCTTAGATGCTGCCTTAGCGATTGCTACTCTGAAAGGAACGTGGGCCTGGGCAGTGTGAGCAGGAGGGCCGAAACCCTCCACTGGGCTCTTTCTGAGGAGTTTGAGAGAGTTCAGGTGTGGGCGTTGTTCCAGAGTCTAGAAGGAGGTGACCTGGGAGTGTTGTACCTGCTTTCAGGTGCTATTCTGCATCTTGGCTAGCTCCCTTTAAAGTGCCATCAGCCCTGATTGGAAAAGAGTTCTCACGAGTGGGTGGAGGGAGAGGTCGCCATAGTCTATACTGATGGTCAACTTGGCAGCCTTCTATTACCTGGCGGGCAAGCCTCTGGGCACACTTGTGGGGGGTTATCGAGGTCAGGTGAATTCTGGCAGTCAACCTACCCTGAAAGTGGGTGGTGCCATTCCGTGGGCGGAGTACCGGCTTTTCTGTGAGAAGCTGCTTCATGGCTCTGCTGTGCCTCCCTCATCATGGACCGAACCTTGAACTATGAGCCAAAGGAAAACTTCTGTCATGGGTTGCTTTTGTCAGAGTACTTTAAAAAAAAAAAATCACGGTGTGCATGTTTTACATCCTGTTTATTTTTAAGCTTATATTATTATATTAATTATATTACATATTAATAGTAAATTTCTATTTTGGAGTGTAGACCAGTAGACTGTAGCAGGGGTCCAGTGCTTTAGTTCATGTCTTCCTGGATATAAGCCGGCTCAAGGCACTTTAAAATATTATTTTTTTATTTGTTTATTTTTATTTTATTGGGGACGGCTTGCCTACGTTGTATCTGCGCGCCATATGCATGTAGTTCCTGTGAAGGCCAGAACAGGGCGTTAAATACAGAGACCTGGAGTTACAGACGACTGTGAGCTGGGTGGGTGCAGGGAACCAAACGCAGGTCTTCTGCAAATGCAGCTGGTACGCTTACCCACTGAGCCATCTCTCTAGACCCTTCAGGCACTTCTGAGAAATGACCCTTATTTTTTTCTTACAAGGCAGAAGGGACTTGAGAGCCGGCAGATCCTCTCAGATTATCGTAGATGTGGTCATGAGTGGTGCATTTAGGAGAGGCAGACCAGCCCCCAGGATCTTGCGTTGGCGCATGCGCACTTTGAGCCTATTCCGCGTGTCTCTTGTTGCCTTGGAGTGACAGTGCTGCAAAAAGCTGATCACAAGTCCTTTTTCAGCAGCACTTCCCTTTTGGTGACAGCTGACCCCTAGACTCCGTGAGGTCAGGATGTATCGCTTTGCTCATTGTCTGTTCACTCCCTCCCCTGTCCCCTGTTGAGAGAACGGCTGCCGTGGTCAGCTTTAGCCCGCGTGTGAACGTGTCCAAATCCGAATGATCAGCATCCTGCACGGTGACCTGCCTTTTCTAAGCGCTTCACGTGTCAGGAGGTTCTTGTTTCTGTTGATTTCAAATGATGTCCTGCTGGATGGGTTTATGGCCGTTTGACACAAGCTAGAGTCGTTTTGGAGGATGGAGTCACTTTGAGTGAAGTAACCAGGACCGAACACTCAGCCACACACACAGTTTCTGATTTAAGAGAGTAAAATCTTTGCTGCCTTCCCTGTTCTTGACTTTTTCCTTTTAAAGTAAGGATATATGTCGGGTGTGTGTGTGTGTGCAACAGGGCTGTGCTAAGCCTGTGTGTGTGCAACAAGGCTGCACTAAGCCTGTGTGTGTGTGCAACAGGGCTACACTAAGCCTCTGTGTGTGTGTGAGTAACAGGGCTGTGCTAAGCCTGTGTGTGTGTGCAACAGGGCTGTGCTAAGCCTGTGTGTGCAACAAGGCTGCACTAAACCTCTGTGTGTGTGTGCAACAGGGCTGCACTAAGCCTGTGTGTGTGCAACAAGGCTGTACTAAGCCTCTGTGTGTGTGTGCAACAGGGCTGCACTAAGCCTCTCTGTATGTGCAACAGGGCTGCACTAAGCCTGTGTGTGTGTGTGCAACAGGGCTATACCAAGCCTCTGTGTGTGTGTGTACAACAGGGCTGTGCTAAGCCTGTGTGTGTACATAACAGGACTGCACTAAGCCTGTGTTTGTATGCAACAGGGTTTCACTAAGCCTGTGTGTGTGTGTGTGTATGCATGCAACAGGGCTGCACTAAGCTTGTGTTGTGTGTGTGTGTACAACAGGGGTATGCTAAGCCTGTGTGTGTGTGACAGGGCAGCACTAAGCATCTGTGTGTGTGTGTGTGCATGTAAGGGGGTGTCAGTATGTGGCTGTGTGCACATGTGTGCAGGTGCTGGTGGAGGCCAGAAGAGGGTGTTGGATCTCTTGGAACTGGTGTGACTGGCAGTTGTGAGCCACCTGACATGGTGCTGGGAGCTGGCTCTTGGTCCTCTGTGAGTGCAGTGGGGATTCTTAACTCTCCAGCTGCTCATTCTTATTTTTGATTAAGGCAACTGAGTAGATGCCCGTCAAGCCCTCACTCCTGTTCAACTCTCTCCTCTGCCCTGTGTTCCAGGTAGGGGATGTTGGGAACCTGTAGACAGACTCTGCATTCTCTCAGCAAGCTTCCCGAGAGAAAGGTGGAGTATGGGTCAAGAGCCCCACACTATGGACTGGTGTGGACTATGCTCGAATAAAATAGTGTGGTATACACTGTCATAAAGAAGTGTAGCCTCTCACCCTGTGACTTCTGCATAACTGGTTCATTCACTCTGTCACACAACCCCCTGAGATCTGTTTCAATGGCTACTTGTGGGATTTCAAGAGAATACCCTCTATGTCTGTATTCAAGGCACTAAGAGAACCCCACATTGGAGCTGAGGCCGGGGCCTGTAGCATGCATGTTTGCCCAGACTCTGGAATCCATCCTTTGTAAGCTCAGGAACTCAGCTCACAAGCCTTCTCAACTGTCCCACCGGCCAGCTCAGGGGGCTTCACCTAGTTTACAAGGACCACACCGTGACCTCGCAGTTTCATGGCAACCCAGAGGTCCAGTGCTCTCCAGAGCGCAGGGTGGCAATGGCTTATTACGGCTCTCTCTCTTCAAAGCTGAGTGGGATCCAGGGGCCACAGCTTCTGTCCAGGCACCCCTCAAGCCCCTGGCCCACAGTGTTTCACAGGGCAAACTTGAAGTTAGCACAGTTCCCTGACAGCCATGGCAGGGACCAGAGCAAACCAGTGCTCGTTTCTCACCTCTGCAGCATTTAGTGAATGACTTTAAAAATGCTCCCTGCTCTTGGCTTGTGTCTGTGTTATTGTTATGTCGGTTCTCATGTGTACGTGTGCATGTGCTTCTGTGTGTGCACATGTGCGCATGCGGAAGCACACATGACCATTCTCCACATTATCCATTGAGTGGAGTCTCAGTTGAACCCAGAGCTTGCAGACACAGCTCTTCTGGTGAGTCGGCTTGCTCCAGTGATATCCCCATTTCCACCTCCCAAACACTGGAACTTACAGGCAGGTTGCCACACCCACCTGCCCTTTCGGTTGGTTCCAGGGACCTGAGTTCTGGTCCTCACACTTAGGTGGTGAGCCCTTTAACTACTGAGCTATCTCCCCAGTCCTCAAAGAGGTTTATTGAGCTGTAGGTCTGAAGGTTCAAGAGATCAGTACCAGTGTCTGCTCAGCTCTGATGAGGCCCTCATAAGCAGGTGACATAGCAGGGCACAGGAGGGAGAGGACACTTACCTGACAGGAAGCCAGAGTACAGGGAGAAGCTGTGTTTTAACCTCTTGTGAGGGGCATGGCCCTAACATAGCTTATAGAATTCTTCTTAGGACCCACCCCTAAAGACACCACGACCAAATCACAGCAATCCAGGTCTTTGACAAAGGAGTTTCTGGACTTCACTGTGGTCAGGGATGGTGAAACTGAGTGGGTGGGAAGCCTTAAGTGTCTTTGACCACTGCTTGGTAACAAGGCATTTACCCACTGAGCCATCCCACAAGCCCAGAAGGTTCTCTCTCTCTCTCTTTATCTATCTATCTATCTATCTATCTACTATCTATCTATCTATCTATCTATCTCTCCCCTCCACCCCAACGAACACCCATCCACCACCAACAAACACCCCACCCACCTCCAAACAAACACCTCCCTAACAAACACCCCATCCACCCCCCTAACAAATACCCCATCTACCCCCAACAAATACCCCATCCATTCCCAACAAATACCCCCATCCACCTCCTAACAAACACCTCCATCCACCCCCCAATACCCCCCCCCCATGCACTGGCACACACATGAAGAATTTTGACTTTCACATACCAGCAAGATCAAAGCCATGTTCTGGGTCAAAGAAGCCAACAGCAGAAGCTTCTAGATTTCCAGAAGCATTAGCGTTGTTCCCTTGGAACAAACAGGCAGCATGAGAGGCGACGTGAGGTCTGTCACCACACATCAAACAAGAGATTATTCATCATCATTATTTTGATTTTGAAAATTATCTCCCCAAAGGAGTCAGGCTATGTAGTGTAGTCTCAGAAGTATAGTTCCTCCTTGCAGTGTAAGCTGTTTGGAAGTGATTTGGGCACAGGAATGCATCTAGCTACCGAAAATGGCCTTCCTCGCTTTCCTCGAAATAAAAAACTGCCCAGCATGTGTAGAAAATGGGAATCATGGTGGACACTACATTATTTTCTAGATGGATCATCTTACAAGTGAAAATTCCCCCTATCCGGCTAATGGTGAAGAATTGTCTATTTGAAGAGAGAAGAATTGCCAAGATGCACAGGGACCCAGTCTAGTGGAGTTTTCTTGTTTGTTTGTTTGTTTACTTTTTATGCTATTTTTTCAAAAGTAGGGGTTTGATTTCAATTGCACTTGAACTTGTGTGAGAGGCAGCTGGAGCCTCAGCTGGGGAACTGGGTGCAGGAAGGAGAAGTAGGCGCTTCAGAATGACTTCTAAAATACCTACCTGGGTACTTGCCCAGTCAGCTCGGCCTTCTTGTTGCTAGAATATTCTCTTCAGTATATGTTATTGATTAACTCTTAGTTTATTGTGAAATGAGGCGTATATACAAACCTCACCTCAAACGCATCCATGCAGATTACAGTGTGACCATGGGCATTTGATGGGGGAGAGAGAAGTGGGTGGGGTCGTGGATGGTAGATGGGGGTGTGGGGGAGAGGAGGGTGCTGTGCCACCATCATAGGCACCATCTCTTGATGCTCTTTATTTTCTCCTGAAGATTTATTTCTATTATTTCTCATCCTGTGTATGTTTGTATGTATGTGGTATGTGTATGTGAGTGTGTGTGCCCTTGGAAGCAAGAAAAGAGGGCTTTGGAGCCTCTGGAATGTGAGTTTCAGGCCACTTTGAGTAACCTGGAATGGTTGCTGGGAATTGAACTCAGGTCCTCTGAAAGAGCAGCAAGAAGTCTTAATCCCTGTCCCTTCCTCTGTCCCTTCCTCCTTTCTATATATAGAATATATATTTTAAGCCCATTTCAAAAGTCCTCTCCTGATGTCTAACACTATTGCCATTGCCTGATATGTGTGTGTGTGTGTGTGTGTGTGTGTGTGTGCATGCGTGTGTTATGTTTAGACAGCCACCCTGAAGTCAGGTTTTTGGGCCATCAGGTTGGGCGCTGACTCACAGTCTAGACAGAGACTCCATTTACTAACGGCTGACCGTGTCTGAGAAGTTGCACAAGGCCCCTGGTGAGGCTGAGGAGGAGGCTACCTCCAGGTCAGGGAGGCGTTAGCAAGCTGATCAGAGAGATAATTCACGATGTGCCCCTCCTCCCCCTCCATCCTCCTTCTGGCTTTCTCTGCTTTTCATTTCTAGTTCTTCTCTCTGGCATATGGTGTGTCTCTGAGCTGGGGTCTGAGGATCATGGGTGAGCAAAGCTGTCAGTGCTTTCCTGAGTTGGCTTGGTGTGAGGGAGAAGCCTCCTTGCTATATAATCAACCAGGAAAGCAGCGTACTAGCAAGTGTGGGCTTTGCGGGGACTACTGTACACAGGCAGATACTGGCCAGGCTAGGAAGGGCCATGGATGGCTTCCTGCACACAGACAGGGACCTCTAAATGGAGGACAGGAAGAGGAGACGGAAGCTCCAGAGGGAGAGGTGGGGAGAGGTGGGGAGAGGTGGGAGAGGTGGGGAGAGGGGAATGTTTTCCGTGAAAGCTTGACCACACTGCATATGCACGGAGTCCTGCAAGTTCAACCCCCTTGTGGGTTCCACACAGCCATTTGTAGAAGCCCACGGGCACAGAGGCTGCAGGTCAGAGCTCTCAGAGGAGCGGATGGCGGGAGTGGAGCTGGCATCTGGGAGACACTGCTCAGGGGCCAGGGCTGGGGTCGGGGGAGGAACTTTGAGGAGTTTGGAATGTCAGGAAGCGGAGGATAGGAGCTGCTTCTGGCCTTGGGGGCTGTGTGAAGAAAATTTGGGAATGGCTTCATAGACGTGCTGAGATGTTTGGGTTTAAGAAACTTCCAAGTTTAATTTTAGTTGTGCCTTGGGCAATGAATGGGTTGTCCTTAAAATCCTGGATAAAAGAGCTGGTTGGGTAAGAGATTTCTAAGACTGGGGTTGATTTTTTTCCATTATAAACTAATAAATGCTTATTACAGGTTATGTAAAAAGTACAGTGAGGGAGAAAGCACAGGGAAAAAAAAAGTGGTATTTTACTGCATTGTGCCATTCATCCTAGAAATGCAACGGAAGGCGGGTGCGGGCTGTATTCCCCTTATTGCTTATCTGATGAAAACCAGAACACAGCACATCCAGCCCTGTCCGTACCCCAGAACCACCTGAGGCTCAGGTGCAGAGATCAGCCCATTAATTATGAGGAAGATGGTGTACCAGAGGACAGACTCCTAGCTCTGCGGCCTGCCTGAGGTCGAAGCTGGTGTGGAAGTGCTACCTCCTTCTGCTTGGGCTCCCTGAGCTGTCTCTCGGTTCCACTCAGTAGCCAGCTCCTCTGTCCTCCAACCCCAGCCTTGGGGAATAGAGGTCTGTCCCCCAGCCGAGGGAGCCATAAGCCTTTCTCCTTTGAGTTCTTCTGCTGGTTCCCGATAACTCATTTAGTTCCTGGGGTTTTACTTTCTCTCTCCTTCCAGAGAGGATTTGTGGTAGCCCATAATAAACTGGGCTTTCTCAGCGAGGCCGTCCAGGGGAGGCAGAGAATAAAAACAGAGCGTAATAATAACGGCGCTCACAAGCGATTTGAATAGCGCTGTCATAGGCTCTCAGGCTGGGGCTGGTACTGAGGGGGCAACAGTGGAGGAGTGTGGGCTACAGTTTGGGGGGGGTATTTATTTGGAATGAAAGAAGGCCAACCCAGAGGGCTCAGTGGGGTATATCCCACAGGGGCTGGCCTTGCAGAATCCTTGCTGGGGTGGGACAGGGTGGGGGTTGGGGATGGAACTGACCCAAAGGGCCTACATTGATGACAGAGCATAAGCCTCTCCCAGAATCTTCTTGTATGGAGTACTGAGGCCTAACAGAAATGTGAGAACATTAAGCAGTTAGAAAGAAAGCAAGGAGTCTTGCTTGGGACACAAGCTCCAGTGTGTGGAACGGGCCCTAATGAGTTTCCAGAGAATGAAAGAGCATCCTCGCAGGTCATCCTCCTGCATCAGGACCTCGCTCCAGGGGTCTCACAGGAAGTGGCTCAGACTCCTTCAGGTGCTTTCATGATTCCTTGACCTGGACTCAGACTTCCCCCTGCCTTCTGCTCGGCACACTCCCTCCGCCCACTTGCTCCATCTCTCAAGTGATGTGATATCTTCCTTAGCTGGCTCTTCAGAGCAAGGTCCATGGTAGCCTGCTCCTGTCTCTCACACACTTCTTGACCTGTAGGACTGTGCTGTGCCTTCCCATCTGCCTCCTTCCGAGTGAGAACACCCATCTCCTCCAGAGACAGGGGCTCCTTGTGCCTGCGGCCCTGTCCCAGGGTCTTGACCTTTAGTCATGCTTCCCAGTGGTTGCATTGACCTGTATGCACCTAGCTTTAGCAAGACCGGAGGGAGATTCATTCTACGATTAGCACAGAAAAACATGCCCTGGAAGGAGGAGGATCCGGCCAGGAAGACATGACCTCCTAGCTTGGTCTGTGTTATTTCTCTTAGCAGCAGTTGCTTTGGAGGAGTTGGCTGAGTGGCCGGTGGACACTCTGTGGATGTGAGGGAGAGGGGAGATCTTCACTGCTTTCTGGGTCTCTGATGTACTTAGTTGAGATTCTGATAGAGCCACAGAAGGAACACAGCACTGGCGGGCACTGCAGAGCGTTCACAGGAAGGAGAGGAGACAAAGAACCCGGAATTGAGCCGTGAGGTCTGTGTGCATGCGCCTTGGTCTGACAGGATGTAGTGGTGGGGGACAGATGGGAAGGCAGAAAACATAGTAAAAAAAAATGTTCCTATGGTCTATGCGTTGCTTTAAATTGGCATTAGCTAGATATCGGGCTTTGTCTGTGTGGCCTACAAGGGGTCTACCTGACTCAGATGAAGGTCTAGGGGGAGTGAAGGGACCAGGGATGTCAGATGCGTGGGTGGCATTCTTTGGGACCTGGGGGCGTGGGGGGAGTTCTAAGGAGGACTCTATCAGGTGACCTATCATGCTTGAGGATATTTTTCCAAGTTAATGACTTCTTCATCTTGATAATTCAGATTTTAGAAGGCCTTAGGACCCTTTATGAATGCCTCTGGAAGCAGCTAGATTGCCAATAAACACAAATAGCAAAATATCCATTTGAGATGATTGTTCCCTATAATTAAGTACAGAAAGAGTAAGCTTTCTGCTTACTTCTGGAAGAATCCCCGATTAGCCGAGTTATTTAGCGAATGAAATGTCCGACCTCATTTTATGCTTTAAGTGGCCTTTGGATAAAGGGTGGGACTGGTGCTGGGGAAGACACTGAGGGAAAGAAAAGGCCTCTTCAGGCTTCTCATAGACTTCCTGGAGAGGGACTGTCAGGAGTCCTGGCCAGGGCACTGGGAGGCTCTGCTCCTGCTCTGGCCCTCCTGGTTGAGCAGGGCCGGCCGGGACAGTAGCACTGGAAGAACTCAATGCCTGTTGTACTCTTTGACCTCTGCTCTCACAGGGGCTCAGGGATGGAAGGGAACTGGAGGGCCTTGGCATGGCCCTTCCCTTTCTGAGCCTTGTTTGCTCCTCAGAACAGCGCAGGCTTCCACCAGAACTCCTGAGGCTTCAGGGGTGAGAATACAGGGGGCTTCGGAGAGCCTGGGGTTGTCTTCTCCAGCTCTGCCAGTCTAGGACTATGATGCTACCGGGAGTTTGGAGAGGAAATGGAGACAATCCCTCCCTAGGCTGCACACTGTGGATGGGCAGGCAAGACACCTGGGTCTCAGCCCTTTCAGGCCTGTGCTCCAGGGCTCAGGTCTAACTCTGCCGCCCTGCCTGTATCCCTGGGCCTCAGGGGCCCCTTCAACCACCTGGCTGTTCTGCCCCCTTTGCATCTCCACCATCTGTGCTGCCAGCAATTCCTCTGCAGTGCGCTGTGCCAGGGCGGCTGCTACAGATTGTCAGCTGCAACCTCACAAGGGCGGGAGTTTCATGCTTCAAGAGCTCCAGACAGCTTGAGGGTCAAGTGACAGCCGCACTGTACCCATGCCCCAGGCGATGTGAAACCCACTCAGATCCAGACTGGGCTCATGCTTTGCTGCAGCAAAGATTATTGCAGGGAAGGAATGATGAGGTGGTTGGAGTGGAGTGGGGTCAAGAGAGAGATTTTGAAGTGGGGAAGACATAGCATGGTGGTGTGTTGATAGGAGATCCAGAGGATGAAGGATAGAGGCGAGGTATGACAGTTAGCTTTAAATGTCAACTCGAGGCATGAGAGCTAATGTCAACAATCTGGAATCGCCTTAAGAAGAGAGCCTGAATGAGGGGTTGCCTAGACCAGGTTGGTTTGGGATGTCTATGGGGGATTGATTATTAATTGATGTAGGAAGATCCAGCCCAGTGTGGGTGGCACCATTCCCTAGGCTAGAACCTGAACTATATAGGTCAAGAGAAATCTAGCAGGCAGCACGAGTTCAGCAATTTCTCTCTGTTCTTGGCCGGTGATGTGATGCCACTAGCTGCTTGGGTTCCTGTTAGCTTCCCTGCACGGTAAACAGAAGTGTGAGCCAATCAAACCCTTTCATCCTTTAAGTTGCTTTTGGTCAGAGAATTTTTATCACAGCAACAGAAAAGAGTCTAGGTTGGAGGCTGGGACACAAAGAGGGAGACGAGGAGAGGGAAGGAGAGAGGGAGGAAAGGAAGGAGGGAGGGAGGGAGGGAAGGAAGGAACAAAGAGTAAGCTTGGAGGAAAGGAGTAGGGAGTGTGACCTTATTCACACTCCTTATGTGCGACTGGGAACTGTGGATGGGCCCCTGGGCTGTCTGGGAATGTCTCAGGAGGTTGGCAGCCTGAACTATAGAAGCAGCAGGCTCTCAGGGGCTCTCCAGCAGCACAGGAGCTGCTTTAGGATCTGAGAGGAGTGAGGAGGGAGTTTTGTGAGGGAGGCAAGCGAGAAACAGGCAGGGGTGGGAAGATCAGGAAGAGCCACTCAGACCACCTATGGCTTGTCATCCCTGGGGTGTGAAACCTTGGAAGACTCTGGAGAGATGGAGTATAGTATTGGGGTCTTTATTGGGGTTTCAGAAGACTGGAGAGATAGGTGTGATATCCAGAGCAATTCAGAACACAGAATAAAATAGCTATAAACCATGATAAAAAAAAAACCCACAAAGAAAATAAAAAGTGTTGTCAGGGGACTGGGGAGGGGCTTATTTTAAACAGAGTGCTTGGGATGTGACAAGTTAGCTGGAGGCCTGAATAGTGACAAGGTACTTCCCTGTATTCTGAGTATAGAGGGGTATCCATGTAGAGCCCTCTACCTTTAGAGTAGAGTAGCAGAGAAGGGACTAGCAGGATGTATCTGGGACATGAGAGTGTGTGCAGAGCTTCAAGCAGCACCATAGAAACCAGACTAGCTCACACAGACCTTACCGGAAGGTGAGGACCCTCAGCAGCTATAGTCTGCACAGCGCCATCTGAAGTCACCAGTCAGGAGTCAGTGAGCCAATCACCCACTGGATTGTGAATGCCCAAAGCGGTACAGAGAGTTCCAAGATGCACAGCCCAGCAGTGTGCACAGCCCAGCAGTGCGGACAGCACTCAAGAGGCTGAGCACACACAGCTGTAAGGAATGGAGTTATTGGACAGGAAGGAAGATGGCTGACAGTGGGCCAGCAAATACTGCTGCCAGCTTATCCCAAGCGCCTGTGCTGTGCCGGGTCCTACCCCATGACGGTCCTTCCATACCTGATTCTGACAGCCAGTGAACTGGGCTCCTGTGAAGCAGCAGTCACGTGACACTGGTTGGCCCTAGAGCTCTGATTTACACTCAGGCCTTTCCAGCTTCTAAGCCTGTTTGCCAAACACCTAAGCTAATGGGTACTGGGTAGCAGGCAGGCTATTTGCAGAAAAGGCCTCTTGGCTTTCTCTAAACAGACACAACCTGGAACCGGCCAGAGATTCTCAGCTCCCAGAGTAGCAACATCCTAGAGCCTAGCACTAGGTATAGCTGAGCTCAGGTAGCCTGGAACCCCAATTTCTGGATGCAGCACACTCCAGCACATGCCCCTCAGCAGGCTGCTGAAGTCTTCTTCCCAAGGCTATGCCCCCATAGTACCAAGTGCGGTGCTGGCTCCTTCTGTGCCCCCTGCCAGCCGTGCTTGCCTAGTCTTATCACCACCCCATCTTGATGCTGGCTGCCACACCTCATTCCTACTTTTGATAGATTTCTTTGCCCTCTTGGCCTGTGCCTTCTCTTCCTGTTTCCTCCCTTCCTGTAAGTCCAATAGGGCAGTGGCTCTCTGTCCTTTCTTTCCTGTTGGTTTCCCAGACTCTCTGTTTAATGCCCTGTTTGCTGTCTGCAGCCTGGCCCTTCTTCTGAGTTCCAAACTCACTGGTACCACCATTTGTCCATCTTACCTAGGATCTGAGTGCCCGTAATCCTCACATGAACACTATGCTCCTTCCCAGTTAACACCATTGTATCAGTCAGGATTCTTCAGAGGGACAGAATGTATACAACATATACATGTTATATGTATATGCACACACACATATGTATATGTACACACATATATGTATGTCTACACACATTATAAATATATGATATATACACACATGTATATGTATACATGTTATAAGTGCACACACACACACACACACACACACACATATATATATGCAGTCAAATTGACAACAAAGATTAGCACCACAAACACCTTATACCTCTTCTGTCTCAGCCTTGAAGCTCCAAGTCATGCCTGCGTGCTTCTGTCCTGTCCATCCTCTAACCCTGTGGGCTCTACTTCCGGGTCCCACTTGGTATCACATGTGGCACTGCAACTCTGTTCGCCTGGCCACTGAGACCCCTCTGTCGTGCGCTCTGGATACCTCCGCCTGGCTGCCACAGCCATTCTGCTAGGATGAAGACCAGGCCAGACTGCTCTGCTGCTGTGAGCCCTCATAGGCGCCCATCTCACCAGGAGTCAAGGGCAAAGTCCTGCTGCAGCCTCAACAGGCTCTCGCCCTCCAGGACTCACCTGACTTCCGTTCCTGTTGGCTTTCCATGCCTTCTGCTTGGGTGGCACTGACTTTCTCTCAGTCCTGTCGAAGATCCTGTCTGTTGTCACTCATGCTTGCTATTCTTATATATATATTCCATGTTATCACACACATACACACTCACACACATACATATATTCACACATACTCACACAGACACACACTCACACACTCACATACTCACATGCACTCACACACTTTCACACACATATACACATTCACACATACTCACACAGGCACTCACACATACTCCACACACACATGCACACACATACACACTCATATACTCTCACACACTCACACATGAATGCACACACATTCGCACACACACACTCACACATGCACTCACACAGTTTCACACATACACACACACATACTCACATGCACTTATACACATGCACACACATACACACATTCACACACATGTACACACTTGCTCACACAATACATTAACACACACACATGTACATACATACACACACACTCACACAGATACTCCCACACACTCACACATGCACTCACACACACACATACACAATACACACATGCACACACTCTCACACACATGCACATATACACACTCACATGCATTCACACATGCTCACACAAACACACTCATACATATTTACACACACACTCCCCCACATTCTCCTGCACACTCCCACACACTCCCACATGCACTCACATACACATACTCACATGCATGCACACACATTCTCACACACTCACATGCACACACATATACACACTCACACACACATGCACACACACACATACATACACCATTTTTCATTTTTCTACCCATCTGTGAATAAGCACACAGCATCTAGTTTGTTCCACCCCTTGGCTTTTATTAACAATGCCACTTTGAAGACTGTTGGATCAATATCTGTGCAAGTCCCAGCACAAGCTATGGTGTGACTGGACCTGGAAGTGGAATTGTTGGCACACACAGCAATTCTATACTCATTTACTCAAGGAGCAGCCAGACGGCTTTCTACCATGGCTGCCGCGTTTGCCATGCCCGCGAGCAGTCCACAAGGCTTGATTTTCCCCATGTCTTTGCCGACACTTGTTATTCTCCATCTCCCCTTTAAAAAATAGCCATCCTAATTAGCATGACGTGCATCTCATCGTGACTCTGATTTGCACTGTTGGACTGCCTAATTACACTGGGCAGATTTTCACCAGCATCTTGGCCACTGTGCATCTTTGGAGAGATGTGTATTTCGGTCCTTCACCTGTGTGTGAGGTGAGGTGTTTGCTTTTCTGTTGTGAGGTTGGATGGGAGTTTCTTTCTTTTCCCCCTCCCTCCCTCCTCCTCCTCCCTCCCTCCCTCCCTCCCTCCCTCTCCTCCCCATCTCTCTTTCTTTCTTTCCCGATGAGCGTATTTTCATGTTAGACTTAAGAGGTTGTATCTTATCCAGAGGAGAGTGGGACCCCATGGAAACTTTCAGAGAAACGGAAGGACATCACTGTCTTTTTGTTTCTGAGTGGCACTGCAGAGGAGGTCCAAAGCAAGGCAGACAATGGTGTTGGGGGGTGGTGGGGTAAGTGTCGAGGGTGTGGAGATGGCAAACACTGTGGTGAAGGTCCAGTTGCAGGCCTGGGTGTGTCATGAGGGTTACCCTGGTGACTTGTTGCTGAGAGGAAAAGACTTGGCAAATGATCGGAAATGAGGAAGGCATTATTTTGGCTTGAGCGTGAGGGAGGGTACAGATTTCTCATGGGAAAGTCTTGGTGGCTGGAACAGGAGGCAGATGGTCACACTGTGCCTGCAGTCAGGGAGCAGGGAGCCTGCTGCTGCTCCACTGGCTGGCTTTCTTCCTTTTTATGCAGCCTACGGGCCGGGTGCCGCTCATCTATGAGGTAGGTCATCTTCCCACCTCAATGAACTGAATCGAGATCACCAACCGCAAAACAGAGAACTGTCTCTTTGGTGATCCTAGATCCTGCCAACTACCCTGGGGGCACAGCAGAGGAACTGCTATCCCCTTGTTTGATGGCCGGCTCTGCCATCATCCCAGAGGTACTCTCTGAGCCCTGTGAAGGACTCTCTGCAGGGTGGGATGGATTCAGGGATCTGTCGTTCTTATGTAGTGATTACACAAGGTGGGCCTGAGAGTCCTTAGGACACAGATGAGAGAGGCACAGCTCGGAGGCACCCTGCTTCTGGTTGCAAGGACTCGAGGGAGTGTGGAGTGGAGGTGGGTGTTGGTCTTTGGGTACCTCTTTCCACTCACAACTGTGGACAGTTCCTAATGTGCCGGCTTTGAGTGGATGCTGGATACTTAGGGACCCCCGGCACTTCTGTAGGTCTCGGCCTCCAGGACGTGCAGGAGCCCCTGCATCTCTCCTCTCTGCGTCCTCAAGACTGTTCTTTAAAGCCCAAAGGACGAACAGCGGCTGAAAACCTCCTCCAAAGTCAGGGGCAAGGAGGCTTGGCTGTGATCTTGATAGTTGAATCCCAGCCACGACGCTCTTCCGAAAATACTGTTCTTAAAATAGCCCGGTCGTGTGGGTCCTGCATCGTGCCGAGGCTGCTCCACCCAGGTGACTGGCCCGCTGAGCAAGCGGCACCGAGCAGGCAAGGGGTGGGCAGAGGCGGCCAAGGCCAAGGCCTGGGTTCTGGGCACTGGTCCAGCCCTGGCAATTCAAAACCCACCCAGAGGCAGTGCACAAGCACGCGGGATCCTGGTACCTGCTGAAAGTGGCATATGTGGGAATTTGAGTTGAAGCTGAGCCTTGGACTAGGCATGCAAAACCCAAAATAACAGTCTGTGTTTAGGGTGTGAGGCTATAAACAGCTCCCAGGCCTGAGGGGGTTGGGGTGCAGTCAGCTGTGAAGGAGCTGGTGACAGGCTCCATTTTCCTGGGAATCCCGACGCCCACAAGAAGTGGGGACTGGTTTTTCCTCTCCGTGCCAGCTTGCCCTGGTAGATGGAGCTATGGCGGGGCAAGGGGCTGCAAGAACGGCAGGCCTTTCTGTAAGTGAAATCCTGTCTCTGCTCTAAGACAACCCAACAATGCAGGAGGACCTGCCCTCCCCAGGGAGTCTGGGCAGGACTCCACTCACTGAAAGGCCTGGCTGTTTGAAGAAGGGGCAGTCTTCTCAAAGACAGGATCACCATCTTCTTCCTGAGCGGTGGGCAGGTGGATGGATGCAGGAGTCCTTGTAACCACCTCGGGAGTCCTTGAAACCACCACGGCCAGCAGAGTAAGGATCTGAGGGGACAAGAAAGTACTTACTTCAGTTTAATATGACTAAGTAACTGGTGCTGGTTCAAAACCCCTATCAATTTGGTGAAAATTTTCCTGGTGATAATTAACTCAACCCAATGTAACAATAAAGCTTAGAATGTGCTTTTTGTGAAGTACATGTGATGTCTTCCGTAAAGACAGGTCCCACAGATTGACAAGCTCACGGTAAGGCTCTGTGGGAGGCTCTGATGTGGTCTTGGCCACACAGACAGTGCAAAGTCACCAGGCCATTAGTCACATCCATTCCCAGCTCTCTGGGTGGATAACAGGTTCTGTATCCCTCTTTGAAGGGACAACCCTGTGTGTTTGACATTCCTGGTTCCTCCAGTGTTCATCTGTAAGCGCAAAGACTCCAGTCTCCCACAGATGGGCATGCAGAAGGGTCACCTGAGCAGCCCTCAGCTTTGCACCAGAGTCTGCCTGGTGCATCCAAGATGTGCAGGACAGTCTGGGAGCTGCTCAGTAACAGAGACTTTCAGTGCTTTTCCCAGAGAAAGAAAATGGAACACTTTTCGGATACCTGAGGGCGCCTGGATGCAGACACCACAAGCTAAATGATGTGTAAACGCCTTCCTGCTTGGAGCCTCTGATCTTATTATTCCAAGTCAAAATTTAGAAAATGACAGGATAGAGTATCTTGCGGAACAGATGCGGGGAGAATAAACCCCTGTTCTTCTCATTCTCCTGGCCCTGCTAGGCGGGCATGAACATTTGCTGTTCAGGACCTTCTGAGAGGGTCTTGTCTGCTGCGTGGGTAAGCCTAGTGGTCCTCGAAGCACGGTGACAGTCTCACTGGGCACAGCAGGAGAGCCGAGGTGGGTATCCTGATGGCCTCCCTGTCTCCTTTTACTGCACCCTCACCTCACAGAGGCAAGTCTTGTAAGATCTGCCACAGGCCCACTGTTCTGGATAGTTTTATGTCAACTTGACATAAACTAGCTGTTTCTAAAGGGAGAAACCTCAATAGAGACAACGCCTCCATAAGATCCACCTTTCAGGCATTTTCTTATTAATGCTTGATGGGGGAGGGCCCAGTCTTTGGTAGGTTGGTGCCATCCTTGAGCTGGGAGCAAGCCAATAGGCAGCACCCTCTATGGCCTCTGTATCAGCTCCTGCCTCCAGGTTCCTGTTCTGTTTGAGTTCCTGCCCCGACCTTCTTTGATGTGGAAGTGTAGTTGAATAAAGCCCTTTCCTTCTCAAGTTGCTTTTGGTTATGGTATTCCATCATCACCTGGGTAACCCTGACTAGACACCTACCCTGTGCCTTGGGTGAGCACCTTCCCTCTTCCTGGGTCACCCAGCTGTTGCTGTGTCCCAGGTCCATTGTCTGCCCCCAGGGTATCACCAGTGCCATCGGGATGGGGGTTACTGCCACCTTCAGCACGTTTCTTCTGAGCGTTATGGAATATTGACATGTCTCAATATTCTGTGTGTGTATGTGTGTATATATTGTGTGTGTGTATATATATTAATATATATATATATATATTATATGAGACACTTCTCAATGTTTATGTGTATGTGTGTCTATTCATATCTATATGCACATGTGAACATATATGTGTGTTTATGTTCATGTATTTATGTATGTATATGTCTGTATGCTTGTGTGTGTTCAAGTGTGTATTTGTGTGTATGTGTCATCTGTGCGGAAGTGTGTGGTGTGTATGTGTGTATATGTGTAGGTGCCAAAGAACACCTTTGAGTATCATTCTTTAGGTGGCATCCACACACATGCACACACATGCACACACATGCACACACATGCACACATACATACATTTACTCTGGCCTGGAGTTTGCCCATGTGCTGCTCCCGTTTCTTTTTCAAGATTTATTTTAAAGTGTGTGTGTGTGTGTGTGTGTGTGTGTGTGTGTGTGTATGTGGTACATGTAAATCCAGGTGCCCAGGGAGGTCAGAAGAGGGCGTCGGACCCCCTAGAGCTGGAGTTACAAGAGGTTAAGCTGCCTGATGTGGGTGCTGGGAACTGAACTCAGCTCTGATAGGAAGCACACACTCTAAGTGCTGAGCTATCTCTCCTGCCCCAGGTTCCCTTTTCTTATTTATGCCCGACTGCCGATAGCCATCGGTAACTCACATGCTGAAGGAAAAGACCTCAGTCCTGTGAGGGCTCAACAGGCTTGGTCTGTGGTATTCCATTCCTGTGGGCCTCAGAAATGGTGCTGGAATGAAGCAGGATCCAGACTGGACGATCTGACCCTTTGGGTTGTGATCCTGCTACTCTGGTTTTTAGCTGTGTGACTTTCTTAAGCTGCTTTTCCTATCCAGTCTCTCATTTGAATTTGGTATGTGTTTTTAGGTGATATGCATGGGTGACATGTACCTGGAGTGTATTGACATGTTGATCACATACTCACGTGCAGACAGTTTTTGAATGAGCTGGTTTTGTAGAACATTCGCAGGCTGGGGAGTTTGGCTCAGTTGGTAGTGCTTGCTGTACACACATGAAGACCCGAGTTTGGGTCCCCATTCCCTATGTAAACAGTCAGGTGTAGCTGCACACTGCCTGAAATTCCATTTCTGGGAGATGGAGATAAGAGAGTCATGGGGTTCCCTGGCCAGTCACAGCAGCTGATTCAGAGAGAATCTGCCCCAGAAAACAAGGTGGACAGTGAATGAGCAAGACCCTTGAAAGTGCAGCCTCACGGTCAAATGCTGAAGCATGCTCACGGGCACCTGTGTGCACATGTACACACAAGTACACATGCACGCACACATAGGCACACACACGTGTACCCATCCACAAACACCCACTTATACTCATGCACAAACACACACACACACATTCACATGCACACATACCTGCATGCACACACATGTGCACACATGCATGTATGCGCACATGCATGCGCACACACACACGTCTCTCTCTTACCTCACCTATCTGCCCACTCATGATCAGTATACTTTTTAGGCAGGCATCTGCTTGACCTACTGTGTGCTAGTCTCTGTTGAGCCCTTGAGTGTTTGGAGGAAGTGAGTAGCCTGCTCATGTCTTCACAGTATCCTTTAGCTGGAGAGAGATGATCTGGTCTGTATCCTTCAGCTCCGCCTCGCTTTGCGTGTCTTTCCTTTTCTTCCTGCCTCTGTTACTGGGGTCTCCTGGTTTCGGGCGGCATCCTGCAGGTGGTCCTTTTTGGACTGACTGTGTGCACAGAAGTGGCTGTCGTCTAGCTGTGAGGGCTGCCTGCTTCCTTCTCCTATGATTCATTGCCCCTGCCTCAGCAAAGGTGGGGGAGGGGCATGGGGCTCATCTCTGCTTTTCCAAAATCGTTTGGATGGAAGTGACGGTCTAAGTCCTTCTTGTGAGAGTTGGGGATTGTTCCTGAGGCCTCAGCCTCCAAGACTTTCTGCTGGGTGATCTCAGAGTTTCCTTCATGGAGGACACTTGCATGAAAGGCCTTAGCCATCCTCAGAGGTGTCCTGTCTGCAGATACCTGATTGTTTGACATCCTGGCCTCCAGCTAGTCAAGAGTCCTTCCCAGGTCACTGAGGAGTTGGAAGAGCTGTGGACTCACTCACCACTGAGAGGTCAGAAGGCGACTTCTGAGCAGGCTTTCTTGTGGTCTCAGGTAGGCTTGGCCAGAAGCTACAGTGAAGCTTTCGAAGGGAGACCCTGCTACAGTCCCAGGCTGAGCAGACCTGTAGGGCTGTTCTTGGTGCTTCTGATGTAGGGCATCCTTACTGGGCTCACCCTGAGAAGACACACCTGCTATCCTCTTTATTGCAGAAAGCACAGGTAGAGATGAGAGCCGCACAGGGTGTCCTATATAAATTCTAGAGTAATCCGTGGCCGTGTTATAGGCTTTCTGTCCTTCCTCCGCTATGCCCTGCCAGACTTAAGCCACAGATTCCGCTAGAAAGGCCAGAGGGAGCACTGAGAAAAACTGTACTGCTTGTAGGAGTCTTCCCAGGACCAGGATGCATCTCTGCTCTGCAGCTGAGGTCCTGCCTATAGGTATGCTCCTGGTGTCAGGGTCAAATCATCTACCTTACTTTCTTTGCCTTGTTGCTATGATAAAATACTCTGATAGAAGCAATTTAAGGGAGAAATGATTTATTTTGGCTCACTGGTCTTGGTTACAGTTCCTCATGGCAGGGAAGCCACAAAGGCAGAAGCTTGAAGAAGCCCGCCGCTTTTGCATGTGAGTGAGGAATTTGCACTTTCGGATTCTCAGCTTTCTTTGCTTTTTCAGTCCAGGACCCCGAGCCCAGCTAATGGTCCCACGTTCACAATTAAAGCGGGTCCTTTTGTCTCAATTAACGTAATGAGCATAATTTCCTCCACAGCTGTCAGAGCTCCCAGCCTGGAATAGCCAAGCCCAGGCTTGACCTGGTTTCCTGTTTCTGTCCTGTAAGCCCAGCAGCAGGAGCTGCCTGGGGACTCTGATGTGAGTCCCAGGAAGGCCACATTGTACTTGATATATCCCCGGACAGTAAAGATCAATGATAACCTCTGGGTATAGAGGGCCTCTTCTTATGCTGGCTCCCTGCTCTTCCATTCTGGCGAGGGGACCATGGTGGGTGGAGCAGACTCCTGTGTACTTTGAGGTGGCTGGTATTGGTGCCATTGATATACCATCTCTTGTATCTTCAGCCCAGTCTCCCCCTGATCTCGGGGCCCCACTGGGTTCTCTGGCTAGCTGGGAAGTTGACTCTGAGAACTGTCTTTATGCCCATGTCTTTGCTGGTCGTCTGCTCGGCATCGGTAAAGATGTGTTGGAGACATTTGAAAAGGTTCCTTCAGAACAACAACATGCTCTGTGACTAGCAGAACTCGCCAAAGGATGGCAGTTAGACTAGGAATGGATTCAGGGCTGTGTTTGTAATTCATTGAGTACTTGCTACGAAGAAGGGACACAGGATGACATGGCTCCTGC
Organism: Mastomys natalensis; assembly: GCA_021653895.1. NCBI lineage: Eukaryota > Metazoa > Chordata > Mammalia > Rodentia > Muridae > Mastomys > Mastomys natalensis. The sequence goes on along the minus strand of JAJTUV010000344.1, from coordinate 694,371 downwards.
CAGCCCAGCAGAAGTGGCAGTATTTGAAATGACATGTCAACTGTAGGCCAACAGAAGCATAAACCGAGGTACCCTGAGCTAGGGTATGGTTTGCCAGTGCTTAAGGGTTGCAAACACTTCTTCGAGACAGAAAACAAGACCCCAAACCAAGCTGTCTCCCACGGAACCTGCTTATTTGTATTATCTGGCTAGCTAGCTTGTCCAGGGATTGTTTGTCTCTGTCTCTCAAGCTCAGTTTATAGCCCGGCCACTGTGCCTGTCTTCTGTCTTTTATGTGGGTGCTGGGATGTGAACTCTGGTCCTTGTGCTGCTGTGGAAAGTCCTTTATCTATGGGGGTTGTCTCTCCAGCCCTAGCTTTTCTATTTGAGCACAGGGATCCTACCCAACTTTTGGTCTCTTAGTCCTTTTATTTGAAGTTCTAAAAGGGAAACACCTATATTACATGAATTTGAGCCCCAAGTCTTCCGTTTGCAAGCTATATGACTTTGAGCAAAGACCTCTGTCAATTGACCGACTGGCTAGACTGGAATGTGGGAGAGATCGGAAGGATTAAAAGAGATAATGTGCTTTGAGTTTGTCCAGTGCTTCTTCAATGAAATCAGTTGAAGACTAGACACATAAGTAAAGAAATGTGTTTAGAACATAAGAATTTCTCTAGTGAATGCAGATACCGGTGGGATAAGCACAGCTTGTGATGTATTCAGAACTTTTTGTCCCAGTCAGCTGGAGAAGTATCAGACAAACCTTAGTGGACGTGAAAGACTGTTCTGGTTTACGCAGGAGCATCCATGTTGGCTCCCGACTCTCTCGGCCTCCTGTGCTGATGAAACGGTTTATTCAGTACGGTCTTGGAGGCCAATTGTTCCTTTCTCCTCTTTCCTAGTTACAGTGTTTGTGATCCCAGAGGGCTCTAGGCTGTGCCCCACAGTGACAGTCACTGATGTCTTGTCATTCATAGAGTCCCATGAAGGTTGGTGGATTGTCACAGGTTTGACACAGACTGTGACGGGACAGTCCAGTGTTACTCAATGCTACCAACTATAAAAATAACAAAGTATTCTGTCCTGAAGCAATTTATTCTAGGTATGAGATAGCTTATCAGGGCTGAGAGACTTGCTATAGCTGGGATCTGGAATGTTCCTCAAGGGCCTATGTCTTACAGGTGTTGTCTCCACTTGGAGTGTTCTTGGGACTCATGTAGCCCAGGCTAGCCTTGAGCTCAGTATGTAGCTGAGACTGACCTTGAAGTCCTGTTTCCTTGATCACCACCTCCTGAATGCTGGGACTATAGGTTGTGCCACTACACCTGGTTCTTGGAAACCTTAAGGAGAGCCTCCTGGGGGGTTGTGGCCATTGAGAATGTGCCCTACACAAGGCAAAGGGACCCCAGCACATTTTTCTTCCCTTCTTCTCCTTCAGACCATGATGAGCACAGTTGCTCCTCAGACCAGTCACAGATCAAAATCTCCTAAACGGCAGGCCATTGGCGTGCATGTCTTTGTATGTGTGTGTGTGTGTATGTGCTTGCATGTGTATGTATGTGTGTGTCTTTGTGTATACATGTTTGTGTGTATATGTGTGTCTCTGTGTGTATATGTGCCTGTATGTGCCTTGTGTGTATGTGTGTCTTTACATGTGGATGTATGTGTGTGTGCATGTGTGTATGTATGTCCATGTGTGATTCTGCATGCATTCTTGTCTTCATATATTTACTGCTGGAGGGAAGACAACCTCAACTGAAGGTCTTTGCTTGTTCACCTTGCTGCCGACAGAGCCTCATTGCTGCCTCCTATGTGAGCTGGCCTCCCCTGCCTCTGCCTCCCTTCTCTACTGGGGCCCTGGAACCACAGATGCACTCACTGCTGCATCTGGCTTTTATGTGGCTGCTGGGGACCCAAACACTAATGTGGCAAGGCCTGCTTTACTTACTGAGCCACCTCCCCACCACCACAATAAGTTGTTTATAGGTTGAGTATCCCAGGTTTCTGTCAGCAACAGATAGCTGATCGACTAACACAGGGAATTTGCAGAGCATTGGCGGTGATAAACATGATTTGTTACCACACTGGGCCTGGGGCTGAGGGGTCTGAACCCCTTAAAGCACCTGTATGATATATGTCCTGCCTGTCACCCTGGTAGGGCTGGGCAGGAGCCTGAGACTGATCACATCCTGATCCCACACCCGAGCTGGGGACAGACTAGGGTTGGCCAGAACTAGGGGAGGCAGCCAGGCTGTCCTGACAACAGGGGCCTGAGCTACAGGCATGCCAGATGGTGATGCCATTGTCCATTGTGTCCATTTGGGGCCTTTGCTTATCCCTGGGTATCAGCCTCCTCTCCATTCTGGGCTCAGGCCATGTCTGCAACAGCCTGCAGAGACCTGGGCAGGCAGAGCCTGGATCCTCCCTGCTGCCTAACCCTTTGTGGTTGTGTGTGTTGTGTGTGTGTGGTGTGTGTAGGGCAAGTCTGAGGACAGGACATGTGTCACACAAGCGATCCAATATGGACATCAGGGGTACTTTGACACTTGCCCTTGCTGGGGAGAACCCTTCTGTGTTTCCTTGGGTGGTTTCTAAATGTGAGTGATGAGCAGACAAGCAGAGCTTAGTCAGGCCTGTGGCAGTGAGAAATGAGGGCAGTGGGTGCAGGGTGAAGGCCTGGGTCCTGCCTAGCACTGCTACACTGGGCTTCTGCCCACTTCTCTTCCAGCTTTGAGATGTGCACCCTTGCCTCAGTTTCCTTCTCTGTCTCCTGGGTGTGTTGTTTCTCCATCCATCTCTGCCCTCAGTTGCACTGGGCCTGCCAGCTTGTGCACTCTGGTTTCTTCCTTTCTCTTTTCACTCCACTCCTCATCTAGTTCCTTTTTCTGGCTTATATGTGTGTGTGTGAGTATGTGTGTATGAGTGTGTGTGTGTGTTATGATTGTATGTGTGTGTGTATGTGTGGTGGGTGAGTGTGTCTGTGTGTGTGAGTGTGCATGTGTGAGAATGTGTGGGTGAGTGTGTATGTATGTGAGAGTGTGTGTTGTAGGAGTATGCATGTGTTTGAGTGTGTGTGAGTGTGTGTTCTGATATGTCTTGCCATGTGTAAGTGCGTGTGGTAGGTGAGTGTGTGAGTGTGAGTGTGAGTGTGCATGTGTGGTGGGTGAGTATGTGAGTAAGTGTGAATGCATATGTGAGTGTGAATGTGTAGATGAATATGTGTGAGTGTGCATGTATGGGGGTTGAGTGTGTAAGTGTCTGAGAGTGTGTTGTGTGCATGTGTAAGTGTGTACATATAGTAGGTGAGTCTGTGAATGTGTGTATGTTGTGTATGTATAGTGTGCATGTGTGTATGTGTGAGTGTATATTTGAGTGTGAGTGTGAGAGTGTGTATTTGTGTGTGAGTGGGTCATGAGTTTGTGAGAGTGTGCATGTTTGTGTTTGTGTGTGTGTGTGAGAGTATGAGTGTGTGTGAGTGTCATTGTCCATGTGTATGTGGACACCAAAGGTTGATGTTGGGTATCTTCCTTCGTCTCTCCTACTCTTTGTTTCTGAGATACTGAGTCTCATGGAACCTGGAGCTTGCCAGTTTGATTCAGCTGGGGCTGACTGGGAACATTACAGAGGCGGGACGAACATCAGGAGAGAGGAAGACATGGACTGACTTAAATGTGGCCAGTGTCACAGGAGTGTGACATCGCAGCCCACCCTTGGCTACCCATCATCAGTGACGCCAGACAGCCAGGGCACATGACGCTAAGCCACCGCTCCTCATGGGCTCACCTCCTGCATCCCGCTCTGCAGGCACCGGATCATCTCACACCTTCACAGGAAGGGCAGGCCCCAGGGCAATACGATAATTGGGACCACACTCACATAACTTTCCCTACAACGACCATGGCTGATCTGTTTTAGGTTTTGGTTGTCGACCCCTCCTGTGTCTAAGTTACGGATTAAGCTGTATCACAGACAGGTATGTCTAATCTAACAAATTGACACAGCCCTGTGAGGGTTTGATGTCACCCTTGGCTTCAGATATCCATTCAGGGATGGGTTTCTTGAATTGTATCTTCTGTGTTAATGGGGCTGAGGCGACTGCTAGTCACAGCTTAGACAACACACCTCAGATGTTGGTGCTTTACCGTATGCCGGTTCTACCTGCGTGACCTCAGGTATTTGGAGCAGAAGAGCTACAAGAAATGTTTTTCGATATTTAGCTTTCAGGAAGGTACGCATTCTGCTTCCTGTCCGAGGGAGCCGGAGACCCTGTGTGGAACAGTTTAATTCTGGGGCCTGGGCACTTTAAGATCCTCTTCACAATGTCAACTGCGACTGCCATCTGGTGAGGTGTGGCAGCTACTGGCCAGGCCTGCATGTGCAGTAGCTCCCGGGTTTGTCCCCAGAGGCTCAGAGGGGAAATGAAGTGACCTGCTCAGGCCACACAACCAGCCAACTGCAAAGTTCTGCAGGTTTAGACTGTTGACACTTGCACGGACAGTCTCCAGCACTGACTGTAGTGTGGTGCAGAGGTCGCGGGGAGCCATCAGCAGTGTGCGCTGGAGCTGAGGTCACCTGAACCGGCTTGCTCTGGCCTCTCCAAGGTTCATGCATCTGTCCCTTCATCTCCTGCGTGCCTTGTGACATCACATCGGTGCTGAGGAGCTTTCTAATGTCCGTCCCTTTTCTTGTCAGTTGGCTGGTAATTGAGGGAGGCTGGGAAAAGGGTATGCGGTGACTCCTGGGTAGTCTGGTGGGTAGTACCGTGTGGGCTCCCTATGTAGGGAGAGCGTTAGGAATGGGGTTTCATCCTGGTCTCTTCCCTGATTTATCTGGCACCTGAATGAGCATCCTTGGCGTCAGAGGCCATACTTGTTACAGCACAGTGGTTAGAACAGCCGGGCAAAGTACTTGGTCAACTCTGACGTCCCAGGAGTGTGAGGGAGGCCCAAAGCCTGGGTCTGACTCTATATTGATGACAGGCTATTTCTTGGCCATATACCAAGGAGTTTGAAGGATGACTTGGTGTGACCTGGATTGGTGTATTTTTGTAAATGTTAGGTAAGATACTGCCACTTGGGCAGGATCTAGGCTGACTCTAGTTGGTCTTCTGATCAAGGTGTGACTGTGCAATATGGGGCTCTCTTCCCTCCCCCGCTAGCCCCAGGGAAACATTGGATTGGTTATAATGAACAAAACATCAAAAGCTCACTCCTAAAGGCAAGATTGGAGGAGTCTAGTGTCAGAAAAAAGGGCGAGACAGATGGACAGATGGACATCTGGCATGTCTGTATGAGTCAGTCAAGGCTTGAAGAGTTAGAACTGTGTTTCTAGTACAAAACAGACCAAGAAGGAAGTCAATATAAAACAGAATTCTTTAGAGACAGGAATGTCCCTAGTCCCTGGCCACCCCCAGTCTATATCTGCCATAGGAACTTCTTGAAACATACAGGAAGACCTGAAACACACAGAGAGACCAATTCTAAACTCTATATAGTCATGAGAACATATCCCACACTGCACATGTGGATAGAAACTCTGAGCCATAAACTTAAAAAATGTTGCTTCTGAGCAAGTGGGACCCTGAAGGGCTTGTAAGCTACAGGGCCCTTCTGGGGCTGATGTGTTGCTTTGAGAGTCTTATGAGGAGATGCAGGAAGACTCTCAGGATAGCCAGGATCTGAGACAATAATGATCAAGGAAGCCAGAAAAATCTACCATGAGAGATGAGAGACAAGTTCTGCCAGGAAAGAATGTGTGTCTCAGAAAGTAGAGATGACAGATGAGAATGATTGTATATTAGTAACTCTGCTATGATGACATAGCCTGACTATAGACAACTCAGGGAAGGAAAGGTTATTTTATCTCACAATCCAGAGAAGACAGCCATTATGTGGGGGCAGACATTACAGCCAGAGCATGAGGCTGGCCTGGCAGTTGAGAAGCACAGAGATCATGTTTCATTCACACACAGGAAGTAAAGAAACAGAATAGGAAGTAAAGGGAAGAGAACAGGAAATAAAGGGAACAGAACAGGAAGTAAAGAGAACACAATAGGAAGTAAAGAGAACACAACAGGAAGTAAAGAGAACACAACAGGAAGTAAAGAGAACACAACAGGAAGTAAAGAGAACAGAGCAGGATGTAAGGTGTTGGTACAAACTTTCGAAGCCCACCTCTCATGATGCATCTCCTCCAAAGCCTACCTCCTGAAAGGTCCTTAACCTCCTCAAACAGTGCCACCTATGGACAACCAAGTGTTCAAATACCTGAGCCTGTGAGGATATTTCTCATTCAAACTACCACAGATAATATACCAAGTATGAAGAAGTGAAATAAGTAAAATACATGAGAATTGAGTAAGATCTGGTGGGAAGAAGTGGGACATTTTAAAGAATTGATCATCTCTTTTAGAAAAAAATGCATTATTTAGGGCCAGGTATGGTGGCACACACCTTTAATTCCAGAACTCAGGGGGCAGAGGCATGTGGATCTCTGTGAATTCAAGGCCAGCCTGGCCTAAATAGAGTTCTAGGCCAACTAAGGCTGTGTAGTGGAAACCTGTCTCAAAACACAAAACAACAATAAGAACCAATATTTTAAATGAAAACCAGACCTCCTGAAACCCCAAACTGAAGAGAGAAACAAACACACTTTTTGCTAAAGAAAGACCCGTCACATAGCAGACCAGTGGACATCATCTAGACAGCAGCCTGGGTAAGGGTGGAGATCGGAGGTGTGGCGGCCCAGCACACATCCTGCAGAGCCCCTGAAGGAGGGGAGAGAGAAGAGGGCGCAGGCTTGGATACAGCTGAAGACAGAACTAAAGCAGAGAAGATGAAGTGTCATGTGAGCACTGTTTAATGTAACAGTGAATATTTGGGGTAAGGGGATGTTGTGAAAATCATCAGAGGGGAAAAAAGCCAAAAAAATAAATATCCCTCAAAACAACAACAACAAAAAGTCCAAACCACTGCCAGACCCCATCCATTGAAAAAATTGGAAGAAAATACAAGCCAGAGGCTGTGTTTGTGCTATCTGTGTTCACATGTGCTCCCGAGGAACGAAAGGACAGACAAGCGATGTGTCGGGGACTTCTGGCAGTCTGTACCAGCCATGCCATGTTGGCCTTTAAGAATCAAAGTGCCTGCCATCCCAGCATTTGAAGCATGTGGGGAGAATTGTGTTTGCTCCACAAAACCCATTCTGGGATAAACCTTCAAACGCCAGGCTGTGAGCCTGGGATCCCCTTGACAGGTGCAGCCGAGAACAAAAATGTGATCTTTCCAGGGTGCTAACCTCCTATTAATAAAAGAAAAAAAAAAAAAAAAGCAAACCAAATTAGTCCTGGGAAGCAGAGAACCCTATGAATCAGCCTTCCTCTCTCCGAAAATAACTTGCTTGGAATTTATAGTACCCCAAGTTCCGCTGCTTTTTTATATTGTTTACTTTCCTCGCCAAAATATCAAATAACTCACCGGTGGTTGGTACGGGGACTGTATGGATAATTTGAAATGAGGAATGGACAGCTGGAGAGATTTCCTTCCAGGGGGTCAGTGCTGGGGTGACTCCCTAAGACTAATGGCGTTGGATTAATAACCCGGGGCTGCTTCCGTATTCATAGCCTGCTCCCTCGGAAGGCTGGGGCACTTCCCACTTTTATGTCTTGCACAGAACTGTAAAGCAAAGATGGTTTCATTGCGGCCGTGTGCGCAATGAGATGCGCAGGGGCCGCTCCTGCCCATTAATCAGCATTTGGGGGAGGCTTCTGGAAGCCTGACCTATTGCTGTGGTGGCTGATCTGAATGTAATGATCTCTCCCCTGTGGTAGCTGGTGCAGCAGGGTTGGCAACTCCAGCAAACAGCCAGGTGGGGGTAGGGCAGTGGCCGTGAAGTTGTCCCCCAGAGAGAAGGGACAGTCCAACCTTCAGGGGTGCACAGGTGAATAGCCAGGGACTCTGCAGTTCAGAGGCACCTTGCAGGGCCTTGGAAGGAGATGCGGGTTTGCAAGGAGCCCATGTCGTCTGCACTCTGGGCTTTACTGGGCGGTGCTTGGGGAGGGTGGGAATGCACCTGGGGCTGGGCCTGGGCAGGTACTGAGGAGACAAGAAAATAACCCAGAGGGTGCCTCTGGCTGTGTGGCTCTTTTTTGAGGGTTGGGGTGGCTGCAACGGATCTCTCGGATCTCTCGGTGACCTGGGCTGATGACTGCAAAGCGGAAAAAGAAGGGATGGTCTGGAAAAGAGTGAGCTGCACTGAAGCAAGATTAGATCTTCCCCAAGAGTCAGGGTGGATAGTGCCAGCCAAATGTGGCTTTACAGGGAGGTCCCTTTAAGGGGTGTCCTTCACAAAGACCAGGGCAGGAGATGCTCCTGGCAGGGGATGGGGTAGCATTGCCTCCCAGACACTGTCAGACTGTTGGGCAGGCATGCCTGGGAGATAGATGAGGGTGGGAGGAGGCTCTAGGGGCCACTCCAGTCGCCTGTTTATGTCCTCTCCTAGATTAAGCAAAAGCCATGCCGTCAGTCTGTGAAGAGAACTCTCTGGGCGGGAGAGGGACGGCTGTGGCACCCTTCCGACTCTGGCCCCAGGATCACACTCACTACCTTCGCTAGCACAGACTTTCCTTGCGCAGTCCTATCTATGTTCTTCCTGAAGGGTCTCATCCCACTGGCTTCTGAGAGGGGCAGTGTTGGGGTTCCTGGCCTCAGATTTCATATGATCCCTGGTTAAGGAATTAGAGAGGAGGAAAAGAAGTCAATCTGGGCTCTGCCGAATTATCTGTCACTGAGGGACAAAGTGGAGAAGAGATAGCTTTCCTTTGTAGAAAACACACACACACACACACACACACACACACACACACACACACACACCTTGCTTGCCGGGTGCCACAGTTCCTGAGAGGACGAACATCCACATTAAAGTGTTGCTCCGAGGATCGATAGTGACACCCACGCTGCATTTAAATATCTGCAATTAAGCCAAAGGCCAAAGGCACAACCCGGAGGGAGGTCCACCGGGCCTGGGGGAAGGGACAAAGGAACCTTCATTATATATTTCTGTGACCCCTGGATCGATACACGCCAGCCTGCATTTTCCTGCTGCTGCTGCCGTATAATCTCAATCCCCGCTCTGGTCTGTGTGGTGGTGCACACCTTCCGCTTGCTGGTTTGGGTGGCGATGTGGTCACTTCCTGGCTGGCAGCACTCATGCCTCCTCTATGTGCCTATGGAGCCAGATTTGGACAATGGTAATGTGTCTGTGCTGGTGAGCAGAAGGGGAACCTGGCAAGCCCCCTGACACAACTCTAGAGGGTGTAGGGTAGATTTCATCTGATGATGGGCACATCTTCAATGTGGGCTGCGGCCATCTGTCTGAGAGTGGAGGCAGCTGGGCACGGGTACAGAGACCCTCAGTCTCTGCTCACTTTGGTAGTAATGCCTGCATATACGCTCCTGCCAGCCAGAGAGACTCTAAAAAGAGTCAGTTTTCTGGGTTCAAGTATATGGCAGAAACTAAATCCAGGAGGAAAAAAATGTAGAGACTATGGACCAGCAAGCTGCACCACCGCCACCAGCCAGGGGTTATTAGCTTACTTGTGGAGCTGATATTAATGTCAGTTAGTCTCTGGGTGGTAGAGTGATTCAGAGTGGACCTAAAGCCAGAAGTCACAGTACGAATGGCCAACCTTACTTAGTGTCTTCTTCCCTTTAACTTAGTAGGCCTGTCTCATACAGGGGACACTCTCCATCCAGGTCCCCATTCTCCTCTGCCATCGCAGTTTAGAGTCTTTCACCCAGCTTCCTAACCTCAGGCTTCTTCCAAGGTCGTCTCCTCCCTCCATGGACACTTCTCTAACCATCATATCTCTTAGTCCCCCAAGTGGCCCAGGCATCTTCGGGCACTTGTCTACATGGGCCCAGAGGCTCAGGAGGTGCTCCGTTGTTGTTCAGAGTCCTGCTCTGTCTCACTCTCTTGACTTTGTGCTTCCCAGGGGACTGCAGATTACATGGCACACACATACACACACACACACACACACACACACACACACACACACATAATCAGATATACACACACACACACATAATCAGATATACACACAACCATACACACACATCACACTCACACACATACACCACACACACACACACACACACACATACACACACACACCACACACACATATACACACACATACACACAGATACACACACAACCATACACACACATCACACACAATACACACATCACACTCACACACATACATCACACATACACATATATACAATCAGATACACACACAACCACATACAATCATACACACACATATATTACACATACACACACACCACACGCACACACACACCACACACACACATATACACACACACCACTCACACACACACACATATACACACACACCACTCACACACATCACGCTCATACACACTACACATACACATATACACACACACACACACACACCACACACACACACACACACACACACACACACACACACACACACTCCCCTCTCACGAAGCTTCTTTAGGGTTCCCAGGATCATCTGCTCATGACTTATGGCTGTAATATATACAGTATTAGACATTAAAACTGAGCGATTACTAAAATATGTATTAACTCATTAAAACAACAGTAATAAAACCATTTTGTGTTGACCAAAATGGCTTATTGTATAATAAAAATAACAATATTTTTGGAAAGAAAATGAGATCTGGTGCGGAACGACAAGGTTTTGTATCTTTGCACATTTCTCTCATGTTTGCCTTCATGAGAGACAGACTGGGGTCTCGAACCTGTACCCACTGTCAACATTGTTCTGATACGTTGGGTGAGAAAAAATTGACTTTGTACAGGTGTGCAAATAGAATAAGGTGTTATTTTAATGGCTATGTTAGAGATTTTTTTTTTTTTTGGATAGTCCTTCGAATATGATACTGAAATCTCAAGTTGTCTATTGCTATGACAACACCAGGAGAGTCAGAGGGAAGGTTTACACTGGCTCATGGCTCCAGAGATTTTATGGTTACTTGGGCTGTTGCTTTTGGATCTGAGGTGTGGGAGCTTCATGGGGGGAAGGGAATGGGAGAGGCTTGATCACCACTGCAGAGCAAGTAGAGACAGTGGAAGGGGTGGCCAGAACCCCCTACGACCTTCAAGGATATGGATCCTGATAATCTAACTCCTGTATATTAGGCCCCACCTTGTAGACGCTGAAGCACCTGCTGACAGCTGGACATGGTGGGGTTGTAAGCCTTCAGCCCCGTCTTTAGGAACATCTAAGGTCTGAACTAAAGTGACTCAGCAGATAGAAGAACTCAAGTTCAGGTCCCCAGCACCCACATAAATGCTTGTTGGCTATGGTGGCCTTCCTGGAATTCCAGTGCTCAGAAGGTGGAGATGCAGAGACACAGAGAGTGATGTGGCTAGCTCTATAGGCAAGCGCTGGGCTCATTTGAGAGATCCTGCCTCAATGAGTAAGGTGAAGAATGAGGAAAAGTTCCAGTGTTCGTCTTGGGCTTCCACATGTATGTATGCATGTGTGCCTACACACATGTGATCATGTATTCACACATGCATACCACAAACACCTGAAAGTAAAAAAGACCCAGACTGTGACAGATACATTCTTCGAGGTTAGTTGCAATATGAGATTGGGAAGCACCATCATGAATTCATATGCTGGGCAGCACAGACTATGTGTGTTCTGGCCCTTCTTTAAGACTATGAGTCAAGAGATGCTGCGGCCATTGGTTTGGGGAAGTATACTCTACTCAGTCTGTTTAGACACGTCCCTGTAGTTAAATAATCTATGACTGTGTGGCAATAATTTTCTTTTCCCTGTTCTAGTAATATTCATTAGCCTGTTTTTTTGTGTGTGTTAGTAGAGAATCTTTTACTGATTCTCCCTTCTTTTAGGTGGGCTGTGGGTATCAAACTCAGGCCATCAGACATAGTCAGGTTAAAAGTGCCTTTTCGCACTGAGCCATTTCACTGGCCTGGAGGAAAGTCTAGCATACAGGTCTCTGGAGAGATTCTTTAACTAGCTTTGGTCTGATTGGAAAACAACACTGCCCATTTTGAAAATACGCGTTCTCTGAGTGTTACAAGATCTTAAGAGCCAGCATGCCTGGTCACATGACACGCCCCAGATTACCTTTGGGTGTCACCACTTACAGCTCCAGAGAAGTCATTAATTTTTGTAAGCGGCTGAGTGAGTTCACAGTGAAAGATACACGTTTTCTTAGTTTCTGATTTTTGCCTAACAGTTCAGAATTTTCATCGCCAACAATACAGCCATTTGGAATGACAGCCTCATATTCATGGAAAAAAAAAATCTGACAAATACTTGCTGTTCATTTCTAACCCACTTCTACTGTGAACGGCGAACAACACTGTGGAGAGAGTCTCAAATCAACCAGGGTGTCTTACGGCTGCATTGATACATCTTTAGACTCAAGGATACATACTTGCTCAGGCATTTCCGGTTGGAATGTTCCGAGACTTCTGCATGGGGCTGTGAGTTAGGTCATGCTGGGAGCATTTCGGGCCTTATCTCCCTGGTTTTATGTCCACTTGTTCTTTTTAAATCAGTTACTGCTAATTCCCAACTGTAGTTGTTGGTTTGTCCACTTCTCCTTACAATCCTCCCAGTGTTGGTTTGTGTGTGTTGCTGTTTTCTTGTTTGCTCCTTGTGTTCTCGCCATCACTTGCTTCCTTTATAGTTATGAAATGATCCTTGGTAGTGTTTCTCTCTGAAATTCACTGTGTGTGGTATTCATAGAGCTGCTCCTGATTCTCTCCCCCTTTTCCTCTTCTCCTACTTCCTTCCCCCTCTTCCCCCACTTCCCTCCCCTCCCCCCAATACCCCCACTTTCCTTCCACCCTCTCCTTTCTTTCCCTCCCACTCTTTTCTCCTCTTTTCTTTCTTCTTCTTTTTTCCTCCTCCTCCACCCTTCCTCCTTCCTCCCTTCATTTTCTTCCCACAGAATCTTCCTGCATAGCCTAGGCTAGCCTTGAACTCACAACCCTCCTACCTGAATCTCTTTGATACTGCATGCTACCCTTTCACCACCATGCGTAGCTCTACCTTCTTCATATTAGTGTTTCACGGGAGGGGGAAATATTTTCTTTTCTCCTTTTAGTTTTAAATGAGTTTTGTCTTTGTATTTAAGGTCTATGTTCTTATGACAACATATAATTAGGTCTTGTGTTATACTACAATCTAAGAATCTCTGTCCTTTATTTGAAGTATTTAGACCATTTACTTTTAATGTGGTTAAGAGTATAATTAAGCTTCTATTATTTTTCTGCTTCTAACATCTGTTTGTTCTCATTTTCCCTTTACTCACCTTCTTCTGGGTTAAAAGAATTCTTATGATTCTGTGTTATCTGCTTTGTTGGCTTATCAGCATTACCTCCATGTTGTAATAGTTATCTCAGAGTTGTCATAGACACCATAACATCACCATTCACCCTCAGGTGATGCAGTCCCAAACACAGCATGACAGTCTTACATTTCTGTGTCTTAGCCTCATCCCTTTATGAATCTCACATATTTAAATTTGTGCAATGTGATCAATCTTAGACTCCACCATTATTCATTTTGCTTTAGACAGCTACGTTTCAGAGACATTTAAATGATAAAAGTCTCTCTCTGGACCATGGAGTTACCATTTCCCAGGATACCATTTCAGTTATCTTTTTTTTTTTAAATCCCATTTGCTAGTTTTTTTTTTTTTTTTCCTTCAGAACTTTCAAGAAGTGTCTGTATTGGTTTTGGCTTTCTTATATCATTTCTGGTGAAAAAACCCAAAGCTATCCCCATCTTTGTTTCTCTGTGCACAACGTGCCTTTTTAATTTTTTTCTGAAGATTTATCTTCATTGCTAGATTTAAGCAAGTCGATCTCATTGAGTTGGGGGCTCACTAAGTTTCTTGGACATACAAATTAATAGTATTTTTTAAAAATCAAATCTGGAAAACTTTGGACATTCTTTTTTCTGTTGTTGTTGTTTAAAACCGTTTCCTGTCTGTCCCTTCCCCTCCACCGGGAACTTTATCCACAGAAAGCTTTCTCGACATTCTCGCTGATGTTTTATTTCCTTCCTCTGTGTATCTCTCAATCTCTCTCTCTCTCTCTCTCTCTCTCTCTCCTCCTCTCTCTCTCTCTCTCTCTCTCTCTCTCTCTCGTTTGTAGTTCTTGTTTGGATTCAGGGTCTCCTGATAACCTTCACACCCTTCCCTTGTATCTCTGTGGATTTCACCCACTGCGTTCTCACTCCAGCTGCGCCTTCGGCTTCACTTGCAGTTTCCATCTCTAGAAACTTTGCGTGGGCCCGTTTACATTCCCCACGCCTTTTCCCCCCATGCCTTCGATCTTCTTATCCGCTAAGTCCATCATTGTATAATTTCTGATTTGCTTATTTTCCTCCTTCTAAGCCACGTTTCCCTGCTCCTTTGCATACCTGGGAATTTTCCGTTTCATCTCAGACATTCCGAGTTTACCATGTTGGGAGGCTTGCTACATTCCGCCTCCTATGAATATTCATGAGCTTTGTTCTGGAGCATGCTTACATCACTTGGAATCAGATGAAACATTTCAGGTCTTGTTTTTTACGCTTTGTTACTTGGGTCTTCAGCAGCTTTGAGTCTGGAGTTAATTTTTCTCCTCCTGGGAGATCTATGCCTTATATATTGTGAGCGTTTCCATGCTTGGTGTTGGGAACAGGTGTCATTCTATTTCTGGATGGGAGTAGCAGGATGACTGTCTATAATCCTGTTGGTTGGTTTGCTGTGGGCCTCGGATGGTTTTCTCAGATACATGTGTGAGTCTGTATTTACATGAATACGTGGAGGCATTCTCTGCATGGCTCCCGAATCCTCTAAGTATCCTTTCCAGTGCTCTGTCTTGTGACATCCAGTGAGCTTGGCCCGCCTACATTTCTAGTTCCTTCTCCTCAATTCAAGGAGATTCCTAGGTCTGGGTCCCCTTTCTGTGCCACGGCCTGGAAACTCCATAGCAAGTCATCCAAGAAAGCTGCAGAGCTCGCCTTGTATGTCTCCCATCTCTCATAGATCATGGTCCTTCTATGTCAGATGTCCATGTCCAGAGAAACAAGGTTCTGCACTTGTCTAGCTTCTTGGTTTCTATCTTGTCCAGAAGCAGAAGTCCTGACAGATAATTGACTCTAAAGGATATTTGTTGGATTGTAAGTCGACATCCAGTTATCTTGTAACTCTAACGCGCATGGAATTCTTTCCATCAAGATAATCATCATTCTTTAACCTATGGGGGAGATACTCGGTGTGCATTTCCTTTTTGTTACACATGACCAGGGGTTGAGACCACTAAACTCATTTGTTTTTATCATTCCAGGAAGGAGTGAGTGTGTGTGTGTGTGTGTGTGTGTGTGTGTGTGAGAGAGAGAGAGAGAGAGAAAGAGAGAGACAGAGAGAGAGAGAGAGAGGAAGGAGAGAGAAGGAGAGAGACAGCATGTGTGTACATTGTGCATGTATGTGCATATGTGTGCACATGTGCAAGTGAGTGCATGCATGTGCATAGGTGTGTGTATGTGTGTGTGTATATGTGTGTAGTATGTGTGCATGTATGTACACGTGTGTGCATGTGTTTGTGTGTGTGGTGTATGTGTATCTGGGTGCATGTGTATGTGTGTGTGCATGTGTATGTGTGTGGTGTATGTGTATCTGGGTGCATGTGTATGTGTGTGCATGTGTGCATGTGTCCGTGTGTGGTTGTATATAGTTGTGTGTGTATGCGCGCATGTATGTGCATGCATGTCCCTGTGTATGTGTGTTGGGGGTGGGTGGGTGTATGTCTATGGTATATGTGCATATATGTGTGTGTCTTTTTCTGTGTGTGGTGTGGTATGTGTGCATGTATGTGTACATGTATGTGCTTATATGTGGCATATACATGTGTGTGCACATGTTTGTGGGTGTGCTTGTCCATGTATGTGCATGTATGTAGAGATCAGAGGTACCTTCCTCTAGTGCTTTCTAAGTTATTTTCTGAGACGGTGTGTAAGTATGCCCAGAGCTTGCTGGTTTGGAAAGACTGAGTAGCTAATAACCCCCTAGGATTCATTTTAGAGCTTGGGTTCCAGGTGTGTACGATCATGCGTGACTTGTGGTTGAGTCCTCCCTCCCTCACACTCTGCATGTTGATCAGCTGCGAGCTTCTGGAATGTCTCTGATGAGGCCCGAGGCAGCAACGAGAACACAGAGAGGGTGGCTTCATGCTATGTCCTCTTAGCCTGATAAAAGTAGTAGGTTCATCCTTAGGGCCTGTGAGCTCCCAGGCATGGGTTCCCTGCACATTTACAACCCTGGGTATGTGTTTCTTCCCATGGAATAGGCACCAAGTTCAGACTGAAGGTGGTTGTTCACTCCTACAACATGTGTGACACTGTTACATACATTTCTATACCTTGACGTCATTACTACAGCTTTTAGGATTCAACGCTGGGTGAGACTGTTACAGCCGTTTCCGTGTAGCAACCTACATAACGCCTTCCAGTGCTATGAAAAGCTGCTCACCACGGAGGAAACCTCCTGGCCTTCTAGTTTGATGTCTCCATATCCTGTGACCAAAGCCTGTGGCGTCTTCAGCAATTAGGGTCTCACCATCAAGTGCTGGTGGGCAGTCAAGGGCAATGGATATAGCCTGTATTGTTTGGGGGATCTCTGGAGTCACCCCTGACCAACAACTTGGGGGGAGGTATCTCATACCTGGTACTAGGATTTTTATTTGGCCATTTATATCTTCTGGGGTAGCATAACTCAATGAAACTATTCTGTAGGAGTCTCCATGTCTGTCTGTCTCTTCTGTAAAGCCTATAACATGGTAAGTTTCCATATGATCTTTTCAAACATCCTTAGATCTATTCTTCCTCCTACACTCTTGTCCCACCTCTCTCCTCACCCAAACCTCCTTCCCGTTGATCTTTTTACTACACCTGTGCTTTGCTCTCCCCCTTACCTTACCCACCTTACTCTCACCCCTAGCAATCCCCACAAAGAAATTCCTAAGTAGACTGGGGAGAGAGCGTGTGCAAGCGGTGTTTCAGATGGCTATTGCTTTTATCTTGCTGAGATCCCCGGGTGCTACCCACCACTTCTTTCCCTTCAGCCATTGAAATATCAACATGTCCAAAAAGGAACTCCTCAGTGTTCTATAAGAGTGGGGTTGGCCTCTTAGACCCCTAAGCAAGTCTTGTGGGCTGTCTCAAGGGCCCCCGTCAGAGAAGCTTCCTTGCAGGCAGATCTGCTGTTCCTGGAGTTGTGTGTAGAATGCAGCACTGCCTGCACTAATGTGAATGTGGAGACAGCTCACGGAGTCTTCAGTAGTAGGAGAATGCACAAACTGTAAACGTATGTTTGGGATGGACTAGTACTCGGCAGTGAAAACTGAGATGAGGAAGTTTACGTGTATAGAAATCAAAGCAGCTATGTAAAACAAGTTCAGAAAGAAATGTGTCATGTATTATAATCCATATAAGCTTCCAGTATAAAAATATGTGATTTATGAATATGTTCCTGTCCTAGTTTGCTTTCCATTGCTGTGATAAACATGTTGACCAATACAAACCCTTCCTTAGGCATTTGCTCACAGCAGGAGAAAAAAAAGACACCAACACAACTGAGTTTGGCCTTAATCTCAGCCAAGGGCATGTCCTTGACTTAAGCTCTCAGCACTAAGCCACGCCTCTTAAAGTCCCCACCTCTTTACTGGGAACTGGGAACTGGAACTTTGTCTCCACACTGGGAACAAAGCTTCCTGTCTTAGAGTTTCTATGACTGAGACGAAACACCAGGACTAAAAGCAAGATGGGGAAGAAAGGGTTTACTCCGGGTCAAAGTGCACCACTGAGGGAAGTCAGGGCAGAAACTGCAAGCAGAACCTCGTGAATCACTTATCAATCAAGATAGTCCCTGACAGACACAATGGTGACCAATTTGACCTGAGCAATTCCTTAACTGGATTTCTCTCTCAGGTGTGTCTAGGCTGCGTCAGGTTGACAGTTAAAGCCGG
This sequence comes from Mastomys natalensis, assembly GCA_021653895.1. Lineage (NCBI taxonomy): Eukaryota > Metazoa > Chordata > Mammalia > Rodentia > Muridae > Mastomys > Mastomys natalensis. Next base: position 676,311 of record JAJTUV010000344.1, on the reverse strand, counting down.
CTAGGGCAGTGCTTATGTACTAAACAACAACAACAAAAATCAACCAGATTTGGGAGTAAATGGCTACTTGAGAGGGGAGGAGAAAGAGGGGAGGCAGAGATATGAGCTCTGGTTATCTTTTGTGTTCGTGTGTGCACATACATGTAGAAGATCTTCTGTGTTCATGTGCGCACATACATGTAGAGGTCAGAGGCAACACTGGGTTTCTTCCTCAGGTGCCCTCCATCTTAGCTTTTGAGATAGGTCCCTCAATAGCCAGGAACACACCGATTCAGCTAGACTGACTGGTCCATGGGTTCCAGGGTTTCTCTGTGTCCATCTCCCCAGCGCTGGATCACAGACATGTATCACTGTATGTAGTTTGTGTGTTATGTGTATGCCTGTGTTATTTGTTTGTTTGTTAGTTTGTTTTTGGTTTTTCGAGACAGGGTTTCTCTGTATAGCTCTGGCTGTCCTGGAACTCACTCTGTAGACCAGGCTGGCTTCGAACTCAGAAATCCACCTGCCTCTGCCTCCCAAGTTCTGGGATTAAGGCGTGCACCACCACTGCCCGGCACATGTGTGTATTTGTGTGTTTGTGTGGTGTGCATGTATGCATGTGTGTATGTGTGTGTGTATATATGTGTGTGTGTTGTGCATGTATGCATGTGTGTGTGTGACGTGTGTATGTATGTGTGTATATGTGTGTGTGTGGTGTGTGTATGTACATGTGTGTGTATATGTATATGTGGGGGGTAGGAGTACTGCCGTCAAACTTATAAAGCAAGGTGCTTTATAGACTGAACAATCTCTTTGGCCCCTTCTTTACTAGTTCTTAAAAAATAAATTGATCTGGCAAAATATTATGGCCAGGAGATGTGTCTGGGTGGCACGTGGATATTACTTCTGGTTCTAGAAAGTTGGAACTCCCATCAGCACCAAAAAGTACAGAAAAAAAAAAAAAAAAGAGAGGAAAATACCATAAACAAGAGATAGAATCTCGAAGCTGTGGAAAATGCTAAGTGAACACTTGCTGCCAAGACCCATCTCCCAGTTATCAACACTAATGCCAACAGCTGCCGAGACTCTGATCTGCCAGAAACTCCGGCTAGCTTCACCCTCAGCTCCAGCCCCACCTGGGATGCATGCCTTTCCCTTGCTCTGCAGCCAAGATGTCTCCATTTCGTAAGCATTGTGTAATAACTTGCCCAATGTCACACAGTCAGTCAGCTATAAAGACTGGAACCTGATGTCTGGAACTTGGGACCTGTGTCTTCTCCATGCTGTCGGCATCCGAGATGAGCCCTTCTCCTCAGACTGTTGCTTCTCTTCATTCAGCTCCCGGACCATTTCATTCTAGCAAGGCTGGCTGTGTTCTGCTAACAGTGACTCACAACTCTCAGGGACATTCCTTTCGTTGCTATGGCAACAGAGATGCAGTGGTTTGGGGGCCTTAAGGTTGTGTGTCATGAGCTGGTGTATCCATGGCCTATAGCCTCTTGGAGGCCTTATTTCCTGGAGGACTCTGTCATTTGCCTCTGCCGTGCCCTGCTGCTGCTGCTGGAAGACTTCTTAATTACCCTTAGAGTGGAATCTTTCCTAATGTTTTAGGTAATAAAACAAGAAAACCTTGGAGGTCGTCACTAATAAGGTCCCCCAGATGCATCAAGCACTGTCTAAAGATTTACTTGAATTAATTGTGTAGGTGATGTAGAGAAAGATGATATACTTACGTGCCATTCAGCCTTTCCTGGTTGCAGCTGTCTGATAAGGAAAAATGGGTGTGGAATACTTGAGATGGTTTGAGCGTCTGGGAAGACAGGCCGGGGATATATCAGAGCAGCGTCTGTGAAGGACCCAGAGGGCCTGTGCTGCAGAGGCAGCTAGATGTGCAGGAGAGGATGGTGTGAAGAGTGACCAGCTCCTCCTGGGCCTGTTCAAGGAGTGTGGCCTCCCTGCCCTGCAAACACGTCCGTGGTTCTGTCCAAGTATTAGTCTTCAAGGCACTTGGGGAGGACTTTCTTTGAATTTTAGATAAATGTAAAACCAGCACAGCGTGGGGGCTACAGTGAATCTCAAAAGCTATGGGGTGGGGACATTTGGGTTTGATGGCCAAAGTGATTAGCTCTACCAGACATGGTGGTACTGTAATCACAGCATCTGGGAAATCTGAGGCGGAGGAGAATTGTCATGAGTTTGAGGCAAGGCTGAGCCACATAGTGAATCTAGGCAAGCCTGAAGTACAGGGTGAGAGTTTTTCTCAAAAAACCTAAAAGACAAAAACAAACTTCTAAACAGGAAGACATAAAAATATGAAAAACGCTGACCCACAATTTTAAGGGCGTTTTACTAGTTAGACTCATCGCAACTGATGCTGAAATATATACACAGCAAAGGGAAGCGGGTGGTGCCGCTGGTTCCAGCGAAGTCATGAGAAAAGGGACTGGAGAGATGACTTGCTCTTCTAGAGGATCCATATCAGATGGTTCATAACTACCTGTAACTCCAGCTCCAGGGGATCTGAGGCCGCATTCCCATGTGCACACATGCACACAGCACACACATAATTGTAAATAAAAACCAAAATCCTAAAAAGGTATCTCATCATCATCATCATCATCATCACACAAACCATTCCTAATGAGACTATTCTCATATCTTTTGCAAAATGGTACAGTACAGAGCTACTGACACGGCCAGCACTGGTGCTTGGTGGCACATACCCATAATCCCTGTGCTTCGGAACTAGAATCAGGAAGATCAGGAGTTCAAAGTTAGCCATATCTAACAAACAAGCAAACAATCACCAACCAAACAGTCCTCCCAAAAAGAAAAAGAAATCTAAACACCCACAAAACCCCGGGAAGTAGGAAGAAGAAGATCCTTGAAACTCATTGGCTAACTGGCCAGCCAGCCAAACCAGCCAGCCAATGAAAACCCTTGTCTCAGCTAGCCAATGAAAACCCTTGTCTCAACTAGCCAATGGAAAAAAACACTAAACTTCAAACTCGAGTAAGTCAAGGCTCATCGTGCCTGAGAAGTGGGGCCATTCTGTGCCTTCAGAGACTCACTTTGATATGTCGCTTAAGGTGTAGTCACTACAAGGTATCTTAAATGTCCATTGGGTGGATCGGGTTAGCAGATGGTGGCACCTAATGTAGTTGTAAAAAAAACAAACAAAACAAAACAAAACAAACAAACAAACAACAACAACAAAAAAAAAAACGAGAAAGAGCCACATGCAAGTTGACACGAGAAGAGAGCAATGAGATATTAAGGGAAGAATTAGTATTTTGTGACTTCAATATGCAAGTAGGTCATTTCGGTTTCCGTTGTATAATATAGTTCAATTTTTTTTTTCTTTCCTACAATAAACCCAGTGTGCCGTCAACCAGCTTCCACAGTTACCAGGAGAGGTTTTGACAGTTTATCCCGTCTTCTCGGCTCCCTCTCAAATCCGTCTGCACTCAGGCACAGCATCGCGCAGGGAGTGATTCTCACGTGTAGTGCTTCTGAAGCACTAGCTTGTGTAATGACACAGGTGCTGAAGTCGCCCGTTTCCACAGTCTGTGAGGATGCTCACCTATGAGGACCATGGCAGAAGATGTCTGTGAGCGGTCTGGAGCAGGGCTGGCTTCTGATTTTACTCAGATTGTTCTGTGAGAATCAATATGCAGCCTACTGTGGGTCTGAGCCACTGCAACCATCCCCTCCTCTTCTATTTCTTTTCTTCCTTCTCTGGTCCTCTCCTCTCTCTCCCTGTCCTCTTTCTTTTGAAAGAGTTCTAGAAACTTGTGCAGCGTCTATAAAGATACAAAATGTCCAAGAGACTCCTGCCTTTCATGTGGCAGAGAGGACAGATGTCACTAAGCCTTGGGTCCTTCCTGGTATCTGAACATGAGGGGTCTGAATTAGAATAAGTAGCAGTTCCTGTCATATCTGAACTGTCACCCAGAAGTCTCATTTGATGGCATATTGGGAAACAAATGGGAGATGCTTGGAGGACAGGGAGGTATGTGGGGTGAGAGTCCAGTGAATCTCTCAGAGCTAATTGGCATGTGTCACCTGGCTGATGGAAGGGCGGCAAAGCCTGAGACAAAATGTTCTAAGAGGCACAAAGCCGGGGCCCTCGGATCTGTCACCATCAGGTATCCAAGAGCTTAAACAAGCTTGCTAATTTTGCCCTCGTTTTCGTGGGCTGTGGGGTGTGGGAGGAAAATGGGCAGTCTAGAGCGGGTGGGGTGAGTACAGATCTATATTTAATTCACTTTCCTGGAAAGATATGGAGACAAGTCATTTCAATGCCTTTTCTTCTGGGGGCGTGTACCCCCAGATTCTGCTCCAAGTTGGGTGGAGTCCATTAGAAGTGGCAAGCCAGTTTTTATTTTTTATTTTATTTTTTTTTTATGGATGAATTCAGGAACTTTGAGAGCTTCGCAGTGCATATTTTTAAATATGTTAAGTACCATCATAAGGCTCGGAAACCTCAATCTTCTTTAAATAAATGGATTTTACAATCGCAGAACGCTGACTTATTTGGGGTGCTTTTTTTTGGCTGGGGGCTCCCAGCTCATGATAGCTCACCCATGAAGCTCATTTTTAGACATGCCGAGCGCCAAACCCTAACTGTGCAAATTCATATTTTAAATTTTTTTTTTTTTTTGGCATTTAGCATTCTGGAACATAAAAGTTGGAAATTTCAGAAGCCAGCCGGCATATTTCAATGTAATCTATTGCCGTGGTGTTGTCTTTTGTTGGAAGTGGAATGCCGGGGCCACAGCGATGTTTTCACGATGTAAATAATTTGTGTATTATGCGTTGTCTGAGCGTGGCATGCGCATGATAGGCTGTAATAAAATCGCCTAGATATGGTTTTACATGACGGACTGTAATGCTCGCTTCGGAGCCATGGGAGCCTGGTCTGTAAATAATCTGCATATTAAAAACATCTTAAATACGCTCAGACAATAGATGGGTGCCTCCTCCAGACTCTTTCCTTTTATTGGGATTTACAGCCAGCATCTCAAGTGCCCTGTCCAGGATCTAGCCAGACATAGATGCCATCATTGGCTGGGGTTTACAGTACACTTAGGAATCCGAGAGTCAGCATCACGTCCAGGTCTGATGTGTATCAGCATCCAGACTCAGGGTTCTCCTTTTGACCTCTCTTCCACTCTTCATAGAGTTGGGGAAAAGCAGAAGTATGACATGGAGGACCCTGTGTGATGTGTCCTGCTGTTTGGGGAAGTAAGGAAGTGACCTCAAAGTTGTTTCTCAGCTATAAGGGGGAGAGGGTCCAACCTGGGAAAACCAGGGCATAGGTGCTGCAGTCCCAGGAGCCCCCACAGCCTAAGGCAGCTGGCTAAGAGATGTGAACACAACACAACATAAATCAGAGCCAGAATCTTTTAACATTTACAGTTTTAGATGAAATTCCTGCTGAGAGTCTCTTAAGCTAGATTTATATCTGATTTTGCATTGAGCTGTGTCGTTATGTGGGGCCGAGAAACTCTTATGAAATTAAGCATAATGTGAGAACATGCTGAAGAGACAGTTCTGGGGGAATGGAGGCTTTATTGTGTTACAGAATCTCCGAGTGAAGAAATATGCATAAAGGCGCAATTACCATGGACATTTTCCTTTTAATGATCCTTGTACCATCCTCGGCAGGAAGGTTTGCTGACGTCTTCTCATAGAGAAGGGAAAATTGAGCCAATATTGATACCCTCCATCCATTCCGAGTCTCCAAGAATGCCAGGAGAGTGATCCTGTCTTCGGATTCCAAAGGTGAGGCCAAGCCTCTCCCCAACCAGAAACTGCAGGGTCTGGTGAGAATCCGTCACAATAGCGGTGACAAGTGTAAAGATGGACTTCTGGAGGTGTTGAGCTGAAGCTGTGACCTCTTGGCCTGGGTGGTTTGTAGGCAGCTGCCCCACCTGGCTTCCTCTTGGTGCGAGGCTTGTGTGCAATCCCCCAGTTTATCTCAGGAGCTCCGAAGGCGGTGGAGCAGGACCTTCTAGAAGCCCTCTGTTCTCCCAAACAGGTCTCCTTTCCAAACCTCCCGGATCCTGTGCCCTCTATGCCTGGCATGGAGATGCTACCAGCTGGCAGGTGGAGGAGGGGCAGCAATAGCTGAGGCATGGCTGCAGGCTGGCACCCAGAGCCCTGGGCATGGTCCAAAAGCCTGACAGGGTTACTCAGGTGATGGCCAGCCGTCTTTTCCCTTCCACCTGCCGCCAGCTGCTCCTGACCCCCACTTCCCTGCTCCTCTGCTCTGAATCTCTCAGAAGACCTCAAGATGTTTGTTAACCAGTTCCTAGAACTTATGCAATGTCTGACTCATGACCACCAGAGGTCACTGTAACAAGGTAGAACACAGGTGTTCCGGAGTCTAAGTTAGCTGCCTTAAGAAAGCAAAAGGAAATCAGGAAATCGGAACAGAATTCCCCCAGATGTTCTTAGTGATGTGGATGACCTCATGCACGTGGACTTCAGGTCCTGCCTTCGTTCCATGTGTGCGAGGAACACCAGGTGCATAGCTTGGCAGGGCCAGGAGATGAACCTACTCAGGGGGACATTTGACTCCCATGATCCCTTGTAAATGTCCCAGGGTGTGTTGGGTTCCTGATGCCTGAGGGCCACTCTCAAATTTTATACACACACTCAGAGCTACATTCTGTGAGTCTCTTTCTTGCAGAAGCTTTAGGGTGAGGATGTGTTAGATTTGGCTAGTCTGGTTTACCTCCTTGCCAGCCCCCTCCAGTGTTCCCCTATGACAAACGGGCTCAGAGGTCAACAGTGCATAAAATCGTAGTGCCTGGCTCCCGGTGGTGAAAAGGGTCAGTTGACCAGTGTGCATACGTGCGTGTGTGTGTGTGTGTGTGTCGCGCGCGCATGCGTGCGTGCGTGCGTGCGTGCGTGTGTGTGTGTGTGTGTGTGTGTGTGTTGGGGGCTGATGACAAACATTTATACCTTCTCAGAGTAACTCCTGTATCTTCTCAGACATGGCCCTTCCTGTCTCTTTGGTCATCTTCCCTATGTGCTGTTACAGTGGAGGGTAAAAAACACGTGTCGTCCTTAGCAGTGGCTCCTGGGGGAGGTTCCTTCCAGGGAAAGTAAGTTTGTTACTTCTCTCTTCCTTCCTTCCTTCCTTTTTTCTTCTTCCTTCCTTGCTTTTTTCTTTCTTTTTTCTTTCTTTCTTTCTTTCTTCTTTCTTTCTTTCTTTCTTTCTTTCTTTCTTCCTTTCTTTTGTGGGGGGCTGGTGGGAGACTTTAGGGCTCTGGAGGTAGGAGGTTTGGTAGCTTTTTACTTAGCAAATACTTGGGGCTGCCAGCAGAAGCTGCTGTGAGCTGCTCTGAGCCTTCTTCTGCATGGTTCCCTTCTGTGTCACATGCAGTGACATTCCAGTAGTATGATATCTCTGCAGGGTGACAGGCAGCCGCAGAGAGCAGGCTGGGTGCACACACACACAGACATTCCTGGGAGTGTTTGGGGGATATATGGGACTTGGGGAAGGTAAATGAATTCCCTGGATCCTCTAGGGGACTATTGCTGCTGCTGGTGGAGGAGGCCAGGGGCTGATATATAGGAGAAACCCAGCCATTTGCCTCAGTGTTGCTTTCCTGTGGATGTCTCTGCAGGGATGTCACACAGACATGGAAAATCACAGGGTCTGCAGAGCATGGGCCACGTGGCTGGGGCCTCTGGACTTCTGCACTCATGGCAGACTGGCCATAGGGGTTCAGTCCAACTGTTCAGGAAGCAGGGAAAAATGGCAGGGGCAGACTTGAGCCACTGGCTACTCCAGAGTATGTCCTGTGTGACTGACCGCAGAAGAACTCAGGGTGGCGGTGGCTCAGAAGTCACACAGGCTCCAAACTGGGGAAGATGTGGGTGTGGCTAGCGGGTGAGGGGGGATCGGACCTCCCTCACAGATCTGGTGGCGGTGCTGACAGAAGAGCCAGTCCTCTCCGACCTTGAAGACCTGGCATTTGGAGCCTGACTGAGCAGAGGGAGGAATCTCAGCCCTCCCCAGCCTTCAGAGGTGTCAGCTCTTCAGTTGTGTTGGAGACAGCTTATTCCTGCATGTCATCATCCTCTTGAGCCCACCTGGGGTGGCACCTTCCCTCTCAGTATTCCTCATTTCCTTTCTCCAGTGCCCCCTCCCTCCTCCTCCCTTCTTTACCCTTTCCTCCCTCCCCCTCCCCATCAGCTTACCACATATTCTTCCAACCATTTCAGTGAAAAACTGCAGGGCTGGGCGAGCAACTCAAAGGTGGGCGTTTGCCTATCGGGAACAAGGCGCCGGGTTCCGTCCCCAGCATCACACACAGTAACAGCTGAGGAGATGGCTCAGTCGGTACCCCCACTACACACACGTCAGGACCTGAGTGTGGCCTCTAGCATCCACACCAAAAGGCCAGGTATCATCTTGTACATTTACAATCCCATGCTGTAGATGAGGAGACAGGTCCACTGGTGAGCCTTCTGTCCCAGTGAGAGAGACCTCATCTCAAAAAGCAAGGGCAACTACATGTGAGGAACAACACTGGAGGTTGTCACGTGACCCACACATAACACACACACACACATGAGTTCAATATTATGTGCATGGGTACACACACACACACACACACTCGCATATACTATAACACACACACATGCACACACACAGACACACACATGCACACACACAGACACACACACACACAAGTTCAATATTATGTGCATGGGTACACACACACACACACACTCGCATATACTATAACAGACACACACACACACACATGAGTTCAATATTATGTGCATGGGTACACACACACACACACACACTCGCATATACTATAACACACACACACATACATACACATACATACACACACATGCACACACAAGACACACACATAGACACACATAGACACACATACAGGTTCAATAATATATACATGGATACACATGCTCACGCACATATGCTACAACACACATATACATACACACACATACAACACACACACACACACACACACACACACACACACACACGATAACCTCCTCACACCCATCCATGTGAAGGTTTCCTGTGTTGACTCTAGAATCCTCTGGAAGCAAATTATCATTGATGATAATGTCTCCATAGAGACCCTGAGAAATGTGGTCCCCAACCCCAGTTTCTCCATATGGGTGAGTCTCTTTCTTTTTCCCATGTGCCACATACAGAACAAATACTTCATATGCTCAATGTTTCCATCTCCAGAAGGACCACAAGAACCCAGTACCAACATTTGCCCCGTGTTTCAATGTACAACAGAAGTTTGGAGCATTTAAGTGTGGCTTGCATGAAGTCACCCCTCTGAGAGATCCAGAGCTGACCAATCTGTCCCCAAAAGGCCCCTGGCCGTCTCTGGTTCTGCTTCCCTGTCAGTGGCTTGAAGCACCTTGCTTGCTTATCCTACCTTCTGCTAGAATGGAAGCAGCCAGCCACCACCCTGCACTGGGGCCCTATCCCACTTATCGTTAGGCTATTTCCGGGCTACCTTCCAAATCTTTAACCATCTCTACCCTCGAAAGGTTATTTCTGTTCCAATAGACTTGATATATACCCATCAAAGCCCTTGAGAAAGAACAGTTTCTGGAAGGAGGGATCTGAAGGTAACCATTCAAGATACCAACTTGGCTTCTGGAGCTCAGGTGGAGCCCAGACCGAGCATCACGGGTGGTTGACGGAATCTCTTCTGTGCAGATGGCCGGTGGGACGAGTGGCCCTCTGAATGTGAGGCTGATACGTGTTGAGCACACACTTTCCTCTTTCTAAATCCATTTCCATTAAAAACTTCAGATTCTGGCACTGGAATGCGCCCATTTAGATTTTTTTGATAATGAAGGCCAAGTTAATCAGGGTGCCTGACAATGAGGTTGTCACAGCCCAGGAAAATCACAGGAGATTAAATGAAGGGGTTTAATAATACTGTTCCTTTCCCAAGCTGCTTTTCCAGTCGCCCATGTGCCTCCTACCCTGGACAGTCCTGGGGCTTGTTCAGCAGGTGCATGACAGGGAGGAGCCCTGCTTTTCGAGAGCCTTTCTCCCCTGACCCCTCTCAGCAGGAAGGCGCAGAAAGTCCAATTTCAAACCCGCTCCTGCATATTAATAGCAATATTACTTTTAAATTGAAAATTTCATTTTTTCCTGCCTGGTGTGCAAGCAAATAATTGAGACCTAATTTACTTTATTTAATAAGCTCTCGGGCAGTGTGGTTAAGCCTGCACTGATGAAAAACCGGAGGACATTTGTTTACAACTTTCCAGATCTTTCTGGCTAGCTTGTTTGCCACTGAGCACATTCCAGAGCAGAAGCAAGATGAGACTTAAGACTATCCTATATCCCCAGAGAACCCCCAAGTGGACCCCGGGTTCTCAGGCCAGCAGATCCCAGTGATGTCCGTGGCTCTGACTCTAGTATTGTCAGAGCCTCATGCTGGCAGAGAAAGGCTAAAACATCCCATCCTGACTCATGTATCCCCAGGGTAGAATTGACACACTCACTCTGCAGACAGTTTTGAGCATCTGACTCTGCTGGCTAGACGGAGAAGCCACTGGTTCCTTTGAAGAACTCAGGGTCTGGCGGGGAGAGGAGGAAGTGACTCATTCCTCTGGGGAGAGAGTGTGGGACGGACAGATTCGTCCCATTCTGAGTGCTGTGCTCCTTGCTGATTGGACTAATGACTTTGATACATGCATTTAGTGCCCTTCAGCCTTGATCTCTGCATTTAAAAATATAAGGAATGCCTTTCTTTCAGACTTACGATAGAACCTATTGTGGCATGGCTGTCCTGGAGTCCTGTCCATCTCTGTTCTTGCTGTTGAGCAAGGGGAAGAAACTATGCCTCCCTGACCCCTCTGAAGTTGAGGGTGAAGCCTGAGTGATTCAGCAGGAGCTGGGATAGCCAGCATCGGGATTTACAATGTATCTTCCTTAGGTTAATGCCTGTAGAACCGGAGCCCCAGGGTTTCCAATGTATCTTCCTGGAACTCCATCAGCTCGGATCCCTGAACAACCACAGGGAGTAGGTTCCTTGCCTGAAACTTGCAGTGTAGCGTGGGAAAGAAGCAAGTACTCTGTTTGCTATCACTGAGATGGGAGAGGAGACAGTGGCAGTTACAGCCACAGGCTGCATGGTGAACATGACGGGGGGGGGGGTTGGTGGTGGTGGTGGTGGTGGTGGTGGTCTGTGTTCTCCCTTCGGCACAAGGTGCCTAAACCACAGAGAAGGCTGTTCGAACACAGTCTGAAGAAGTCAGGACTGAATGTCTAAAGGTGCGGGAGGGACAAGGGATCCTGTGTGGATAACTGGCTCCTCTCAGCCTTGAACGATGGCAGTCACCTCGTATGCAGATTCATGTCACCCAGTTTTCCCTTTCCTCCTCTCTTGCACTGCCTGTCTCTTCTCTCTCCCTGGGGAGATGTGAGCGAATGTCTTGTCACCGCAGATACAGCTCTTCCAACCGTAGACCAAAAGGACGATTCCACTCCAGTCCAACCGAGTAAGCCAGGGAGCGTATATGACAACCTAGTAAGCCAGGGAGTGTTCGGAGACTGCATGACAGCTGCATCTTCCAGTTTCCTCTCCCCAGGATTGTTACCACTTATGTAACCTTGGAGATAGGCCTTGTGAATCTGGTAACTCTCAGGAGTTTCCTAAATCCTCATTTTATCCTGAACCTTGTTAGTTTTGAGTACTGTCTTAGTTAGAGTTTTACTGCTATGAACAGACACCATGACCAAGGCAACTCTTGTAAAGACAACATTTAATTGGGGCTGGCTTACAGGTTCAGAGGTTCAGTCCATTATCACCAAGGCAGGACATGGCGGTATCCAGGTAGCAGAGCTGAGAGTTCTACATCTTCATCTGAAGGCTGCTAGGGAAGACTGGCTTTCAGGCAGCTAGGATGAGAGTCTTAAAGCCCACGCCCACAGTGACACACCTACTCCAACAGGGCTACACCTTCTAATAGTGCTGTTCCCTGGGCCAAGCATATTGAAACTGTGACTAGTACTTTCTGAGACTGACACGTCTCCCTGTTGACACCAGGAGAGAATGTTGCTGGTTCCATTTGAAGGCTATAGCTATGTAGCATCCACCCTCTGTTGACGTCTCCTTCTTCCTTCCACTACATGCCCTTCCTTGCTTAGGGGCCCTGGGGGCACAAAAATGATGCTAGGAGCTGTTGTCTAGTGGGGCTGTGTCCCTAAAGAGACCTCCTGTCTCAAATCTCTCTGCGGCTCCTTTTCTCTAGCTCCCTAGGTTTCCTGCTCCCCTGGACAGATCACGGGATTAGATAGCAAAGCTCTTGTTAAGTCCAGAGCCTCCACTTGCTGGGTGATAGGGAGGTGTCAGCCCAGCAGGAGATCTGCTCAAGTGCCATCCAGTCATGTCCCCGGCCTCTCTGGCTGCAGAGCTCTTGTGACTCTGCACAAAATCCAGTGTTTCTGTCACCAGGTGGCTTGTTCTAGATTTCCTTGACAAAGAAGAGATTTAGGACTTGAAGTATCTGCCCTCCTGTGAAGGCTTCAGACGCACTTGGGGACGTCCTTGTTGAAAGATCAGCTTCAAGTGGCCATCTCCTATCAGTGACACCAGGAAAACTGCTGGGGCAGCTGTGCCAGACACATTTTCAGATTCTGATACCTGTACGTGGAATGAGCAGACATTGGAGCTGTGCCCTGTGACCCCTGAGACTGGAGGGGAGTCTCTGGAGCAGTTTGGAGGGAGTGAGAGGAGGCAAGGATTCAGTACTGCCTTCCCAGAGACAGCATAGACATGCCCAGGACACTAATAGAGGACCACTGGGTTTGGGCAGTGGTTCATGACATAAGAGGCTCACTGTAGGCAGTTGCGATCTAGATCTCTTTGGCTCAGCCTGCCCTGTTAACCACTGGTGAATTCTCACAGGCTGGCCATCATAAGAACAGGGACAACTCTGGGTCATAATTGTACAACCTTTCTGTGGGCCTGGGACACAGAAAACAGGAGGGCAGGAGGCAGTGCCAGATGAGGACTTCCTGTCTAAGTAGGGATCAAGATGTGCTCTCTTGCTGGACAGAACTCAAAGTGGTGGGCAAAAATAATTTGAATATAATTGCTCAAGGGATAGAACTGCTTAATTATTGTGACAAGGAGTTCTTGAGTATGACAGAGAAAGGGGGTGGGGTCACTCTAAGGTAAGAGGAGACACTGGGATGCAGGGTGGGGGCTAGAGGTCATAGCAGGAAACATTTAAAACTAAAATATAATCAAGAGTTTGCATTTGTTTTTGTAATGCTGGGGATTGAACCCAGGGTCTTATGCATTCTAGACAAATGCTCTACCGCCAAGCTATGCCCTCAGCCTAAGAAGTTTTACTGTAGATGGAATTGATCAATTAAGAGTTAGTTGCAAGAATGCCTTTCTTTTGTTTCTTTGTTTCTTTTTTCTCTGTTTCTTTCTATCTTCCTCTATCTCTTTCTTTCCTTCCCCTCTCCTTTCTTTTTTCTTTTTGGCTGGATTTGAACCCATGGCCTCACGTGTGTAGGCAAGTGTTCAACCACTAAGCTGTACCTTAAACATTTCATAACATCAAGTATGAATCTGTAGAAAGGTAGGCTGTACTAATCCCAACTTACAGTCAAGATGAAGGACTTTTACGGTTCAGCGGAGAAGGGAAAGACAGGAGTGAGTATGTTCAAAGCCGGCAGCGTGTCCCGTTTCTAGATGTCACGAAACCACTTCTGGGTGAGGCTGCTCAGTGGTTAAGAGCACTTGCTATAACTGAGTCCCGAGCTTGGCTGTCGGCCCTCACATTGGGCAGTGCACGTCTGCCTGTCACTCCAGCTCAGAGACTCCAACAGCATCTGCTGGCCTCTGCGGGCACCTCCGCATACATGGCATTTACACACATGCACATGTGTACCTGCACACAAATAAGAATAAACCTTTAAAAAGCCCTACATGTGCAAGCTCACTCCTTGCTCTCTTTTGAGAATGGCTTAAATATTTTCACTAGCTTTTTAATATACAGGGGATTTCCATGTAGTTTAAATGCCACTTTCACTGTTTAGATGATAAATCAGTCAAATTTTAATAAATTTTATTTTGTAAATTGTATTAAGTTTGGTGGCTATAGAGATGACTTGGTGGTTCCCTGTACCAAAGCCAGACAGCGCAAAACTTCCTATAAGTCCAGCTCCAGGCCACCTGGTGCTCTTGCATGGACTCTATTGTCGCCTGCGCATATGTGTGCACGCACCCCTCCTATATATACATAGCCAAAAGTAAAACAAATCTTCTTTAATTATTGATGACATTTGTAAGTGAAGAATTTCAGGGATTTTTCTGGGAATCGACCTAGGATGCAGATACATTACCACTGGTTTGTATTTCTGGCCCAAGCATGGGCATCCTTAGGAAGGTGTGGAGAAAGTCTCACTTTTGCTTTTGCTACACGATGAGATGGATCCAGCTTCCAGAAGCCTTTGCCTGTAGACAGTGCAGCAGGGGCCTCTTTCTGAGGGCTCTGTGCTGAGTGCAGCACTCCTCTGTGAGCATCCCAGCATGCTTCCCTGTCTCCAAACATCTGTTCTGCGTCCTTTCCTTCTCCTACCCTCTCTCAGTTGCTCTGGAGTCAGGGGTTGGCTCCATTACACAATGTGTTGCTGATGTTACTCCCACCCTCGAGCACTGGAATCCAAGCTTCATCAGACATGGCACGCTCCATCGGGTTCCTACGGTGGGCGTCCAGCTGGAACCAGACCTTCCTGAGGGCATTTGGTATCATTCACCGAACTTCTGAGGCTCTCTCCGTGCCCCTTGGCCTGTGGTGCAAAGCTCTTGTAGCTTTTTAGGAATTAGTTGAGAATTAAAGTTGCAGATGAACTGAGTCCCCCCAGCTGCAGGCTGACACCAGGAAGGTCAATAGCGGGGAGCTCCCTGGGCTGTGAGGGGGAAATGTTCCTGAACATCAGCTAATTAGCGTCAGGACCAAACATCATCTTTGGCTTCTGAGATGAGCTTCTTTAAGCCTGTGGGTCCTCACACAAACTGATCCATGGCTCTGAGGTCACAGCCCATGTCACAGCTCCCCCAGGACTGTAGGAGTCACATGCAGGGGAACCTGCTTGCTTCTGAGGTCAGCATACCGAGAGTTGGAGGCAGAGCTGCTCCTTGGGACAGCCCAAAGAGGAAGCATAGCTGGAGGCCTCTGGAGCTGGGCCCGGCAGTCAGCTCTTCCCACATCTTTACACAAGTCCTCTGTCCTAGGGAAGTGTGACAGATCCGACTGGGCCTCTGGGTCTCTTCTGTCATCACTTCATATCCTGTTTTCAAAAGATGAATGGATAGCCAAGAAGATCGGTCTTATTCAACCTAGGGGCATTTAATAGCTCACGGTGTGGCAGGTACTGTTCTAGACACCTGCAATGCAGGGAGCAGCAGAGGATCCTCTGCCTTCCAAGAAAATTTGCATTCCTAGGCATTTGATAACGCCTGAATAGGAACACGTCCTTCTAGAGGCCAGGGAGTCCTTCAAGCAACAGTACAGAAGGGATGCAGTGTTGGGGAACAACCAGGGAACCCATCCTGAGGAGCTATATGGGAAAGCCTGTGGAGAAAAAGGCACTGGGAGAGTGGGAAAGATTAGGGAAAGATCAGCTGCAGGCTTAATTTCCTAGCTCCAGTGCTATCTATCTATCTATCTATCTATCTATCTATCTATCTATCTCTCTCTCTCTTATATATAATATATATCTATGTATCTAATCTATCCATCCATGTATCTATCCATGTATGTATATATGTATGTATCATCTATCTATCAATCATTTTATCTGTCTATATCTCATCTATATATAGAGACCCTATATCTACCTCTCTATATATACATATATAGATATCTATCTGTCTATATCTATTCATATCTATCTAGACAGACTGAGAGAGAGAGAGAGAGAGAGAGAGAGAGAGAGAAAGAGAGAGAGAGAGAGAGAGAGAGAGAGAGAGAAGAGAGAGAGAGAAAGCGAGCACACATTTGCAGGCCTGCTGGAAGTATTGGCTGCCTGTTGCTTGAAGACCTGGCTTGTCTCCTGCGCCTGATCCTACATGATCAGCCATCATGTCCCTCTTCCCCAGAGCTGGCTGTTTCCTTGCCCACCTCTTCTCTGCAGGGTCCTCTCCCATCAGTCTTGCCTGTGCTGCTCTCAGTTCCCCTCCACCCCGACTCCCTTTACAGTAAACCTCATTGAAGGAAAGCTCTGTGCTCACTCCCATGCTGTTACCATCTCATGTTCAGATAGGATGACAAGGTGCAGCAGCCTTCTTTCTGGTCCATGCTTGACAGAGCTGCCCAGAAGACACTGTGAGATAGAGCACTGGCCATGTTCACACGGCTTTCCGGCTTCTTTGGTCAGCCCTCTCTCTCCCTCCCTCCCCTCCCCCTCCCCCTCCCCCTCTTTCTGTCCCACTCCCTCCCTCTTCCTTTCCCCCCTCCCCTCCCCCACTCCCCCTACTCCTCCCCCTCTCCCTGTCCCACTCCCTCTTCCCTCTTCCCTCTCCTCTCCCTTCCTTTCCCCTCCCTTCCCCCTCTCCCTCTTCCCCCTCCCCTCCCCTCTTCCCTCCCCCTCTCCCTCTCCCTCTCATGATGTTCATTGACCCAACCTTCCTGCTGCCTCTTTCCTCAGAGCAGAAGCTGAGGTCCTGCCACCTGGGGGCCTCACACCATGACCCTGCTGGCCTCCCCACATCAGCTGGCTCAGTCCCCTCCCCATTTCCCAGGGCACGTGTACTGTGTACCGAGGTTACTTCCCCAGGCATGTGTGTCTCTGCCTTGCTACTGTAGATGACAGGGGGTGGGGGGTTCTCACCTGTTTGGGTGTGACTTCAGCACCTCCCAGAGGATGCTGGTACATGGCTGGTGCTCAGCTCACATTTGTGGAGTGATGGAACAATGAATGAATGAATGAATGAATGAATGAATGCTTCCCAGAACCCTGAGACCTCCTAGAATGAGACTGCTTGTAACAATCTTGTATTTTGGCACACCAGGACCTCTGCCCCACCAGCATGGGTTCTCACTACCTGTTCTAGGTTCATCTCTGTTGCTGTGATAAAATATTCCTGGTGGTGGTCTCTTTGCTTGCTTGCTATAGATTCTTACTATAGACCTGTCCTTTACTTCCTCAAGGCCGACAATTTGATCCCATAAGCAGAAGCCTCCTGAGGTGTCCAGTTGATTTTCCAAGGGGAAGCCCCAAGTTTACCACAGTGACATGGGATCTACAACTCTCCTGCAGGCTGGCGGGCATCTCCCACCGGGGACAGCCAGTTCCTCCCTCAGGTTGGATGGATGAGAAAGAGGCTGGGTCACTCCTGGGAATCCTTGTCTGGCTTGTGAGTGTGGAAGCTGTAGGTGACAGTAATGGTGGCTCAGGGTCTCAGGCCTTCTTGTGCACCATGCATATTTATTCCACCCTGGCTTCTTTCTTTGGTTTTTTTTTTTTTTTTTTTTTTCCTCTGCTGTGTTTTGTCAGAACCAATTAGTAGGCCAACTGCAACTTGGGCTGAGTTGGACCCACAAAGTCTGAAGAACTGGGCACCTCCCTCCCATGTGTCCTGCTCTTTGTGTGCTGCACCAGTAGAGAGGTTAGAAGGGGACAGTCTTTCCAACCACGAGGTGATGAGGAAAACAGGTGAGGCGTAGGTTTTAGATTCAGGTAGATCTATACGACCATGCCTGCTCTATGAGCTAATCAGTGGTGCCATCTGCAGAATGGGTTAGTAACAGCACCTGCCCCTCTAATTGCTCAAAGGGTTGGTGACAACGTGCGGTCAGCATTTCGTAGTAACTGGTACCTCTATGTTTTGTTTTCTTTTGTTTTGTTTTGTTTCCAAGACAAGGTTTCTCTGTGTAGCCCTGGCTGTCCTGGAACTCACTCTGTAGACCAGGCTGGCCTTGAACTCAGAAATCTGCCTGCCTCTGCCTCCCAGTGCTGGGATTAAAGGCGTGTGCCACCACTGCCTGGAGGTCCCTCTAGGTTTAAGGAAGGCCCCAGAATAAGAGCCACATACTTTTTCTTTATGACGTCATTAAGTATCCACACACTGGGAAAGGGAGTGTAGCTCAGTTGGTAGAGACCTGCCTAGCCTGTGTGGCTCCATCCCGAGTTCTCCCCTCAGCACCACATAAGCCAGGTGTAGAGGCACAAGTCTGCAGTCTCTGCTCGTGAGATGGAGGAGTGCCTGAGGTTAGAGGTTATCCTTGGTTCCATAGCAACTTGGAACTGCGTAAGACTCTCTGAAGACAAAAGGAAAGAATATGTGTCCAGCGTCGTGGGGGCTCCAGGGTGACTTGGCAATCTTGAAGCCTCACAGTGTCTTGCAGGCATGGTCCTGGGAACAAATAAAAGAACGTATGAGAAGGGACTTCCCAAATTCTCGCGCATAGTAGGCACTTGGCGAGAGCTATCGTCTGGTCATAATGAGCTCACCAGTGGCCATTTGTTGAGCCTTTTCTATGCTATACTCGGTAAAAACCTGTGTCCTGGGAAGGGAGGGCATCCCCTTTATTTGGGTGTGTCTGTCCCTTGGGGACTACAGCAGCAACCCAGGGCAAGAGCCTGTCCTCTGGCCAGGCCTGCAGGCCTCAGGCCCTGCTCACTCTATCACACCAAAGTAAGCTCGGCCAGGCACTCAGGGACGCTGCCGTATTTCCTTTCTCTGCCTTGATTCCTGACTGGCAGGACTTCAGGCTCAGCCACCTCCCTGAGTGGGTCTTTCTGTCCACTGCTCATCTGTTCAAGGTGGGCTGTTCCTTCTGAGAGATTCCTGTTCTTCTGCTCCTCAGTGTCCGCTTGACTTGTAGGGTCCCGGCAGTCTTACCATGAATCTCTTCTGGGGATGGGGTTCAGTCAGTGTGAAGGCTGCAGTAGTCTCTGAGGGACCTGGCTGAGGAACAATTTTCCTGTGCACCAAATGACCTCAAGGTTTATTGGTGCAGCGCTTGGGATTACAGCATGGTGTAATTATTGAGTTCATAACATTGCAGAGGATCACTGCACCAGGTGGGATAGGGAAACTGGTCTGACCATCAGCCACTGGCTGATGTGGTCACCGAAAGCGCTTTTGGGATATTTTTTCGGCTGTTCCGTTTTTATTTGTATTACTTCTAATAACGTTCATTTTGGAGTCATTGTGTGCTGGGTATGGGGTACTGACCTTGCAGGCATGTATGTGTGTCTATGTATAAGCCATTTGATTAAATTTTTCAGCTCCTTCTATATTGTGTGTGTAATATTCTTATCTTTATTTTTTGGGTATTGTGTGTCTGTGTTTGATGTGTGTGTACACGTTGATGCATGTTGTGTGTCTGTGTGTAAGACTGAGGTTAATATAGCTCTCTTCCTTATTGTGTGTGTAATTGCATGTTGATGTGTGTGGTATGTGCTTCTTATTGTGTGTGTACATGTGTAGTGCATGTGTGTGTGCTGTGTGTGTGTGTTAAACCTGAGGTTAATATGCTGTCTTCCTCTATTGTGTGTGCACATTGCATGCATGTATGTGTGCGGGTGTGTGTGTGTAAACCTGAGGTTAATATGCTGTCTTCCTCTATTGTGTGTGCACATTGCATGCATGTGTGTGTGCATGTGTGTGTCTGTGTGTAAACCTGAGGTTAATAGGCTTTCTTCCTCTATTGTGTGTGCACATTGCATGCATGTATGTGTGTGCATGTGTGTGTTTTCGTGTGTGTGCGTGTGTAAGCCAGAGGTTAATATCAGCTGTCCTTCCTTTACTGCTTCTCACTTTTTTTTTTTAGACAGACTCTCTCATGAAACTGGAGTTACTCAGATTTGGTTAGACTAGCTGGCCAATGAGTTTTCGGGGTTCTCCCATTTCCACCTCACCAATGTTGGGGTCCCAAGTGCTTTGGAATTTCATGTCTGGCTTTTAAACATGGTGTTGAAGATCTGATATCAGGTACCCACGCTTGTCACTGAGCGAGCGCCAGTTCATTTCCTTTTTGGAGCTGAAATTGTGCTCTGTTAGGATAGCAGCACAGAACAGACACTGCTGAGTACCAGGTTCAAGGACGCACTGACAGGTGAACACAACTGGAGCACTTCCATGAGGGCGGGGCTCAGGGCCCAGGGGTAGGGCAAACACCTCTCTGCATGGTTCCTAGGGAGGTGGGTGCCAGCATTTCCAACTCCCTTGCTGTCATCTCAAAGCGTATCTCACCTCGCTTCTGCACCTGTCTCTTCCTGTGACTGGAGTGTGACTCATGGACACAGAGAGTCAAGTCTGGGGATCAGGGGTGACAGAGCAGGTCCCAGCTCTCTGCCCTTCTACCTGGACCTGAGGTGAGCACCTTTCTGTCTCTTGCAACCCAAGATTCTTAACAGAAGGTGGTTTGCTCTGGATGACAGGTGCAACTCCCAGTCCTGTCTTATGTCTCTCATCTTGGAAATACACCTGGGCGGGATCCTCTGGTCCCAGCCTGGCTGCTGCAGTGTGTAAACTGTCTTACACACTGACAGATTTAGCAGGAGCCGTCCTAGGGAATGGATCTTTGCAAGAGCTTGTATCACAGCCAGAACAACATGTTTTTAAAAGTCAACTTCACAGGTATATAAGCAGAAAAAAATAGTGAAATTCATGACATCCTTATGTGCAGTAGACTTGGCAGTTCTTAGGGCATTGCATGGCTCTTGCTGAAATTCAGATGACTGTCCAGTGGGACTGGGGATTCCACGACTTTGGGGCAGCCTGGAAAGGTGCTTGTCTGCCTGTGTTGAGTGGTCTGCCCATAGAGGGCTGGAGGTGCACACATCTGCGAGTTTTCAGGGCCAAACGTGTGTTAAACAGGAGGGTCTTCCTTTGTCCTGTGGTTGCTGATCTCATATTGAGAGAGAAACAGAGAGAGACAGAGACAGAGACAGAGAGACAGAAACAGACAGAGAGAAACACACAGAGAGATAAGTATCCAGAGGATACCCCTCTGTGTGTCTGGACAGACAGATGGACACACAAGATAGGTATCCAGCTTGGGCTGTGTAGAACCTTTCCCCAGACCCAGCCATGCCTCTGTGTCTTGCTTGCCCAGAGCTGAATTGTCTTCTGAAGAAACCCAGATGTCCTTGGTATGGCTTCCTGCTTTG
Source organism: Mastomys natalensis (assembly GCA_021653895.1). NCBI lineage: Eukaryota > Metazoa > Chordata > Mammalia > Rodentia > Muridae > Mastomys > Mastomys natalensis. The sequence goes on along the minus strand of JAJTUV010000344.1, from coordinate 655,154 downwards.
GGCCAGGAAGCCCTTGTCCAGCTGTTTTCTGGGATGTGCTCCTCAGTTCTGTCTCAGATCTCTTTGAGGAAGAGAGTAAAGGAACTCCATGTACTTTGTTCATGTCTACTTAACTCCCTGCAGGTCTTCCCATGGAACCAGGCTCAGTACGGTTGTTATGTGGAGTGTTACTGGGTATATGTGTGTGTCATGAAAATAACCAAAGAACAAATAGCGGTGGTCAGTGGACAGAGAGGCAGATGCTCTCTGGTGTCGTCCAAGTAGGAACTACTGAAGGCCACGTCTATCCCCACCTGGACCTAGAGATGGTTTGCTCAGGTTCTAGATCTGCACATGGCAGCCAAGGATCCCTGCTCTGGCCACACCGGAAGCGTTTTACCTGGACACCATGGGGAGGATGAGGAGCAGTTTTGAAAAATCCAAGGTTGGGGTGATGGACCCATGGGTAAAGTGCTTGCTGCACAAGTGTGGGGACCTGGGTTCAAGTCCCCAGCACCCACATCAAAACCAGCTGCAGCAGCATGTGCTGGGAGGGAGGCAGAGGCAGTAAGATCCTTGGTGCCATCTGTCTAGTCTAGCCAATCAGTGAGCTTTAGGTTCAGCAAGAGACCTTGCCTCAAAGAACAAGATGGAGAATGGTGCAGGGAGACACTTGACGTGAAGCTGTGGCTTGATGTCATACACATGGATATACACAGATGCATCTATGTACACTACCCACCCACACCTACCCCTACTCACACTACAAGAAGAGAGGCCTAACTTTCAGTGGCTGCAGTTATGCTAAGGAATAGCATATACATGTGAGCATATGCATACATATGCGCACACACACACCTCTTTCTTTTCTGTGCTTGGTCCCTATGTCATGTCCGCTTAGGGAACAGCAGACACAGGTGAGCACGCACATGCATGAGTTTCTTACTTTTTATGTTGTCAGTGCTCGTGACCTTTCTATGGGTCTACAGGGTAATCTCTCGTGCTCCCTGGGGTCACAGGAGTACAGGGCTTAGGATCAGAGAAGTGTGGTCCAGCCATTTGCATCTCTCACCTCATAACTGTGGTCAGGGTCATCACTAGGTCCCAGGCTCCTCTTTCATCCTGTTCTTGGTGACCCCTAGCCCCTCCCCCCACCCCTATCGCTGGCTGCTGCCTCTCCTATCTCAGAGCCTCCTCTCTCCAGGAAGGTCAGGGAGGACTCGTCAGTATCCCTGCTCCCACACTGACCTCCAGAGATGAGAGATTGGCTCAGTTGGTGGATTTTGTTTGTGGAGCGTTGGTGGGGAGGAAGGGCTGGGGACAGCACATTGTGGAGTGTCGGGAAAATCCAGGAAACTTTACTATCTCTGTGTCCCATGTTCTGGGGTCTTGGTAAGATGGTATCATCTTCTCTCTCTCTCTCTCTCTCTCTCTCTCTCTCTCTTCTTTCTTTCTTTTTTTTTTTTGCTTTTCTTCTTCGAGGAAATCTCCCCCCGCTTCTTACGCCTGAAGCAACCGGAGTGGCTCATGTGCGTTGAGAAAGGATTGAAAATAGAATATACTGGGCGGTATTAATTGAGCCTTTTATTGTGCTGGGCACTTACTTTCATGCTGCAAAGCTATAATCAGATCTGAATCTCACACAATGCTAAGAAGCGGTTGCTATTATTGCCTTACTTTAGAGAGGAGCAGCCCGAGGCTCAAATAATACAGTAAACCGGCTGGAACCGGGATGTGAGCCAAAGTCATAGACCTACAACATAGAGCGACATCGGCGCCCCCCAGGCCGGTCCTCAGGACCCTGCAGCTTGTCATTTGCTTTTTATACACGGCCTCTGCAGCACTCCTGCGTCTTCTGTGGACTTTGCGTGACAGGAACCTTGATGTTGTCAGGTTCTCCTCCCAAGGGGCTCTGTGAGCCTGGTGGTCCAGCCACAGTCAAATCCCGAGAGCCAGGTGGGTCTTAGAAGTCAATACCAAAGTGTCTTACAGGCCTGGGTTCTCCTGAGGCCTCTGTCCTTGCCTTACTGATGGTGTCTTCACACTGGTACTTCATATGGCCTGTCTTCTGTGTATGGCCCAATCCTTTCCCTATTGGTACACTTGTGGGGGTTTAGTGCCACGTTATGTATATTGGCACCGCAGGATAAACATGGGGGTGTCTCAGGTTTCCTCACACAGATTCCATTTATGACCTTTAGGCATGTTTAACCAGTGGCGTACATACCGGAGCCGCTTAGACTTCGGAGTTTCATGGTCTCTCGTACTCCTGCATGGAAATCTTTGGGGAATCAGGTTCCAGCTCCTCAGAAGCAGGGCAGAACACTGGCCTGGTAGTGGAGTCACTAAGATCCCTTTATACTGGAACCGCCTGCCTCCAGCTTGCCAGAACGGCCTAGATGGCACCACTCGCATCAAACTCTTCTGCTTCCCCCTCCCCTTTGATTTATTTCCGAGCTTTCCAGATCTCAGCTGTGAGATCTGACAGACTTGCCATCTGAGGGGACAGACCATCCAGGCGCTGGGTTCATTCGGCTCACAAGTTGATGCACCAGTCTGGGAAACCCCTCAGCCCTTCCCCTTCTGTCTTTGCCCGGAAGAGTTTGGCTCAGTCAGACAAGTGTTGATCACACCTTTGCTCTGGCCAGGCCCGTGAGTGAGACAGACCTATTCTCGTTCTGCAGAGCAGCAAACACGTGGTCACTAGCTTGTCTTCCTGGGTGACCTGAGATATCCCTTTTTGGCTTACAGCTGTGCCCCTCTAGCCTCTGCTTCTATCCTTAGGGGACTCCCTCCGGGGTATCTGACTCAAGTGGTCTAGGACACAGTCATGCTGGATTTGAGCCTGGAGCTCATCTTAACACGATTGCTCTGCCCGACTGACGTCACACTTATTAGGGGGCGGGCCTCTAACTTGTCTTCATGGGGAGCGCAACTCAGTTGGAGGTGGCAGTCAAACTGGCTTAGTGTTGCTGCTGGGAAGAGGGACAGGGACTATGGACTCTGCAGCATCCATCCACACAGTTTGGGGGTACAGGGGGTAGCACACCTTATTTGGTAGTAGGCCTCACCCCACCCCCATCCTCATCCTTTACTTTGGAGGTGCGTCTGTGGAGAGAATGTTCTGCCGGGTGCACCCCAGGAAACTTTGGCTCGGCTTCATTGCAGAACAGAGGCAGACAGAGAGATCGTCTCACAGATGAAACCTTCCAACTCTTATAAGGAAAGATTTCTTAAGAGATATTGTTGCCCCCTCCCCCCACATTTAGATTTCGAAGCTGTTTGGTATCCGGATGAGCTCTACTGCTTGCATTTGGATGTAGACTGAGACAGCCTGTGCTCATGCGCATGCGCAGCTTGGTCGTCGCTGTGCCGTGGGAACAGGTTTGCAGGCGTGTTTTGGGCACCTGTCCTCTGTCGAGCGTCCTCCTGCCTCTGGAAACATAATGGCATTTTCTGTATCCAGCAGTGTATGTTCTAGTGTGGTGGGGAAGGGGAAGACAAGTCAGAAGGTAAGCCGGCGCACTGGTCTCTGCTCGCCACTCCGACAAAGCATCGCGACTGGAGTGTGCGTGCGAACAATAGACATTGATTTCTCACAGCGCTGGGCCCCGGAAGGTCGGGACCAAGGTTCTGGCTGATTGTGTTCTTCTTGGTGAAGACCTTCGTCATGACTGATAGCTGCTTTTACTTTGAGTCATCACACGGGGGAGGTGTTCTAGTTCCCTCTCTGCTGCTGCGTTAAGGCACTCTGACCAAAAGCAACCTGGGGAGGAAAGGGTTTACTTCAGCTTATACTTCCAGGTCACCGCCCAAGTCAGGGCAGGAAGTCAAGCACAAACCATGCAAACCACGGAGGATGCGGCTTGCTGGCTCACTCACAGATCATGCTTACCCAGCTTGCTTATACAGCCTGGAACCACCTGCCTGGGACAGCGCTGTGTGCCCTTCCACATCAATTAATAATCAAGACTATTCCCCACAGTCATGCCCGCAGGCCAGTCTGATTTAGGCAGTTCTTCAGTTGAGGATTCTCTCAGACAACTCTAGGCTGTGCAAAGTTGATAATTATAGCTAACCAGGATGGAGGGGTACCCCTCCCTCTCTCCCTTTCTCTCTCCCTGTAAAGTTACAAGTCTCATCATGAGGCCCCCCTTCCTGACCTCATCTAACTGTCATGACCTCCCAAAGACACCGCCCATCTCCAGACACTATCACATTAGCTGTTAAAGCTCCAACACGCAAACATAGGAAGACCCAGTTCACGCATTACCAGCCTGCAAATAAATATCCAAGGTCATTTTGTTCATGAAAAGCACCATGAAGCAGATAAAAAAGACTCAGAAGCAGTGCGGGATGGGAAGGGCAGTGGGTACTTGTCTAGGGCTGGCCCCTGAGGAAGAAGAATCTTGAGTTGAGCTGGGAAGGATATGAAGGTTGAGAAGAGAATGAAAAAGTGTGTGTGTGTGTGTGTGTGTGTGTGTTATGGAGGGTGGGGAGAAAGAAAGCAGAAGGAAGAGATTCCATGCCTTGGGACAGAAACCCAGAAATCATAGAAATGGTGCCAGACACGGAGAGAGACAACAGAAGCCCCATATAGGTATAGTGTGTACTGGCTGGTTTTGTGTCAACTTGACACAAGCTGGAGTTATCACAGAGAAAGGAGCCTCCCTTAAGGAAATGCCTCCATGAGATCCAGCTATAAGGCATTTTCTCAATCAGTGATCAAGGAGGGAGGGCCCATTGTGGGTGGTGCCATCCCTGAGCTGGTACTCCTGGGTTCTATAAGAAAGCAAGCTGAGCAAGGCAGGGGAAGCAAGCCAGTAAGCAGCACCCCTCTGTAGCCTCTGCATCAAGTTCCTGTCTCCAAGCTCCTGCCCTGTGTGAGGTCCTGTCCTGACTTCCTTTGGTGATGAACAGCCATGTGGAAGTGTAAGCTGAATAAATAAACCCTTTCCTCCCCATCTTGCTTCTTGGTCATGATGTTTGTGCAGGAATACAAACCCTGACTAAGACAGTGTGGGGGGCTGGACAGTGGATGGCTTCTGAGATCTAGATCTTTGGTAGTGGGCTGGGGTGAGTTGGAATATAGTCTGGGCACCGATTGGGCAGTGACTGCTGTCATCTAAGCAAAACACAGCAGTCACAGATCAGGGCCTGGCAAAGAAGATGAAGAGAAATAGACGACTGTGTGATGTCTCCAGCATCGAAACCCATGGTATTTCTAGATTCCTAACCTGTGTGATCAATGCTGCTACATATCGAGCAGGTGAAGCCTGGGAAGACACTGGATCACGGAAGCAAATAAGAGCATGAATTTAGACATGCCCAGCATGAGGTGGTGTTGGGACACCTAATAGAGACGCTAAGCAGCAGGCGGGGGATGTCTTAGAGGTAGGTCCACATGGCAGTAGCTCAGACTTGAAAGGGAAGTCATTACAGGTGGCTTGTGCTTCAGACCTTGAGCTGGGATAAGGCAGAACTGAAAGAGGAACAGAGAAAGAAGAGAGCATCCAATTGTTTGAGGTGAGGGAAAGCAGGGGAAGATGGCAGTGGAGAAACAGAGGCCATGTTCCAAGCCCTGCTCACACTCAGGGACTGCCTGTCTCTTGCCACTAGCTGTTCTAGGCACCATCTCTTCCTCTCCCTTTTATCTTCTTCTGCTCCCGAGGCTCCAGCCCGAGAGGACAGAATCACCATGGCTTTCCCCCACCTCAGCGTCTCACCTGAGAGGCCTGGAGGTGAGCCACCCCAGTGGCCATGGAGAAGGAAGAAGCACAAACATTGATAAGTGAGCCGAACTACTTAAAGAACACGAGGTATACGGGTACGGCCCTTGAGAGACAGTTTGATTGGATGCATGGAGATCGCACTTGCCTGCTACCTAAAGAAGTGTGCTGTCTTCTACTATGGAGCTCCAGTCACCTCTACAAATGAAGTGGCTCAGCCGACTCTTACATTTCTGTTGGGTTTGTAGAGCTTGTGTCAAGGGCACATGGCCACATGTTGAAGCTGATCTCTCCCTTAGAGAAAGAGCCAACGTTAAGCATTAGACATGTGACGTCAATCCGTCTGACCCTCAGCCATAGGAACATTGACTTGAGGTGAACGCGAGTCACCACAAGATGGATCTGCTTTATAATGATGGTGGAAGTTTCCCTTGGATTGGATTGCTTAAGACACACCCCCAGGGTCACCCCTCCCCTGTAGTGCCAGCTCATCCAAGGGTGGCTCATGTGACACACACTGCTAGGGCTCTGGGCATTCAATAAATAAATAGTGAAGATAAGTTTATTATTGAGAAGAGCCTTACAGCAAAGGAAAGGGCACTGAGGTAGGGTTTGGGGAGGGAGAAGCGAGCAGGGGTGGAGACAGGAAGGAAGAGATGAGGGTTTATCTGTGGAGAGCCAGAAACACAGTTGAACAGGTTAAGAGAATGACATACCACACAGAAGCAGAAGTTACCTCTGCTCCCCAGGAGCTCCTCCAGAGACCAGAAGGCTCCTGTACTGTCTCCCCTTCCGGAAGTAAACCCCACGGGGGAAAGTTGGCTTTAATTAGGGGAAAGCCCTTTAAAAGGAATGGAACTACCGGGGGCGTGGAAAGGAAGGGGAAACCTGTGACCCGGGGAAGGAAGGGTAAAGAAGGATGGGGGTGTGAGCAGGAAAAAACCTTAATTAAATCCCCAGGCCTTTATGTGCCAAAGGTTCCAAACCTTATTTAAAGCCATCAAGGGCGGGACCATTCAAAACTGTTGTGGGCCCTTTTGGCTCCAGGGTGACATTTCCCCTACCCACCGGCCACTCCATTTCATGGTTTAAACCACCTGCAATCTCCCTATTTTTTTTTAATTTGAAAGGGTTACTTCTTGGGCCCCTTTAAAAAAGGGGAAAACCCATTGGGGGCTTGAGGGTTAAAAGGGGGGTCCCAAACCCAACAAAAAGGGGAAATTTTTTTGGGGGCTTTAAAATTTTGGGTTTTTGGGGGTGGAAATTTACCGGAAAAAATTTTGGAAAAAAAAGGGGCTTAAAAGGGCCCCCCAAAACCCACCCAGGGTCCCCCTCCCAAGTCCTGCACCGGGTGGCTCATTGCCATGCAGCTTGGGCTTCCCTTTAGGGAAAGGTTTTTTTTGGGGCCTTCGCAAAGGCGGCCCTTGGTTTTGGGAAAAAGGCATTTTGAACCAGGAAGGAAGGTGGGGGTTTTGGGGGGGAAAGGGGAGACAACAAAGTTGAACCGGTGAGGGCATCCAACGAAAAGTTCCTTGCTGGAGTTCCTCCGAACAAAAATTTCTCGCGCCCGCCCCCCCGGGAAGGCGGAAAAGGTGGACCTTTTGTTGCTTTATAGAAATCTTGACTAAAAGGGGTTTACGGGGATTCAAAAGGGGAAGGGGGGCCTACCGGGGGGAAAGGGCCTGGACCAGAAGGGGGAAAGGGACCAGCAAAACCTTATCCCCGCCCTAGCGGGCGGAGTGCACCAAATTAAGCCCACATTTTCCCTGGCCACTAAAGGGGGCACACCCAGCTGTTTAAAGCCTTGGGCCAGCTCCCTTACATGTGGTGCTGTCCTAAAACTTCCTACATTTCCCCATTTCCCCGAGGGCCACTCTGAAGGGCCAGTTCTTATGTAGGTCTTTCAACACTCTGCTTCAATTTTTAATTTATAAAAAAGGGGGGTTACCCTCCCTTCCCTTCTCCCCCAAATTAATCATTCTTTGGGGGGCCTCGATAAAACACCTATAAGTTCCCCAAAGCCCGACCCAGCTAAAACACACTTTTTAAAGTAAGGCAATAGGGAAGAATTTCGCTTTACCCGCCCTGCCTAAAGGGAAGGTACATTTTGGCCAAAACCTCATGCTGGCAGTTAAAAAACTCGGGAAGAGAACCCCTAGGAAAGGGGGGTTCCTCTCTCCCCGGGAAAAAAGTTGATGTTGAGGGGAAATGAAGGTTAAGGAATGGAAAAGTTGGTCGGTTGAGGGTTATGTGGGGGGGGAGAGGGCAAAAGGGCCCCAAATTCCCCCCTTTGGAAGGGAACCAAAATATGTGGTGCCCCAGAGCAACGTAAACCAAAATTATGTGGGCTGGTTTTGGAAAAATGAACAGCCAAGGAAAAAACCACAAAGGAGCCCATTTGGGAAAATATCCCCTCATTCTTTAAAGAAATTTTTCCTTCCCCCAAGGGGGCCCATGTGGGGTCCATGGGGCTGACTCCGGGTTCTTTGAATAGGAGCCTCCTAAAGAAGGCCTTTTTGAAAAACCTTTAGGCCCCCCTTTGCAGAGGCGACTCTTTTGGGCCCAATTCCCGGGAATTTCGTCCCCTAAAGAGGGACCCCAAGGAAAAAAAGGGTTAAATATTACCCAAATGCTATTTGAGCACAGGTAGTGGGGAAAAAGGTAAGAAAACCGGAGTTAAAAGGCCGGCATGGATGGCCGGTCTAGACGGATGGGTAGTAAAAATAGGTCCGCAGAGATGGATTTCAGCAGTAACGGGGAAAAAGGGCAAAAACGCACCCTCAAGCCTGGAAATGAACAATTGAGCTTGAGTCACTCCCAAAGGGAACCCATGGGAAGGGGGCCTAGGGTGGACTTGGGCTACTTCCCAAGCAGGTGAACCCTTTGCCTGTCCCCCTAAGCAGAGGTAAGATTTCCCCAAAATGATGGTTTTGACCCTATTTTTCTAACCCCCCATCTTGGAAAGGTTCCCCCTTTCAACTAGCTATGAGGGAGAACGTGTTTCTAATCTTGGCTGGATAAGGGGAAAAAAGGGGGGTTTAAATTTTTACACTATGTTTAAAATGAAAAACGGGGAAGACCCAAAGGAAAAACAAAAAGAAAAACCCGCCCCACACCGGCTGCCCCAACGAGCTTTCAAAGGTTCTCTGTCATCCCTTTTACCTTCCTTACCCCCTTGAGCCGCTTTTCCGAGGACCGGGATGGCCCTCCACTGGCCTTTCGGGGAAGGCCCTAATTACCAGGCAGGCCATTGGAGGAAACATGGCATTTGTGAGCCGCTTTAAAGAACACGAGGTATACGGGTACGGCCCTTGAGAGACATTTTGATTGGAGGGCATGGAGATCGCACTTGCCTGCTACTAAGAAGTGTGCTGTCTTTCTATGAGCTCCAGTCCCTTACAAATGAAGTGGCTCAGCCCGACTCTTACCATTTCTGTTGGGTTTGTAGAGCTTGTGTCAAGGGCCCACATGGCCACATTTTTGTAGCGATCTTCCTCCCTTAGAAAAGAGCCAACTTTTAATCATAGAATGTGACGCCCATCCGTCTGACCCTCAGCCATAGGAACATTGACTTGAGGTGAACAGCGAGTCACCAAAAGATGGATCTGCCTTTATATGATGGTGGAAGTTCCCTTGGAGGGATTGCTAAAGACACACCAGGGTCACCCTCCCTGTAGTGCCAGCATCCAAGGGGGGGCTCATGGGGACACACACTGCTAGGGCTCGGGCATTCAAAAATAAATAGTGAGCTAAGTTTATTATTGAGAAGGCCTTAGCAGCATGGAAAGGGCACTGAGGTAGGGTTTGGGAGGGAAACGAGCAGGGTGGAGACGGGAAGGGAAGAGATGAGGGTTTATCTGTGGAGCCAGATACACAGTTGAACAGGTTAAGAGAATGACATACCCACACAGATACAGAGTTACCTCTGCCCCCAGGAGCATTCCTCCAGGACCAGAAGGCTCCTGTACTGTATCCATCCTCCAGGAAGTAACTTCACGGGGGAAAGTTGGCTTATAGTTTGAGGGGATATATTTTAGTCCCGGTGGATAAGACATGGTAACTTCACTCCATGACAGTGAAAGTTAGGGTACTGCTCACTCATGCTGCAGGGGATCAGGAAGTAAAGAAGGCATGGGGTGTGTGAGCAGGATGTAAACCTTAAGTCTCACTCCCAGAGATCCACTTCTATGTGGCCAAAGGTTCCAAAACCTCTGAAAGTACCACCAGTGGCTGGGGACCAACTATTCAAACACATGAGCTGGTGGGGCATTTTACATCCAAGGCATGACATTCCTCCCCTTACCCCCGCGGGCTCACAGCCATTTCATAATGAAAAACGCAATCACACCAATGTCAAAAGTCTCCACGGACACAACAGTTTCAGCACTGTTTAAAAGTCTGACGTCTCTTCTGAGACTCCAGGCAATTTCTTTACTGTAATCCCCTATAATTTATTTTCTGAAGTTACATGCTCCCAATACATAGCAGTGTAAAGTAAACAGGCCCACTCCAAAAGAGGGAATGGGGACTGGTAAGGAATTATCAAATCAAAATAAGACCAAAATCCATCAGGGTAAACACAAGATCCAACAGTTCTTTGTCCAGCATTTGGGGCTTGCAGTGGTATCCTCTGGGCTCCAACAAGTTTGGGTAGCCCTGCGGGCATGGTTGCCTGCAGCATATATGGCTCTTCTCTTGAGCTAACTCCCTTTTGGTGCACCATTCCTCAGTAGGTGTCTGTCTTAGAGTTTTACTGCTGTGAACAGACACCATGACCGAGGCAACTCTTATAAGGACAACATTTAATTGGAGCTGGCTTACAGGTTCAGAGGTTCAGTCCATTATCATCAAGGCAGGAAGCATGGTATTGTCTAAGCAGGCATGGTGCAGGAGGAGCTGAGAGTTCTACATCTTCATCTGAAGGTCACTAGGAGAAGACTGACTCCCATGTGGTTAGGAGGAGGGTCTCATGGCCCTTGTCCCCACAGTGACACAATTCCTTCAACAAGGCCACACCTCTTAATAGTGTCACTCTCTGGGCCAAGCATATTCAAACCACCACAAGCTTCCTACATTTCTGACATGTCTGGTTTCTCAGGATTCCTACTGTAGTTTAGCCTTCATCTCCACAGCTCTGTGAAATGCTTGCTCAAGAGCTCCATGTAGGCAATCTAACTATAGAGTGTCTATAGCATGCTGTAGCATGTCTGACCTGGCATTCTAGAATACTGGAATAAGCCACCGGGACTCACATGTTCTTTCACCATCTTGCATTCTTGCAAAAACCAGTACCACACGAGCAATACCAATTTCTGTTACTGGCCCAAGATTTAAGCAACCTCCTTTGGACCGTTGCTGCAGTTGCCTCTGTGTGCCTTGACGGGTAATCCTGAAAAAGCATTTACCTAAGTGGACTTACTGGAACCAGGGGCCCTAGGGGCCATCTTTGTTCAGGAACTCTCTTTTCAAATGAGTTGTCTTGTCTTATCTCGAGACTGTTAGTGAATGGAATGGGGTCTTTCTCTCAAGGCATGGTTTTTATTGTCCCAGGACCAAGTTTTAAGATTCCTCTTTAATTGCACTAATCTTGGTTGACAGTAGCAGCTGCTCTGTCTGAACTCTCCTCATTTGCCCTGTCTTGAGCTCTAACTGTGCTGACACTCATTTCCCACAGCCCTGTACATCCTTACCTTTCCCTGCCTCATGTCACTGCAAATCTACAAGGGTGGGGGGGCAGTAACCATGCCACAGTTTGCATGCTATGCTGTTGACATTTCCTCTACAAAAGAACTTAGTCTGCTGCTTTTGAATCCAGCCTTATTCAAGACACAGAAAGAAAGCTGAGGTTTTGCCAGAACGCATCATGAATAGCCTCTGTTCTGATTCCCAGTAGCATCCGTTCACTCCGATACCGCACCAGCTGCCATGTTTCTATTGCTGTTTTAAGTTTCTGAACCTTTACAATAATTTTCCACAGACTCTGCTCACAGCACTTTAGCCTCTGTCTCCAAACTCTTTCATATCCCACCTGTTAAAAACGATCCAGAGATTCACAAACCACATGGCTAGGTCTGTCTCAGCAACAACCCCACTCATGGTACCAGTTTTCTGATTCATTGCCTGGCAAGAAACACCTTAAGGAGGGGAGTTCATTTTGGTTTGTGGTTTGAAGGGTTATAATCTACCATGGTGGAAATAACATGGAGGACCTCTGTGGTGGTAGGAAATTGCTCATGTTTCAGAAGGCTAGGAAACAGACTTGGGACAGGATGTGGGGCCAGGGCTTAAACTTCAAGGTCCAGATCCATATCCACCTGTTCCCCTAAGCTCCATTGATCAGTGTTTTGTTTCTTTTTAAACAACCTCCAAAACATGGCTATCAGCTGGGGACCAAGTATTATGCACCAGACGTTTGACATGCAAACAATGCTGCCGTGCCTTCTGCCATGATGGATTGTATCATGGTTTGCAAACCCTGAGTGGGAATACCTCTTCTCTCCTTAAGCTTCTTGTCAGGTATTTGATAACCGTGACAGACAGGAAAGGTAATGAATTCAGAAAACTTGTATCGAGGGTGAGATTGTTGCTGTGATAAACCTAATCGCATGGCTCGTTGGTTTTTTGGAACTGTTCACAGGAGGGGTGTGGACATTTTGGGCTTCAGATTCTTTAGATTCAGCATCACTCTTTCATGAACGGTATTGGTCAAACAGGGTCAAGTGTCTCTGGGGATGCTTATATGTCTACCTTGTCTCTGATCAATATTTTCTTTAAAAACAAGATTCTCTGCACTGTGTGTCTTCTTCTTAAATACAGCCTTCTTATTCTGTGTCTCAAAATCCTATAGATAGTGGGGGTACCCTTGGATTTGTTCCCACTACTATGGGTTAATTAGGTATCCATTCATCTGTCCATCCACATCATCCACCCATCCAATATTTGTGTGTGCTGCGTGCCAGTCATTATAATTCTTGCAAAGGACACAGAAAGGAGCAGATGGGAAAAACTTGCTCATTTGAGCACACAACTATTCTGATAGTTTCTAGAACACCTGAGGGCATCTGTCCTCTTAGACAGGGACTGCCTTCCACAGGCTACTCAGCATCATTTTTAGTTCTCACCAGCAGGACTCAAGTTCCGTGCGCATGCAGACATTTGGGTGCACGAGGAAGCCAGCAGTTGATGTTCGATGTCTTCTTCTTCTTCTTCTTCTTCTTCTTCTTCTTCTTCTTCTTCTTCTTCTTCTTCTTCTTCTTCTTTTCTTCTTCTTCTTCTTCTTTTTCCTGTCATTGATTGACAGGCATGGGCAGAGATTCGAACTCGGGAGAAACTGACTGACAGACGAAAGGCCGCCTCCGACTCTGGAGCGCGGCGACTGCTGCGGTGCGCCCACTGCTGGCCGGCTTCGATGTCTTCTTTAGTTGTCCCCCACCTTCTTTTTTCGAGACAGGGTCTCTCATGGAACCTGGAGCTCACTGATTAGATGAGACTGGCCCGTTAGCCAGCTGCAGGGATCTTCCTATCTCTGCCTGTCCTGTGTTGAGAGCTGACTTTTTAATGTGGGTGCTAGAAACGGAACTAGGTCTCCGTGCTTGTTCAGCAAACTGTTTACCCACTGGGCCATCACCCCACCCCTTAGCCTCGGAGTCTTGAGGGTGAGCAGTGTCTGCTGACCTCCCATGGCTTGAAATAGCCTATCTTCCTCCTCTAGAGGCTCCAGGTTAGACTTTCCTGCGATTTTGTAGCCTGAAATATCCTCTCACAAATGGCACTGCATTCTTATGTTCACATCCGTATGTCCTTTGTCAGTCCTTGAGTTCCCTTGTGCTGAGCTCAAACTGGAGAATATTCCAGTGCTGACCTGCTTAGGAGGCCGTTCTTCCCTCCCGTTCCTCTCTCCTGTTCCTCTCTCTTTGCAGCACAACACCTGGCTTCATATCCTGTGTGCGGTTGACTGTCAATAAGTGCTTATTGAGTTGAATTTGAGTTTTCAGGACAGGAGTTTAAATTTAGTGGCTACCCATGGGCTTCTGAGAAATTATTGAAAGCCAATGAGCAGCCAGAAGGGAGGACAGGCTGATCAAGGCCGGTGCTATTGGGCTGAGAAGACGGCAGTAGGCATAGACATGCCCCGTGAGGTGCCAGAGAAAATCCATCATGTCTCCTGAGCTCTGCTTTTTATGGAAAAATCCATTTCTACATAATCTGGACAAATAAAGTAAAAGGCACTTTATTGGAATGGGGAAAAATTCATGGCTCCACAACATTTGACTGACCCGGCTTGCTAGCTCTCATAAGTGAGCCAGGAGCACCTCTTGACAAGACCCTCCTGGCCACTCAGGGGCTGCCAAGGGACCAGCAGTCTCTCTCTCTCTTCCTTATTGCTCAGCATGACAGGCATGGAAATCTCTTTTCTCTTTCTTTTTACATACTAGTGTTTATGGGGTGTTCCAGCTGAGCGGATTTATTGGCGTGTTTTCATGTATATAATTGACAGTGAAGAAGGAAGCCAGACTCCTGTTCAGGGAGTCGCTCAAGAGCCCCAGGGCAGGGGAGGGGCAGAGTTGGCTGTAGTCTTGGTCTCTCAGAGCTACAGATCCAAAAGAAAATAACACGCCCACCTGTCACATTCCGGTTCCCAAAGGACCTCAGGAGCCTGTTCATATTTTTCCTACTTCTGAAAACATCTTTATTTTACAAGGATTTCTTTGACCTGAAGGCCACAGGGGAAGCCCGTCACTATCCAGGAAGGGTTTTGTCATTTACTGAGCATCTACTGCATGCTTCACAATCTTCTTACCCAACCTTCCCAGAGACCCTCTGGGATAAAAAAACAAGACCTGAGACATGCAGAGGCTTTCCCAGGGTCACATTGTTTCCAACCAGGGGAGCCAGAAATAGAAAATATGATTTCTTTTTTGGAGCCTTGCCTCCTCTAAGGACCATGTGATCAAAACTTCCAAGCCACGAATCTCATGCACACAGCCTGGTGTGCACACAGATAAGGCACAGAGGCTGAAAATATGCGAATAAATAACCCTGACTCCAAAGGTATGGAGAGCTCCATCAGTAGCGTGACCCAGCCCCTCCACCCCCAGGGGACCGTTTGTGTGTCCTCCTTTTGAACTGTGGGTCCTGTGAGGGGATCCAGCATGAGCTCAGGGTCCTGGCAGAGGGAAACCTTAACTGGGCATAGGGTCCTGGCAGAAGGAAACCCTAACGAGGCAAATTTATCAAGTCAGCAAAGCCTGGAGCCAAGATTCAAATCAGCCTATGCCCAGCTTGGGGAAATACTACACAGTACAAAATAAAATTAAACAGTATTAACCACAGGCCCAAATTGCACCTATATTTTAAACAGCATTGTGCAGTCGAGGCTTATAAAACCTTGCATCAGCATGAGGCCGCCTTGCTTAATGAGAACCTCTGCCGTCTACCCCTTTCCCTAGCCCCTTTCCAGCTCTCTCCATCTTCGACGTACTTCCGGAGGCTCAAGTATTCTCTGGACCCAGAAGGGTCTTCTGAGAGGCGAGGTCTTGTGCATAGAAGGGACAACAGAGCAGGGGGATCTCAGTGAGAGGGGCCTGTTCAAACACACACCGGAGCCCCTGCTATGCCAACAGGGAAGGGCCAAGAGAGAGGCAATTTGTAGTTTTTCCAAGCCGTTCACGAGAGCATGCGCATTTAGTATCTGCTTTCAGCTGGGATTCATTCAGCGTCCTTTCTAAATGCTAGATCTCAAAGTAAGCTGTCATTCAGGGACTTGGTTTTCTTTGCCTGCAAAATGGGTGTGACACCTCTGGTCACCATGGACCAGCTTCCCAGCTTCCAAGCTTCCAAATCCCAAAGCTCTCTAGATAGATGCCATTGGAGCCCAGGACTGGCAGATACAGGGATGCTGGTTGCCCCCTAGTGGTCACGGACAGAGGGAATGGTTGAGCAGAGGACCTTAACCTCTGTATCCATCCACTGGGCCCAGCCGGAGTCTAAGTCCCCTACTGTCTTTCTGCAGACTCTGTGCCATTCCTGACTGTGCTGAATGGCAGGGAGGGGGCAGAGAAAAGATTCTAGGAAATCTCTGACCTCTAGCCTTCTGCTTTAGGAAACCGTCCCTGGTAGTCTACTTTCCTCAAGCATGGAAATAGTCTCTGTGGGTTTTAATTTTAGTAAACGCACTCAGCCAAGGGAAGAGCTTGGTAAGCCACTGGCTTTGGTGCAGAGACCAGGGACGCGGATTTTATTTTTTTCTTCACTCTCAACCCAGGGGAGGGCGAGCTTAGAAAGGACAAGCTGACTTGGGTCTGTGTATTAGGGCAAGAAGTTCCGGGGTGGGGGTGGGGCAGCCGGTGTCTGTTGTTGAAGTAGCTTACTTTGGCTGGTGCAGTGAGTGGGGCGGGGGAGTTGTGAAGGTTATGGCATACAGGCCAAAGGTTTATTTGGGAATGTGGACTCATCAGCGCCTCCCTTTCTCCCTCCACAAGGTCGCTAGTGAAAAATGAGCAGGAGATGGTGAGGGTGGATTGGTCGGACTGGATGCTTTCCTCCCGACCTTGATGGGTCATGTCCTTTCTGTTTGTAATCTTGGGTGAGAACAACTGACAAATGGTCTGGTAGTGAGACAAAACCAAACAATAGACTCCCTTGAAAGATACAGTGAATAGGATTTAATTGAATTTTTTTTTTTTTTTTGGCAAAGACATTGATTTGACCCTGTAAGAAGTATATAGTAAATCATTAAGAGAATTAATATACATTAAGGTGTAGGCCTGTTATCACAGAACTTTTATTGTACTCGTAGTTATATTTTAATTATTATTTTAATGACTATCTGCATTTCAGATTGTGATAAATCTATTTTATTTCATTTTTTTTTTAAATACATGGGCTGTGGTTTTACAAGGTGACGTGGACTGTGGACCGTTTATGAGCACCGTTCCTTCATTAATGCCAGCGATTCACACACCCACAGAATAAGCCAACTAATAGCTACCATCAAGCACAAATGTTATAGATGAGATTCTCTACCTAGTCTCTGGGCTCCTATTGGATCATGCAGAGATTGACTTTTTAAGCCAAGTAAAGTGAGGGGGTGCTCTCAAAATCAGAAATGCGTGGGACCAATTAAAACAAAGAGCCTGGGCTGGGCCTCGCTGACACCACACTGTGGCCTCCTGCCTGGGGGGATCATTACCAAAATGAGCAGCTTGAAGGAGTCAGGTGAAGGGCGAATGGAGGCCTGTGGCTCTGTCAGGAGGGTCTGTGTTTGTGGTAGTTCCTCCTGTGGAGAGGATGTGTCTGTGCTGGCCTATGCACGGTGTCTTCTGAGCCTCGGTGGGATTAAAGGCAAATTCCATGCTCCTTGGCCTTTGTACGCATATAGACTGGCTCTGTGACTACTCTCAGATGCTTACAGAGGGACACGGTAGCTTTCTCTATGACTATGGATGCTGGCTGGTGTCTCTGATTTTGTGAGGTTCTCAGGCAGCGCTTCTTGGTAACCAGAGGCAGGGGGAGGTGGACTATGAAGGTCTCAGGTGTAAGTCTGGAACACAGTACTGAAGTTTATTAGACTTTCATCCAGTTTGTTTCTTCATTCACTTATTTGATATTAATTTTTTTTATAATAACCCAGTGTTCCAGGGCCCGGGGAGGTTCCACAATGATTGAAAGAAGTCTCTGCACTCCAGTGTGTGTGTGTGTGGTGGTGGGGAGAGGTGTACATAAAACTGTAGTCAAAAAAACACAGCAGAATCCCCAGCATATCACAGAAGTCAGATGGGAGAATGCCCTGCATGGGCCAACAGGAAAACAGTTGAACAAGGCCCTATATGTGTTGCTTTTTAATGCAGTATTTCATGAAGACCTTACCAATAGGGGAGCATCCGAGCTGGGACCCAATGGAAGGCAGGAAATGAGCTGGACATATTCTGAGATGCAGACACAGGGTTCAGGAGGCAGGAAGGGCAGAGTGGGTGGAGCAGGGTAGCAAGGAGAGTTCCGTATCACACAGGACTGGCAGGTCACTGTAAAGACCACTCTTTTGACTTTGAGAGAGATGGGGCTGGCGTTAGGGGAGCCAGGATGTCACAGGGAGAACAGGGAGGCGGACATTTCAGCCATCCAGGTGAGAGGTGCTGCTGGCCTGATTCCAGGGTATGGCAGGCAGAGAAGTGTTGGACTACGGCCATTTTTGAAGGCAGAACAAATGGATTGGCTGTAAAGGCTACAGGAGCAGAAGACACAGGGTGACTCTTGAGCGACTGGAGGAGCCACTGTTAAGGTTGTCTTTGCCTGCAGAAGAGATACTGGGGGAGGTCTTCAGAGAGTCAGTTGTGTATAGAGCGTATTAGTTATATTTCTTGTTGCTGTGACCAAGTACACAGCAATCAACAAGAGAGGAAGGTTCTGTTCTGGATCCCAGACAAAGAGTGTAGCACACCACGGTGGGGAAGCATGGTAGCAGGAGCCCAAGGGCTTGGTTTCATTGTGTCTATAGTCAAGTAGCATAGAATGAACAGGAAGTGGTGGCAAACTATAAAGTCTCCAGACTACCCACCCTGACCACTTCCTCAAGTGAGGCACCACCCCTCAAAGCCTCCACAAATCCCAAACATACTTAACTTTTCAGTTTTGGTGTCTGTGAAATGGGTCTGGTCAACACCTACATTGCAGAGTCATGCCAAGGCTCCATGAGAGGCTTCTGGGAACTCAGTACTTGGCTACATGAGTATTTTCCAGTAACATTCTTGTCCTTTGGACTGAGAGGTGGTCACGGGGATCTGAGCTGCGGCGCCTGGATCCTGGGTCTTTTAAGGTTATCAGTGTTACCCTTGGGTGGGATGTAGATCACAAGTTTGGGTAAAATCCCTATTTTTGGTAGCTGTCACAGAGAGATCAGAGTCAGCAAACTTCCTGTGCTGTGGTCTGAAGGGAAGACATAGCCTTCTTCAGCCATCTACAGAGCTTTTTTACATGCCTTGCAGAATGGCACATTTTCATTTCAAGATTAAAGCCATTTCAACTTTGAGTTAGAGTCTTTGAAGTATAGTTTTCTCCTAATTATAAAACATATGCTAATTGTAGAAAAAAATGGAAAAAATAGAAGAAAGTGCACAGAAATGGAATTGATTTAAGTACTTATGCCCGAATTCAACCAGTGTTAATGTTCTCATAAAATGTCTCCCAAACTCCTCAAAATAGGTTTGAGATTATGTTATACAACTTTTATTGTATCTTTAACACTCTTATACTAGTTAAAATATTCCTCAATGGTTTTAAAATGTAGTGCATGTACGTGTGTGTGCATATATGCTGTGCATGAGTGTGCATCCATGTGAGTGAGTGTACATGTGTGCATGTGCTTGTATATGTGTGCATGTGTGTGTGTGTGAATTGCATGTGGTGTGAGTGTTCATGTGGTGTGTGTGTGTGTGCATGGTGTACATGAGTGATGGAGAGTAACACAGAATATGTGTGTGGCTCAGAGAGGTCATTTTTATCCTTCCACATTTACATGGGCATCATGTAAGGTGAAGGAAGCACAGTAAATGCTTGTAGCTGCTCTGCCATCTGACCAGCCCATAAGTGTTCTATACAATGTATGTACATGCACCACATGCGTGCAGTGCCCATGGAGGCCAAAAGAGGGCAACAGATTCCCTGGAAATGGAGCTGCAGACAGTGGTGAGCTTCTACATGGGTGTCAGAAATTGCATCTGGATCCTCTGGATGAGCAATCCGAGCTCTTAACCGAGCCGTCTCCCCAGCCTCCCACAAATGTTTTTAAATCGTTGCATAATGTGGATTTTCTCTTCATTTCCCATCAGAATTTATTAGCTAAGTGAAATTATAGTTATATGTAGCCATTTTGCTTCAGTAATGAGTTCCAGGTTTGGTTTTGAGTGACTCTACATAAATTCCTTCACTTAACCCCCACAACAGCTTGTGGATAGGTGCAATTGTCACTGCTGGTGTATAGTAGTGCCTTCACCACTGAACCAAAGCCCTTCACTGAGCCTGAGACACAAAGGGGGAGGGTACTGTACCACTTAGTAGCCAGCACCATCCCTGCCTGAGGGCTGGGCGTGGCAGGTTGGTCTGCAGCTGCCTTCTTGAAATCACAGTGGAGCTGGGGATACAGTTGAAAGCCTATCTTCTATTCAGCATAGCAGGAGGAAGAAATCCCTACGATATTGGTAACTGTGGTACAAAACCCACAATATCCCCTCCTCACCCCTCATCTCTCCTCCTGGGCTTATAGTTCCTTTCTTATGTGCGTTTCTCATCCTGTGTTTTCAACTCCCACCACTTTGCAACTGACATTTTGACCATTTCCTGAGCACAGAGTTAGGGGTCTTCATGTTCAAGGACATGTCACAGCAACTATAGTCTAGAGAAGCAATTTTCCAACATGTTGTCTTTGTCAAGAAGCCAGCTATATATTTTATGTCTTGACCCAGAACATACGTCTATATATTCACATGGAATGGAATACCTGGATAGATGTTTCGAGAAAACATCACCCATATGCCCTCTTTATTTTTTCTTCTCAATCACTCTCTCCTTGTCTCCATTTGCCTTGAAGAGATATGGTTAGCCCCTACAAAATGTTGCCTCCCTGGGTCAGAGAGATGTCTCAGTGGGTAAGAGCACAAAGGACCTAAGTCAAGATTTCCAGTACCCACACAAAGGCTGAGTGACCACGGATGTGCATGTCTGTGAACCCTAGCACTGTGGGGAGCAGAGATAGAGGATTGCTGGAGTCAACCTAGCTGTAAAACAGCTCTAGATTCAGTGAGAGACAACATTTCAAAAGGATGTGTGATGGTCATGCTTTGTCTTTACGCAGCCTCTGCAAATGTGTGCTCAGTGTGCACACACACCAGATCAAAGGCAGAAACAAACCTCACTCCCATAAACCATAAATGGAACAGTGTTGATTCAGGACCAGGGACAGCACCAAAAGGGACTGATTCAGGACCAAGGACAGCAATCCTCTCCCTCTACCCCTGTGTGGTGTTTTGGGCCAGGGCCAACAACCCCGTGTTGGTCCAGGACCAAGAACAACAACAACATGAAACCAACCAAACAAAAAACACTGTTGGTTTAGGATCAGGGATAGCCCCCTAGTCCCTCACTCCACAAGTTCTATTCAGGACAGGGGACAGCGCCGCTCACTGATGTTCAGGACCGGGGACAGCACCCACAGTGTTGTTCAGGGCCGGGGACAGCGACAGCGCAGTGGTGGTTCAGGACCGAGGACAGCACCTATGGATGGTATTCAGGACCGGGGACAGCACCCAAGTGTTGTTCAGGACCGGGGACAGCGACAGCGCAGTGGTGGTTCAGGACTGAGGACAGCATCTATGGGTGATATTCAGGACCGGAGACAGCGCCCATTGCGGTGGTTCAGGGATAGGGACAGCGCCCCATGGTGATGATTCCGGACAGGGACAACAGTCCCACAGAGCTAGTTCAGGACCGAGGACAGCACTCCCTTCTCACATTTTGGGTTTTTGGCTTGAAGTCTGATCTGCGTGGGCCTTGCTCTTCCTGAGCTTTCTGTCTCAATGACCTTAGAACCTGTATTCGGGTGTCTTGCCTTCGAAGGTCATAAGTGTATAAAAAATTTTGTCGCATCGGCTCGTGTTTCCCCAAACGCATGACTCAGATCCCTAAGGAATTCCAAGTGCTTACAAGTGAGGATGAGTTTTGCAACCAGGCGGCTCTCTGGGGTGCAGATGGCTACAGATCGTTGGCATTGACTTTGTAGTCCAGTATCACTTTGGATACGGAGGGCCAGAGGGCCTCCCTTTGTTAGAAACTCATTTTCACATAAAGACACAAAGAGCTGGGGACATGACTCAGTGAAGTGCTTACAATGCAAGCGTCAGGACATGAGCTTTACCTCCAATACCCACATTTAAAAAACATCCAGATGTGATGATATATGCACGGACAGACATGCTCACTGCCCTGCCCCCTCCACAGGCACACACCCAGGGGATAAAAACAAAGCGGAAACAAGCAGTGAAGACTGCACCGGGCCTCCCTTCTGCCAGTGCAGCCCTGGCACAGCCCTTTAGAGAGCAAATCTCTTTTATGATTTTGACATTCTGTGCGTTATCTCCTTACAAAGTCCTCCGGAAGATGGATTTGATTGACTGAGGCTTGTGCCCTGCAGCCATGCGGATCGGTGTGACACACAATGGTGCTTCTGGGTTCCTCATCTTTCATCTGGCTGCTTGATGTTATCAGAGAGTGAAGAAAGAGGGAAAAGGGCTTTTGAAAAAGACTGTGTGCATGTGCGTGTGTGTGAATGTGTATATGTGAGGGGTCCGTGGGGGTATCCATGTAAGTGTGTGGATGTGGGCGTGTCTGTGTGTCCATGTGAGTGTGTACATGTGTGCTTGTGGGTGCCTATGTGTCCATGTGAGTGTGTGCATGAGTGTGTGTGTGTGTGTGTGTGTATGTGTGTGAGGGGGAGAGAGAGGAAGAGAAAGAGAGAGAGCGGGATCTATAGGGGGTAGCCATATGATTGTGTTGATATGGGGGTGCCTGTGTGTCCATGTAAGTGTGTTCATGAGTGTGTGTGTGAGAGAGACAGAGTGAGGGAGAGAGAGAGGTCTGTGAGGGTTATCCCTGTGAGTGTTTGCATGTGTGCTTCTGGCTGCCTGTGTGTGTCCAGGCCAGAGGTTAACCTTAGGAGTTTTCTTTGATCACCCTCCACCTTAGTAAGTAACATCTTTTTTAAAAATCTGAACCCAGAGCTAGGTTACTCACCTAGACTGACAAGCCAGCGATGTCTAGGGTCCACCCCCTCTGCATCCACACAGCACTGAGATTATAGGTGCAAGTTACTGCACCCAGATTTCTATGTGGGCACTGGGGATCCAAATACAGACCCCACACGTGTGCTTCAGGTACTTTGCCAGTTAGCTATCTCACCAGCCCCTCTTGTTAACTTTCTGATGGAGTCTCAGAGTCTGAGTCTAGACTCATCTGACCACAGGGAACTTGAGGCAGGTTTATTCATGGCTACAACACGGTGTGTTGCTTACAATCTGGTCCCATGGCTGTCCTCCCTGTGGGTCCCCTCTGTAGCAGCATCACAGTGGCCCATTTGGGTTGTGAATAAGATAGGAAGGTTGTGTTCTGCATACATTAGGGTCTTCTGAGACCAAACTCAGCCCCTCTTCAAAGCAGCAGAGAGAAATTGCCTGTCTACAATTCATGAATTCTCCTTTTGTTTGCTCTTCACTCCCAGAAGCTCAAAGCCGGGGTGCTTGCTTGCCACATGGGATTCCTGATTACAGGTGTTAGCAAACGGAGCGGTGTCTAAGCCTACCTCCCCGCGTGCGGGGTTATGAAATTCAAACACTATTGAAACCCAAACACCTTTCATCTATTAATGGCCACTGGTGGCCTATAATCAAGTCACACTCTGTTAGCTACACAATTAACTTGTTTGTTTGAAGTGTGAATTAAGGTTTTGAGGCGTTTGCTAATGAATCTTCCTTGCTCTCTGGTTTAGTGGAAACCCCTGTATTTTCCTAAAGCAGGTTCCTCTGGAATGTTTGGGAAGGTAATTGTCGGGTCTGTTTTCTCACTCGGTACAGTCAACATCTGTTCAGCTTTCACCCAGAAAGAGAGAAGCAGGCTCTCGGTCTGGGGAGATGGCTCACACGGTATGAATGCTTGTAGCCCAAGCCTGAGGACCTGAGTTCAGAGCTCCAGCATGCACAAGAAAAGCTCGGCATGCCACACGTGTGCCTGTAACCCCAGTCCTGTGCGTGGGGTGGAGACAAGAGCATTCCTGGGGCTGACTGTGTGCCAGACCAGGCAAAAACTATAAACTCTACATTCTAGTGAGATGCCCTGGGTTTGGTGTTAGTGATGTTAGTGATGTTAGTGATGCTAGTGATGTGCCAGGGTTTGGTTTGCAGCATCCACACTGGCAGCTCACGACCACCTGTAACTCTAGTTCCAGGGGAGAACACACACACACACACACACACACACACACACACACACACACACAATCTTTAAGAAAAGAGAGAGGCAATCTTTCCAGTCCCCATTCCCTTAGGCTGCATCTTCCCTTGATGCTCAATTTTGCAGCTTCAGAAATCAGCTGCGTCTTTGCACGCTCGTGTGTCTGGCTCAGCTGGAGTGTTACAGCCCTTCTCCAGGAGCAGAGGTGTGTGGCGGGAGTCTCCCCCTTTGCCATCCTTCTCTGATTCTCTCTTTGTTTGTGACTCTCCTCTAGAATGAGTTTCTTTTGTAGATAATGGGATTCCATTATAGGGTGTTAGAACATCTGTGAAGCTGTCCGCTGTAAGGGCGAGAGGACCTTCTGATCAATGGTTTCCGCTTGTGTCTCGGATGTGTTATTTTAAGACGGCTTGCTTCTGTTTCTTTTTTTTATTAGTCTCATTGGGCTGGGTGGTGGTGAGTGCTGGTGTTGCTTGCCCTGTAAGGACACAGAGCTGCCCAGAGTTAGGTGGCTTTGTTTGTCCCGGAGGTGGGAAGACCAGGTGTCCTTTCCTGTCTCTCTCCATGGAACCAGGGTCATTGTCTACAGTCGTCAAGGTTTTCCTGACCTCTTTGATTGATGGAAACCCATTTAAAAATGGCTGTATTGATTAATACGCTAGAAAAAAAAACATTATGGGTGGGAAAATATCTCTCTCTCTCTCTCTCTCTCTCTCTCTCTCTCTCTCTCTCTCCTTGATTTATTTAGCCAGGAATTCAGAGTTTACATCAAAGGGAAGAGACTCCACAAAGCTCACGTAGATGATGCATCCCAGTTCCACACAGCTTTCCCTTGTCCCTCATTCTTAGTGGGAGTTGGCAGTATGTGGCTGTTGGTGACACTTTCTGTGCAGACAGAACCCTGCCAAGGTTGAGGAAGAAGCCAGATTCCTCACAGCAGAGCTTCTGATTCCTCTCCAGATTTACATCATGGCTCTGGAAGCCAAAGCGTTGCTCTTAGGCTCTTCGGTTCTTTAGCAGAACCCGTCAGGTCTGCGTCTTCCACTGGGAGCACAGGTGATGGACAGGTGTTATTCCCAGGGGCAGAGGCAGTGTGGAGTCCTGCCTGATGCCATCTCTTGCTCCACTTTTGGGCACTGAAGCCTGTCTTGCTCCCCATAGGCTTGCAGCAAGCTGTCTCTGTGACCACAAGGGCACACTCAAGGTTTTAACCCTGCGTCTTGAGGCGATCTATATTCTTTACCCAAAGATGGCTTCACTGCCTGGGAACACAGTCAAATCTATAAAAGTGTATAGAAAAACCTTTGCTGCTGGGCCTGTTGAAGTAACTGGAACCAGGTTTGTCCTCTTGCCTTGATAGATTTGGACAGAATGCACAAAAAAGTGTATTTTACAGTTGTGAGGCCATGCTGCAGCCACTGCAGAGACTGTGAGCTATGCAGCTCTTTGCAT